>CM038682.1:211363026-211963026 GCA_021605205.1 Aegilops longissima | reverse complement strand
AACTGCAGCATCGTGAATAAGAAAAAACCTAGATTATACAATAAAGAAATTACGGCATATTACATCCACCGGGCATCAAAGTTCGCCACTATGATAATAAAGCACAAGAAGACAGCAGATTACATACACTGGGCATCAAAGATCACCACCAGTGCAAATAAACACGCCGACAAAATAATATACAAAACCGACAGCACTTCAATAGAGTTCAAGAAAGGTTTTGCACATAAAAGTATCAGTGCTGACAATTCATCACATTTCTTACTGACGAATAAAGTGACACAGTTTAAAATTGCATTAACACAATATGGTATTGTTCAGGTCAAGACATGCAGGAAATGACATTGTGAAGGAGTTGGCAGCTTCACGACACCACTGGATTACAGATCAAGAACTCATAAGTATCAATGGTTAGTGTGTTGTCAATTTATCCCATTTCAGATTGGCAAATAAAGAGACGGTTTAAATAATAGTAGAATGATATGACATTATTCATAGTTAAGACATTGAAGAATATGACATTGTGCTGTAGTGGGTAGGTTCACCACACCACTGGATTACGGATGAAGAACATAATACATGCAGTGCAAAAGAATATCACTTGCTCTGTATAGTTTAATTTACATGGTATGAAGAAGGAACTTGGTTGTACAACTGAAAACTTAAATCGAGAAGGACAAACTTTTGTTTATGTACATAATAAACTTTAAACATGCAATTTGATGCAAACACCAAAAATAAACAGCTGTTGCAGTCAAGCCTAACCAAATATACACAACAAAGTTTGAAGGCTTGAGAAGGACAAACTTACATTACTGGTGAAGACAGGCTCTATAAAGCCCTTGTCCATGCCGATGGGGGGGCAATTCAAGTAGTTTAGCACAAAATCTTCTTAATAAGCATTGCCTTTATTCTACATTTTGTTAAGAGTAAATATAGATGTGATAATATACGAAAAAATGGAGAATATTTAAGATAAGATGAAGAGTGATGCTACATAACCAAGTAGCTATAAATGTATGTGCAGCGACACAGCAAAAGGCACAGCCAAGAGCAATGCACAGCTAAACTTCTTCAAGACCAACCTAATGGTAAGAGTAAATATAGATCTGATGTGTAGAAAATGGAGGGCAAAGGAAAATAAGCTGCAGAGTGATGGTACATGAACAACTAGCTGTCAATATAAGTACACTGATAAAGGGCAGCATGTACTTACAAGAACAATGCAGAGCTAAAAAAATTCATTGGCATTGGATATATTCTACACTAATGTAACCATTCATACAGATCAGATAATTTGGAGCGAACAATTGATAAGCAAGCTATCATGCATACTGCTGTCACATAATGAACCATGTATGTATGCAAGTACAGTGATACATGACAACATGTACTAACAAGAGCAAAGCAGCGGGCAGCATATTTGCGATATCCTGTCGTTCTTTTCAAACCGGAATTCTTCTTCGAGCAGATTTCCTACAAAAAAGATCCATAAGGCACATGTGGAAAAGTAGAAGTTCAAATTGTCTTGTGATTTCATAGACAACACCTCATCCTGGGAACGAGACCAGTGCATAACAAGGTTTTTCCATCCAATGTCTTCTAAATGTAGCACAGGAGACTTCACCGGAAATTCATTTCTAGACATGCCATCAAAGTGTGATTTCCTCAGGTAACACCGATACTGCTGCAATGCTTCCTTGAAAAGCACAAGCAAGCTTTGCTCGTCATGACTATCCAGATTGACCCTCGCCTAGTTACAACAATGTAATGTAAAACATTGATGTGTTTGATCAACAGAAAACAGGAAAATAATAACCATGAATAATAGCACTTACATGTAAGTTGGACAGGAAGATGTGAAAATGGTGTTTGCCTTCACTATAATCTTCCCATGATGGGAATATATGCATGTAGTCCCTAACAACATTGAAAGCATTGTCTTTTAAACTAGGAATAAATGGAATGGGGTTCCAATCTGCAGGAATTGGCCGTCTCTGCAGCTTGGGATAGGTCTTCGACGGTGGACTTGTCTTGTACTTTTTGCTTTGGAGTGGGATTTTTCGTGGTACGGCTGGTGCTATGGCAAATGAAATCGGTATACCTTTTGCTCGGAGTGCAAATCCTGTGGTGGGGCTAGTGGTGTGGCCAAGAAGTATGGGTACAGTATCTTTGGAGTCGGTCCTATGTTTTGTGTCACTTTGGTTGTACAGCCAATATAAGTGGGCGCTGTTTGTCTGATTTCTCCCAAGACCACCACGCTTTTCAAGGACTTTGCTTGGTGCTCCTTTAGGTTCGGCAATCACCCTCTTCCTTTTTGATGTCTGATGCACAAGAACATCATTTGAGTGGAAAAACATGGTATGATGACAGATGGAATATGTATTGATAATGGATGGGCATGGCATCTCGAGTTATATGATGAGTAAACTAAGCAGATGGCGGTGCAACAAAGTATAAGAAATGTAAGACAACATATGCAAGATACGCGCAATCAATAAAACCTTGCCAAATTAGAACATGCACCTTGATGGGTGAACAGGACAGTCCATCTGCCTTTGACTCCTCGAGGTTAGAATAGTCATTAGGATGATATTCTGAACAAAAAATCAACAGGTGGGGAGCGTACGAGTTTCATTGCTTCCAGAATGGCACTCAATGCCTTGGTGCCAATTTTGTAAGTCATTGCAGTGGTCCACAATATTCTTCTCATGCGCGGATTCTGATACTCACTGTAATTGCGTATAATATCTGAGAACCATGAAAACATAAATAGTTGTGAGATTATCTTTGTAATACAGATGATATTCTAATATAGGGGCGCCCCTGTAAACACTTATGTGCTAGCACTGGATTCTGATGAGAGAGCTCATGTGTGCTATAATATGGTGCGTCCATTTATATAATCTGGCACAAGTACACAAAAAAATAGGCTCCAGAAGTAATGATAGCTGGCAGATGATAAGTTCATAATATACTGTATAGAGAGTTTATTGCCAAACCATGATAACAAGAGCACACAGCAACTAGGCAGATCATAGTGTACATAACAGGGGCACACCATAACCACGATATATAAATCGGGAAAGTGGAACTGGCTTGAAAATACGGTGTTGTATTGCCGCTAGTAATTGAAAGCCTATCGATCACGTATAGGCGAGCTCTATCGAACATGGTAAAGAAGAGCAAGCAGATTTTGGATAATAAAATGTTGGTTGCGCAGTGCCCACGCATGATGAACCAGAGCGCATTAAGAATGCAACTCCCACTGTCTCTCGACCATTTCAGCGGTTGGATGAAGATCCTCGTCTCCTAACCCTTCTTCTTCCTCTTCTCTGATTCTTCCCATACAGAACACCTTGCGGGACGCACGGCCGGACCATCGCCCCCACCTGTGTTCCTCCGCCACCCCACCCCCACCCGCCCCCCAACCCCCACCCACGCCGAGTTTTCTTTGTTCGGCGAGGCCCCACAACCACCCGAGCCCTTCGATCGCACCGCGAACTCCGTGAAGCTCTGAAAAATCGATGACCCAATTTTGAAATTTAGTCTCTTGTGATTTAACTAGTGTGGAATATAAAGGGAAAACCATAAGCATTGGGAATATAGTGTTGAGCGTGCCATGGCAGATCTGAAGGTGCAAACCGGACAAAGGCAACCGCAACCAAGACAAGAAATCGAGTAAAGCGGTGGCGATCTATTTTCTTGCTGCGATAAATAAGTTGAGCAGATACGAAAGAGTACCGCCTCTGGTGCGGCGCCGTGTACGCATCTGCTGAGAACTTGACGGTGCTGCGGTAGCGATGGCTGTCGGCGGTGTGGAAGCAGATCTAGGAGGGTAGACGGTGGCGGCAGGGCACGGTGGACGAGACGGTCGTAGTAGCGGCGCCAGCAAGGTGGACGACGGCGGGGATGAAGCGAGAGGATGGGATGCAAGGATCCCAGTCCGAAGGTGTGGATGAGAGGGGTCGATCTCTTGTAATGGACGGCGGCGTCGGGGTATCAGCTCCGGCATGGTGAAGGAGGACGGTGGTGGATGGGGTGGCGGACGACGGCGGACGGAGGAGGGTGGGGTGGAGAGGGTGTTTTGGCGCCCACGGAGTACGAATGGGGAAAAAGGAGTTAGAGAGGAAGGGGGGAACCATGTATTCAGGGCGCGCTTGTCTCAAATGAGAGGAAATTTACAAACTTAGCCCCTGTTTCAAATTTCTACTACATCACAGCAACATTAGTCGGTTGGGGATAGGACGGTAATCTCGCATACACCGAATATTTGCCGAAGAGAGTTTGTTTTTGGCGCCCACCATGTATGAACATGAATTGGGGAGGGAGTCAATTTCGGCCGAGGACACACTGTGTTTTGGCGCCCACCGTGTATGAATCTGGGTGAGAGGCGATTACGTCACGTTTGGGCGAAATTACAAACCTACCCCTATCGAAACCTATAGAAATCCAGCAGATAGGCTTTGCGTGGCAGGGATAGGCAGTAGTGATTTCCATCTCGTAGATTTTGGTTTCGGGCGGTTATTGCGACTTTCCCCGCTTCGTTCAAATTTTGCAGAGTGCACGCTTTACGTGCCAACTCAATTCAATCCCGTTTGTATTCTATTTTTTCAAGGGGATCCATTTTCAATTGGAATTACATTCTATATACATCATTTTTATATATACTTTCAAAAGCACAACACCATTTATACATAAATATGGTTTACAAATGGCATGATCTCAGATTCATAAGGTTGTATCCATCAATTTTGATTTTCAAATATTTGAAACCACTTTATGTCGAAATGCAATGTATGCATTCCTTGCTAACTGCCTCCAATTAATGTGTGTTTCATGCGGGTTTTTTTTACTTCTCAAACATGTATAATGTGTTCCACACACGCAACATATAGTGTAATCCCGTTTAGACATTAATTGCATATAAACCATGCATTATTTGTAATTAAAGAATCTATGGATCACCAATATTGATAAACTATATAACATTACACGTGTGCCCAAATTCAAATGAATATGCATGTTTGATACACCAATTTGCATTATGATATTATCGATGTCGTGATCTCCAGTTTAAATATTTGAATTCCCTTTAATCCAGATATTTGTCTCATATAGCTATCACTCATGCTTATATAGGACAATCTCTCTGGACCTATACGCGTTCATCGTCTCTCAGGTATCTCTCGTGCTACCTGTATGTCGACAATGATCTTTTATCTTCAAACACACCGACGGTACTCTCTCCTCGACCTTCATCACTCTATCTCTCTCTAAGTATATCTCGCTCCCTGCTATGTGTCTCTAACTATGATTCTCCATGTGGAATATCTTTCTCTCACACAAACACAAAACTTTGTCTCCCGGGGTCTCATTTCTCTCTACTATTCCCATGTGTGCCACTCGCACACCCCTCATACAGAGATCTCTTTCGCTCCTTAGATATGAGAACCTACAACTCTTCCTCTTCAATATCTCTTTCTCACACACAAACACAAACTCTGTCTCCCGGGGTCTCATATTTCTCCATTGTTCTCTTGTATGTCGCTCACTCACACCCTCTCTCCCTAGAGATATCTTGCGTTCCCTCATATGTCTCTCTAGCTATCACTCTCGTTGTGAAATATCTTTCTCTCTCGCAGACACAAAACTCCGTCTCGCTCGATCTCATTTCTCTCTGATATCTGTTTGTATGTGACTCACATGCACCCTCTCTCTATCTCTCTCACACCCACACAAATAACCCAGCCTTCTAATCCACTCGACTCCTATCTCTAACGCACACTAGCTAGCATCTTTATCTTTCTATTTATCTGTTTCTCCATCAACCTTCTTTCTCGCCCTCACTCTTGATTCCTATCACGCACACTACATATGTTTGTCTCTACATGCAGTCAAGTGCCCTCTCACACACATATATAACTTCACCCTTTGAACCACCCGACGGTCATCTCAAACACCCAAACTAGCGGATGTCCCTCTAGCTAGCATCTCCATCTCTGTATCTATCTGTAGTTTCTCTGTCAACATTTCTTCCTTGCACGGAGTCTTGCTTCCTATCACCCACACTATATGTGTCTCTCCATACATATGCATTTATAGGTTGATCTCTTTTGCACAATCGTTGCGCCTCACCCCCTCTGCTCACCATAGATGCATGCTCCAGCCCACGCCACTATCGCTTAAAGACAAAAACACATGCTCAATTGTCGGGCCTTCTTCCCTGCATTCTCACATGCATGCATATTGTCATACCGATCCGTCTCTCCCATGTCGTTGATCTTATGACTTATGTCTTCTTTCTTTTATCTCGATCATGCGCGCGCGCACACACACACATCCCACGTATACATGTATACCTCTCACACATGCACGTTCAAGGTCTCTATGTCTCCATACGTAGTTAATTACCCTCAATCCTAATGCCACATCAAATCGTTCTCCTCTTTTGTGCACATAACTTCCGCCTGGATGGGTAAAACACACACTCACACTTAACAATCTCCTTCTAGCTACCCCCCCGCCTCTCACTCTTCCCCTCTGTCCCCGAAACCAATAAGACCATCATCCCTTTGTTTAATTCCCACCTACATGCACCATCGATGTATAGTAGTATTCCTCGGTGTCTCTCGAACAAACACCTTCTCTCGATGTCGATTCCTCTCACGCGCACGCACCTTCTCTTCCTTCTCTACGGGCATTTTCTCTCTCGCACCCCATCATTGGTGGCCTCTGCCATACACATCACCTCTCTATGATGAAGCCATGCACACTTAAATTACATCGCCACAGAGGACCCCGCAACACACACACACACCCACACACACACACACGCACGCACGCACACGCACACACACGCACGCACGCACCCCCCCACACACACTAAGACTCCATATCTCTCTCTCTCTCTCTCTCTCTCTCACACACACACACCCCCACACACACACTTAGAATCCATCTCTCTCTCTCTCTCACACACACACACACACACAAACTAAGACTCCATCTCTCTCTATCCTCTCTCTCTCTCACACACACACCACACACACACTAAGACTCCATCTCACACACACATGCTCTAGGCGGAGCATTTGTTCCTACCACCCTTCATCCAACCTTACCCGTATGATAAACAATCACCTTTATTTACTTGCATAACATGGAAAAATTCCACTTTACTTTAGTAGTCAGCAAACTTATCATATGTACCCTTATAAAAAACGAGTTGGCGATGATGGTGTGCCTGCCATCTTGTAATACAGATCGTATGATCTATATCTGACGGATAGAAAGCAAACTATGATAATTTTACAAAAGATACCCACATCTCTCTCCACATCATTATCTCCCGCAACCTCATTGCTCAGCAATTAAAAAAGGAATAAGTCTCTGGAACAATCTAGCATGCATGGTGGCCGCTGCCGCCTGCCGGCGCCGTCCATCCCCATGCCTCCGCCCATTCCGACCACCAGTCACCACCATGCTCCACTCCTCCTCGCCTTATCTCTCATCTTTCATTTTTTCGATGACATTCTCGAGATACCAGTTTTCTTATAAAATTCTCGAGATATCATTAGTTTTTACACATGGGATTACACCTGCATGGGTCAATCACAACAGGTGTTTTGTAAAAAAATGCATATTGATGTTCCGTGCAATGCACGAGAATCTTGCTTGTAATTATATAACGCAAATCACGAGCAGGAAGTGACATTTTTTTGACACAACCACGTTAACATGGCCACGTAAATCACTAGCTAAAGTAAATACCATTATACTTATATCCCGATGCAAAAGGTTGAGTACATGTCCGAAGAGTAGAGTCGCACACACGCACTCTGTCTCTCAGAATCTCTCTCTCTCTCACACACACACACACCAGTTACGTGACGCCCACTTAAGCATACATGAGTATGTTACAATTTGTGCACCTGCGGGTACACGTGATGTTGCGCATTTATTTAAGCCGGAAGGCGAACCCAAACAATAGCTGCATTCATTCCCCTCCCGCCGCCTCTTCTCTGGTCGCCGTCGCCCGTAGCCATGGGCGGCCAAGGTAACAACATACACCATACTCTCCCGAGCGGCGCTTTAATATGGAAATTTTAGTGGTCATGCATGCATCTTTTGTGCTAGCACTCCTATATAAGGGTTGACGGTCGCTTCCCTGCGACGTCTTGCGGGCGGTGGAAGAGGAAGGAGAAGGAAGCGGGCTGTGGAGTAACGTTTTTACCATAATTTTTAGGAAACTGAGTGCAATAATTGAGTAGTTTTGCAAACTACCAGTACTACACCTGAAACGGTCCAAAACCTATACTCCCTTGCCAGCGCGCGCTTCCCGCGTGAAACGGTCAGCGTCGGCCTGGAGCGTTAGTGCCGCATTAATGCCCGGCCAGAGCGGAGGCGACCTCTCACTGGCGCCGGCTTTGAAGTGGCGCGACGGCCGAGAGAGCGCCGCTTCTGGGCACGCGATCGCTCAGCGTCAAGATCTGGCCATAGGCCCTGTTTGGATCCATGGGTTAGAGTTAGTTTGAGCTAGTTGGGGCTCAAATAGCCCTAAAGTATCCAAGCATGAGGGTTTAAATTGGAGCAAGTTGCACGAACCCACCAAAAAAACTATCCCACCCAAGAGGTGCTAACTGGAGATAGTTCTCATTGGGACCACTGAAAAATCACCTTTCTCTCTCCATGAAGTGCATTTATTGTCAATATAACCCTGTCACCCAAACACCTCTTTGCCTACAGTCAGTTCAGGGTTAGTCATGAGTTAGTCTAACCTCTAGCTAAGTTAGAGTATCAAACAGGAGCAGTACAGGACATGCAAGTTGCTCAAAGCATACATGCAAATTCGTACGTGAAAGGATTTTTTTCTTTTTGAAAAGGAACGTGAAAGGAATTTTTTTTTAGAATGCTCTTGGCATGTCGCTAACATGTGATAGTTAACCGACCTCAATAGACGGCAGAAACGCCAGCCCGCCGCACTTTGATAGAGACGAGGAGGGAGAAGCGATACAGGCTGTTGGATTACTAGAGATAGGTGTCGCATGGAAGCCAAGAAATATGGTGATAGCGTGCGTTAGCCATGTACTAGTATGATGTAACTACACTGGGCTGCCGTGTTTCGTACTCTTCCAGTCCACTATGGAGATGATTGGTTCATTTTATATCGCTGAATATTATTAAATATTATGAGTGCAGACGCTCCACCACGAGGTTCCTTGCTCCTTCTCGGTCGTCCAGAATCTATGTTCTTCCACTCTTTGTTTTTTACGTGAGATTTGTTCATCCTTTTGCCAACACATGAGACATCTAGCATCAAGGTGCACGTGTTATGCAAGGATCGTTCCATCGATATGAAGAACACGTGGGACTGGAACTACGAGACGGACATGTACCCGAGGTGGACGTCTTTAACCTGAGTAATGTAGCGCAGAAGTGAAGTAGAAAGGCACAAATGGTATGAACATGCGTGGCATATAGGGTGTGTTTGGTTGCGTTCTCGCCTCAAAGATAGTTGTTCCTCTTAATGCATGCTCAACTCAACACCCTCTTCATGCATGCTCTCTTCATGCATGCTTCTAGTGTATTTGTGCTAAACTAGTGTGGACTCATGCACCCTCCATACACTCTACCAAACACCCAAAAGTAGGTCGAGAAGGGAACTCTTAGGCGACATTTGTCTCTTACTACGTACTACCACTAAATGTTGTATGTGCAATGCACGGTGATGTTATGGAGTACGTGCCTAAGTACTCTACTACTACTATATTAGTTGGAGGCACATATTAACTTTTATATTTGTTTACGTGTATGCCCCGAGACCTTCCAACTAGACGTGTCTTTCTCTCCAGGTCCCACTTTCTATCGTTCATAACACTAAGTACTACTACGTGTGTTCTCCGACCCAGAAGTGGAAGAAGTGGAGACGCTCTACGACACTGTTTTTTTTATGCTGGGCTCTACCACTCTGTTCATGTCCCACTCCTTTCGCTGACGTGTGGGACATCCAGCACGTGCTGTGTTTGGCACCCTTCGTCATAAGAGTTGAAACGCTAGCATTCATCAGAAATAAAAAATAATTATAAATCGGTAGTGATACTATTGTTTTGCGAACCAATCAGCAGTGATACTATACCACGCGGTTTCCTTGCTCCTCGATATCGGAAAGAATACTTCCGTTCACCAACATGTGGGACGTCGACCATCCGGGTCCACTTGCCATGCACGCAGAACTCCAAGGGAGAGTCACCCAGGTCGTCGCGCCGCAGTAACAATGACTAATGAGCCGTCAAATCACAGGCCCACTTCCCACTTTGAAGTTCCTCGGACGAAGGAACCATCATGACTTCGTTGAATTCCGCTTCTTGAAGAAAACTACTGTACCAGTAGTACTGCTAGCTACAGTATTTACTCCGCATTCACGCCCTACGAACCTACTCTGGCGCCAGTTGTCCATCCATCTACCGCGGCTCATTGCCATTTGCCCGCTATATTAACTTGAGCCCCAGCTCCCAGCCATAGCCAAAGACCCACACTTATTCTCCTCCGGTCCCTTCTTCTGTCAGCACCACTTCAACCATGGCCTCCTGGCGCTCCGAAGCTCTCTTGGACGTACTGTCGCAGGAGCAGACGAGGGACATCGGCGGCTCCGCTTCGGGCGCGCTCCAAAGCTCTCTTCGACGTACTGTCGGAGGAGCTAACGAAGGAGATCGCCGGCACCCCCCGGCCGCCCTCCGCCGCCACGACCATGAAGCCCGCGCGCGTGCGCGGGCGCAGCCGGCATCGAGGAAGAGTAGTACACGGTTGGTCGCCGCCGCTCTGGTCCAGGGAAGGCCACTGCTACTCCACTCAGTCGACGCCAAGCTTGGTGGGGTAAACATTGGCGGCCGATTAGCCGCTTGACGGCGACGTGGAGGCGGAAATCTTCAGAACCTTGTGCTCCGGAGGAGGAGGTTATCGAGGCGGATGAGGAGGAGGCAAAGGCAATGGCCGGCTTTCTCGGGTTCATGGCCGGACATGGTGGTCGGGCGCCGGCGATCGTTTAGATTAGGTTTACAGTAGGTTTTAGTACGGTTTATGCGAAATATGTAATGAATTTCGTCCAGTTTGTAGGAATAGTTTTCGAAATGTAATGAATTTCATCCGGTTAATTTCATCCGGTTAATTTGAAATTTGCTTTGTTTGCACGAATTTCGTCCGGCTAGTTCATATAGTTGTCGAAAGGTATGCGGGCAGCATCGGATGGCATCCATCAGTGTCCTCGGACAGATGTCGGTGTAAATTTGTGGGCCAGCGCTGGAGATGCCCTAACTATCATGCTATAATCGCTAACAATCCTCCATTATTTGGCAGGGAACAGTTATGCCTCGATCAAAATAGATCCGCGGTGTTTCGCACTCCTCCCGCGTAAGAGTGTAAACACTTGCATACATAAAAATGGAGCAAGTGGATGGCACTGTAGCACGTCATATCACTCGAACTAGCCCGCCTAACGAGCGGAAAGCACCACCCTCGCTATTTTGTTCTGATTTCTATCGATCGATCACGCTGAAATGTTATGCTTCGCAAGTTCTAAAGGAAAAGCGGCACACTTACGACTCAGACGCTGCCGCAACCCCGACAGTCCGGTTCGCACGCCGCTCACCGAGAGGACACGCGTTGTCTTGCAATTTCACCGACATGTGGGACCGTAATTGAATAAACCGTCGATAGCGAAATCTAATCGCTCGGCGGCGACCGAGAAGAGAAAACGGGGAGGAGAAGAGATCACCCGCCCGCCGCACACGGACTCCAAGAAATATATGGTGATAATGTGAGGTGGGCCATGCCGAGTCCGGACCGCCCGAGCCCGCTCTCACCGCCTCAGCCCTCAAGACGCCAAATGCTGCGCTGCATGCATAGCAAGTAGTCTCCGTTTATGTGGAGGAGAGGGATGCATTGACAAAGTCAAGGAGTAACAGTGGAGACAATAGCTTTCATCAAAAATAAACAATGAATACTCGTTGCTCGTCCTCTATATCGGAAAGAATACTTTCATTCGCTGACATGTGGGACGTCGACCATCCTGGTCCACCTGCCATGTACAAAATTATCCTGGTCTACCCCGGTCGTATCGCAGGCCCAACCTTTCCCACTATAAGTTGTTCGGACGAAGGAACCATCATGACTTCGTTGAATTCCGCTTCTTCAAGAAAACTTACTGTACCCGCAATACTGCTACCACACGCAGAGACTGGAAGGCACTGTACCACGTCATATCACTGAAACCCACTAGGCCAAACTAGCCCGCCTAGGTCATCTATTTTGGAACAGAGGGAGTACGTCTCTGCACTGCTATGATTTTTTGTTGCACGTTTTTTGTACTTCTGCTATGATTTTCCTACCCTATGAACCAAATGAGGCCTGAATGTATGTCGACTATTGTCTGATCGATCACTAAGCCTACAATTTTAGGAGCTAGGGCTATTGGTCGATCGACGAGGGATAAGTATAAGCGTACCACGAGCTCATCAGCCCCAACGTTTCTCTTCGGTGAGTGTTTTGCAAGTACTATAGCTCACACAATAGCTAGCCTACTAACACCAAGAATCATCAAACAAGCCCTACTGATATGATAAACAGTTCAAACTTACATCTAAGCATGCCATATATTACATCAAAAGCTGGAGAGGATACATCTGTTTCCATAACTCGGAGAGGGTTTGCATGGTTCATCGCATGATTCACTATCAAACAAAAGTAGCAAGATCCTCCCACACAAGACAGTGCACTAGCCCTAAGATGGTTTGATAACACGCATCGTTCTGGTAATTAAACACAGGGCAATGCAAACTACCCTGAACGATTAGTGCGACCAACTATTTCTTGTCATCGATCTCTCGGGCAATGACCACAGCACGGACAGCGGCATGGGAATCGATTTCAAGGGCGATGTCCACAGGATGGACAGCGGCATCGGAATCGATCTCTGGGGCGATGCCAATAGGACGGGCCACGACATCGGAATCATCAAGGACCACCACCTGCACCTGCACAACCCTAACATATTAGCAAGCACATTGCAAATAATCAAAAACCACAACTATGGTAATAAGCCATTATTTTTACCTTGTGCAGCTCACCGGGGATCTCATCCTCCGGGGCCATCTCCTCGCCCTCGATGGGGCCATCACCTTGCTGGGGAATACTGCTTCTCAACGGCGACTATCTCCTCAAACTCGGTCTTGAGCCTCACATAGGTGGCAATCGAGTTCCCAGGGTAGGCACGGTGGGGCCCTTGCTGTTCTTCCAACTTTTTTGAGGAGTTCGTCCGCCAACATCCTCAACTCTTTGGCGGTGCTTGTTTCTTGGAGTTCTTCGTCTCCATGGGTTGGCCCGCCAACATGGTCAACTCGTTGGTCGGTGCTCGCTTCACGGAGATCGCTGTCTCCGAGGGGTTGTCCGCCGCAACTCTTTGCCTAGTGCTCCAGGGATCCATCAATGAACCGACAAACAAAAAGCAATCGAAAGGAAACCACAATCGCAATGAAAACGGGAAAAGAATAGGATGTGAGAATCGGTCGGTGCTTCGCAAAAAATAAGATTATTGGAATGAAAATATAGCAGCATAACTGATTCGCCCACCTTTCCTTCGTCGGTAACAGAAGAAAAATGGCGAAGTGAGTAGCCTGGAGTGAGGTTTTCTTCAAGAAAGGGAAGAAAGGGCTTGAACGAGCGTTCCAATGAAATGATGGTTGCTTCGTCCAGTCCAACTTGGAGGCCACCTTACCACTGCTGGTAAAGATGTGGGTTTTGTGATATGACGGGTCATGACGGCCACACCGGGTGATAGGTGAGTCTCGACTATAGCACCTCGCTGTGATTTGGTGGATGGCACGCGGGCCCGGATGCTTTGAAATGTCCCGCATGTAGATAGAGCGGCTAGTCATATAGGAGTGCTCAATATTGTGCACCGCGACCAAGGCGGAGAGGAAAACGAGAGAACTACGTAATTAATGCATGAGTTTAATTAGGGTAGTTTTGTAAAGTACGAGATACATTCCTCCAATCGCAAAATGCCTTGGTTCATGAGATTTGAGATTTGAGCCCTATAAACCGGAAGGGAGGGGGTACTGCACACGGTGTAGTCTAGTCACTTGTTGAAATCTCTAGAAAGGCAAATACTCCTTTCCGGTTTACAGGTCTATACTACTCCCTCCGTCTAGGTGTGTAAGTCATCTTATGAAAACCAAATAGTCCCAAAACACTTAGGTGCGGTGCATTAACTTCTACCTTGTTTCTTGTTTCTTGACATATCAACCAATAAGAGATGAGAGGTGTGCATGCTTTTAATGACTTGCAATGGCTAGTTCATTGCATGCAATGCTATTAATTAGCAAATAAACATTGGTGACCCCAGAGGAAACGGTGCTAAGCGCTGTGGACCTATGCGAATGAGTATCAACCAATGGATAATGGAGTTTAATTGTTAAACAATACCCTCCTTTCCGGTTTATAGGGCTTATCTCAAAATTTTATGTTTTCCATTTTATAAGGCTCAATTTGGTTGTTTTCCATCACATTTTCAGATTCCAAGGTGCATTAAATCATTGCATGCAAGTATTAAGAGAAATTGACCAATGCATGTACTTTATGCATGCATGCATTGCAATTAATGCATTGATAAACATAATTTTTGAGGAAAACAAGAGCATTAATTAGGTGCTTTTGCATAACTACAAATCAGATTCCACCACTCACCATCTACATTGATTGGTGAGATTTTGAATTGAGCACTATAAACCGGAAAGGAGGGAGTAGCAATTTTGTCTCATGCAAGAGCTCGGCTAGTATATGCGTGCTCAAGGAACTGCACCACGCGAGCGTTCGCAACTGCCACTTTATGATGCTACTCCTACTTCTACAGTATCGAATCCACTACTGCATGTCCGTCCACCTCGTGCGGGAGGGATAGCGTGTAGCGAAAGCTTCTACTTACTGCTCCTGCCTTTGCGTCTATGACAGGGGGCCCAACAGGTGGTTGGCCCTCCCACATGCAGCCAAAGGCAGTGCAGCAAGGCACCGAGCTCAGCCCGCGAGGGAGAGGGCGTCGTAGTAATCAAATTTCTCGGTCTTGTACGAGTTGACGCGACACATCAAAGCACTGCAGTCGATAAAAGTCTTTTTACACATTTCAAATGGGCTACTTCGTATGTAGGAGTAGACATATTCTGCTTCAGATGTAGTCACTTGTTGCAATCTCTAAAAGACTTATATTTGGAAACGGAGGGAGTACAATGCATGCATGCATGCCATGACTTTCCTTTTGATACTTGCATGTGTTGATTTGATGCACCTTGCCAAATTTTGACTATAAATTTAACTAACTAAATTTTCATGCATGTCACAAAAATTACGGGCTGTTTGGATTGTGACTATGTTTGTCTTATGTTGCCACATTATTTTTCCCACACTTGCCACACTTGCCTAACCTGAGTTGCTCAAATTGTTAGACACACTTTGGCTTGCCTAAGGGAATCTTGCCACAATTTTTGTGTCTATGACATGTGGGGTTCACTGCTAATAAAAAAAATTCTTGTCTTAGGTGTGGCTAATAAAAAGACTTATATTTAGGAACGGAGGGAGTAGAAAATATAAATAATAATGCATGTTGGGGCAACCCATGTTTCCGCTTAATTTTAGCCATGGGCTTGTTCACAATTTTGTGAGGGGGTGGTTGTTCATTTAATGGAGGGACTTGTAGTACCAGACTTGAACGATACAAAGTGCGACCTGGCACACCGTAACACCACTTGGAACAAGCGGGTAGCTATCTCAAAAAACAATCAACAACTAAAAAAACCGTGACCTGGCATGTAGTAGTACACAATTTTAAACGATTGTTTTGATGGAGTGAAAAAGGAAAACTACCCCACTACTTATATATAGGCCGGAGCCTCCGCGCTTGCTTGCTAGGGTTGCTCTATTCACATACTCTCATCCTCTCCAGATCTAAACAAGATAGGGGTAGTAACACTGTCTTTCTCCCTTCAAAAAACACTGGCTTTCTATCCTCACCGCTGGTTACAGATCCGGACGATCCCCTCCGCCGTGAAGGGAGGAGGGCAGCGCTTAGGCCGTCGTCGACAGCGAGGGAGGAGACCCACTGCCGGCCGCACCGTTATCTCTGGCCGAGCGCCGGCGCAGGAGGTCCTCCGATCCCTTTGTCGTTGCCTGTGGGCGGATCCGGCCTCCCGCCGCCCACCTATCCACATCCCGACGACCTTCGGTATATCTTCGCTCAAACCCCTTAGCTCTACTTCCCCAGCTCGCTACGTCATGCATGTGCATCATTTTCTACCTCTCAGCCCCTCTCGATCGGATGGTCCAACGTCACCTATTTTTTTTCTTCTATTGTTAGAGGTAAAGCTACTTCATGGAGTCGATTCTTGATTCTCCGTCTAAAAATACTTGTCATTGAAATGGATGTATCTATATGTATTTTAGTTCTAGACACATCCATTTTGATGACAAGTAATTCTGGACGGAGGGAGTACTTGGTTCAAACAAGAAATAAAGTGGGGGTGGGGGAATTTAGTATGTACATCGGACTTGGTACAAACAGGAAGGAAAGGGGGTGAAAGTAGTACAGAATGGTCATCCAACCGGTCTCTTGGTCGAAAAGGGAAATATAGGGGTAACGCTGTACACAAGTGGTATGACCAGGACTAGATTTGCTATCCACACATAGGAGTAGGTGGCTAGAGTGAACAAAATGGGACCAACCCAGATATGTTTCTTGGATGTTTGTTTCTCGGGCAACAAACTATGAATCACCACTTTATGCCCCTGTTTACGTACATGGTGTCTGATCATTGGTGCACCCACTGTCCCATGCCCTTATACCAAATATTTAGGCTCCGGTCGAAATAAAGGGGCAGAAAACATAGATCTTGATGAAAATAGAGGAATAGGAAGGGAATGTAGGTATAAAACTATGGAACAGCGAACCGGAGGAAACTCTCAAGAGAATGTGTTTGGATGGACTACAAAATGTACAGATTTGTTTTTTTAGAGTAGCATGCTTGGCAGTATGAGATGCTATTTGTTTATTCAGCTGCACAAGTGACTACTCTTGTCCTCACCTCACGCACCACACATAGGTTGATTTTTTATCCCGCAAACACAGCACAACAACCTGTCTAACGCATGGCAGCGAAGGCTTGCCTCGGCTTCCGCCCAAAAAATGAGCAGCGCGTGGATGTTTCTAATCCTATGGAATCAAGACTACTGCACCAGCTTTCCTATGAAACACTATTCACCTTTCCCGTGTTCAACGGTTGAAGGAAAGAATACCGTAGGAATTGTGTTCCTACGAAAATCCTGCACCAAACCTGTGAACCGAACGCAGCCTTAGCTGTTCTTAATATAATGTCCTGGTAAAAATGAAGCCATGCCACTATTTTTGCCTGTAATTGTTTGAGACTCTGACAAGTTTAGCCAAATGTTTTTGCCTGTAATTGTTTGAGACTCTGACTATTTCCTCTGTGCCTTTTTGTACAAACAGGGATATCCAATTCACCTGCTTGTTGTGACCTTTTGGTGCACTGCACAAAACTCTTCTTAAAAGAAGTGACTTTTGTGTTGTTTAACTGAATGTCATAATGGAACAGTTGGTTCATTTTGGTGGAACTGCACAAAGGGAGATCTGTGTTCCAATCCTCATCATCCATATTGGCGCCATAACCTTCCTTTAGGTAAGAATGATATTTAATGCATGTGTTCATCTCTATTTTCCGACTGCCATGAGAAAATAATGCTGTTTTTACTAGTACACTTGTACTCCTCATTGACAAAACCAATTCTGAATTAGAAGGCCAATCATGTACTTGGTTTCACCAACTGGTGAGGAGAAAGAGAAACAGAGCATGAAGAGGAAGAAGAAGAAGAATAAACAGTGCCAAGGCGATCTTGCTGAAGCAGAGGCCTCAATGAGGCCATTCAAGGGCTCCGAACGACTACCTTACATGTGAGACGATCCTCCGTGGAGCCTTCCACTTCTGCTGTCTCACTTAATTAATTAGGAGTACTTAAGTACCACTAATTTATTACTGCCTAATTTTCCTGTTGGAGTTAAACAAATCTTTAGTAGGACCCTATGCTGAATCATGTATGTGTGAATGTTTGTCTATGGAGGTGAATCATGTGGTGGAGCAGGAGGAATATTATTAGTGTCATGACATAATAGTGCTATTGTTTTGCATGTCAATTTATTGCCATTGGTTCAATGAGGCAATGTTTTGCGATTGTCCATCATGAATTTGATGCTACTGTTTGAGTAATATGCTAATGTCTTCCTATCCTTTCTCACTAAGCTAATGAAGGTTTCACCTTGTTCCTACTTGTGCAAACAGGGATCATGTTGTGCCAATCATACATTTTAGTGGAACTACACAAGACAATACAATGAATTGTATCCCAGCCAAAGGCTTTAACTCGCTGGAAGTTCTTGATAATCTTCGATATAATCTCAAAGATCGGTAAACAAGAGTGATTTCAACCATACATTTGAAGTGCACAAAATATATACTATTGTGTGATTCCAAAGGAGTGCTTTATCATCTCTTATGGGACTACATGAATAAGCTTTTTTCTCAGTTGGTACGGGCCTAAGGCCTTCATCCATATTAGTTTGTCATCATCTCTATTTGTATCGTACTCGTCATGAGAAACTCCTTTATCTTTGCACTTTTAAGTTTTGCAACCTATGATAAATGGCAATGCTTTGAGTGTTGAGTTGAGCTAATTGGCACCGATTAAATAAACTAATACCTCTCTTTAAGCAAGACTACTATGTTGCTAACTTTACCCATTAAGATAATGAGGGTGCTTCTATTTGTTAGTGTATGTTTCATCAACTAGTCCCACTATTACAGAATCTCACTCTCTCAATATATGTGCCAACAGGATGCTCGATTTTGGTGGAACTGCACAAAACTTTGGGTGCTTCATTGCCTCGATAGCTTCCGTCCTTTCCCCGTCACCGCTAATCTCCGCTTGCTTCTTCCTTTGTCGTCGCCGCTATTTATCTCGGCTTCCACCAAAGGAAATAGTAATTGATATGCTACCTCACACAAGTTGGTACTGGTCTTTATCCTGATTATTGTGCCTGTCATATGTATTGGTAATTTGGTATTGTGCTACTGTTTGCCGATTTCATAAAGGAGTAATTTGGAGCCCGAACTCGAGGCAAATCATTACATCGGGTGATTTCAGAGAACTGCACAAAATGATCGATGGAAAGGTACTTATGCTGCTGCTATGTACTCCAAAGTTCACTCGCATAAGCATCGATGTTGACAAGAAGTGCCTATATTCATTCGAGTATCAACCGCGCCAACCAATTGTCAAACTCAAGTATTAGGAGAGTGAACGCCAAAATATTGCTTGGTGCATAGCCCGAAAAACGCAGTCCAGTCTTTTTGTCCCAACTTGTGCCTTTTGGTTATCGGCACATATGGTAGCGAACTATATGGCATGGAGTCTAAAGATTCCGCAAGTTGGTTGACGCGATATTCATCCGCACTTAATCAATCTGCACGCCAAGGATGCTCCATTTCAGTTGAACTGCACAAAAAATTGGGTGGTTCATTTTCTCAACCGCCTCCTTTCTCGCCTACAATGTAGAATTTTGGCAGATACATGACCAAGATGAGCCAGTAAACTAGTTGGATGAAAGTAGTGGCCAAGTTGCTCAAACCTCCTCGCACGAGGCCACTATTTGAGGATAAACCTACAAGCAAAGTTCAGATTGTCTCAGTTGCCTCTTATGTACTCGAAAGTTTACTCGCATAAGAACTAATTTTAGCAAGAAGTACCTCCGATTGAACACCATTTACCAGTCTGCACCCTAGGTAATTAAAGTTCGTCCATGGATCATATTGGCTGTGATCTCAATCATTTGGATGCATAAACATACTGAACATGTGTATATCTGAATCTTTTTGTGAATTATGTATGAATATTGTCGTGTGATCTATCAATCATTTGGATGCATAGATATGCTGAGCTTGTGTATATATGAATCTTTTGAGTTGTTGATAGTGAATGTTGGCTATGAATATGAACGTGTCCTGTGAACCTGAGTTTGATATGAATGTTTACCTTTTCTGTTGTATTTGTGTGTGAACTTGTTAGTATGCCTACTGTTGGGTATAAAACGCAGGTCTCTTATAAAAGTAATGTTGTGTCCAATTTATGTTTTCCCTTCTAACCACATTATATATATTTATATTATTACTATTATCGATATTTTATAGAGACTTATATATATATATATATATATATATATATATATATATATAAAACATCCTACGTGTTATTAACTTATAAAAGTAAATGTTTAACGGAAAATCCTGGTTGTTTTTGACTCACATGCAAGGAAAATCCTGGTGATTATGCATAAAAGCTATGTAAGATTTTAAGGACCAATTTAATAATAAGGCGCTCATTTTTATTTTGAGCAATAACTCGCTAATTTCTTAATTATATATATATAAAATGTGCCTCTCCGTTTATTCTTTGATATTAATTGCTCCTTCTAACATAACATTATATATATAACGAGCCCACCTAATACGTGTATTTCAAGGAAGTGCAAATGGGCTGGGATTTCTTAGAAAATATAAATGGGCCTGATTGACGCGAAATTATTTGTTCACCCAGCCCAAAGAAATGGACTGTACATTCTAGAAAACATGGGTTAAATATATGCCACATTTTTGTAGGTGACATGTGGGCCAATAGGTCAAGCTCACGCAGGGCATTGTCAACTTGGTCAACAAATGATTGTGTCATCCACAGCCATTGGATTTATATCCAACGGCCGGCATGCACCTTCAATCTCTCGTCTTCTTCCTCCAGTGTCGCCGGGACCGCCTGGTCCGACCTCCGCCGGCTAGCGCTCTGCTTAGCATGCATCGCTGCGAAGCGCTACCCCACCGCCGGCCAGGCTATCCCTTCATCCCGTTGACAGCTGGGACCCGTCAGACTTGGTGACTGACTTGTGGGCCTACTAAGCGGACGTGTACGCACGGCTTTATCTTTTTTTTGACAGAGAACGACAGTGGGAGAGGCTCCCACTGACTTTTGTATTTACTCACAAACAGATGTTACATTGTTACATGTGGGGGTTTTGTAGGGCTCCCCTCAACCCTATTCACAAAAAGATGAAAATCC
Organism: Aegilops longissima; assembly: GCA_021605205.1. Lineage (NCBI taxonomy): Eukaryota > Viridiplantae > Streptophyta > Magnoliopsida > Poales > Poaceae > Aegilops > Aegilops longissima. The sequence continues at coordinate 211,941,807 of CM038682.1, read as the reverse complement.
TTGCTGTCTACGAGTTTTGAGTATAACAGTCTAAGAAGGGACGAAGCTCTTCTTTACAATTATGAGCAAGGAGGCCCAACAGATGCTTGAATCTATCAAGCCATGCAATGAAGGAGTGTGGCACTCCTCTGAAGAATTCATTGTTCCTCTCCTTCCAGATGCTCTAAGCGGCCAGCAAGAAGATGTCCATGAACAATGGTTGCCTCCATTGGGTTTTACCTTCATGCAGAAGGGAAATCCTACTGCCATCATGCGGCCATCTCAGACCTACCTTGTCCCAACATCGTTGGCTAAAGGGACACAAGAAAAAGAGATGTTCAATTGTTTCCTCAGGAGGATTCTGGCAAAGCATACACGCATAGTTATTGTCTACCACAGCATAACGCCTACATTTCAACATGTTTCGCATGTTTAGGTGGTCAACTAGCAGCAGCCAACCAAACATTTTGAATTTGATGGGGCTCTTGGCCTTCCAAAGCCAGAGAAAGGCATCATCGGTGATCTCTCCCTAAAACAGTGGTTGTAATAGTTTTTAGCCGAGAATTCTCCATTGAGGGTACTAACCCAAGTATCTGCAATACCCCTCTCTGGAATGACATGCATCGAGCCCCTCTGAATCTCTCTGACTTCCTCTCTTGCTTGTGCGGAGAGTGGCAGATGGAAAAGCATAGCTGGGTCCGTTGCTTGCAAAGCATTGCAGACGGACTCATCCTCATTTGTGGAAAATGAGAAGGCTCTGGGATATATCTCGGAGAGCTGGGCTTCCTGGTCATGTACAAACCACATGTCCTTCCAGAACAGCACTGAAGTCCCATCACCAACTGTAACCTTGGAGATCCCTCGAAAAACATGGCTGAGTACGCATGGCTTTGTCAACTTAATCAACAAATGATTCTACAGCTGGACCGTTGGATGTTAATCCAGCAGCCGTGCTCCTTCTTCAACCTCTGTTCTTGCTCCTGTCTCCCGTGGGCGGCACCGCGGCTGTGCTGCCATGCACCCGAACCAGTGAAGTTTCCCACCTTCCATCTGCGACTCCACCGCCCCATCTTCCCCATCTCCGGTCGCTCCAATTGCGCGCTTTGGCACGGTGTGTCAACGTGGTCAATAACCGAGAGTCATCGAAAGATGATCTGACGTGAGAGGTCGACAGGGGGGACGCACCACGCCCATGGACGCATGCATGCAACGGAACGCGGCGAGGTCAACGTGGTCAAGGAACGATTTCCATCGGAAGTATATCAGACGTGGAGAGTCTCACCGGGTCCACGGCCATAGCAAGTAAGTGCCTCCTTATTACGCGGTAAATAATGGTTCCTCCAACTGACAGCAGGGACCCACTGGACGGGCCACCGTATTTTGCAAAAAAAATGTTTGCCCCCTGACTGCTAGGACCCACCTGATGGGCCACCATATTTCACGAAAAAAACATTCCCCCCGCTGTCAGCTCGGACCCACTGGAAGTGCCTCCTTATTACGAACAAAAAATTGAATACCCCCTGCTAGCTGGGACCCACCTTGGTGGGAGGCTGACTTATGGGCCTACTAAGTTGACGGGGACGAAGGGCTTTGTCAACTTAGTCAATATGAACGATTCTAGCTCCAAAGGACCATACAATGTCCATCCAACGGTCGTAGTGCTTCTTCAACCTCTCGTCTTCTTGCTCCACCGCCCAAACCAGCGCCGGTCGTGCTTCATGCTCCTGCCTCCCATGTCGGCTGTCTGCCGCTGAGCCTCACCGCCTCTACTATTCCCACCGCTGGCCAGCCCTCAAGGGCGACGGCAGCCGACATCGCAGCCGAACCAAAGTGAACCTCGTATTCTCTCCGCAAGGGCTTCCATTGCGCGTCTTCCCGGCTCCGTCGCCCCTTCCTAGGCCTCGCCCGCCCACCGCTGTGGTGCTCTCTCGCTGGCGTGGTCAACGTGGTCAAGGAACGACTTCCATCGGAATAGTACTGTACGCGGAGAGGCTGACATCTGGGTCCACGGCCACAGCCCAGTTTTTTTGTGATTTGCCAAGTAAGTCGCTTTGTAAGGCCTGTTGGGCTGCAAATCTTTCAAGATGAGGAGAGCTTTCATTCGGCTGGCCGAGAAAATGGCTCATCAGTAATGAGAAATGGGTTGTACATTTTTAAAACAGATCAAACCGGCAATTAGTTTCAAATATCTTTTTTTTCATTTCGAGATTTTAAATTACATTAATTTTTATGCATGGAGAATTTGTTGGATTTTATATTGATATACATTTATTTTTAAAATCAGTTTGAATGTGAGTCAAAATTTCAGGATTTAAAACAGTTCAGACCGCACCGAAATATGCAAAATTTCGTATAATTTTTTAACCGTGGCCACAATATGGGCTGTAATGCTAACAAAAAGAATATGGGCTCCAAAAAAAAACCTTCAGAATTAGCAAATGGGCTGTAAATTATTAGAAATAATGGCAGATGGGCTGTATGCTGTTTTCCACACATTTGAGGCTTTCCTAAAAAAAGGTTGACGCACAAGCGAAAACACGCTATAGCTAAGTTAGCTATAGCGCGTTTCAGCGAACGCGCTACTGCTGCGTCTTCATCATTTTTCCCCTTTTTCATTTATTTTTCTTCACATTTTATATTTTTTCCTTTCTCCTTTTTCTACTTCTTTCATTTTCATTTACTTTTCTATTCGTTTTTCATTTTACTTTCTTTTCGCTAGCAGTAGCGCTTTACGCATAAACGCGCTGCTATAAGTATATTAGCGGTAGCGCAGTTTTTGGAATATCGCTACTACTATGTGTAGCCCATCGGCTAAGTGATTGGAATTTTAGTAGTAGCGAGTTTTCGGTGAGACGCGCTACTGATATATGTTGACTGTTGGATTGCCATCCAACGACCGTCGTGCTTCTACAATCTCTGCTCTTCCTGCTCCAATTACCAAACAAGCGCCAGCTGGACTGCTCGCTCCCTCCTCCTCGCTGCCGGCTCTCGCTGCCACGCAGGCCTCACCGCCCCATCGCATTCCCATCGCTGGCCTAGCCATCCTCTACTCACCCACACCTGCTGTTATTCTCCGGCGATCGCAGACGAACCAAGAAACCCTCGCACAACAGATTCTCCATGTGGGAAACAACTACCGAGTCTTCCTCGCCTCCGTCGCTCCTTCCTAGGCCTCACCATCGCCCACCGCCTGGTGTTCTCGGCGCTGCCTGGTCAACGACCGACATGCATCCGGCGGATCAGATGTGGAGAGGCCGATAACTGGGTCCACGGGTTGCACGCAAGGAAATGCTCCATATTACGCGCAAAATAATGATTCCTCCACCTGACATCAGGGAACCACCGAAAGGGCCTCTGTATTTCGCAAAAAAAAACGTTACCGCCGCTGACAGCTCGGTCCCCAGCTATATCTTCGCACGCAAGGAAGTGCCTCCTTACTACGCACAAAAAAAATGAATACTCCGCCTGTTAGCTGGGACCCAATGTAGTGGCAGTCTGACTTGTGGGCCTACTAAGTTGACGGGGATGGAGGGCTTTGTCAACTTAGTCAATATGCACGATTCTAGCTCCAAGGACCGTGATGATGTCCATCCAACGGTCGAGTGCTTCTTCAACCTCGGGTCTTCTTGCTCCACCGCCCAAACCAGCACCGGTCGTGCCTCGTGCTCCCGCCTCCCGTGGTCGGGTCTGAATGCGGCGGAGGCCTCACCGCCTCTACTACTCCCACCGCTGGCCAGGCCATCCTCTACTCACCCACACCCCTCGCCGGTGTCAAACCGCGGATCTCGGTAGGGGGTCCCGAATCTGCGCCTAGGCGGATGGTAACAGGAGACAAGGGACACGACAGTTTTTACCTGTGTTCGGGCCTCTCGATGGAGGTAAAACCTACTCCTGCTTGATTAATATTGATGATATGGGTAGTACAAGAATAGATCTACCACGAGATCGAGAGGCTAAACCCTAGAAGCTAGCCTATGGTATGATTGTTGTTCGCCCCACGGACTAAAACCTCCGGTTTATATAGACACCGGATAGGGTTAGGGTTACACAGAGTCGGTTACAATGGTAGGAGATCTACATATCCAGACGCCAAGCTTGCCTTCCACGCCAAGGAAAGTTCCATCCGACACGGACGAAGTCTTCAATCTTGTATCTTCATAGTCCAGAGTCCGCCAACGGTGATAGTTCGCTATCCGACACCCCTAATCCAGACTCCTCAGAGTCTCCTAACCAGCTTCAATGACGATGAGTCCGGCGCGATATTGTCTTCGCATTGCAAGGCGGGTTCCTCCTCCGAATACTTCATAGAAGATTTTGAACACAAGGATAGTGTACGGCTCTGCAAAACAAGTTCCACATACCACCGTAGAGAGAATAACCTTTGCACAGATCTGCTAACGTATTCCGCGGCTTGACACCACACCACGGCCAGGCCTTTATACGAATCGTTTTTACTGTTCCACCTCAGCACGTTTAGCGAGGCGGTTTCCTTGGCAGGTCTTCTCAGAGCGGAGATCGTGCCCCCTTATTCCGGGATTCCCATCAATACGGGCGTGGGTAACCCAACCGCGCTTATTGATTATGGCGCTTGGGAGATAAGCGAGTTTTACCAGTGGCGGGGGACGATAGCTTCGTCTCATCCATATCAAGGGATAAGGATCTACCTTTTCACCCACGCCTTCTTCCTCCTTTGCTCATCCATTTCACAAGACTCGAGCTCCAGCGCCAAGTCCGCACATCCCTACTCAACCTTCTCCAGCCATGTCCGGAGCGGAGGCAGGATGGATGGTCTCCTCCGCCACGGAGGGACAAGTCAAAAGCTGCGAAAGCCGGATACTTGTCCAAAGAACATCACAAGACCGCTCCCCAACGAGGGGCAGGTCATTCCCACCCCTGTGCCCCATGAGAGGGTGGTGTTCTCACCCACTTCCTCCAAGGACTAGGTTTTCCACTTCACCCATTTGTCCGGGGCTCATGTTCTACTACGGCCTGATTTCACGATCCGCCCCTGAACTTTATCCTCAACATCTCGGCCGTAGGCGTAGGCCTTTCTCTGCATCCAGCCCCACTTCGCTTATATGAAGACCTTCAATCAAGTCGAAGGTAGGGGGCGGCCGCCAAGCCGGAGTGCGGAGGTGCCATGGTTGGCAAGATGGCCAAAGTCCTATGGCTCGAGGGCTCCTTTGTGGAGACCATAAAGGGATGGCAATCGGGTGGTTCTACATCACCGAGCCGCGACTCTCAATGGGCGGCGGCCCCGAATTCTGATCTCGCTTCCCCACACGGCTCACATCATGGAAAGAGACGAGCCCGGCGGGGTGATTCGAAGAGCTGTCCGACTCCAAACCCACGTCCGAACCTCGTGGACAAGAATCTCAAGCTTGTCAACGTAATCTAGGTGATGCTCATCCGCCGGATTCTCCCATGCCAACAGCGGCCTTCAAATTGTGGAGTTCGATCCGCACAGACCAAACTCTGAAAGGCTCTTCGATACTACGCACGAAGATGCCTCGAAGGTGCTGTTCATACGCCGAAGTTCCCGCATCCGCCATCAAGATCGCGGATTCAGCTCGCAGCGCAAGCCGCGAGGTGTTATTTTACCTTTGTGGGACTCTTTTTCATAGTTTGACTCTATGCGGATCTAAAACTCCCTAACCTTTGACAGATCGTTCAAGATGTCCGACAGATTAACCGTCCGCCCTTGCCGAAGACTCCAGCGGACGCCTGATTGACGGGTTAGCTGCTCCGCACCTCACGTGGTGCCGGAGAAGAAGGCCAAGAAGAAGGCCATGGGAACTCGAAGGAGCTCCCGGCGCCAGGTGCTGTCGGACTCATCGTCCGACAACTCTGAGGCGGAATCCTCTCCTGAGGAAGAGGAGGAGGAAAAAGAAGCCTCTACCCCAGCGGGGGGAGAGAAGAAAAGGAAGGCCGCCTCGACCGGGGAGGCCGGAGGGTCCATGAAAGGAAGGACCCTTCCTCCGGACTTCTCCACCAACGCCGACAACGAGGAGGAGGAGGGCCACCAAGGCCAAGCTCCCGGCGAGATCGTAAGTGTCCGGACTCGAATAGCTCATGACTTTTTATTTGTCGATAGTGTCTTCTAACTCCGAATATAACCATGTAGCCCGCCCAAGGACGAAGCTTTCCGCTTGCCGAAGCGGCTCCTCGGATTCGCCGGATGTGAATAGCACTTCACTTCCGACCGCCTCTCCTCATGACGCAGACGACACCGCGGTGGAGTCCCAAAGGGCCCAGCCAAGAGGAGGTGGTCTCGAGGCGCCAAGCAGGCACCTCCCGACTCGGCGCAAAGGGGCGAAACCCGTGAGGACTCAAGCATGGCCCGTGTCGGACTCCGCATCGAACCTTTAGTGGTTCCGTAGTCCGCAAGCGCCCTTCGTAAGAAGGGCAAGATCTGCGACGCCGGTGACCTCCGGCCCATCCGGAGGCACCAGATAGCTTGCTGGAGGCGCTTAACAGCGCCTCCATCGACGAGGAGCACCGCACTGTTATGAGTGTGGAGATCTAGAAAGTTCAGTCCGCCAAGAGCGGGCTGATCAAGCTTGCATCAGCCTTCTAACAGGCTTTGAGGTAAGTTTAGAATATGTAAAAATATTACCGCATAGACAGTAGCCCCTGATGCTTAGTTCGGTGTTTGGAAAGAAAAGCCGGACTGAGGATCTAAAAATATATAAGCAGGAGTCTAACATAAATATGTCAATATGGGAATGCAGGCTGCGCTGGCCGACCTCCTCGCCAGCATTGATCATGGAGGTCAATGCATTGAAGCAGAGCCTCGAGCGGTCCGAGAACGAGCTCGGCCTTGCCAAGAAGCAGCTCGAGGACAAGGAAGGTAAGTAATACCTTATTAAAGTAATACCTTATAGAAAGGATTTGCTGCAAAATGACAGACTAACATGGGTATTGTAGGGGCCACGAACGAGGTGGCGACTTCTCAAGGAAGCGGTGTCCACGGCCGAAAGCAAAGCGGCCGCTGAGCGCACCGAGCGAGAGAAGCAAGAAGCGGGTGGCGGAGGTGCGGCAAGAGCTCCAGTGCTCATGGAAAAACACGAGAGTTTGAGCGTGACTCAAGACTCGAGAGTCCGAGCCGCCTCGGCTCTTGAGAGTGCCAAAGCCGCTAAGGCCAAGCCCAAAATCCTCCCAGAAATTGAATCATTAAAGAAGATAGCGGAGGGTAAGGCATTCTTTATGCAAAGCAAGCATGTGAAAGCGGATTATCTATTACTTACCCGAATCCGAGCTCTCCAAGAGCATTCGCAGATCTACCGCGTAGTGTGTCCGATGCTGCCGCTGTTCTACCGCGCCAAGGAGGGAGCTCGATGTAAAAGGTGTTCTGGTCTCAATATGCCGATGCCGGACATCCGGTGCCTTTGCGACCAGCTGAAGCAGCTGGTCGAGCTCCACAAGGTCGCCGAACAGGCCATGAAGGGCCTCATAATTCGGTCCGTGGCTATTGAAGCCATGCCCGAGCTACTTCGGCTAGTGCAGCGGCCGGTGGACGCTTGTCCATGGATTGAAGTCATCAAGCGCCCATCTGCATTGAAGGTGCCTGTCTGGCCCTTGCCCGTGCTAAAGTGCACTGGGCAAGCCGGATGTCGAGAAACTTGTGACGACGGGCCACCAAGGGCAAGGAGCATCGCAAGTCTCAAATGTACTATGAGGGCGCCTCAAGGGTGCCCGCTTTATAGCGGTGAATGCTCCAAAGATGTAATTTTGAATAGACTCGCATTTGTTATCCTCAGACGCTGAAAACTTGTTCATATGCGCTAAGCAACGCCAGAATTTGAAATATTACCTTCAGGCGGCCATTTATCAAATTTGAGAGATGACAAGTCGTTGGTTTCAGCCCCATGCCACGAAAGTGCTGGGGTGTTCGGGATAAACTTGAGCGCTCTTGTTCCTATTCTTGTCCTTCGAGGAGGCGCCAACGCAACGAACAAGGCAACCGGACTATTGTGCTTGAACACTCTCACTTAGCCATAGAATTCTATAATTTTAAATTCGCGAAGCCCCTAGTATTCGGAAGACCGAAGTTCGGGCGCTATCCACGCCTTTGGCCGGACAATGCCGACTCGCCTAAGCGGCATAAGTCTTTAGGGACCCGAAAAAACCTCTCGAACAGCGAATGACTCTCGCCCTATCATGACGGTCAGTTTTAGCTTTCTCCACTGAGGTGCTCAACCCAGCTCAACCGGGGCACAATCGCAGTGGTTCTCCCAGCGCTACCTTAGCCGACATAACGGAACGTAAGGTACCAAAACATGGGAGCCGGGCAAACCCAACTATTGACCCAAGACATGATTCAGAGCCGATGCATATAATGCTATAAGTTCGGGGTGCCCCACTTGTGAAAGTGTTCGGACTTATCACACCATATTCTTGGGGTACTTAAGCCCCTGGTGTATTGGCTGTACCAAAGTGTACGGGTGCGACATGTCATGAATGAACATATATATAGATAAAGAAAGGAGTGCAATAATAGGCAAAAGCTATGTATTGTTTATTCAAAAAGGTACTGCAATGAAAGCAGAGCGATGCAAATAGTGCGATAAGCAAGGGATGGCACTATTTAACATGTCCCCCTCCAGAGGTAAGCTGCCGGATGGTATGTAAAACATGTATAATGCTCGTAGTAGAGACCACCTGGACACTCGACGTAGCTTTCTGCTTCCCTGGCTGTTGCATCGTGAATTCGGCAATTCTAGTGCCGGACAGGGCTTCTAGAAAATGGAGTCCTGAAACTAAGAAAAAGAAGAAAGAAAAGAATGACACAATCGGAGCCCTGCGCGGTTGAGCCGCATTCTGGCGTGCATGGCCGTGCCCTCCCTTATGCCCATGATATCTAAAGCGAGTTATGTACGCCAGTAGTAATCGCTTCGCAATTTCGCGAGGGCTGGGGTTAGCCGGATTGCTACGCTGCGTTCGGATCGTGCCAGCGGTCTTGTTGTAGGTTACCCGGCGCGCTTTGATGGTGTCCGGACGCTTAATAGCCGGACTCGAGAATTGCCGTGAGAGGCTGCTTTGCACCTCCGCCGCGAGGGTCCGCCGTGTGCTCCTCCGCTCGAGAGAGCGCTCGTGTTTCCATTGACCGTGATTACTCCTCGAGGGCCTCGCATCTTGAGATTGAGGTACGATAGTGCGGCACTGCATTGAACTTTGCAAATGCGGTTCATCCAAGCAAAGGCGTGATAGCCGCCATGAACGAGACTATGTCAAAGAGTAACTCTTTGCTTCGGAAGTTATCCGGAGATCCGAATACCACTTCGAGTGTAACCGAGCCTGCATAATTGGCCTCTACACCTGGTATGACGCCTTTAAAGGTCGCTTTTGTGGGTTTAATCTTTGAGGGTCTATGCCCATTTTGTGCATCAGATCCCGATAGAGCAGGTTCAGGCTGCTACCGCCGGCCCATCGTGACTCTAGTGAGGTGAAATCACGATGATTGGGTCAAGAACCACGCGCGAATCCGCCGTGGCGGATGCTAGTGGGCGGTCCTTCGATCAAAGGTGATCGGGCAGGAGGACCATGGGTTGAACTTGGGGCGATCGCTCCATCGCATATACGCCCCTTAGTGCACGCTTCGCTTCCCTTTGGGTATGTGGGTTGCATATATCATGTTCACCGTCCGCACTTGTGGGGAAGCCCTTCGTCCTCTATTGTTCGGGCGGCCGTGGCTCCTCCTCGCCATCGCTATGCAACCCTTGTCATTGAGTTCGCATTTAACTTGCTCGCTCGTTAGAAGACCCAACAATCCCTCGCTGGTGGTTGGCTGGTTTTTCGGGTGCCATGTATTTGGCACGAGCGATCGAGTATTCATTCCAGATTGACGGCCCCGAGTATTTCTTTTGAACGCTTTTTCCTCTTACCGGTTTAGAGCCTCGAATCCGCATTGACCGCCGATCATCAGCATTATCGCCGCACGCGACGCTTGTGCTTGTTGCGACGCCGACCGCCATTGCTGTCCTTGGTATCCGAACTACCGTGGTTTTGGTCAAGTTATTACTACGAGCTAGCCAGCTGTCCTCTCGCGCAAAAGCAGGTCATGAGCGCCAGTGAGGGCTGCCATGGATTTCGCTTTTCCTGTCCTAGTTGCGGGCAAGCCACTCGTCATGATGTTATGTTTGAAGGCTGCAAGGGCCTCTCGATCCCACAAATAACGATTTGATTTTTCTTGGTTAGGAACCGTGTCCGTAATTGTTCCGCCGATTCTTCCGCTGCTGAATTATGTGGCTGAGGTCATCGGCATCCGGTGGTCGCACATATGTGCCCGGAAGTTATCAAGGAATGCGCTTCCGTGTCCTCCCAACAACCAATTGATTCTCGCCGCAAGTCGTTAAGCCAATGCCGAGCTGGTGCTTTAAGCTTGAGGGAGGTATTTGATGGCGGTAGATCATCACCAAGGGCCATGTGGATATGGAGGAGGTAGTCCTCGATCCAAACCGCATGATCTATTGTGCCATCGTGATGATTCGATGTTTACGGGTTTGAAACCCTCGTGGATTTGATGATCCATCACTTCGTCGTGAAGCATAGTGGGTGTGGCGCCTCAGATTGAGCTATATCACGATGCAACTCAAATGAGCTTTGTTCATCAGAATCGGCCCGCCGAATTGTTGTATCCGGCGTGATTTGTTATCATCACGTGTCATGGGCGCCCACGCCGATCCATAGATCGATCTTGTTTGCCTTGCCTTGTCCTCCAATATGTCTCGCAGGTCCGGCGCGCTTCCTGCCTTGGTACTTTTTGAGCGACGCCGGGTGCGGCTTGAATGGAGGGTCTAGACGCCTCGTCAGACCACGGGTGGCTGGTCGGCCGATCATGCGCTGGTGATGTAGGTTTGGGTGCTACTTCTCTAATTGGGGTAGCAGCCATGCTTTGGGTATCTCTTGAGGGGCGCTCGAGTTCGACTTTTCGCTGCAAGGACTTCACCATCCGTCACCTAGCAAGTCTTGGTCAGCTCTAAGTTGCTGCTGCTTTTTCTTGAGGGTGCTTGCCGTGGTCATAAGCCTGCGCTTGAAACGCCCTGCTCGGCGGGATCCTCGTGCACCATAAATTGCTGTCATGAGGCTTGCCTCATCTTCGGAGGGAGGCATATAATTATCGCCCTCCACCTCCCCGTCTCGCCGCCTATCATGAGGGCTGGCTTCTCCTCCTCCCGTGCTGAATCCCGCCGAGGGGGTTGTCTTCGCACCGTCCAGTGTGTTATTATCTCCGTGCCGGAATCAGCGCTTTTACTATGGCAGGATTTAGAGCGGCGCCACCGACGCCGGGCGCTGGGCTGTTTCTTGAGGGGTCATCCTCCGCTGTTCCATCGCTGCTCCCATCTTTTGGGGTGTCCACCATGTATATGTCGATGACGAGGTGGCCTTCCAAAGGCCTCGTAGGCGCTGGTTCTTGGTCGCTCCAAAGATCATCGCCCATACCGCCGATGTCTTCGAGTCGGGTCGAGCATGTCGGTTAAATCATCGACAAGGGCTACAAAGTGGGTGGTGTGTGGGCGCTGAATTTCTTCATCGTCTGTGATCCCAACCTTCCCGACCGTAGTCCGCCAGGGCTCTCCGATAAAGAGAGAGACTTTAGTGAATTCAGGATGTTGCCAAAGGGCGAAAAGCCGAAAGATGTCCGCGGCAGTGAACTCCATGACCGGCGCCCAATCGGATTCGATTGGCAGGGCACGGAGGGTTCGGAGTCCGGAGGGAGTCCGCACCTGGAGTCACGGCCTTCGCAGCGACAGGGATGGAGTTCGCCCAATCGCCAGAGATCGTGAGCCCCGAGACGGTGTCCAACCACTGCCCTCGATCGCGGAGTCAGCCCGAGCTAAGGGTCGGAGCGACGCTGGTCCGCCTCCGTGGCAATGTTCGCGCGAGCTAGATCGTGCCCATCGAGACAAGGCGGGCGATTTTGTTGTGGCTCAATCCGTCAAGGTTAAGTCTCCGCGATGTCGGCCGTAGTTCAAACTCCCAAATCTGACTCGATGGCCAGGGGCGAAGCTGATCTGCTTCCAGATGGCCAAGTGAATTGCCCGCAGCAGCAAAGCCGCCAATACGAAGATCTGTCCGGGAGAAAAGTCTCACCTCGACCGCTGTTGTTGATGATTGAAGGACCCATCGGCCTAAAGATGACAACGCAGATGAACTCTCAATGAAAGCACCAATGTCGGCGTCAAACCGCGGATCTCGGTAGGGGTCCCGAACTGCGCGCCTAGGGCGGACGGTAACAGGAGACAAGGGACGCGATGTTTTATCCAGGTTCGGGCCCTCTCGATGGAGGTAAAACCCTACTCCGCTTGATTAATATTGATGATATGGGTAGTACAAGAGTAGATCTACCACGAGATCAGAGAGGCTAAACCCTAGAAGCTAGCCTATGGTATCATTGTTGTTCGCCCCACGGCTAAAAACCTCCGGCTTATATAGACACCGGATAGGGTTAGGGTTACACATAGTCGGTTACAATGGTAGGAGATCTACATATCCGTGACGCCAAGCTTGCCTTCCACACCAAGGAAAGTTCCATCCGACACGGGACGAAGTCTTCAATCTTGTATCTTCATAGTCCAGAGTCCGCCAACGGTGATAGTTCGCTATCCGGACACCCCCTAATCCACGACTCCTCACCCCTTATTATTCTGCGGCGACGACAAATTTCACACCGCAGCTTAACCAAGGAACCTCAGATTTCACGCTGCGGCATACACTGCCACAGATTCCCCGCCCCGCCGCATTTTCCTAGGCCTCGCCGTCATCCATCGCCTGGTGCTCTCGGCGCGTGGCGTGGTCAATATGGTCAAGGAACGGCTTCCATTGGACGGGATCTGACGTGGAGAGGCCGATAGCTTGGTCCACGGCCGCAGTAAAGGAAGTGCCTCCTTATTACATGCAAAATAATTATTCCTCCACCGACAGCGGGACTCCACCGGATGGGCCATCGATTTCAAAAAACGATTCGCTTCGATCGACCGGACGACTACTACATCTTCGCACGCAAGGAAGTGCGTCCGCAAAAACGATTACTTCTCGATCGCTGGGACCCACCAGCTACATCTTCACACGCAAGGAAGTGCGCCCAGTAAAAAACGATTCGCCCTCGATCGCTGGGACCCAATAGCTACATCTTCGCACGCAAGGAAGTGCGTCCGGCAAAAAAACGATTCACCCCTCGACCGCTAGGGACCCACCGGCTACACCTTCGCACGCAAGGAAGTGCGTCCGCAAAAAACACCGCCGATCGCTGGGACCCACCAGCTACATCTTCGCACGCAAGGAAGTGCTTGACAGTCGGGACCACCTAGTCGAAGCGTACGTAGCGTTGTCATTCTGGTCGCGAACGTGTACGTACATACTGGTCGCTGTAGAGGCGCCGCGACGCAGTCGTAGTAGAGGCGCCGCACGTAGCATGTACATGTACGCATAGCGCGAGGGTGCAAGAAAGAAATACGCCACGCACGCATATACGGCAGGGTCTCGAACGCCTACCGCGCGCGAATGCGACATGGCTGGTCGGAACAGAAACAGCGCTGCTGCCGTGTTCATGGGGAGCCAACCGTTGGGTCGGAACGAATGCGTGGTCGTGTTCATCTAAGGGCTTGGACGGAATAGGCGATGGAAACGAGGTTCGCGCATCGCGACAACGGAGGAAACGGACCTCCTACGCTCTAACGGGTCCTGTTGATCGGGAGGTGTGGCGCATCGCAAAACGGACGTAAATGCACTCTCCTACGGTCAAACGGGGTCCCGTTGATCGGGAGGGTGTGGCGCATCGCAAAACGGACGAAAATGCACCTTCTACGGCCAAAATGGGGGTCCTGTTGATCGGGAGGGTGTGGCGCATCGCAAAACGGACTTAAACGGACTTGTGTTGGAGCGCCACGGCCGGAAATGGGGTCCCGTTCATCGGAGGTGTGGCGATCGCAAAACGGGACTCCACGGGATACCGACCTCCTCCATCCTCCACGGGCTACCGCCGACCTCCTCCACCTCCACGGCTCCTCGCTCATCCAGCCTCCACCGCCGCTTACTCCACCGCCATCGCTCAACCACCCTCCACCATCTACTGCTCATCCAGCCCTCCACCAAACCACGGGTCCTGTTCATCCAGAGGCAACGCCACCGCCACAGCTCATCCAACCCCCCGCCCGCAACACTCACTGCTCATCCCATAGGCAGATCGATCGGCTTCAGCTTAGCAGCAAGAGCGAGGAATCGCCGATCGGGTTCGCATAAGCCATCGATCGATCACTTGGGTTCGTGAACGCGAGTTCCAGCAAAGGTAATTACTCGGTTCGCGCGAGCCCAACGCCGCCGGTTCGCTTAGAGCTAACGCCGCACACACGCCAGACGTAACGAGAACGCGCATCGCCGCCCCGACCTCCCACCGTAACCGGAACTCCCCAAATTTTCCTCCCTCGCTTCTACCATGGTTTTTTCCGTCATGGGCGGCCCAAAGAATGTCATGCAGCTGCGCCTCCGCCCGCCTGTGACGTAAAAGCCCATTTTGTCATGATTTTTTGTCACAGAAGTAGGAGCCCACCACATCTATGATGATACCGGGTTTTGTCACAATTATCGTCTTAGAAGTGTCATGTGTATGACAAAAAAAATTTTGTTCGGCCCAAAGTGTCACGGATGTGTCTTTTTTTTGTAGTGTTGGCAGGACGATCTGGACGGCCTAGAGGAGGAGCGCGATGTCGAGAAGGCCTGTTCTGCATTCTATCAACAGCAGGCTCAGCGATATCAAAGCTGGGAGGTAGGGGCAAAGACTTATAATGTCGGTGAACTCGTTCTACGCCTACCAGAGAAGAAAAAGGACAAGCTCTAGCCCAAATGGGAGAGTCCCTTCATTATAGATGAAGTTCTAACTGGAGCAGCCTATCGCCTCCGCAATGCTTCGGATAATCGCTTGGAGCCAAACCCATGGAACGCTGCCCGGCTCCTAAGATTCTACGCCTAAAGCCGCACATGTACCCTTTTCCTTGTTACTTTTTTTCTTCTCTCCCTTTTACTTTTTCCCTTTTTTCGTTTTTATACGACCTTTGGCTCGTGCTCGGATAAACCACACACCTGAGGGGTATACGTCTTTAAATGTACATACCCCACAATACCTGTGGGCTTCTTTTCACAAGAAGCTTATTATTATTTTTCGAGCATCAAGCTCACCCTATATATGTGTCGCCTACTCATATATGTCTTTTGTTCGCCATTCTATGCACCTTTATGACTTAAGTTTTTGCCAACCAAACAAGCGGGAACCTGGCTCCTGCGCTTATGCCCTACGTTCCCGCTTGTTCGGCTAGGGCATAAAGGGAGCACCTCTGCGATTGTTACAGTCGGGTTATCCGGACGTGTACCTCAGACGGGTGAAGCTGAAAGCTAGCGTTTTTAAGGGAATGATTGGTTGGTGATCAAAAGACAAACTTCCCTTGTTGAAATACAGAACCCCAGACTATAACGCGTATTGTGCTTTTTTAGCATCACAACTTCGGTATGCACACAAAAAACCCGCATACTGGAACCCTTAACGGAACTATTCTCTCTTGAAGATGTTTCTTACAATCAAATGTAATATAACATAACTCCCAGAATACAACTTGTCTGTTCAAGCAACTATGACCGGACTGCCTGGTTTCCGAACATACTTTGGTGTTTACCAATGGTATAGTATTCGGAAACACTCCAAACCTAGGGTTTTCAGAGGTCGAAGTAGAAAGTGTGCCATGACAATCTTTTTACAAATTCGGCTGGAGACAAGTTTGTCGATAATAGTACATTGCTACTTGGACTCAAAAACTTCTTCTTCCTCTAGACCCTCTAACAGGTTGTCTAGTTTACAATCCTGTTGTGAAAACTTGGCGGCCATCTTCACTTGGTCGTACACCGGGCTGACCGGAATTTCTTGTCCATCGGATCCTCGAGGCCTGACCCGCGCCATATGATTTGGATCAAGTCCGGTGTACCATGTTTTTACCATGGCCCATGCTTCCCGAGCACCTTCTCGGCATGCTGATATCTTCCATAGCCCAAAACGGCGCCGAGCTCCCTTGAATAAATTAACGAGCTCCTCCATACTTCTTGGAGGGGAATCGGCTGGCCATAAAGCCTTAGCGATGTTTCTCATTGCCTTCTGAGCTTGCTCATGCACCTTAGACAGCTCTTGTAGCAGATCGCCTTGAAATCCGGACACCTTTCGGGCAGCCCAGTCAGCACACCTACAAAAATAAATTTGTTAAGATTCGCATTAGCGAATTGTACGAAAGTAAGCTAAAGGGCATACTGAATATGCTGCCTCTCAGCTTTCGATTCTCCTTCAACGCGTCCGCCAGTTGGGCTCGCACGTCTTTCAGCTCTTCGCCTAGCTGGGTGTTGACGTCCTGCAGCTTGTTCTTCTCATCCCTGGGCCGTGTCAGTACACGTTGACCATCGGTCTCTAGCCTTTCGGCATGTTGTTTATCTGCCTGCGCGGCCTTTAGTTTCTCTTCCAGCTGATCCGACAATCCTGCCATTGTAAATGCAACAGTTTTTAATTGCATCAACATTACTGGCATATGATTATATTTTCCGGATGTAAGGACGTTACTATCGGTGCCTCCTTGACTTCTTCATTCAAGCGGTAATAACAGCCACCGGGTCCGACATATTCCAGCCCCGAGACAACATGTTGTTCTTCTCCGTGAGTACCTGATTATACATCGATCCTTAAAATTAGTTGCTTCAACTGTTTCAAGTCTCGGGGGCTACTGGTATATGACTATTAAATCTACACAAATTGATCTTACCCGCATATCCTTTGAAAGCTGGTAAGTGGCTCCGGCAAGCCCATCTCGAGCAGCTCGGATGTATGCATCCGCCGAGCTGAAGGCATTGAATGCTTCTTTAGTGAAGTTGGGGTCGCGCATAGCTGCCCTTCGGCGCCGATGGTTCATTGCACTCTCCACTTCGGAGTTGGTGACGGACACATTATCCGAATCTTCGGAGAAAGGACAATCCGGCATAGCACTCAGATCAACGCTTAGCCCCGAAGTGGGTCCGTGGTCCCAGATAGCACATATGTCCGCGGGTCTCCGCATGCTTTGGTGAATGCTCTTCCTGAAATATGGCACAGTAGAAAATGTCACAGTTTGGTATGTTTGCCACGGGGCGTATTAAAAACCATACCTTTTTTATGAAGGTAGGGGCTTGGACGTATCACCGTCCACCTTTCTTTTCAAAGACCCGCCCTGTGTAGGCGTCGCCTTCTTAAGGGACGATCCCGATGCGGTGTGGCAAGACGAGCGTCGCCCCTTTGAAGCACGAGACAGTGCTGTGGGTGAGGCGCGATGGGAAAACTCTTTTGGAGGAGACGCTTGTCAGTGTCAAAACCGGCGGATCTCGGGTAGGGGGTCCCAAACTGTGCGTCTAAGGCGGATGGTAACAGGAGGCAAGGGGCACAATGTTTACCCAGGTTCGGGCCCTCATGATGGAGGTAATACCCTACTTCCTTCTTGATTGATCTTGACGATATGAGTATTACAAGAGTAGATCTACCACGAGATCGTAGAGGCTAAACCCTAGAAGCTAGCCTATGATGATTATGATTGTCTATATCTCTATCGACTAGCCTGGCCTCGGTTTATATAATGCACCAGAGGCCTAGGATAACAAGAGTCCTAGCCGAATACGCCGGTGGGGAGGAATCCTTGTCTTGATCGCCAGGTCTTGTGGAATCTTCCTTGTATGCGCAGCTGTCCGGACTAGCCCATGAGTATACGGCCATGGGGGTCCTCGGCCCAATCTAACAGATCGGGAGATGACGTGGTGAGTACCCCCTAGTCTAGGACACCGTCAGTAGCCCCCTGAACCGGTCTATAAGTTAGGGACGCTCCTCGATTCTTCTGAACTGTTCTTCATCTTCGGTCGTCGGTCTATAAAACTGGTTCAAGAAATCTTCTCATCTTCGATCTTGAGGATCGCCAAGTGCATCCGAAGAGTTTACACGTTGGGTATCCGAGGAGCCCCTTTAAGTTTCCGGCCTTTATCAATGCCTTGTTATTTTTATGCCATGCCTCGGGTTTGAAGTTGTTCCCGAGAGGCAGTTTCCTCTTGCGTCCGAGCTCCAACGCCGGACCGCATTCGAGGTATCCTTTGCAGCCGAGCACCAATGTCGGACTGCTTCCGAGCTCCAACGCCGAAATTTATCCGAGCTCCAACGCCGGACTGTGTCCAAGCTCTAGCGTCGGACTGTATCCGAGCTCCAACGCCGGACTATATCCAAGATGTCATAGATCATCTTGGTACAAAAAAGTTGAAGGAGTGTAGCCGAGCTTAATGCCGGAAATGCCCTCTACGGAGCCAGCCACTGGCGTCCAAGCTTTATGCCGGACTGCTTCTGGGGTGTCTATTGTAGTCGAGCACCAACACCGGACTGAATCCGAGGTGGTGCACCACCTCGGCCATGGGCTGATTTTAATTTTGAATTATGCAATGTAATCTCTACCGAGATGTATAGCCATTAGCCCTCAAGGTGCGTGTTGGCCTAATATCTGGGATGCACCTAAAGGAAAAAATCAAACCGCTGACCCTAGTAGCCCCTGAGACTTAGGTCGATTCATAAAATCAGCCTGAGGATCAATTCCCAGTTCGGCAGCATACTTAAGAATAGAAACGCTGTAAAGAAGTCCTCGAGACTCAAAGGGTGCGGCCACCAACCTGAGGATAATAATCTCCTCAAAAACTATATTGCGCTTCAAATTTTCTTTATTGGATTGTCAATGCAGTAGCCCCCGAGATAATGGTCGGGTGGCAACACCAGATTAGGGGATCGAGGTGCCCCTTTAATATTTGTAAATAATGAGCGCAAAGCCCAGTAGCCCCCGAGCCTTAATGTGGGCACGGGTGGCCGAATTAAGGATCGATATCCAGAGTAAAATCACAGATTATGTGTAATGATTCTATGTATCCAAGTACTTTACATCATTATTTTGACTCCATTGTGACCGTTTTATCAGTTCAAAGTGGCCCATCGTCGGCTTCTACCCCTTGGTAGATACTACGCAGGGTGTTTCCGCAATAACAAAGCAACCCTTAGCCGACGTCTCGGTGCCCGAAGGCGGTTGTGTTAGGGAAACGAGGCAACCAGATATGCGGGCTTTATAACTTTCGCTTAGTCATAGGAGCTTTAAACTGGGGAAGCTAGCTATGAGCCCCCGGTTAGTTTTCAGCGACATCCGAGGTCAAGCCGTAAACACTTCGGCCAATGTTATGAACGACCCGTCATTTAACATAGTCATCGTTTCTTTGACCAGTTTAAGCCTATTGTGACAGTCAGTTTTCGGCTTTCTCCACTGAGGTGCTTGACCATGCGAACTGGAAGCACAACCGTAGTGGTTGTCCCTTTGCACACCTAGCCGAACAAAGTGGAACGTAGGAGGTAAGCACAGGAGCCGGGTAACCCAACTATTGACCGAAGACACAATTCGAAACCGATGCATATAAAGCAATATCCGAGAATGTTTTTGCCGAATCCCTTAAAGGTGTCCGGCGTAATCGCGAGACTAATGCTGGAAACGCACAAATAGTTTAAAAGTGCCATAGGCTCGAAAGCCAAAAACTTATTCAAAAGTTTAATGTCCGAACTAGATCAAGTGTTTGGTGCCAATCCAAAATTGACTTTAAAAAAAGGTGCTTCATGGGTGCTTTAACATGACACATCCTATCTCAAGACTTCAAGCGGGCCAGCCTATGGCTTCAACCTCCTTATCCCGGCTATGAGTGCTTCTCGAGGCTAGTTTAGCAAACTGCACTCGAGCGGATTTAGAGAGAAGCAAGGCTATCCGCTATTGACCACACACTTGCATCGAGAAAGGAGTGATAGAAAAAGACTTTGCAACGACCAAGAAGAAAAACAGCTCATACTAATTTAAGAGCCCCCACGTGACTTGGGTAAAAGAATTTTATGTATAATGATTGTATGTACCAAGTACTAATATCATATCTTTGTTCACCCAACTTTAAACGCTGCCTTAACCGATCGTCGGCTTCTCCCTCTTCGGTCAAGGACCTAAACGTGTTATGTACTCCACCGCCGATAATATCAATGGTGTTTCCGATAACCAAGCAATCAGGCCATAAGGTTGTAATGCATAAAGCGCGCCAGGAACTTATGCTATATTACTAACAAAGTGTAAGAAGCATCTTCAAGAAAATAGTACCCCACCGATACCTTTCTTCGGTGCTCGTTGTTACTATGAGACTTGTGCAATAGATTTTTCAGACTCATGAGTTTCGATTTAAGCCGACCATAATTGAAAACAATAAGAGCGCTAGCTTTCGCTTCACCTAGTTCGAGGTCCGCTCGGATGACCCGATCGTGACAATTCCATAGGTTCTCCCTTTACTCCCTAGCCGAACAATCGGGAACGTAGGGGTAAACACAGGAGCGAGGCAGCCCAGCTTGCAAATCGCTTAAGTCAACATGGTGCATATTGTGGCGTAAGACACGAACAAGGAACGAAGTCGTACAAGTATAATCATATCCAAGAGGAAAGGCTTCATAAAGGAAGCCCCCAAGTAAACGGGGTATTTGAATTTGTGTGTCACAAACAAAGTTTTGACAAGGAGATTTTTTACAAGCAACTTTTTTCCCAAAAAAGTATAATGCTTGGTCGAACCGAACAGGAGTTAAAATTTTAAAACTTTGAGCATGAAGGCAACTTAGCTGGTTAATGTGTTCGGTGTTGATGACGCGATTCGGGCTTGTGGCGGGACGAAGACGCCCGTTGAACCGACAAGGTTCGCAGTCCTCGGCATGGCCGAGGTCCCATCCCCCAGGTACGAGGTGTCCGAGCAAGGAGTTCGGCACTCCAGTGTAGTGACCCCGTAACGCAGTCAAAATCGATTACCTGCACACATAAAACAATGCGGTCCAGGAAATAATTATATATATATATATAATCCTTGCATAATTGCTTTACGCAAAAATAATTTATTTAAAGAGATGTGGCCTGGCGCCGAAGCCAAAAGCGTTAGCGTGACGCAGTGAAGGCGAGGCAAAGCCTGAATTTGCAGGGCGGTCCGGGCTCCGGATGCAGCGTTCGCCGAACTATATATGGAAACTGACCGAACCACCACATGACCATTTTTAATGTAGCCGCCATTTGATAGACCTGTATACAGGCGATGGAACAAATCGGAGTAACAATTCTTTAAGAAAAATAAAATTAGCAAGCAAAAATTGCTAGGATTAATAGCACCTGGTTTATTTGTTGTAGCAATCCGAAGAAAGGTGATTCCCAAAATTGGGGCTCGATCCGCACACCCATTGCCTGATGGGCGACAAAGCGACGGCATGGCGATGCTGGCAAAGGTTGGCTTGCCAAGGCAAAGCCCTCGGTCCAGCTAACGTGACAGAGCTGGTCGGCTAGTGACGCCGAAGTCTCCGGTGTAGGTTGATGAAGAGATGGAGAAGCCCCCGGTCCAGCCGAGATGTCGAAGCCTCGATGTCAGCCGATGAGTTGAAGTAGGTCGGCATGATGGACACCAGCTTGAAGGAGCAATAGTGCGGCTCGCCGATGCGTGTCGTGGCGTGGTCAATGTCGGCTTGATGAAGTGACCGCGGGCGATGCCAGTGCCCGCCTCCGTAATCCGTGGGGCGCGATGTTGGTGATGATTTATCTTTGCGATGTCGAACTCTTGTTCGGCTTGCCGAGATGACGATCCGAAGAAGTTGAGCTCGGCTCATCAAAGTGACGACGTGTCTAGCGCAGGTCGGCAGCCGTTGAGCAATATTGCCGGACTGGTTTGACACCAGCATGATGTTGCAGATCATGTTCAAAAGATTTTGAAGTAAGTGGGATGTGTTCGGGAACAAAACACAATACCCCATACAAAACTTCCTTCAAAAAAGATGTCCAAAATCCCATTCATAAAAAAGACGAACTCGGGTCGGATTCGTTTTCGTGCAGAAAACAGATCCGAAAAGTGATGCACTAATCGGAAGGTCCCCGGAGTTCAGACGGTCGGATCGAGATGAAATTTCGAGAGGTGGTAGATATAGAAATTCCGCAGCCGATCAACGGTTGGATCTTCCAAAGGACGTCTGAGCTAGAAGCTGGACACCACGCCCTAAACTCGTCCAGATTTGACAGGGCTCCGGTATATCGCGGATTGCCAGAGATTCCTCCATCGGAACTCGATGAAATTTTCCAGGGTTGTTGTAGACTCAATTCCGCACAATTACACCGAAGCAATCGTTAAGACAACACTTGAGGAGGCGGTGGTGGCGGACACAAGTTCGTTGTCCAGAAAAACAGCACGGTCGCCCTAGGGCAATGTTGACGTTGAGCCCCCAGGCTCCCTGGATGATTCCTCCATGATTGATAGAGATCGAAGTTGATGCTGATGAAGGCCCTTATCCGAACATGACGATCAGAGGTAGGGCGCAGTCCTTGGTCGAACCAAGGTGACCAGTCGAGTTGGTGACGAAGATGCCGGAGTCACAGTTGATCTGCAGGCGAGCCATCGACCTTTTGCCGAACACACAGCGGAACTCTCAATGAAAGCACCAATGTCGGTGTCAAAACCGGTGGATCTTGGGTAGGGGGTCCCGAACTGTGCGTCTAAGGCGGATGGTAACAAGAGGCAAGGGACACAATGTTTACCCAGGTTCGGGCCCTAACGATGGAGGTAATACCCTACTTCCTGCTTGATTAATCTTGATGATATGAGTATTACAAGAGTAGATCTACCACGAGATCGTAGAGGCTAAACCCTAGAAGCTAGCCTATTATGATTATGACTGTCTATATCTCTCTATCGACTAGCCTGGCCTCGGTTTATATAATGCACCAGAGGCCTAGGATAAAAAGAGTCCTAGCCGAATACGCCGGTGGGGAGGAGTCCTTGTCTTGATCACCAGGTCTTGTGGAATCTTCCTTGTATGCGGCAGCTGTCCAGACTGGCCCATGAGTATACGGCCATGGGGGTCCTCGACCCAATCTAACAAATCGGGAGATGACGTGGTGAGTACCCCCTAGTCCAGGACACCGTCAACGCTCCCTGGGTACTTACATGGGAGGAAGGGAGAAGACCGGGGTAATCGGCTACAATGGCCACTTTTGTGCCGTCGTAGCTCGCCTGATAGAAGACCCCCTCCTTGAGCTCCACCGATATATCCAGATCCTCCTAAAATCCAGGATCTAGGTCCCGAATATGGTCCTCCGACTGTGGGGCAGGGCTATAGATCCCTGCAGTGGCCTTCCTCCATTCCTGTTAAAAGTGGTCGGGTTAAGTTCAACTAGTTGCGACTTAGGAGGAGGACTGAGAGAGGTTCTGGATTAAAAGCTTACCCAGCTAGGGGGTTGTACATGGAAAAGCCCTCTTGGCACTTAAGGCGAGTGAATTCTTCTTTCTCCCCTTTATAAAGATCAGCCAACATGGTGGCCAGGGTGGCGAAGTTGTCCGGACCCTTGCGCCCGTAGCGAGATGTATCATCCTCCCCGTTGTAGTTCCACATGGGGAGTCCTCTAGATTGGAGTGGTTGAACACCTCGCGTAATGGAAATAGCCATGACCTCAATTATGGACAGTCCGGATTGGGCGAGTATTTTTATCTTGTCCATTAACATCTTAACCTCTGCACTATCTGCCTCCTCGAGGCTTCGGGGGCGCCAGCTGTGGCGCTTTTTTAAAGGAGCATTGGAAAATTCAGGAAGGCCTCGTCGGATTGGGTCCAAGAGAACGACGTATTCGATATAAAACAACTCTGAGGGACACTCTTTGGATGCCTTCTTCACAGTGCCGGATAGGTACCCTTTCTCGGCTGTGCACGATACTTCGGCACCGCCCACCTCGAATATGGATCCCTTCTGGCAGCGAGGGACGAGCAGAAAAGCTTCCTCCATAGCTCGAAATGGGCCTCGCAACCTAGGAACAACCCGCAGAGAGCGACGAAGCCCGCGATGTGCAGAATGGAGCCTGGCGTGAGATTGTGCAGTTGGAGGCCATAGTACTCCAGGAGACCTCTGAGGAAAGGATGGATTGGAAATCCAACACCTGTTAATAGAAAGGAAATGGAGCACACTCGGTCCCCTTCTGAGGGATTCGGGAAATTTTCTGCCAGGGCTTCGCCAGTAAAAGAAGTTATTCCCGCCCGAACGAGGACTAGATGCGCAGGGGGGAGATATCCTTGCACCTGGAGCTTAGTCCGCTGCGCATGGGATACAGAGCAGCTCTCCCAATCGCCTTTTTGAGGGCCGTGGAGGCGGGGGGAAGAACTAGGTGCGCTGGCCATGATTGCGTGTTTTCTTGTGACACGAAGGATTTTCGCCTAGTATGGAATGGCATCTGAGATCTAATCTCCTTCAATAGACACCTTCCGTGCGGCTGTCGGGGTGTTCTATGCAAAAACGCTTGGACCCTTCATATTCGTTTGCCACGTGGAAGCTAAGGCGACAGAAGCACAGAAGCCAAAGGGTATGACATTTAAAGTAAAACCGAGCCCGAGGATTATGATGTCTAAATCATCTAGACACCCGAGGATTTGTCACTCCGAGTATCGGAGAGGTATCTCTGGGCCCTCTTGGTAATGCACATCATAAGCTTGCAAGCAAATGACTAAGGAGTTAGTCACAAGATAATGTATTACAGAACGAGTAAATAGACTTGCCGGTAACGAGATTGGACTAGGTATGAAGAAACCAATGGTCGAATCTCGGGCAAGTAACATACCGATGGACAAAGGGAATTACGTATGTTGTCATAACGGTTTGATCGTTAAAGATCTTCATAGAATATGTAGGAGCCATTACTGGCATCCAGGTTCCGCTATTGGTTATTGACCGGAGAGGTGTCTCGGTCATGTCTACATAGTTCTCGAACCCGTAGGGTCCGCACGCTTAACATTCGTTGACGATATAATGTTATATGAGTTATATGTTTTGGTGACCGAATGTTGTTCAGAGTCTTGGATGAGATTACGGACATGATGAGGAGTCTCGAAATGGTCAAGAGGTAAAGATTGATATATAGGACGATGGTATTTGAACACAGGAAGTGTTTCGGGATGTACCGGGCACCGCTTCCCGAGGGAGTCCTAGATTACGGGGTCCTCGGGCGTCCGGGTAATATGACATGGGCCGGACTGATGGGTGGTGAGGATACAAGACGGAAGACTCTCCCACATGTCCGGATGGGACTCTCCTTTGCGTGGATGGCATGCTTGGCGTTCAGATATGAAGATTACCTCCTCTGTAAACCGACTCTGTACAACCCTTGGTACCTCCGGTGTCTATATAAACTGGAGGGTTTAGTCCATAGAGGCAATCATAATCATACATGCTAGACATTGAGGGTTTAGCCATTACGATATCAAGGTAGATCAACTCTTCTAACCTCTATACTCTTCAAAAGTCAATCAAGCAGGAAGTAGGGTATTACCTCCATCGAGAGGGCCCGAACCTTGGAAAACACCGTGTCCCTGCCTCCTGTTACCTTCGATCCTTAGATGCACAGTTCGGGACCCCCTACCCGAGATCTGTCGGTTTTGACACCGACACCCCCTGGCAAGTTATAGGCCTTATGGGCAAAGGAGGGGACAGACCAGCCCACAAGGGGTCTGGTGCACCCCTCCCTTGTCTGGCCAGCCCTAGGGAAGGAAAAGGGGGAGGCTAGCCCCTCCTGCCTTTCCCACTCAGGGAGAAATAAAGTGGGGGGGCGCCACCCACCCCTGCCGTTCCCCGCACTCCAAATAAGGAAAGGGGTGAGCGGCTTGCGAGGGGCCCCAAGTAGAAATCCTCCTACTTGGGCACCCCCTTGGCTGCTCCTCCCTGAAGGAAATATGCCTTAGAGGCAATAATAAAGTTTTTATTTTAAATATCCCTATTCATGATAATGGTTTATTATTCATGCTACAATTGTATTGATCTGAAACCTTAATACATGTGTGAATACATAAACAAACACTATGTCCCTAGTGAGCCTCTACTAGACTAGCTCGTAGATCAAAGATGGTTAAGGTTTCCTAACCATTAACATGAGTTGTCATTTGATAACAGGATCACATCATTAGGAGAATGATGTGATGGACAAGACCCATCCGTTAGCT
The DNA here is from genome assembly GCA_021605205.1 of Aegilops longissima. Taxonomy (NCBI): domain Eukaryota; kingdom Viridiplantae; phylum Streptophyta; class Magnoliopsida; order Poales; family Poaceae; genus Aegilops; species Aegilops longissima. The sequence goes on along the minus strand of CM038682.1, from coordinate 211,915,737 downwards.
TAGCATAATGATCGTTCAGTTTTATTGCTATTGCTTTCTTCATGTCAAATACATATTCCTTCAACTATGAGATTATGCAACTCCCAGATACTAGAGGAATGCCTCGTGTGCTATCAAACGTCACAACGTAACTGGATGATTATAAAGATGCTCTATAGGTATCTTCAAAGGTGTTTGTTGAGTTGGCATAGATCGAGATTACAATTTGTCGCTCCGAGTATCGGAGAGGTATCTCTAGGCCCTCTCGGTAATACACATCATAAGTTTGCAAGCAAATGACTAAGGAGTTGGTCATGAGATGATGTATTATGGAACAAGTAAAGAGACTTGCTGGTAACAAGATTGAACTAGCTATGAAGATCCCGACGATCGAATCTCGAGCAAGTAACATACCGATAGACAAAGGGAATTACGTATGATGTCATAACGGTTCGACCGATAAAGACCTTTGTAGAATATGTAGGAGACAATATGGGCATCCAGGTTCCGCTATTGGTTATTGACAGGAGAGGTGTCTCGATCATGTCTACATAGTTCTCGAACTCGTAGGGTCCGCACGTTTAACGTTCGTTGACAATATAGTATTATATGAGTTATCTGATTTTGTGACCGAATGTTGTTCGGAGTCCCGGATGATATCATAGACATGACGAGGAGTCTCTAAATGTTTGAGAGGTAAAGATTGATATAATTCGGACACCGGAAGTGTTTCGGAGGGTACCGGGTACTTATCGGGTCACCGGAAAGGAGTTTCGGGCACCCCTGGCAAAGATATGGGCCTTATGGACCAAGAGAGGGAACACACCAGCCCACAAAGGGGCTGGTGCACCCCTATACAGGCAGCCTCTATGAGGAGGAGAAGGAAAGCGGGGAGGGAAAGGAAAGTGTGGAGTAGGACTCCCCCTTCCTTCCCTCTCCCCCCCTCTTTCCTCCCCCTTATTCTTACAAGGAAAGGGGAGGCGTGGGGGGCAAGGTAGCAATCCTAGGGCTGCCACCAGGTCTCTTGGAGCGCCCTAGGGGCTGCCTCCTCCCCTCCCACCTATATATACATGGGTAGGGGGCGCCACACAAGGACACACAATATTGTCTTAGCCGTGTGCGGCGCCCCCGTCCACCATTTACATCCTCAGTCATACTTTTGTAGTGCTTAGGCGAAGCCCTGCGAGTATCACTTCACCATAACTGTCACCATGTTGTCATGGACGGATCTCATCTACTACCTCGACGTCTTGCTGGATCAAGAAGGCGAGGGACGTCACCGAGCTAAACGTGTGTAGAATGCGGAGGTGCCGTGCATTCGGTACTTGATCGGTTGAAGCGCGAAGAAGTTCGACTACATCAACCGCGTTGAGAAACGCTTCCGCTTATGGTCTACAAGGGTACGTAGACACACTCTCCCCCTCGTTGCTATGCATCTCCATGGATAGATCATTGCGTGTGCGTAGAAAATTTTTGTTTTCCATGCAACGATTCTTTATAGTGGTATCAGAGCCAGGTCTATGCGTAGATGATATGCACGAGTAGAACACAAAGAGTTGCGGGCGGTGATAGTCATACTGGTTACCACCAACGTCTTATTCTGATTCGGCGGTATTGTGGGATGAAGCGGCCCGGACCAACCTTACATGTCCACGCACATGAGACTGGTTCCACCGATAGACATGCAACTAGTTTTGTATAAAGGTGGCTGGCGGGTGTCTGTTTCTCCTACTTTAGTTGAAACGAATTTGACTACGTCTGATCCTTCAAGAAGCTTAAAACAGCAAACCTGACGAAACACCGTTGTGGTTTTATGAGTAGGTAAAAGCGGTTCTTGCTGTTGGGGAACACAGTAATTTCAAAAAAATCCTACGCACACGCAAGAACCATCTAGATGATGCATAGCAATGAGAGGGGAGAGTGTTGTCCACGTACCCTCGTAGACCAAAACCGGAAGCGTTATGACAACGCGGTTGATGTAGTTGTACATGATCCGACCCATCCTAGTACCGAAAGTATGGCACCTCCGCGATCTGCACACGTTCAGCTTGGTGACCTCCCACAAAATCTAATCTATCTGAGTGTCGAGGGAGAGCTTCGTCAGCAAAACGGCGTGATGACGGTGATGATGAAGCTACTGGCGCAGGGCTTCGCCTAAGCACTGCAACGATATGACCGAGGTGGAAATCTGTGGAGGGGGGTACCGCACACGGCCAAGACAACTGTCAACTTGTGTGTCTATGGGGTGCCCCCCTCCCCCGTATATAAAGGAGTGGAGGAGGGGAAGGGCCGGCCCTCTCATGCATGGCGCGCCCCAAGGGGAGTCTCCTACTCACACCGGGAGTAGGATTCCCCCCTTCCCTAGTTGGAGTAGGAGAGGAAGGAAGGAGGAGAGAGGGAGAAGTAAAGGGGGTCGCCCCTTCCCTAGTCCAATTTGGACCCTAGGGGGAGGGGCGTGAGGCCTGCCCTGGCCGCCCCTCTCTCTCTCCACTAAGGCCCTTATGGCCCATTAGACTCCCAGGTGTTCTGTAACCCCGGTACTCAAGCACTGCCTTAACTCACCTCAACCATTCCAAGTCCAAACATAGTCGTCCAATATGTCAATCTTTATGTCTCGACCATTTCGAGACTCCTCGTCATGTCAGTGATCACATCCGGGACTCCGAACAATCTTCTATACATCAAAACACATAAACTCAGAATACCAAAAGTAAAGCGTGCGGACCCTACAGGTTCGAGAACTATGTAGACATGACCGAGACTCATCTCCGGTCAATAACGAATAGCAGAACCTGGATGCTCATATTGGTTCCTGCATATTCCACGAAGATATTTATCAGTCAAACCACATAACAACATACGTTGTTCCCTTTGTCATCAGTATGTTAGTTGCCCGATTTTCTATCGTCATTATCTCAATACCTAGTTCAATCTCGTTACCGGCAATTCTCTTTACTCGTTCCGTAATGCATCATCCCGCAACTAACTCATTAGTCACATTGCTTGCAAGGCTTATAGTGATGTGCATTACCGAGAGGGCCCAGAGATACCTCTCCGAAACACGGAGTGACAAAACCTAATCTCGATCTATGCCAACCCAACAAACACCATCGGAGACACCTGTAGACCATCTTTATAATCACCCAGTTACGTTGTCACGTTTGATAGCACACTAAGTGTTCCTCCGGTATTCGGGAGTTGCATAATCTCATAGTCATAGGAACATGTATAAGTCACGAAGAAAGAAATAGCAACAAACAAAACAATCATCGTGCTAAGCTAACAGATGGGTCAAGTCAATCACATCATTCTCTAATGATGTGATCTCGTTAATCAAATGACAACTCATGTATATGGCTAGGAAACTTAACCATCTTTGATTCAACGAGCTAGTCAAGTACAGGCATACTAGTGACACTCTGTTTGTCTATGTATTCACACATGTACTAAGTTTCCGGTTAATACAATTCTAGCATGAATAATAAACATTTATGATGATATAAGGAAATATAGATAACAACTTTATTATTGCCTCTAGGGCATATTTCCTTCAGTCTCCCACTTGCACTAGAGTCAATAATCTAGATTACACATTAATGATTCTAACACCCATGGAGTCTTGGTGCTGATCAGGTTTTGCTCGTGAGAGAGGCTTGGTCAACGGGTCTGCAACATTCAGATCCGTATGTATCTTGCAAATCTCTATGTCTCCCTCCTTGACTTGATCATGGATGGAATTGAAGCGTCTCTTGATGTGCTTGGTTCTCTTGTGAGATCATGATTCCTTTGCCAAGGCAATTCCACCAGTATTGTCACAAAATATTTTCATTGGATCCGATGCACTAGGTATGACACCTAGATCGGATATGAACTCCTTCATCCAGACTTCTTCATTTGCTGCTTCCGAAGCAGCTATGTACTCCGCTTCACATGTAGATCCTGCCACAACGCTTTGCTCAGAACTGCACCAACTGACAGCTCCACTGTTCAATACAAATACATATCCGGTTTGTGACTTAGAGTCATCCGGATCAGTTCAAAGCTTGCATCGACGTAGCCATTTACGACGAGCTCTTTGTCACCTCCATAAACGATAAACATATTCTTAGTCATTTTCAGGTATTTCAGGATGTTCTTGACCGCTGTCCAGTGATCCACTCCTGGATTACTTTGGTACCTCCCTGCTAAACTAATAGCAAGGCACACATCAGGTCTGGTACACAGCATTGCATATATGATAGAACCTATGGCTGAAGCATAGGGAATGACTTTCATTTTCTCTCTATCTTCTGCAGTGGTCGGGCATTGAGTCTGACTCTACTTCACACCTTGTAACACAGGCAAGAACCCTTTCTTTGCTTGATCCATTTTGAACTTCTTCAAAACTTTATCAAGGTATGTGCTCTGGGAAAGTCCACTTAAGCGTCTTGATCTATCTCTATAGGTCTTGATGCCCAATATATAAGCAGCTTCACCGATGTCTTTCATTGAAAAACTCTTATTCAAGTATCCTTTTATGCTATCCAGAAATTCTATATCATTTCCAATCAACAATATGTCATCCACATGTAATATTAGAAATGCTACAGAGCTCCCACTCACTTTCTTGTAAATATAGGCTTCTCCAAAAGTCTGTATAAAACCATATGCTTTGATCACACTATCAAAACGTTTATTCCAACTCTGAGATGCTTGCACCAGTCCATAAATGGATCGCTGGAGCTTTCACACTTTGTTAGCATCCTTTGGATTGATAAAACCTTCGGGTTGCATCATATACAACTTTTCTTCCAGAAATCCATTCAGGAATGCAGTCTTTACATCCATTTGCTAAATTTCATAATCATAAAATGCAGCAATTGCTAACATGATTCGAACGGACTTAAGCATCGCTACGGGTTAGAAGGTCTCATCGTAGTCAACTCCTTGAACTTGTCGAAAACATTTTGCAACAAGTCGAGCTTTGTAGACTATAACATTACCGTCAACGTCAGTCTTCTTCTTGAAGATCCATTTATTCTCTATGGCTTGCCGATCATCGGACAAGTCAACCAAAGTCCACACTTTGTTCTCATACATGGATCCCATTTCAGATTTCATGGCCTCAAGCCATTTCACGGAATCTGGGCTCATCATCGCTTACTCATAGTTCGTAGGTTTGTCACGGTCAAGTAACATGACCTCTAGAACCAGATTACCGTACCACTCTGGTGCGGATCTTACTCTGGTTGACCTACGAGGTTCAGTAGTAACTTGATCTGAAGTTACATGATCATCATCATTAGTTTCCTCACTAATTGGTGTAGTAGTCAGAGGAACTGATTTCGGTGATGAACTAATTTCCAATAAGGGAGCTGGTACAGTTACCTCATCAGGTTCTACTTTCCTCCCACTCACTTCTTTCGAGAGAAACTCCTTCTCTAAAAAGGATCCATTCTTAGCAATGAATGTCTTGCCTTCGGGTCTGTGATAGAAGGCATACCCAACAGTGTCCTTTGGGTATCCTATGAAGACACATTTCTCTGATTTGGGTTCAAGCTTATCAGGTTGAAGCTTTTTCACATAAGCATAGCAGCCCCAAACTTTAAGAAATGATAATTTGGGTTTCTTGCCAAACCACAGTTCATAAGGTGTCGTCTCAACGGATTTAGATGGTGCCCTATTTAACATGAATGCAGCTGTCTCTAAAGCATAACCCCGAAACGATAGCGGTAATCAGTAAGAGGCATCATAGATCGCACCATATCTAATAAAGTGCGGTTACGACATTCAGATACACCATTACGCTGTGGTGTTCCAGGTGCGTGAGTTGTGAAACTATTCCGCATTTTTTCAAATGAAGACCAAACTCGTAACTCAAATATTCTCCTCCACGATCAGATCATAGAAACATTATTTTCTTGTTATGATGATCTTCCACTTCACTCTGAAATTCATTGAACTTTTCAAATGTTTCAGACTTATGTTTCATCAAGTAGATATACCCATATCTGCTCAAATCATGTGTGAAGGTCAGAAAATAACGATACCCGCCGTGAGCCTCAATATTCATCGGACCACATACATCAGTATGTATGATTTCCAACAAATCTGTTGCTCGCTCCATTGTTCCGGAGAACGGAGTTTTAGTCATCTTGCCCATGAGGCATGGTTCGCAAGTACCAAGTGATTCATAATCAAGTGATACCAAAAGTCCATCAGAGTGGAGTTTCTTCATGCGTTTTACACCAATATGACCCAAACGGCTGTGCCACGAATAAATTGCACTATCATTATCAACTCTGCATCTAGGGGTGGGCATATAAACCGAAGACCGAAATACCGAACCGAAAGAACCAGGGCCGGCACCGAACTGACCGAAACCGATTACTTCGGTTGTTGCTTCGGTCGTAACTTCTGTAGAACCGAAATTAGTTCGGGATTCTCGGTTACAGGCCTCGGTTACCCGATAAACCGATATATAACCTGTACGTACTTCAAAATCTGAGAAATAGCCCAGCCCATTATCATTACCTGGCAACTCCCGAGGCCCAGCAGACTAGCACCCCATGTGAACTGCTGGAAAGTCACTCCCGATTTCCCATCTCACACAACGACCTGACCTAGCCGCCACAAGCGTTGCCTCCCCCGCCGGCGGTAGCACTATGCTCTCCTCCCTTGTCTACTGCCCCGCCGTGGTGGCGCTCTGCTCTCCTCCCTTGTCTTCTCCCCCACCAGCGACGTCGCTCTGCTCTCCTCTCCAGCCGTCGACGGCCGCCTGGTGGACTGGCAGCCCGTAGCGGGACTTATCTCCTCTTTCCTTAATTTGTGATTTCTTTGACCATCCCGTCATATTATTCCTTGTTGACTTCCCATTTTATTAAGAAACTGATTATATAGATGAGACATTTTTGCCTTTAGATCAGATTGCGTTCGATTGACAGTGTTTTCTTTCTCTGTTCGATCTGATAGCTTCGGTCTTGTTCGGTTATACCGGAAACCGGACCGAAGTCACGGCGCCCCGAACTCTCGGTTAGCAAGATTATGAAAGACCGATCGGTCATCGTTTCCAGGAAACCGAATTTGCTATAACCCGAACAAACCGAACCGAAATTCTCGGTTAGACCGAATGCCCAGCCCTATCTGCATCTTTTGGCTCCAATATTATGAATATGTGTGTCACTACCATCGAGATTCAACAAAAATAGACCACTCTTCAAGGGTGCGTGAGCATAAAAGATATTACTCATATAAATAGAACAACCATTATTCTCGGATTTAAATGAATAACCGTCTCGCATCAAACAAGATCCAGACATAACGTTCATGCTTAACGCTGGCACCAAATAACAATTATTCAGGTCTAAAACTAATCCCGAAGGTAGATGTAGAGGTAGCGTGCCGACGGCGATCACATCGACTTTGGAACCATTTCCCACGCGCATCGTCACCTCGTCCTTAGCCAATCTTTGCTTAATCCATAGTCCCTGTTTCGAGTTGCAAATATTAGCAACAGAACCAGTATCAAATACCTAGGTACTACTGCTAGTATTAGTAAGGTACAGATCAATAACATATGTATCACATATACCTTTGTTCACCTTGCCATCCTTCTTATCTACCAAATACTTGGGGCAGTTCCGCTTCTAGTGACTAGTCCCTTTGCAGTAGAAGCACTAAGTCTCAGGCTTAGGTCCAGACTTGGGCTTCTTCACTTGAGCAGCAACTTGCTTGCCGTTCTTCTTGAAGTTCCCCTTCTTCCCTTTACCCTTTTTTCTTGAAACTGGTGTTCTTGTTGACCATCAACACTTGATGCTCCTTCTTGATTTCTACCTCCGCAGCCTTTAGCATTGCAAAGAGATCGGGAATCGTCTTATCCATCCCTTGCATGTTATAGTTCATCATGAAGCTTTTGTAGCTTTGTGGCAGTGATTGAAGAACTCTGTCAATGACACTATCAACCGGAAGATTAACTCCCAGCTGAGTCAAGTGATTATGATACACAGACATTTTGAATATATGCTCACTGACAGAACTATTCTCCTCCATTTTGCAGCTATAGAACTTATTGGAGACGTCATATCTCTCAATCCGGGCATTTGCTTGAAATATTAACTTCAACTCCTGGAACATATCATATGCTCCATGACGTTCAAAATGTCATTGAAGTCCCGGTTCTAAGCCGTAAAGCATGGCACACTGACCTATCGAGTAGTCATCAACTTTGCTCTGCCAGGCGTTCACAACATCCGGCGTTGCTCCTACAACGGGCCTTGCACCTAGCGGTGCTTCCAAGAAATAATTCTTCTGTGCAGCAATGAGGATAATTCTCAAGTTATGGACCTAATCCGTATAGTTGCTACCATCATCTTTCAACTTAGCTTTCTCTAGGAACGCATTAATATTCAACAGAATAGTAGCACGGGCCATTGATCTACAACAACATAGACATGCAAAATACTGTCAGGTACTAAGTTCATGATAAATTAAAGTTCAATTAATCATATTACTTAAGAACTCCCACTTAGATAGACATCCCTCTAATCATCTAAGTGATCACATGATCCAAATCAACTAAACCATGTCCGATCATCACGTGAGATGGATTAGTTTTCAATGGTGAACATAACTATGTTGATCATATCTACTATATGATTCACGCTCGACCTTTCGGTCTCCGTGTTCCGAGGCCATATCTGCATATGCTAGGTTCGTCAAGTTTAACCCGAGTATTCTGCGTGTGCAAAACTGGCTTGCACCCGTTGTATGTGAACGTAGAGCTTATCACACCCGATCATCACCGTGTCTCGCACGCATTTAACTTTCGCAACGGTGCATACTCGGGAGAACACTTGTACCTTGAAATTTAGTGAGAGATCATCTTATAATGCTACCGCCGAACTAAGCAAAATAAGATGCATAAAGGATAAACATCACATGCAATCAATATAAGTGATATGATATGGCCATCATCATGTTGTGCCTTTGATCTCCATCTCCAAAGCACTGTCATGATCACCCTCGTCACTGGCGCGACACCTTGATGTCCATCGTAGCATGGTTGTCGTCTCACCAACTATTGCTTCTACGACTATCGCTACCCCTTAGTGATAAAGTAAAAACAATTACAGGTCGATTGCATTGCATACAATAAAGCGACAACCATATGGCTCCTGCTAGTTGCCGATAACTCTGTTACAAAACATGATCATCTCATACAATAAAATTTAGCATCATGTCTTAACCATATCACATCACAACATGCCCTGCAAAAACAAGTTAGATGTCCTCTACTTTGTTGTTGCAAGTTTTACGTGGCTACTACGGGCTGAGCAAGAAACGTTCTTACCTACGCATCAAGACCACAACGATTTTTCGTCAAGTGTGCTGTTTTAATCTTCAACAAGGACCGAGCGTAGCCACACTCGATTCAACTAAAGTTGGAGAAACTAACACCCGCCAGCCACCTATGTGCAAAGCACGTCGGTAGAACTAGTCTCGCCTAAGCGTACGCGTAATGTCGGTCCGGGCTGCTTCATCCAACAATATCGCCGAATCAAAGTATGACATGCTGGTAAGTAGTATGACTACTATCGCCCACAACTCTTTGTGTTCTACTTGTGTGTTTAACACCTACGCATAGACCTGGCTCAGATGCCACTGTTGAACACAGTAATTTCAAAAAACTCCTACACACACGCAAGATCCATCTAGGTGATGCATAGCAACGAGAGGAGAGAGAGTTTTCCACGTACCCTCGTAGACCGAAAGCGGAAGCGTTATGGCAATGCGGTTGATGTAGTCGTACGTCTTCACGATCCGACCGATCCTAGTAGCGAAAGTACGGCACCTCCGCGATCTGCACACATTCAGCTCGGTGACGTCCCATGAACTCTAGATCTAGCTGAGTTTCGAGGGAGAGCTTCGTCAGCACGACGGCGTGATGATGGTGATGATGAAGCTATCGGCACAGGGCTTCGCCTAAGTACTGCAACGATATGACCGAGGTGGAAATCTGTGGAGGGGTGCACCGCACACGGCTAAGACAACTGTCAACTTGTGTGTCTATGGGGTGCCCCCCTCCCCCGTATATAAAGGAGTGGAGGAGGGGAAGGGCCGGCCCTCTCATGGCGCGCCCCAAGGGGAGTACTACTCCCACCGGGAGTAGGATCCCCCCTTACCTAGTTGGAGTAGGAGAAGAAGGAAGGAGGAGAGAGGGAGAAGCAAAGGGGGGCGCTGCCCCCCCCCCCTTCCCTAGTCCAATTAGGACCCAAGGGCGAGGGGGCGCGCGACCTGCCCTGGCCGCCTCTCTCTCTCTCAATAAGGCCCATATGGCCCATTAGACTCAGGGGGGTTCAGTAACCCCGGACTCCGGTAATTGCCCGAACTCACCCGGAACCATTCCGAAGTCCAAACATAGTCGTCCAATATATCAATCTTTATGTCTCGACCATTTTGAGACTCCTCGTCATGTCCGCGATCACATCCGGGACTCCAAACAACCTTCAGTACATCAAAACACATATACTCATAATACCGATCGTCACCGAACGTTAAGCGTGCGGACCCTACGGGTTCGAGAACTATGTAGACATGACCGAGACTCATCTCCGGTCAATATCCAATAATGGAACCTGGATGCTCATATTGGTTCCTACATATTCTACGAAGATCTTTATTGGTCAAACCGCATAACAACATACGGATTTCCCTTTTTCATCGGTATGTTACTTGCCCGAGATTCGATCGTCGGTATCTCAATACCTAGTTCAATATCGTTACCGGCAAGTCTCTTTACTCGTTCCATAATGCTTCATCCCGCACCTAACTCTTTAGTCACATGCTTGCAAGGCTTACAGTGATGTGCATTACCGAGAGGGCCCAGAGATACCTCTCCGAAACACGGAGTGACAAATCCTAATCTCGATCTATGCCAACCCGACAAACACCATCGGGCACACCAGTAGAGCATCTTTATAATGACCCAGTTACGTTGTGACGTTTGATAGCACACTAAGTATTCCTCCGGTATTCGGGAGTTGCATAATCTCATAGTCATAGGAACATGTATAAGTCATGAAGAAAGCAATAGCAACAAACTAAACGACCATCCTGCTAAGCTAACGGATGGGTCAAGTCAAGCACATCATTTTCTAATGATGTGATCCTATTAATCAAATGACAACTCATGTCTATGGCTAGGAAACTTAACAATCTTTGATTCAACAAGCTACTCAAGTAGAGGCATGCTAGTGACACTCTGTTTGTCTATGTATTCACACATGTACTAAGTTTCCGGTTAATACAATTCTAGCATGAACAATAAACATTTATCTTGATATAAGGAAATATAAATAACAACTTTATTATTGCCTCTAGGGAATATTTCCTTCACTTTCTAGGAGCCCGTAGCAGCCACGTAAAACTTGTGATAACCCAAAAGTATAGGGGATCGCAACAGTTTTTGATAAGTAAGAGTGTCGAACCCAACGAGGAGCTAAAGGTAGAACAAATACTCCCTAAAGTTCTATCGACCATCGATACAACTCTACGCATGCTTAATGTTTACTTTACCTAGAACAAGTATGAAACTAGAAGTACTTTGTAGGTGTTTTCGGGTAAGCTTGCAAGAAAGCAAAGAGCATGCAAATAAAACTAGGGGATGTTTAGATGAAGACACAACTAAAGTAAATATCGCGAGTGTGGAAAAGTGATGGTAGGTGTGGCGAAATTGTCCCTTAAGCAATTGACTACTTTACTAGACCGGTAGCAAGTATTATGTGGGAGAGGCCACTGCTAGCATGTCATCCCTTACTTGGAATTCTATGCACTTATGATTGGAACTATTAGCAAGCATCCGCAACTACTAACGTTCATTAAGGTAAAACCCAACCATAGCATTAAGATATATTGGTCCCCCTTCAATCCCGTATGCATCAATTTCTATGCCAGGTTGAAGCTTCAGTCACTCTTGCCCTCCAATACATAGTCCTATCAACATACAACTAACCCTATGGTGTGGTCCACGTGTGCGCTCATATGATGGGCACCAAAGGACAACAACATTACCACAAGCAAATTAAATAAATCATAGCAATTCATCAACCACCGATAGGACAACGAAAATCTACTCAGACATCATAGGATGGCAACACATCATTGGATAATAATATGAAGCATAAAGCACCATGTTCAAGTAGAGGGTACAGCGGGTTGGGAGAGTGGACCGCTGTAGATAGAGGGGAAGGTGATGGAAATGTTGGTGAAGATGGCGGAGGTGTTGGTGAAGATCATGGTGATGATGATGGCCCCGTGCGTTCTCCAGCCACCGGAGCGAGGGGAGAGCCCCCTCCTTCTTCTTGTTCCTTGACCTTCTCCTAGATGGGAGAAGGGTTTCCTCCGTCCTTGGCTCCCATGGCTTGGGAGGGAGAGAGCCCTCCGAGATTGGATCTATCTCTCGATTCGTGTTCTCTTACGCTATGTTTCACCGTTTGGCAGATATATGGAGATTCAGAATCAATTGTCCTGAAACCTTCGCCGTGATTTTTTTCCGAATATTAGCTTTCTTGCGGCAAAAGAAGAGCGCCAACCGCCTTACGGTGGGCTCACGAGGTAGGGGCGCACCAGGGGGCAGGCGCCCCCGCCTCGTGACCACCTTGGGCACCGGTTCGCTGATTTTCCTTCCAAATTTTCCATATTTTCCAAAAATAAGCTCCGTCCGTTTTATCCCGCTTTGGACTCCGCTTGATATGGATATTCTGAAACCAAAAACATTCAATGACGAGGGACCTGCACTGGCAATCGGATCAATATGTTAGTCCCAAAATAATATAAAAAGTTGCCAAAAAGTATATCAAAGTGAATAATATTGGCATGGAACAATAAAAAATTATAGATACGACGGAGACGTATCAGCATCCCCAAGATTAATTCCTGCTCGTCCTCGAGTAGGTAAATGGTAAAAAGATAATTTTTGATGTGGAATGCTACCTAGCATAATCTTGACCATATGTCTAATCATGGCATGAATATTAAGACACGAGTGATTCAAAGCAATAGTCTATCCTTTGACATAAAAACAATAATACTTCAAGCACACCAACCAAGCAATTATGTCTTACTGAAATAACATAGCCAAAGAAAGCTCATCCCTACAAAATCATATAGTCTGGCTATGCTCCATCTTCACCACACAAAATATTCACATCATGCACAACCCCGATGACAAGCCAAGCAATTGTTTCATACTTTTGACGTTCTCAAACCTTTTCAACTTTCACGCAATATATGAGCGTGAGCCATGGACATAGCACTATAGGTGGAATAGAATATGATGATGAGGGTTATGTGGAGAAGACAAAAAGGAGAAAGTCTCACATCAACTAGGCGTATCAACGGGCTATGGAGATGCCCATCAATAGATATCAATGTGAGGAGTAGGGATTGCCATGCAACGGATGCACTAGGGCTATAAGTGTATGAAAGCTCAAACTGAAACTAAGTGGGTGTGCATCCAGCTTGCTTGCTCATGAAGACCTAGGGCATTTGAGGAAGCCCATCGTTGGAATATACAAGCCAAGTTCTATAATGAAAATTCCCACTAGTATATGAAAGTGATAACTCAAGAGACTCTCTATATGAAGAACATGGTGACACTTTGAAGCACAAGTGTGGTAAAAGGATAGTAACATTGCCCCTCCTCTCTTTTTCTCTCATTTTTTTATTTTTTTATTTTTTTTCTTTTTTTGGTGGGCTTCTTTGGCCTCTTTTTTTTATTATTTGGGCTTCTTTGGCCTCTTTTATTTTTTGTAAAGTCCGGAGTCTCATCCCGATGTGGGGGAATCATAGTCTCCATCATCCTTTCCTCACTGGGGCAATGCTCTAATAATGATGATCATCACACTTTTATTTACTTACAACTCAATATTACAACTCGATATCTAGAACAAAGATATGACTCTATATGAATGCATCCGGCGATATACCGGGATGTGCAATGATCTAGCGTAGCATTGACATCAAAAAACGGACAAGCCATGAAAACATCATGCTAGCTCTCTTACAATCATGCAAAGCAATATGACAATAAATGCTCAAGTCATGTATATGGTGATGATGGAAGTTGCATGGCAATATATCTCGGAATGGCTATGGAAATGCCATAATAGGTAGGTATGGTGGCTGTTTTGAGGAAGATATAAAGAGGCTTATGTGTGACAGAGCGTATCATATCACGGGGTTTGGATGCACCGGCGAAGTTTGCACCAACTCTCGAGGTGAGAAAGGGCAATGCACGGTACCGAAGAGGCTAGCAATGATGGAAGGGTGAGAGTGCGTATAATCCATGGACTGAACATTAGTCATAAAGAACTCACATACTTATTGAAAAAAATCTATTAGTCATCGAAACAAAGTACTACGCGCATGTTCCTAGGGGGATAGATTGGTAGGAAAATACCATCGCTCGTCCCCGACCGGCACTCATAAGGAAGGCAATCAATAAACACCTCATGCTCCGACTTCGTTACATAACGGTTCACCATACGTGCATGCTACGGGACTTGCAAACCTCAACACAAGTATTTCTCAATTTCACAATTACTCAACTAGCATGACTCTAATATCACCATCTTTATATCGCAAAACTATTGCAAGGAATCAAACATATCATATTCAGCGATCTACAAGTTTATGTAGGATTTTATGACTAACCATGTGAATGACCAGTTCCTGTCATCTCTCTAAATAGATATAAGTGAAGCAAGAGAGTTTAATTCTTTCTACAAAAGATATGCCCACGCTCTAACAAATATAAGTGAAGCAAAAGAGCATTCTACAAATGGCGGTTGTCTATATAAAGAGAAACAGGCAATCCAAACTTCAAATGATATAAGTGAAGCACATGAAGCATTCTATAAAGCCATACTCAAAAGATATAAGTGAAGTGCAAAGAGCATTCTATAAATCAACCAAGGACTATCTCATACCAGCATGGTGCAGAAAATAAAAAAGAAAACTAAAGCAAAAGACGCTCCAAGACTTGCACATATCGCATGAACAAAACGAATCTGAAAACATACCGATATTTGTTGAAGAAAGAGGGGATGCCTTTCCAGCATCCCCAAGCTTAGACGCTTGAGTCTCCTTGAATATTTACTTGGGGTGCCTCGGGCATCCCCAAGCTTGAGCTCTTGCCTCCCTTCCTTCTTCTCACATCGAAACCTTCTCAATGAAACACTTCATCCACAAAAAACTTCAACAGAAAACTCGGTAAGATCCGTTAGTATAATAAAGCAGATAACTACTCTAAGTGCTGTAGCAAACCAATTCATATTTTGTTTTTGCATTTTTTTCACTGTAATATAACCTTTTCATGGCTTAATCCACTGATATAAATTGATAGTTTCATCAAAACAAGCAAACTATGCATCAAAAACAGAATCTATCTAAAACAGAACAGTCTGTAGCAATCTGAACATTCATCATACTTATGATACTTGAAAAATTATACCAAAATTAGGACAAATAAACAATTTGTACAGAAAGACAGTGAAAAAAAGAATCAGAACCATTTGACGTCCCAGTAAAAAACTAAAATTCCTGCACTACAGCCAAAGTTTCTGTCCTGCACCGTACAAACCAACAAGCATTGTAAACATCCTAGAGGCAAACCTTGGCACATTATTTTTATAATACAATGGAATTGTACAAGGGGATAATTATTTTTGTTGAAAAGTTTCTGTAATCAAGATTCACAAAGTTGTCGTGAGCATGAACAAAGTTCAAGGAGCTCTCCCACTTCAACAATGCTTGTCTTTCTCACTTTCCCTTTTCTTTTTGAAAAGTTTGGGTTCCCCTCTTTGTTTTTGTTGTTTTTAAACTATATGAAAGCACTCAACAGAAATAAATGACTCTCTAAAACTTCCGGGTTGTCTCCCTGGCAGAGCTTTCTTTAAAGCCATTAAGCTAGGCATATATTGCTCAAGTAATGGATCCACCCGGATCCCAAGGTATATCAAAGCCAATTTTAATTAGCAATGGTTTAGTATTTAGTAGTGAGCACAAAGCAACATATATCAAGCAATGACGAAGTCTAACTCTCTTCCTATGCATCGGCATGTCATAAAAGAACAATTCATGCACACATAGTAAAGGCCAATGCATAGTATAAACAGTTTCTTGCAATTTTATTGTATTGGAAACATAGAGAGGTGGAAATATAGTTCCTCTCTCAATAATTGCAAGTAGGAGGAGCAAGCACATGCATATTATATCTATCAAAATCATCATGTGCAACTTTAAAAGGCAACCCATCAATATAATCCTTAATAAGTGCAAACTTCTCCGATATAGTACATTCGGGAGAATTCAAAAAGATAATAGGACTATCATGCGTGGGTGCAATAACAAAAATTTCATGTTTAACATAAGGAACTATATCAAGTTCATCTCCATAAGCATAATTCGTATTGGCATCTTGGCCACAAGCATAGCAAGCATCATCAAAAAGGGATATTTCAAGAGAATCAACGGGATCATAATAGTCATCATAGCAATCATCCTTCGGTAAGAACGAAGGGGAATTAAACAATGCATGAGTTGAAGAGTTACTCTCATTAGAAGGTGGGCACGGGTGATCAATCCGCTCTTCCTCCTTTTGTTCTTCGCTCTCCTCATCATCTTTTTCATCCAATGAGCTCACAGTTTCATCAATTTCTTCTTCCATAGCTTCCTGCAAAATATTAGTCTCCTCTTGGACAGCGGGGTAGGCCTCAATTTATAGTTTAACATAGGCATTAGAAGCATAATTATCATAGCAATATTCAAGTATGGCAAAATTTTCAGATTTGTGAAAAGTAGCATCATACGTTTCAATCAAAGAAGCAATTTCATAAGCACCCTTAAAAGCAACAAATTCTTCAATTTGTCGAACATCATAGTAATTGTAAACACCCTTAGCATACGAAGATATGATTCCATTATCACTAAACAAGCATTGATAGGGTAGGTGTTTCTTAGGGTCTTCAGAACAACAAGTAACATCATGTATTTCACATAAATTCCAAGCATAGCATTGCAAACGTTGAATTTGATCCCATAATAGTTTCCCTTTTCAGATATATCTGATGTCGCATATAACAAGCATGCTCATCTAAAGATTTGCCTCAACTAAGCTAGTTGGGGTTTCAAAGACGAGCACATAGGAATCAAGATGATCCAAGTAAAAAGCTTGAGAGTGTGATAGATTTTGAGTGGTTCTTCAACCATTGGAGCAGTAGGTACAACTAATTTTTTTGGTATTTTCCGTTTCCTACCCATGACTAAAGATAGAAAAAAACTAAGGACAACAAATAAAATTACTTAGTGATAAAGCAAACAAGCACCCACGAGAATATTCACCCCACGCTATGACTCCCCGGCAACGGCGCCAGAAAAAGGTCTTGATAACCCACAAGTATAGGGGATCGCAACAGTTTTCGATAAGTAAGAGTGCTGAACCCAACAAGGAGCTAAAGGTAGAACAAATATTCTCTGAAGTTCTATCGACCACCAATAGAACTCTACGCATGCTTAATGTTTACTTTACCTAGAACAAGTATGAAACTAGAAGTACTTTGTAGGTGTTTTCCGGTAAGCTTGCAAGAAAGCAAAGAGCACGAAAATAAAACTAGGGGCTGTTTAGATGAAGACACAACTAAAGTAAATATAGCGAGTGTGGAAAAGTGATGTTAGGTGTGGCGAAATTGTCCCTTAAGCAATTGACTACTTTACTAGACCGGTAGCAAGTATTATGTGGGAGAGGCCACTGCTAGCATGTCATCCCTTACTTGTAATTCTATGCACTTATGATTGGAACTATTAGCAAGAATCCGCAACTACTAACGTTCATTAAGGTACAACCCAACCATAGCATTAAGATATATTGGTCCCCCTTCAATCCCGTATGCATCAATTTCTATGCTAGGTTGAAGCTTTTGTCACTCTTGCCCTCCAATACATAGTCCTATCAACATACAACTAGCCCTATGGTGTGGTCCACGCGCACGCTCATATGATGGGCACCAAAGGACAACAACATAACCACAAGAAAATTAAATCAATCATAGCAATTCATCAACCACCGATAGGACAACGAAAATCTACTCAGACATCATAGGATGGCAACACATCATTGGATAATAATATGAAGCATAAAGCACCATGTTCAAGTAGAGGGTACAGCGGGTTGCGGGAGAGTGGACCGCTGTAGATAGAGGGGGGAAGGTGATGGAGATGTTGGTGAAGATGGCGTAGGTGTTGGTGAAGATCGCGGTGATGATGATGGCCCCCGGCGGCGTTCCGGCGCCACCGGAAGCGAGGGGGAGAGAGCCCCCCTCCTTCTTCTTCTTCCTTGACCTTATCCCTGGATGGGAGAAGGGTTTCCCCTCTAGTCCTTGGCTCCCATGGCTTGGGAGGGGCAAGAGCCCCTCCGAGATTGGATCTATTTCTCTGTTTCTGCGTTCTCTTCTAGCTATGTTTCACCGTTTCGCGTATATATGGAGATTCGTAACTCCGATTGGCCTGAAACCTTCGCCGTGATTTTTTTCCGAATATTAGCTTTCTTGCGGCAAAAGAAGAGCGTCAACCGCCTTACGGTGGGCTCACGAGGGTAGGGGCGCCCCCTGCCTCGTGACCACCTCGGGCACTGGTTCGCATTGATTTTCCTTCCGAATTTTCCATATTTTCCAAAAATAAGCTCCGTCTGTTTTTATCCCATTTGGACTCCGTTTGATATGGATATTATGCGAAACCAAAAACATGCAATAGACGAGGACCGCACCGCCAATCGGATCAATATATTAGTCCCAAAAATAATATAAAAAGTTGCCAAAAAGTATATGAAAGTGAATAATATTGGCATGGAATAATAAAAAATTATAGATACGACGGAGACGTATCAACTTGCAACAACAAACAAGAGGACGTCTAACTTGTTTTTGCAGGGTATGTCATGATGTGATATGGTCAAGACATGATGTGATATACATTATTGTATGAGATGATCATGTTTTGTAAGATATCTGGCAACCGACAGGAGCCTTATGGTTGTCTCTTTATTGTATGAAATGCATACGCCATGTAATTGCTTTACTTTATCGCTATGAGTTAGCAATAGTTGTAGAAGCAATAGTTGGCGGGACGACCACAACGCGACGAAGGAGATCCAGGAGTCGAGCCGGTGACGATGGAGATCATGACGATGCTTTGGAGATGGAGATCAAAAGCACAAGATGATGATGGCCATATCATGTCACATATTTTGGTTACATGTGATCTTTATCTTATTTACTTCTTATTTTTCGTAGAATGACGGTAACATTATAAGGTGATCCCTTTACTGAATTTCAAGGTAAAAGTGTTCTCCCTGAGTATGCACCGTTTTGATAGTTCGTCGTTTTGAGACACCACGTGATGATCGGGTGTGATAGACTCTACGTTCACATACAACGGGTGCAAGACAGTTTTTTGCACATGCGGAATACTTAGATTAAACTTGATGAGCCTAGCATGTACAGACATATCCTCGAAACACTGGAGACTGAAAGGTCGAACTTGAATCATATAGTAGATATGATCAACATAGAGATGTTCACCATTGATGACTACTCCATCTCACGTGATGATCAGGCATGGAATAGTTGATTTGTATCACGTATCACTTAGATGACTTGAGGGATGTCTATTTAAGTGGGAGTTCTTAGGTAATTTTATTAATTGAACTTAATTTATCATGAAATTAGTCTAGATATTATTTGCATATCTATGTTGAAGATCAATATGTAACATCCCAAATTTTCAATTTGGAATGTTATACATAGATCATCATGCATATCATATTTTTATTGCATTGTTGGCTCGATCCTAGAAATCCTACACAACTCAAGGACCCACGGAGAGAGTTGGGGATTTCGTTATTTTCATATTTGAGTTTTCTCAAATTTTGAAAATAGGATCATTTGATTTTATTTATTTTATCTTCAATTATTTCTACTGTTAAAATATGAGAGAGGGAATAAAATGACTTTCCCAAAAAATAGAAATAATGAGGATTTAATAAAAAAATCAAATAAGATTTTATTTTGGAGTTTTTCGCCTTTTTATTTGAATTTAGGAAAAATGCGCGTTTTTCAAAATTGCATTTAGGCCCCAAATAAATGTTCATCTAGTCCGGCTTGATTTTAGAAGCCGGGGAAAATTTATTTCGGGATTTTTGGAGTCCGTTTAGTATTTCTTTCGTTTGTTTTTTCTTGCATTTAGGCCCTAAATAAATGACCA
Source organism: Aegilops longissima (assembly GCA_021605205.1). Classification (NCBI taxonomy): domain Eukaryota; kingdom Viridiplantae; phylum Streptophyta; class Magnoliopsida; order Poales; family Poaceae; genus Aegilops; species Aegilops longissima. The sequence continues at coordinate 211,895,463 of CM038682.1, read as the reverse complement.
AAACCGCACCAACCCGCCAACCCCAACCAAGGTAGACCTGAGCCACATCACTTGTTTTAAGTGCCGCAAGACCGGGCATTATGCAAATGAATGTCCAGAAGCCCAGAATGGAAATGGCAATGGAAGCTCAGGAAAGAAGTCGAATCCTTTCAACAGAGGACAAGTGAACCACGTTACCGTGGAGGAGGTTGAAGTTCAGCCGGATGCAGTAATAGGTAAGTTTTTGGTTAAGTCATTTACTGCAGTTGTTCTTTTTGATACTGGTGCATCGCATTCATACATATCAAGGGGTTTTGTGGATAAGTTTAGCCTGCCCACTAGACTCTTAAGACACCCATGCTAGTAAGCTCACCGGGAGCGGAGTATATGGCCAGTCAAGGATGTTTTCAAGTGCCATTAAGTATAGGGAGGCATGTTTTCCCAACGGATTTAATTATATTGGAATCCCAAGGTTTGGATGTAATTCTTGGTATGGATTGGTTGTCGATGTATGGAGGAAACATCGATTGCGCCAGTAAGACAATTTTTCTTACGACACCAGAAGGAAGGAGAATCAAGTATGTATCACGGCATGAGCCGAGAAGGGCACATGTAAATTCCTTATCAGGAGTTGTGCAGGAGGAAGTACCAGTGGTAAGGGATTTCCCCGATGTATTTCCAGAAGAGTTGCCAGGTATGCCACCGGATAGAGACATCGAATTTCAGATTGAACTACTGCCAGGCACTGGGCCGATATCTAAGAGACCGTATAGGATGCCAGCCCAAGATTTGGAGGAAATTAAGAAGCAGATTAAGGAGTTACTGGATAAAGGTTTTATTCGCCCAAGTTCTTCGCCTTCGGGATCACCAGTACTTCTAGTGGAGAAGAAGGATGGATCTTTAAGAATGGTTGTTGATTATCGAGGATTGAATGAAGTAACCATTAAGAAAAAATACCCGTTGCCGATGATCAATGACTTGTTTGACCAATTGCAAGGAGCTAAGGTGTTTTCCAAGATCGATTTGCGATCAGGGTACCATCAGTTGAAGATTCGAGAGCAGGATATACCTAAGACGGCTTTTACCACTGTGCACGGGCTGTATGAGTATACCGTTATGTCATTCGATCCGACTAACGACCTGCCTATTTTATGAACATGATGAACAAAGTGTTTATGGAGTTTTTGGATAAGTTCGTCGTGGTGTTCATTGATGATATTTTGGTTTACTCGAAGAATGAAGAGGAACATAAGGAGCACTTGCGTTTGGTACTCGAGAAGCTCAGAGAACACCAGTTATATGCCAAGTTCAGCAAGTGTGAGTTTTGGTTGAAGGAAGTTGGATTTCTCGGACATGTTATATCCGAGGAAGGTATAGCAATGGACCCCACTAAAGTTGCCACTGTAACAAACTGGGAAGCGCCAACAACAGTTGGAGAGATCCGGAGTTTCCTTGGACTCGCAGGATACTACCGGAGATTCATTGAGAATTTCTCGAGCATTGCAAAGCCCATGACAGAATTGTTGAAGAAGGATACCAAGTTTATTTGGACTAAGGAGTGTGAGGCTAGTTTCCAAGAGTTGAAGAAATGTTTGGTTACCTCACCAGTGTTAACCCTGCCAGATCAGACCAAGGATTATGAGGTGTATTGCGACGCTTCACGTAGAGGACTTGGAGCAGTGCTTATGCAAGAGGGAAGAGTTGTTTCGTATGCTTCACGACAGTTGAAACCTCACGAATTAAACTATGCCATGCATGATTTGGAGTTAGCAGCCGTAGTGCATGCACTGAAAACATGGAGACATTTCCTCATTGGAAATCATTGTGAGGTGTATACGGATCACAAGAGTTTGAAGTACATCTTCACGCAAAAGGAGTTAAATCTCAGGCAGAGGAGATGGTTGGAGCTTATTAAAGATTACGATATGATATTACATTATCACCCCGGAAAGGCTAACGTTGTAGCAGACGCGTTGAGCCGTAAGAGTCATGTCAACACACTAATGACGGGAGAAATACCAAAGGAGTTGGCCGAGGATCTTCGAGAGCTATGTTTGGAAATAGCTCCGAGAGGCTATGTAGCAAATTGGAGATTCATCAACTTTGATGGATAGAATCAGGGAAGCTCAGAAGACTGACAAAGAGATTGCCTCTATAAAGGAGAAAATGAGCGAAGGGAAGGCTAAGGGATTTCGTGAGGATGAACACGATACCCTATGGTTTGAAGACCGTGTTTATGTGCCCAATGACCCGGAGATCAGGAAGTTGATCCTACAAGAGGCACATGATTCACCATATTCGATTCACCCAGGAAATACCAAGATGTATTGGATTTGAAGAATACTTTCTGGTGGACCGGAATGAAGAAGGATATTGCAGAGTATGTAGCAGTTTGTGATGTATGTCGAGGGTGAAGGCGAAACATCGAAGCCAGCGATTGTTACAGCCATTGCCGATACCGAATGGAAGTGGGATAAACTAGGCATGGATTTCATCACGGATTGCCGGAGACTCGTTCAAAGCTATGACTCGATTTGGGTCGTAGTCGATCGTTTGACGAAGGTGGCTCATTTCATTCCAGTAAATACTACCTACAGCAGTGCCAAATTGGCTAAGATATACATGACCAGGATTGTATGCTTGCATGGAGTTCCGAGGAGTATCGTATCAAATAGAGGAACCCAATTCACCTCAAAGTTCTGGAAGCAGTTGCACAAAACTTTGGGAACCAGGCTGGAGTTTAGCACAACTTTTCATCCATAGACAGATGGACAAACCGAGAGAGTTAACCAGATTTTGGAGGATCTGCTTAGAGCTTGTGCCTTGGATTATGGATCCAGCTGGGACGAAAATTTGCCATATGCGGAGTTTTCTTACAACAACGCTTATCAATCTAGTTTGAAGATGGCCCCTTCAAGCCTTATACGGAAGGAGGTGCAGGACCCCATTGTTGTGGGATGAAGTTGGAGACCGCCATTGTTTGGACGGATTTGATTAAGGAGTGCGAGCGGAAAGTAAAGTTAATTCGTGATAGGCTCAAGGTAGCCCATCCAGCGAGAAAAGCTATGCGGATTCAAAACGCAAGGAGACAGAATACGAAGTCGGAGACAGAGTTTATCTTCGTGTATCACCACTTCGAGGAGTTAAACGTTTTGGAGTTAAGGGAAAGTTAGCGCCCCGATTTGTAGGACCATATCGTGTTTTGGAACGTCTGGGAGAAGTTGCCTACAAGTTGGAATTACCTGAGGGATTGTCAGGAGTTCATGATGTGTTCCATGTATCTCAGTTAAAGAAGTGTCACGCAGAGATGGCTGATATACCACTGAGAGATACAGTGCCACTGGAAGCGATCCAGTTGAATGATGATTTGACCTACGAGGAGAAACCAGTTAAGATTCTCGAGTTTGTTAGTCGAGTTACTCGCAGCAAGGTTATCAAGTTTTGCAAAGTTCAGTGGAGCCACCACATCGAGGAAGAAGCCACCTGGGAGCGAGAGGAAGATCTGCTCAAGGCCCACCCTCACCTATTTGCTAGCCAACCCGAATCTCGAGGGCGAGATTCATCTTAAGGGGGGTAGGTTTTTAACATCCCAAAATTTCAATTTGGAATGTTATACATAGATCATCATGCATATCATATTTTTATTGCATTGTTGGCTCGATCCTAGAAATCCTACACAACTCAAGGACCCACGGAGAGAGTTGGGGATTTCGTTATTTTCATATTTGAGTTTTCTCAAATTTTGAAAATAGGATCATTTGATTTTATTTATTTTATCTTCAATTATTTCTACTGTCAAAATATGAGAGAGGGAATAAAATGACTTTCCCAAAATAAAGAAATAATGAGGATTTAATAAAAAAAATCAAATAAGATTTTATTTTGGAGTTTTTCGCCTTTTTATTTGAATTTAGGAAAAATGTGCGTTTTTCAAAATTGCATTTAGGCCCCAAATAAATGTTCATCTAGTCCGGCTTGATTTTAAAAGCCGGGGAAAATTTATTTCGGGATTTTTGGAGTCCGTTTAGTATTTCTTTCGTTTGTTTTTCTGCGCGAAATTATTTAAAAAAATGCGACCGACCTTGGGCATGGGACTCCTTCGGGGCACTATAAATAGGGCCTTCGCCCTAGCCCCGAGCCGCCTGGCCAGCCCACCCGCCGTCACCGCCCACGCCCCGCCAACCCTAACCCTAACCCTAGCGCCCAGCGCCATGCCAGATCCGCCGCCATGGACCCGCCGAGGTTCGCCGTGCCTCGACTTAGTGCCTTGGTTTTTTAAAACCGAACGGTTTTCGTCGGTTTATTTTTTTTAGATCAGTTTTTTTGGTTCGGTTAAATAGCGAAGGTTCGTTCGTTCGTTCGTTTTTAACGAACGCGTTCGTCAGATTAGTTTAGTTAACGAACGTCCGTTCGTTAACCTGTTCGTCGTTTTTCTTTTTGTTGGATTTAATCCGTGATTTTTCTGATCGCGATTCTGATCCGATTTTCGCTTTTAGTATAACTTTTCGCCATTTATCGTAATCAGCGATTCAAGCACTGGAGTTTCGCCTCAAACCCTCTTCCGAATAACCTACTTAAACAAGTTTTTGCTTCTGTAAATTTGACTTAGATCCAGATTAGTAAAACGGAGCCGTTTTCTTTTCGCTGTTTGACTTTCGTTGCTTCGTTTGATTTGTTTCTTTTGCAAACCGGAGTTCTTAAGTTGAACTATCTGGTTAGATCTATTTGGGTTTTACCTATGCATTAGATGAGTACTTATTGTATGCTTGTTTGTTTGTCTGCGATAGAATACCGGAGTCGCCGCTGTTACTTCGAGTGTCTACGTTTCGCGGATCATCAACAAGGCAAGTAACACTTTGATCATACCTTTTCTACTACCCAGTTTTTATGCATTAGATCTATCCTCAAACATTGCATGACTAGGATCTAATTAAATTCTGGGTTTTGGGAAGTAGTTGAGGTAGTACCTATTACCTGTTTATTTTCAAACCTTTGGGAGTTACTTCTCGCTTGCTTATATTGCCATGCTATGCTAATAGACGTGGATTGGGTGAGTGTATCCATGATGATGTGAGAGTGTTAATTAATGGTTTATTTAAGGTGGCAACTTAAACACACATCTGGGTGGATTGAGGCACTGGTTTCCATCAGACTTGCTGTATTTCTTGGACCGCCACCCGTGCTCAAAGGGATCATGAGATTATTCAAACTAGAAACTTACGTGTGCAGCCACAAGCCATTATGGGCTCTGGCATAGTTGATTAAGTTGTGCGAACTCTTACGGGTAGACTAGCGATGTAGGGGAAAGTAGGTGTACGGTCTACCCTATGTAAGGTGCTAGCGCTTAGAAGACTATGTCTCGGTCATCCGCTTTCTCAAACATCATGTAGTCGAGAAATCCAACGGAGGTGATCGAGTCTTGTGGGGAAAAGTCATAAACCTCTGCAGAGTGTATAAACTAATCATGGTTAGCCGTGTCCCCGGTTATGGACATCTTGAGTATCTAGTACTTGGATATCATGTGAATCTCATCATGTTACTTCTAATTAATATTGTTGGGTTTTAATGAGTACTTTTAATTGGGATTGAGAATGCTGTCAACCATTCTCAATGTTTAACAACCACCATGATAGTTAAACAAATTTATTCCTTTGCGATGAGGGAAAAATTGGCTTTACGCAAAATCAGTAACCATAGAGCTTTCCACCAGCCATATATGCATGTAGTATAGCTTAATCCATTATTATTCTCTATGTGTTACATTGCCAAGATATTCCATGTGTTGACCCGTTTCGGGCTGCAACGCTTCATGTTGTAGACTTTTCAGACGACGAGTAAGGTGCTTAGGTCGTGGTTCTATACTCAGTGATGTCGTTGGAGTTGATGGACTCGCTTATTCTTCCAAGACTTCCGCTGTTATCGTATTTAGATGGCCTTAAGCCATATTTATTTTGTTAAGTTCTCTCTTGAGACATTCGATGTAATAAGTGTGTGATTGCTACTCAGTTATAAATCCTCCGAGTAATGTGTGGTGTCGGCATTCTTCGATCCGTGGATGACATCGAGCACGTAGATCGACTTTTGAGGTCTGGTCGATACACAATAGCTCGCGATATAGCTCCTATATATTTTTAATATGTTTATAGAGAAAAGTTGAAAGATGATAGTAGCAATGATGCAGACTGGGTCCGTGATCTAAGGATTGTCCTCATTGCTGCACAGAAGAATTATGTCCTTGATGCACCTCTAGGTGACAACCCTATTGCAGGAGCAGATGCAGATGTTATGACCGTTTGACAAGCTTGGTGTGATGACTACTTGATAGTTTAGTGTGCCATGCTTTACGGCTTAGAATTGGGACATCAAAAATGTTTTGAACGCCACAGAACATATGAGATGTTCCAAGAGTTGAAATTGGTATTTCAGACTCATGCCCATGTCGAGAGGTATGAAACCTCTGACAAGTACTTTGCCTACAATATGGAGGATAATAGCTTAGCTAGTGAGCATGTACTCAGAATGTTTGGGTACTACAATCGCTTGAAACAAGTGGGAGTTAACCTTCCAGATAAGATAGTGATTGACAGAGTTCTCTAGTCACTATCACCAAGCTAATAGAACTTCATGATGAACTATAATGTGCAAGGGATGATGAAAACAATTCCCAAGCTCTTCGCGATGCTGAAATCGACGAAGGTATAAATCGAGAAAGAGCATCAAGTGTTGATGGTTAACAAAACCACTAGTTTCAAGAAAAAGGGCAAGGGACAGAAAGGGAACTTCAAGAAGAATAGCAAAAAAGTTGATGCTGCCATGAAGAAGCCCAAACCTAGACCCAAGCTTGAAACTAAGTGCTTCTACTGCAAAGGAAATGGTCACTAGAAGCGGAACTGCCCCAACTACTTGGTGGATAAGAAGGACGACAAAGTGAACAAAGGTATATTTGATATACATGTTATTGATGTGTAGTTTACTAGTGTTCATAGTAGCCCCTGGGTATTTGATACCGGTTCAGTTGCTAAGATTAGTAACTCGAAACAGGAGTTACAAAATGAACAGAGACTAGTTGAGGGCGAGGTGACAATGTGTGTTGGAAGTGATTACAAGGTTGATAAGATCACTCTACCTTCGGGATTAGTGTTGAAACTAAATAAATGTTATTTGGTGTCTGCGTTGACCATGAATATGATTGGATCATGTTTATTGCAATACGGTTGTTCATTTAATTTAGAGAATAATTGTTGTTCCGTTTACATGAATAAAACCTTCTATGGTCATATACCCAATGTAAATGGTTTATTGAATCTCGATCGCAGTAATACACATATTCATAATATTGATGCCAAAAGATGCAAAGTTGACAATGATAGTGCAACATACTTGTGGCACTACTGTTTTGGTCATATTGGTGTAAAGCGCATGAAGAAACTCCATGCAGATGGACTTTTGGAATCACTTGATTATGAATCATTTGATACTTGCGAACCATGCCTCATAGGCAAGATGACTAAAACTCCGGAACAATGGAGCGAGCCGATGACTTATTGGATATAATACATATCGATGTATGCGGTCCGATGAGTATTGAAGCATGCGGCGGGTATCATTATTTCCTGACCTTCACAGATGATTTGAGTAGATATGGGTATGTCTACTTAGTGAAACACAAGTCTGAAACATTTGAAAAGTTCAAAGAATTTCATGGTAAGATCTAATCGCGAAGGCGAATATTTGAGTTACGAGTTTGTCCTTCATTTAAAACTATGTGGAATAGTTTCACAATTCACGCCAGCTGGAACACCACAGTGTAATGGTGTGTCCGAACGTCGTAGCCGTACTTTATTAGATATGGTGCGTTCTATGATTTCTCTTACCGATTTACCACCATCGTTTTGAGGTTATGCATTAGAGACAGCTACATTCATGGTAAATAGGGCACCGTGTAAATCCGTTGAGACGACAACGTATGAACTGTGGTTTGCCAAGAAACCTAAGTTGTCATTTCTTAAAGTTTGGGAATGCGATGCTTATGTCAAAAGGCTTTAGCCTGATAAGCTCGAACCTAAATTGAAGAAGTGCATCTTCATAGGATACCCTAAGGAAACAATTGGGTACACATTCTACCACAGATCCGAAGGCAAGATCTTTGTTGCTAAGAATGGGTCCTTTCTAGAAAAGGAGTTTCTCTCAAAAGAAGCGAGTGGGAGGAAAGTAGAACTTGATGAGGTAGTTGTACCTTCTCTCAATTTGGAAACTAGCACATCAGATAAATCCGTTCCCGTGATGCCTACACAGACTAGAGAGGAAGCTAATGATGATGATCATGAAACTTCAGATCAAGTTACTACTGAACCGTATAGGTCAACCGGAGCACGATCCGCAACAGAGTGGTACGGTAATCCTGTTCTGCAAGTCATGTTATTAGACCAAGGTGAACCTACAAACTATGAAGAAGCTATGATGAGCCCAGATTCTGAAAAATGCCTTGAGGCCGTGAAATCTGAGATAGGATCGATGTATGAGAACAAAGTGTGCACTTTGGTGGACTTTCCCGATGATCGGCAAGCCATAGAGAATAAATGGATGTTCAAGAAGAAGACTGCCGCTGATGGTAATATTACTGTCTACAAAGCTCAACTTACCGTGAAAGGTTTTTGACAATTTCAAGGAGTTGACTATGATGAGACTTTCTCACCCGTAGCGATGCTTAAGTCTGTCCGAATCATGTTAGCAATTGCCGCATTTTATAATTATGAAATCGGAAATGGACGTTAAAACTGCATTCCTTAATGGATTTCTTAAAGAAGAGTTGTATATGATGCAACCAGAAGGTTTTGTCGATCCTAAAGGTGCTAACAAAGTTTGTGCAAGCTCCAACGATCAATCTATGGACTGGTGCAAGCATCTCGGAGTTGGAATATACGCTTTGATGAAGTGATCAAAGCATATGGTTTTATACAGACTTATGGTGAAGCCTGTATTTACAAGAAAGTGAGTGGGAGCTCTATAGCATTTCATATACTATAAGTGGATGACATATTGTTGATCGGAAATGATATAGAATTTATGGATAGCATAAAAGGATACTTGAATAAGAATTTTTCAATGAAAGACCTCGGTGAAGCTGCTTATATATTGGGCATCAATATCTATAGGGATAGATCGAGACGCTTAATAGGACCTCCACAAAATATATACCTTGGCAAAATTTTGAAGAAGTTCAAAATAGATCAGTCAATGAAAGGGTTCTTGTCTGTGTTGCACGGTGTTAAGTTGAGTAAGACTCAAAACACGACAACGGCAGAAGATAGAGAGAGAATGAAATTCATTCCCTATGCCTCAGCCATATGTTCTATAAAGTATGTCATGTTGTGTACAAGACCTATTGTGTACCTTGCCATGAGTTTGGCAAGGGGGTACGATAGTGATCCAGGAGTAGATCACTGGACAGCAGTCAAAATTATTCTTAGGTACCTAAAAAGGAGTAAGGAAATGTTTCTCGGTTTTGTTATAAAGGGAGGTGACAAAGGGTTTGTTATAAAGGGTTACATCGATGCGAGCTTTGAAACTGATCCGGATGACTCTGAGTCTCAATCTGGATACATATTGAAAGTGGGAGCAATTAGCTAGAGTAGCTCAGTGCAGAGCATTGTAGACATAGAAATTTGCAAAATACATACGGATCTGAATGTGGCAGGCCTGTTGACTAAACCTCTCTCACAAGCAAAACATGATCACACCTTAGTACTCTTTGGGTATTAATCACATGGCGATGTGAACTAGATTATTGACTCTAGTAAACCCTTTGGGTGTTGGTCACATGGCGATGTGAACTATGGGTGTTAATCACATGGCAATGTGAAATGTTGGTGTTAATCACATGTCAATGTGAACTAGATTATTGACTCTAGTGCAAGTGGGAGACTGAAGGAAATATGCCCTAGAGGCAATAATATAGTTGTTATTTTATATTTCCTTATTCATGATGAAGGTTTATTATTCATGATAGAATTGTATTGATCTGAAACCTTAATACAGGTGTGAATACATAAACAAACACAGTGTCCCTAGTGGGCCTCTACTAGACTAGCTCGTTGATCAAAGATAGTTAAGGTTTCCTAACCATTGACATGAGTTGTCATTTTATAGAGGGATCACAACATTAGGAGAACTATGTGATGGATAAGACCCATCCGTTAGCTTAGCATAATGATTGTTCAGTTTTATTGCTATTGCTTTCTTCATGTCAAATACTTATTCTTTCGACTATGAGATTATGCAACTCCCGGATACCAGAGGAATGCCTTGTGTGCTATCAAACGTCACAACGTAACTGGGTGATTATAAATATGCTCTACAGGTATCTCCTAAGGTGTTTGTTGAGTTGGCATAGATTGAGATTAGGATTTGTCGCTCCGAGTATCGGAGAGGAATCTCTGGGCCCTCTCGATAATACACATCATAAGCTTGCAAGCAAACGACTAAGGAGTTGGTCACAAGGAGATGTGTTACTGAACGAGTAAAGATACTTGCCAGTAATGAGATTGAACTAGGTATGAAGATACCGACGATCGAATCTCGGGAAAGTAACATACCAATAGACAAAGGGAATTACGTATGTTGTCAAAACAATTTGACAGATAAAGATCTTCGTAGAATATTGATACGTCTCCAACGTATCTATAATTTTTTATTGTTCCATGCTATTATATTATCTATCTTGGATGTTTTATATGCATTTATATGCTATTTTTTATGATTTTTGGGACTAACCTATTAACCTAGAGCCCAGTGCCAGTTTCTGTTTTTTCCTCTTTTTTGGGTTTCGCAGAAAAGGAATATCAAACGGAATCCAAATAAGCTGAAAATTTATGTATAATATTTTTGGAAAATATAAAAAATACTGGAACGAAAAGATATCGGAGAAGAGTCCCGAGGCCACCACAAGGGTGGAGGGCGCCCCCCTCGGGCGCGCCCCCCGTCCTTGTCGTCGCCTCGTGGGCCCCCTTGACTTGTCCCAGACGCCAACACCTCCTATAAATCCTAAACCCTCCAGAACAGAACCTAGATTGGGAGTTCCACCGCTGGAATCCTCTGCAGCCTCGAAAAACCAATCGGGGGCACGTTCCAGCACCCTGCCGGAGGGGGAAACCATCACAGGTGGCCATCTTCATCATCACGATGCTCTCTGTGATGAGGAGGGAGTAGTTCACCCTCGGGGCTGAGGGTATGTTCCAGTAGCAATGTGTTTGATCTCTCTCTCTCTCTCTCTCTCTCTCGTGTTCTTGTTTGGCACGATCTTGACGTATCACGAGTTTTGCTATTATAGTTGGAACTTATGATGTTTCTTCCCCTCTGCCTTCTTGTAATGGATAGATTATTCCCTTTGAAGTTATCTTATCAGATTGAGTCTTTAAGGATTTGAGAACACTTGATGTATGTCTTACATGTGCTTATATGTGGTGACAATGGGATAATCACGTGATCCACTTGATGTATGCTTTGGTGATCAACTTGCAGCTTCTGTGACCTTGTGAAGTTATGCATAGGGGTTGGCACACGTTTTCGTCTTGACTCTACGGTAGAAACTTTGGGGCACTCTTTGAAGTTCTTTGTGTTGGTTTGAATAGATGAATCTGAGATTGTGTGATGCGTATCGTATAATCAAACCCGCAGATAGTTGTGGTGACACTGGAGTATCTAGGTGACATTAGGGTTTTGGTTGATTTGTATCTTAAGGTGTTATTTTAGTACGAACTCTAGGTCTATTTGTGACACTCATAGGAATAGCCCAATAGATCAATCAGAAAGAATAACTTTGAGGTGGTTTTGTACCCTACAATAATCTCTTTGTTTGTTCTCCGCTATTAGTGACTTTGGAGTGACTCTTTGTTACACATTGAGGGATTGTTATATGATCTAATCATGTTATCATTGTTCAGAGAACTTACACTAGTGAAAGTATGAACCCTAGGTCTTATTTCCAAGCATTGCAATACCGTTTTCGCTCACTTTTGTTACTTTTTACCTTCCTATTTTTATATTTTCAGATTACAAAAACCTATATCTACCATCCATATTACACTTGTATCACCATCTCTTCGCCGAACTAGTGCACCTGTACAATTTACCATTGTACTGGGTGTGTTGGGGACACAAGAGACTCTTTGTTATTTGGTTCCAGGGTTGTTTGAGAGAGACCATCTTCATCCTACGCCTCCCACAGATTGATAAACCTTAGGTCATCCACTTGAGGGAAATTTGCTATTGTCCTACAAAACTCTATGCTTGGAGGCCCAACACGAGTCTACAAGTAGAAGTTGCGTAGTAGACATCAAGCACTGTTCTGGCGCCGTTGCCAGGGAGGCTGGGTAAGCGGCACTCACACCCCGTCAACTAAGCTCTTTTCTGGCGCCGTTGTCGGGTAGGTTAGTGTTTGAAGGTATATCTTTAGACCTTGCAATCGAATCGTTTAGTTTCTTGTTTTATCACTAGTTTAGTTTATAAAAAGAAAACTAAGAAATGGAATTTAGGTTGCCTCATTTTCTTGATCTTTATAATGTCTTTCGTGAGAATGATGGAAAGGATAATTGTGCTCAAGTGTTAGAAGAAGAATGCATTAAAATGTTTGGCACTAAATCTTTGAATGATGAGCATGATTGCAATGTTGTTAGTATGAATTATTTGAATATCCATGATGCTAATGATATGCAAAGCCATAAGCTTGGGGATGCTATGTTTGATGAAGATGATATTTTTTGTCCCCCAAGTTTTGATGAGAATATTTATTATGATGAAAGCATGCCTCCTATTTATGATGATTATATTGATGAAAGTGGGTCTGGAAGAGTGTCAACTTTAGGAAGTAATGATCCCACTATTTTGGAGGGAGTTGAATCTAATTATAATGATGAAAGTGGATTTGGAGAGGTCATTACTTTATTTAGTGATGAATCCACTATTTTGGAAGAGGTTCCAATTGATTATGAGAACAAAGTTGCTATCTATGATGATTATTGTGATGACATGTATGCTATAAAGAATAATGATAACCATGAAACTTGGCATCATGATTTTAATTTTCAATTGGATTATGCCTCACATGATAGTAATTTTGTTGAGTTTGCTCCCATAATTATTGATGAGAATAAATTTTCTTATGTGGTGAGTAGTAAAATTTCTATGCTTATGGTCATGAAAATAATGTTTTATGTGATAGCTATATTATTGAATTCATTCATGATCCTACTAAAAATTATTATGAGAGAGGAACATATGCTTCTACATATCGCAATAATATCAAGTTGCATCTCTATGTGTTGAACATATTGAAGTTTTACTTGTTTTGTCTTCCTATGCTAGTTGATTCTTGTTCCCATAAGTTGTTTGCTCACAAAACCCCTATGCAAAGGATGTGTGTTAGGCTTAAATGTGCTAGTCATATGCTTCATGATTCTCCCATTATGTTTCAATTCTTATCTTTTATGTGAGCATTATTGAAATCATCATGCCTATCTAAAAAGACATTAAAGAAAAGCTTTTGTTGCAAGACAACCCACATTTACCCCTACAGTTTTTGTGTGTTCATATGATTATGCTACTTTAGTAATCATGTTTTAAAGCTTTTGTTTCAATAAAGTGCCAAGTAAAGCCTTTGGGATAGTATGGATGATAGTTGACTTGATTCTGTGCAAAAACAGAAACTTTTGCTCCCAGTCCAGGAATTTTTTAAATTCACTGGAACTTGCTTTTGATCTGAATTTTTTACACAAGATTTACGTAGAAATTATCAAGATTGTCCTAATTTTTCAGGATTTTTGGAGTTACAGAAGTATGATTTCAATTCAGATCTTTACACACTGTTCTCTTTTTGACAGATTCTGTTTTCCATGCATAGTTTGCTTGTTTTCTAGTTTCTATGGCTTATATTGCTTAATATAAATTGTAGAAATGATAGGGTACAGTAGGCATCATGTGAGAAAAATTATGAATCTTGTCTTGACAGTACCAAAGTGAATGATTTGTTTTATTCACGAGTTTTCTGTTAAGTTTTGTGTTGTGAAGATTTCAAGTTTTGGGTAAAGTTTTGATGGACTACGGAATAAGGAGTGGCAAGAGCCTAAGCTTGGGGATGCCCAAGGCACCCCAAGGTAATATTAAAGGAATACCCAAGCAACTAAGCTTGGGGATGCCCCGGATGGCATCTCCTCTTTTGTCTTCAATCCATCAGTAAATTTACTTGGGGCTATATTTTTATTCACCACATGATATGTGTTTTGCTTGGAGCGTCATTTTATTTTATTAGGATTTTCTTGCTGCTACTTAGAATAATGTTTTGCATCTTTTATTTCAGTAAAAATGTCAAGTATAGCCTTTACCATGCTTATTTTTCAAGTTTTTATGTTGATGTTTGAAAATAGAAAGTTTGTTGTTATGTTTTGAATATTTGTGAATATTCAGAACATGATAAAATCTCTAAATATTTACAAAATGAGTAACAACAAATTTTCTACAGTGTGGTAATTTTTCAGGATTTTTGGAGTGAGGGAAGTATGATTTCTCTTGCATTCTTTACAGACCGTTCTGTTTAGACAGATTGCTGTTCTGTTTGCATTCTTGGCATATGTTTGCTTGTTTAATGATTCTATTTGAGGATGGGAGTATTAAATATGCAGAGGCATTTAGTATGCAATGTCAAATAATAAATTTAGTCATTTGCTACAGTAGAGAATGATAAGGTTTATGTGTTGATTTATACTACTTATCTCACGAGTTCTTGTTGAGTTTTGTGTGCATGAAGTTTTTAAGATTCTGGGAAACTATGATATGAGAGGAATTAAGGAGACACAAAAGCTCAAGCTTGGGGATGCCCAAGGCATACCTAATTAATATTTCAAGAAGTCTCAAGCATCTAAGCATGGGGATACCCCGGGTGGCATCCCACATTTCTTCATCAACAATTATCGGTTAGCCTCGGTTGAGCCTAAGTTTTTGCTTCTTCACATTGGTTGTGCTATACTTGGAATGTCACTTTATTTTTTTTGCTTGCTGTTTGAATAAAGTACTTAAGATCAAAATTTTCTTTATGAGAGAGAGTCTTCACATAGTTACATAATTATTCGACTACTCATTAATCTTCACTTATATATTTTTGGAGTAGTTTGTCATTTACTCTCGTGCTTCACTTATATCCCATGAGTAAATGGTTGAATGAATTGAATATCATAAATATATATGTTTCATATGCTTATACCATGGGGATTAATGACTACACATATAAGAAGTAGAGGTGGTAAATTTATTGAAAGTTAGCAAACATAGTATTGGTCACTTGAACAATTCATGAAAGAATATTGAAGGAAGAGAGATTTCACATATAAATATACTATCTTTGACAGCTTCTATGATTGTGAGCCCGAGTAATTATTTTCAAACCTGAGCAAATTAGTTGAAGTTGGACATGGAAGACAACATAATGAGAAATGCGTGGGTATATTTGTATAGAAGTTATATTGTTAAGGATCCTCCAACATGTGGTGCTTGCTATTTAGAATCTTTTGCTAGCCAAAAATTTTGTACTAAGCGGGATTACTTCTTGTGCATCCAAACTCCTTGAACCAATTTTATTCCATGAGTGTCCACCATATCGACCTATAAGCGGTATTTACCTGCCGTTCCAAGTAAATTTGCATGTGCCGAACTCTAAACCTTCAAGTAATAATTTGTTTTGTATGCCTGAATCGCTCATGTGGCGACGAGGGGCTGTCAGTATCTTCCATGCTAGGTGGGTTATTCTCACGATGAGTGGATTCTGCTCATCATTCACGGGAAAATGACTGGTAATTGGGATGCCCAGTCCTATGATCAAAAGATCAAAAACAAAATCGCAAATAAATTAAACCGAACACCCCCGGATTGTTGATAGTTGGACGGTGCCCGTTGTTTCGGACCAGCCGTGGAATGTGATTGTTGGTGGTGGGGGAGTAAAGATTTACCATTCTGTTTGGGAACCGCCTATAATGTGTCTAGTATGGAAGATATTGGGAACTCTTGGTTGTTATGTTGACAATGAAAGCATACCTCTCAAAATTATTTTCATCTCTGTTTTAAAAGCTTCGAGCTCTGGCACCTCTGCAAATCCCTGCTTCCCTCTGCGAAGGGCCTATCTTTTACTTTTATGCAAGAGTCAGTAATATTCCTTATCATTCCAACCTACTCTCTAGTTGGCAAGCACCATGTGGTGGGGAAAGATCTAAACATATATAGCCATTCAAATATATTTGATCATGAATTATTATTGTTGACAATTATCTATATGATAAGTAAGTTGGGAGGCGAAACCTTAAGCCCCTATCTTTCTCTGTGTTCAATGGATTCTATTTGTTCTAAAATATGCTTTGAGTGGTAGCAATCATGGAAGACTATATGATAGTTGAAAATGTGGGATTTGCTAAAAAGCTCTTACATAGACCCTTCCTGGAAATAAGATGAATTGCAATTGTTTGATGACTGAGAACATAGTTTGTTAGTTTTCAAAAAAGTTTATGGTCTATGCTTTAACATGTGAATAGTTTGTTACTTGATCATGAGAAGCTTTAAGATATGAGCTACTGTTATGATATATATAATTATGCTAGAAAAAGTGATTGAAATTATCATTGATCAAACTTGTGCAACTTGATAGCATTCCACATCAAAAATTCTATTTTTATTATTTACCTACCCGAGGACGAGCAGGAATTAAGCTTGGGAATGCTTGATACGTCTCCAACGTATCTATAATTTTTGATTGTGCCGTGCTATTATATTATCTATCTTGGATGTTTTATATGCATTTATATGCTATTTTTTATGATTTTTGGGACTAACCTATTAACCTAAAGCCTAGTGCCAGTTTCAGTTTTTTCTTTTTTTTTTGAGTTTCGCGGAAAAGGAATATAAAACGAAGTCCAAATAAGCTGAAAATTTACGGAGAATATTTCGGAAAATATAAAAAATACTAGAACGAAAAGATATCGAAGAAAAGTCCCGAGGCCACCACTAGGGTGGAGGGCGCGCCTCCCATTCTTGTCGTCGCCTCGTGGGCCCCCTTTATTTGTCCCCAACGCCAACACCTTCTATAAATCCTAAAACCTCCAGAACAGAACCTAGATTGGGAGTTTCACCGCCGCAAGCCTCTGCAGCCATGAAAAACCAATCGGGAGCATGTTCTGGCACCCTGCCGGAGGGGGAAACCATCACCGATGGCCATCTTCATCATCCCGACGCTCTCCATGATGAGGAGGGAGTAGTTCACCCTCGGGGCTGAGGGTATGTACCAGTAGCTATTTGTTTGATCGCTCTCTTTCGCTCTCTCGTGTTCTTGTTTGGCACGATCTTGACGTATCATGATTTTTGCTATTATAGTTGGATCTTATGATGTTTCTTCCCCTCTACCTTCTTGTAATGGATTGAGTTTTCCCTTTGAAGTTATCTTATCATATTGAGTCTTTAAGGATTTGAGAACACTTGATGTATGTCTTGCATGTGCTTATATGTGGTGACAATGGGATATTCACGTGATCCACTTGATGTATGCTTTGGTGATCAACTTGCGGGTTCTGTGACCTTGTGAACTTATACATAGGGGTTGGCACACGTTTTCGTCTTGACTCTCTGGTAGAAACTTTGGGGCACTCTTTGAAGTTCTTTGTGTTGGTTTGAATAGATGAATCTGAGATTTTGTGATGCATATTGTCGGGGATATACCCCGCGGTATGACCCGGCCGGGACTTGGCGTTTCATTGGTAACCCGCCGGAGGATTGGCGACTCACAAGTCTGGCGGCTCACTGGTCTGACAACTCACGAGCCTGGAGACATTGGTGACCCTGCGGGTGTTTCGGATGGATGACAAGGCCCAAGGCCCAGAAGGCCGGCTCATATTATGGTGGGCCGGCTTAAGAGGAAAGCATAAGGAATATTCTCCTACAAAAGGAAGCAAGACTAGGACTCCACTTGTAATAGAGTAATCCTAATCCTACTAGGACTAGTCATGTAACCCGCTCCTTCAACATATATAAGGAGGGGCAGGGCACCCCAAGAGGGACAAGAAAAAATTAATCTCGAAGGCTAGACACAACTAAAGGGGAGCCGGCTTATGCAGCGACTCCCTCATGAGCATAATGAGACCTAGCCACAAACAACATGTAGGGCTATTACCGAATGATGTTTCCCGGGGCCCCAAGGTGTCTAAATCCTTGTCTTGTGTGTTGATTGCCTCGCGTCTCTCGATTCCGACCAATCCCTTCAAGGTACCACGTAGATGCGTTGGCCTCGCGACTAAGTCCTCACACTAGGACATCTGACGTGACAATTCCATGATAGTTGGCGCCCACCGTGGGGCATGCGCACGGTGGTGTTGAGTTCTTGGAGGGATCTTTCTCAGGGATCGAGAGGTTCACGATTAATCCGGACGACCATGGACAAAGTCGGCAAATTTATTGTTGGGAGATCAGAAGTATGGTTAAATTTTTTGAGCCAGCAGATACAAGATCCGTAGAGTCGTTAGGGTTTGTGTGCGGCGCCTCACACGTTGCAGGGCGACCGGTTGAATCCGAGCATAGATCGCTTTGTTCACTACAGATGAGACCGGACAAGAATCTGATTTGATGTCACCAAGTAATCAGGTTGACGCGTTGGTTTTAAGTAGTGGCCGCAAACCCCCGGGTTTGATATGAGTCTTTTCTACTGCAGGTACACGTATTACAGTATCCGAGTCAGATTGTTGCTCCTCTTTGCGTCCACATCAGTACGGATGAAGGCTGGTAATGATTATTTTATCTAGCTGCAAAAATTCAAGGAATCAACTAGTATTAGAGCATGACGTGCGCTTTGCCGCGCCTATTCTCCGGTCATGGGTACCCTGATGTTTATTTTGTATACGGTCTATTTCAATTGGTTGGCTCGTTGCGTGTAATTGTCATTTAATTGTGCTATATAGCAGTAAAAATCATGTTTAAACATTTTTATAAAAGTTTTCGTCTAGTGAAAAATAATAACCAATTCTTGTGTGAGCTTTGTTCAATACGCCCAAGATT
Organism: Aegilops longissima; assembly: GCA_021605205.1. Taxonomy (NCBI): domain Eukaryota; kingdom Viridiplantae; phylum Streptophyta; class Magnoliopsida; order Poales; family Poaceae; genus Aegilops; species Aegilops longissima. The sequence goes on along the minus strand of CM038682.1, from coordinate 211,876,407 downwards.
AATTTCTTGCTCAATGGTTATTACATGGAATATTAGAAAAATTGAAGAACAGACTATAAACCTATAATCATATTTACACTCTGGTTGGATGCAAGAGAGTAAATTGCTAACTTTCTGTGTGTTTCCCATCGACTCCTTGCTTCCAATTTAAGCACACGCGGCCTCGTCGGTGATGGACTGCATGCCGACCCAGAAGCGGCGTCCTCCATGCCGAAGTTGCCGGGTTGCTGGACGGCTTCGCCCACATGCCAAAGAACCCCGTCTTGCTCTTCGGTACCTTCTTCGGTGGCATGATGCGACCGAGGGGGGGGAGGGCGGTGGCAGCTATGCAGCTGTCGAATCTAGGTAGTGGCGGTGGGGTGGGGGCTCAGGGCGTGTCTTGGTGGCGGGCAGCGGTGGGGTGGGGGCTCAGTGGTAGGCGACGGTGGGGTGGGAACTCGGGCGGGGGCTTGGCAGTGGCGAATCGGGCGGCAATGGGGGTGGGGGTAGGGGCTTGGGGCGGGTGGCGGCGACGGGGTAGGGGCTTGGTGGCGGGCGGCGGTGGGGTGGGGGCTCGAGGCGGGGGCTTCACGGTGGTGAATCCGGAGGCATAGGTGGCGAATCGGGCCCGATTCGAGGCTAGCGGTTTCCGCGGAACCGACGGCGGGGGTGGTTGGCGACCGGATCTAGCGTGGGGCAACGATGGCGTGGTGCAGTGGGTGGGTGGGCGATGGCGGCAGTGCAGTGGGCGGCGGGAGGAAGAAGACGCGCGGTGGGGGGGGGGAACAAATGAACAACGGTTGGTATGTGACCAACCGTTTTACATCACATGGAGGTCTCCAGGTGTTGTATTTTACATCACTTGGGTTAGGCGTAGATTTTTTTACATCTACATCATATGTTGGAGGTGAATTTTTTAGCCTTGAAGATGCAAAAGTTAGATATTTTTTCATTTACATCTTCTATTGAAAATGCTCTAAAGGCACAATGCACGATCTAACTGATATAGTATGTAGTCATAGCACTTTTGTCTCATGAGGCATCCCTCCTGATCGGTTTACAAATTGGCTCATAAGCATAAGATAACCTGCTGTTTTTTCTATTTAATTAAGTATTAATTGTAGTATTAAGCATTGCATGCAGTAAATTGAGCTGTTAATTATTGAATGTGTAGCATATGGTGTAGTGGCAAGGGACGTTGTAAGGCTGCTGCACATTGTACCGTTAGTGTGAAGTGAAAAAAGAAGGTACACACTGACAAATGGGCCTAGAAATGCCTTCTACAACCCTCGAGCCTCCAGAGGCCAAGAAACCATGGGAGCTTAGTAACTAAATTAGACTTGCACTAGTACGTGACCAAGACTAGTACCAAATTGAGTGCTACATTATTTAAATACTATACTACATCTACAGCCATGAAGGCACCTACCAGATCATGGATAAAGAGTGTTTTGTATTTTCTCCGCGGTGTCCAGAGCGATCAGCAATCTGTTGGCCGTGTTCATCGAGCCCTGGTTCTAAAAGGAAAAGGGAACAATTCCATTCGAATCAGAGAAGAAAGAAGCCAGACTCGGTCTCTGAGCTGCCCCCGTGCAGACCCCGCGTCGCTTTTCTACTCCTTCGTGCCAGTAGATGTTCCGTTCGGGCGCCCGCCTTTGATTCGCCTTGCGCCGGCCCCGCCGGGCTGCATCAACCCGGCTGCCCGCCTCTGCCGTTGCTGGCGGGTCACCGCCATCTACAAACCGCTCGCCCCGAGTCGCCGGCTATCTCTGCCTCGCATCCGACCTGAGCCGCCGGCCGCCTCACTCTGCCTCAAGTCGCCCTCACTGCATGGTCTCGCCGCCGTGGGAGGCTGCCGCCGCTTATCTCCGCTGCGAGCCGCCCCGACTGACGCTTCTGCCGCGCCAATTCACCTCACCATCTCGTTTGTGCCTCAGAGCCGCCGTGTCACCTCTCCTTTGAGCAATAGTTCAAGGCTGAGTCGATTTACATCCAGGAGCCGAGGCGATTTAAGTTTATGGCTATTGCTGCCACTTCCCAGTCGCAGAGCATCATCTATCAAACAAAGTTGTCGTTGCTGCTCCATGTCAAGTTAGAAGGTTCCAAGTCCCAAGGAAATCAATAATAGCTACTTTATGACGTGTGGACTTGAACTGAGTCGAAGGAATCATCATGTACTAGTTCAACTGGTACTCGATCACGTGATTACGTGAAGCTGTGTACGGACGTTGTCGTGGAATTAACACGTCAGATGTCCTTGTTGAAAGGACTTAGTCATGAGGCCAACGCATCTATGTGGTAGCTTGAGAGGGGTTGAGCGGAATCGAGAGACGCAACACAAGACAAGAATTTAGACAGTTTCGAGCCCCGGGAAACATCATCCGGTAATAACCCTACATGTTGTTTGAGGCTAGATCTCATTATCATCACGAGGGAGTCGTCGTAAACCGGCTCTCCTCTAGTTGTGTCTAGCCCTAGATTTTGTTGTTTTCTTCTCCCTCTTTGGGGAGCCCTGCCCCTCCATATATATGTTGAAGGGGCGGGTTACATGTGGAGTCCAACTCGGACTTTAACTTAAACTATTTTGACTTCCCTTCATGGACTTCATAACTCCTGGCAACCCAGTTGTTACCGTCTGCCGGTTTAACATGGTCTGCCGGTTTAGCATTGTCTGTCGGTTTAACATTGCCTGTCGGTTTAACATCTGACTTGACTCCTGCCGGTTTACCACCAGCCAATTTACCATCTATCTTGCCATCTGTCTTGACTCTCTGTCTTAACTGTCTGCCGGTTTAACATCCACCGGTTTACCAAATCCCAACCGGGTTATGACTCCAGCCGGGTCATACCGCGGGGTATATCCCCGACATTAGCCCCCAGTTTAATTTGGATTTATCCATGTTAAACTGATCCTGAGCATCTTTAAGTCCTTGTCACTTCCTTCTTCTAGAAAATCCGGTTTAATAGGCCAGCTTCTTAATCACCTTGCTGACATTGGTTTCTCATAGAAAATATATTGTGAAGAATAACTCCTTTGATTCAGCTCCCAATGCTTAAAAACAATATTGGCCCTTGAAATACTCATCTGATCTTCAGCCGGTTTAAAGATGTAGAACTTGCCGGTTTAAGAATATTGATGGCACCGGATCGTAACCGTTTGTTAACATCAACTTTTTAAAATATACCTCTTATATGCCTATCACTTGTAGCCTTCAAATCTTAAGAAGGTAACATAGTAACAGCTTAAGATTTGCTTCAATATGAATGTCACAAGCTTGAAGAAATCCAGGTTGTTCATCTCAATCACTAGTCAGAACTGAGTATTCCACATATGTAGCCCCCAAGTGCCGGGTTGTCATGCTTGCAGCAACCTGGGACTTGATATATACTCCATTTAGAATAACATTATATTATGTGACTCCCGTCATGGGGTGTGAACCCACGTCCACAAGGTTGAGAGCTTTGTGCTTTACCAACTGAGCAATGGATCCTTCAATAATATATGAAAATTTGTGTACCTTGAATTGTTGACAGGAGCAATTGGTAGCCCCCAAGGGCCGGCTCATTATGATGTAATGAGTCGGGTCTTCAATAAGACTAATAAAAATGACTTTGCAATAGCCCCCAAGTGTCATGGTGCATGCTTGCAGCGACATGAGACTTGCATATTTGATATAATCATAAGTTGAATAATGTAGCCCCCAAGTGTCGGGTCGTAAGCCTGCAGCGACTTGGGACTATTCCTTCAATTGTAAAATAAACCATATCCATTGATAATATAATAGCCATTGCGCTAAAGCGACTTTGAAAACCTTAGTCATAATACTGGTTATTGATAACCGTAATAAAATCCAGCCATGTTGGCTATTTGAAGGTTTGAATAATATAATCCAATGATTTATGAGTGCATGATTCCAATAGCGCAATCCAAATATATACTGGCGACTTATAGTCGAAACCAGACCGGGTTAAAAATCGCCGGATTATAACTTGATCATGTACTGACAACTTGTAATTGACAGTCGAACCAGGTTGTTAACGCCGGTTTAAAAAGTAACAACAAAATTTTTTATCAAAAAGAGAACAAAACTCAAACAAAGGCCAATAAAAATCATTGTAAATGAGGCTTTGAGCCGATCAAGAGGCATTACCACGGTCGGGCACGACCAAGCCCCCAAAAGGTGTAGTTATGGTTCGAGTCAGCCAGGTCCCCAAATGATGCTTTGGTATTACGCCGATCAAGAGGTGTAGCGATGGTTCGGGTTCGACCAAAGCCCCCAAGTGATGTTGTGGCATTACGCCGATCAAGAGGCGTAGCTATGTTTCAGATACGACCAAGATCCCAAGTGATGTTGTGGCATTGCGCCTATCAAAAGGTATTGCTATGGTTCGGATACGACCAAAGCCCCCAAGTGATGCTGTGGCATTGAGCCGATCAAGAGGTGTGACTATGGTTCAGACTTGACCAAGCCCCCAAGTGATCAATAATATGATAAGCCAATAAGGCATGATACCCATGTTTGAACCGCGCATCATGGCAGCAGGTCCTCTTTGGCACCCTTTAACTTTTTGCAAGAGATAAATCCTTCTTGAACTGGATGTTAAACCGGATATTGAGAGCTTCAAAGCTTTGTGGGAGACATCTTTCCCTTGAACCGGATTTTAAACCGAAATCTTCATTTTCAGCCGGAAATTTTCTGACGGCCTTTAAATTTGCACCAATATGGCGGTTTAGGGTCCTGCATTAGACAACTTTGCAGGCCGGAGTAATTGCTCTTTTAAAGAAGGCAATATGTAATATAAATTATATTGGATGGATTTCACCTGATATATCATGCCAGGGGTTATTCACCGTGGAGTTGATGATCACTATGGTGAATCTAAAATTAATGACGGCCGAGTCGGCCGCGGCGTTGTAAACCGGTGCGGATGAGCGAGTCAATCGCAGGCGTGGTAAGCCGCGCAGACGGGCGAGTCAACCGCAGGCGCGGTCCCGGTGAGTCGATGTAGACTGGACCGCGGGGGCGGCGGCTCGTACACACGTCCATCAAATAGCAAGGCATAGACGAACGCTGGTGCAGTATGTTGCTAGTTCGTGCTCTATACCCGCAGTATGATAATAATTTTACCTGTATATAAAAACACCAATAGGGCAGTATAATGGTGCTCAGAGGAATTAAATTGTACTGATAAAATATACAGAAAGGATAGCACCTGGTATTTTTTTTGTCGGATGAACGCGGACGGTTGCTTTCCTCCCTTTTTTATCCTTATGTAGGTCAGAGAGGCGCTGTCCACGGACGGCTCAGGAGGCCATGGTTGACCCATCTTCCAAAGCTAGCTAGTAGCAAGTCAGTCAACCTAATTGACCGATTTCATCCTCTTCTTGTAGACAAAACCATAACCCGGGTTTTTTTTGGCCATCACGTGGTCAGTAACCACATTTTTCACTACGGCCTCAGAACCAGAAGATAATACTAAGGCGCTTGAAACTATTCCCAGGTTCATCACCTTGTCCCGTGATCCTCATCCACACGTTCTCGCCTAATCTCTTCATCAAGAGTACCAGCACACTATTTTCTCTCTGCATCTCATTTTCCCGCATCTCTCGGTCATGCTGGGCGCGCGCAGAGGCGGAGCAAGGAGGAGCTCGAACACAGGCCTTGGTGGCAACTTGAGGCTGCAGTAGGAGCGCTCCAAACCGGCTCATGCCGACGGCGCTAATACACAGGGCAGGCGCAGTGAAAAGGCAGAAAGGCGAGGGCGAGGAAGCAAGGTCGGGCCGCGGGTAGAACCCGGCGATGTAAAGCAGCCGAAGGAAACGACTGGCGCCTCGTGGTGACGGCGGTTCAGAGTTGAGACCACGGCTATCAGCCAAGCCGGCAACAGCGGTGAAGGCGGCTTGGAGGTGGCCGGCCATGGCCGCAGTGGCGCCTTGACATGAAGACCCGCGCAAGGGCGAGTCAGAGGCGAGGAGGTGGTAAACCGGCCATGAGGCAACGATGGAAGTGGGACGCGCGCCCCGCCGGAGGTAGAATCCGTTTGAAGACGAACGCTCCGATCTCAGGGGATTGCAACGATTAACGTTAAACTCCACATATTGTAGCGGTGAACCAGTGCCGGCCGGAGCAAGCCAGATCGTCGGTGACAAAGGCATAGCTGCAGCTGAGGACCTGCAGCACCGCAAGGTGAAGACCGGTGACCCACGGTGACGACGGCGAGTCGGCAACAGCGGTGAAGGCGGCTTGCAAACAGTCGGCAGCATGAAACGTGGCGACCAGTGGAACTCGGCGTTGAAAACATGGTGACCCGGCGCGGCGGGTTGCTGAGTTGCGTCTGGGTTAACATCTTGAGGATTCACGACCCGCTCGAAGAAACATAGGGATCCACGGGCGATGTGAAGCGCGCGTGACCCAGCATGTCTGAGACGGAGATGGTACAGGGAGGCACAAACGCCAGGGTCAACCACGGGTGGATGACTGCTCCAGGTGAGCTAAAACGACCGGGGACCGACGAGGGTGGTTCATCCGCGGGGTCGCAGGCAACGTCATTGGCTGATGGTTGATTTTTGGAGTTTGGCAACTCGAAAAAAGGGCCAGCGGCTCGCAGACAGGACCGCATCAGCAGAAGAGACCGTGGAAGCTCAACGGAGGTGACTCAGACGCGGATTTGAAGGCGGAGGAAGTTTGTAACTGGTTTTTCCATCCCGGTCCGTGTATATTGATGTATAACGCCTTTGTACTATTTATTGGCTTGATAGATGTAGTAGCAGTATGATACTGACGTGACTTCGAAACTTGATCCGTCGTATAAACAACTGATGTTTTGGCTGCTGTGAAAATACTCTGTTGATCTCGGCAATTAGTACCTCGAATCAACTGATTTCGGCGAGACTCCGACCTGCAACTCACGGACGAAGTGGTAGTAGAGAGGGGCAGCAGCAGCCGGCCACGGCGGAGCCGCGGCTGAGGAGCGACTCAGCGGGTTACGGTGGCGGCGGCTGGCGGGACGACGGAGACGGGTCCGGCGGGCGGTTCAAGGCAGAAGTAGTAGACCGCGGCGGCTAGAACCGCGCACGGCAAGATGTGATTGCAGCTCGACTGTGGTCAAGGCCAGGCGGCGACTCGCAGATAGCCCTGGCAGCGGAGAGCGACTCGGATCGAGACTGGGTCGGCTGGCTTCGGAAAGTTGACTCTTTCTGAGTCCTCGTTGTAGTTTTCTTTTTTATTTCGTAATACTAGCGGGCTCCGATCTCGTCGAAAAACTTTATCAGTATATTTGCTTGGAGCAGGTGAACCGGCGGGCAGCTTGGCCACGCGTGGAGCAAGCAGGAGGAGGTCAGAACCGGCAAGGTACTCTAGGTCGCGGCGGCTGAAAGCACAGCCGATTCAAGGCGGGCCTCGAAGAGCAATCCTTCTCCAATGAGCAGGCACACGCGAGGCATTAGTTTAATCGGACGCATCCTTCCGCTTTGGCGACTTGAAAACGACTGACTAAATCGTAAGACGGCGGTTGCGGATCGATCTTAACCCTAATTCTTCTTTGCCTTAAATCTCATGGATTTGTAAAATCTGGACCGGTGAACTCGAAGCTGATGGAAACCCTTCCGAGTTGAGTTTTCTTCATCCGGAAAGTTGTAACTTTCTTGATCCCAGGGAAAGATCCCTCCAAGAAACTCAACACCACCGTGCGCGAGCCCCATGGTGGGCGCCAACTGTCGTGGAATTAACACGTCAGATGTCCTCGTTGAAAGGACTTAGTCGTGAGGCCAACGCATCTATGTGGTAGCTTGGGAGGGGTTGAGCGGAATCGAGAGACGCAACACAAGACAAGAATTTAGACAACTTCGGGCCCCAGGAAACATCATCCGGTAATAACCCTACATGCTGTTTGAGGCTAGATCTCATTATCATCACGAGGGAGTCGCCGTAAACTGGCTCTCCTCTAGTTGTGTCTAGCCCTAGATATTGTTGTTTGCTTCTCCCTCTTTGGGGAGCCCTGCCCCTCCTTATATATGTTGAAGGGGCCGGTTACATGTGGAGTCCAACTCGTACTTTAACTTAAACTATTTTGACTTCCCTTCATGGACTTCATAACTCCTGGCAACCCAGTTGTTACCGTCTGCCGGTTTAACATGGTCTGCCGGTTTAACATTGTCTGCCGGTTTAACATTGTCTGTCGGTTTAACATCTGACTTGACTCCTGCCGGTTTACCACCAGCCGGTTTACCGCATGTCTTAGCCATCTGTCTTGACTCTCTGTCTTAACTGTCCGCCGGTTTAACATCCACCGGTTCACCAAATCCTAGCCGGGTTATGACTCTGGCCGGGTCATACCGCGGGGTATATCCCCGACAGACGTAATCAGATTTATTCAAAGTTGAGAGTTATTTGCTGGAATTTTTTGGGTTACTTCCAACAAATGGTTGAGACATTACGACGCACATCGCGAGAGCCGTCGGGGCTATATTGAGTCACCAGGTCGTTTATCCACTATCAGCATCCAGGTTCATCCGATAAAAATACCAGGTGCAAGTTTTTTCTATCTATTTTTAAGTATATGATAATTTATCCAAGAACAATTGCTCTGGCTTGCGATGTTTTCTATGCAGGACAATTATTCACTGCAAAAAAGATCATTATGTCACGGATATAAAGCTCGCGCCAATATTATCAAGCGCCAACATCCAACCATACCGCATTGTTCAACAAATGTGCAGGGACGAAGCTAGAAAACAAGGTTGCTGGGGTCATGTCTATGGCAGTGGGGTCATCTTCAATAAATAGATAGTATTTAGTAGTAAATTAATGAAGCATTTCCTAATTTCATTGGGGTCAATTGACCCCAATGCCTACAAAGAAGCTACGTCCCTGCAAATGTGTGTGCAAACCGTCGCCTCTGTGGCTCAGTCTACAACAACAACACCGCGGCCGGCTAACCCGTCTGCGCTGGTTTACAACACCACAGACAACTCACCCGTCCGCCCCCGCGGCCGACTCTCCCGCCCGCGCCGGCTTACAATGCCGCGGCCGACTCATCTGTCTGTGCCGCCTTTGATGCTACGGTTGTCTTTACCGTCCGTTCCTCGTGGTCTGGTCTACATCAATACACTGGGTCGCACCTGTGTGCACAAGTTGCTTAAACGAGCGCGCGCAAGTCGCCGCTCCTGCTGCTCGGTTTATTCCAACAACTCTCAAGCAAGCCATAATATATTATCAGCCTCCGCCTGCACCGGATGGCTCAATGGACGGACGCACAAGTCACCACCACTGAAGTTTGTTTAAACATCAACAACCAGCTGGGATAAACCGCTGGCTGGATTACTGACAAAAATCATACGGGGTCATTTATGACCCGCTGAGGTCAGACTCAACTTTCTGTGGATTCACATCGCGTTGTCAACACCAAGGATATACAATGAGGGTTGCGAAGATCATCAACTCGCCATCTTGCCTCCAGCTCCAACATATTTCAGCGTTCCGCTGTTCAACTATATGCCGGTTTATATCACGGTCAAATATGGAGAATCTCAAGCCAACTCCTCGAGTCGCCGTAAGACTCGGGCGCTACAATGGACTCAGCAAATCTTGCCAGTTTCAGCAAATTTCAAGAATCCCAAGAAGTTGGAGGGAGATAACCCGGTCCCGGAGGCCCCTGCCATATTGATGAAAATTTAAAGGTCGTCAGAAAATTTCCGGCTTAAAAAGAAGATTCCGGCTCAACATCCGGTCCAAGAGAAATCTGTCTCTCAATGAAGCTCTCAAAATTCGGTTTGAAATCCGGCTCAAGGGAAATCTGTTTCTTACAAAGCTTTGAAGCTCTCAATATCTGGTTTAAATTTTCGGTTCAAGAAGAATTTATCTCTTGCAAAAAGTTAAAGGTTGCCGAAGAGGACCTGCTGCCATGATGCGCGGTTCAAACATGGGTATACTTCCTTATTGGCTCATTATGGTCACTTGGGGGCTTACTGCTTGTATTCGAAGCATAGCATTACTACCCTCTTGGCCGAATATGTCACTTGTGGGCTTCCTGTTCAAATATAGGCGTATTCGACCAAAGAGAACATAGCGTGACTACCCTCTTGACCAGGTTATCTTGTTCAAACATAGGCGTATTCGACCAAAGAGAACATAACCTTTCCGGGTCATCCTACCTGTATACCAGCTGCTTCAACTCCATCAGGTCATCCTGATTGACCCGCCGAACTCTTAACGATCAATCTTTATGGCATATTTGACCAAAGATCTGAGCTTGTTAAGGTTAAAATGCCAGTTTCATGCAAGAGCATGGCTTACACATAGTCAGGATAGATCCAGGCTTCATAAGCCGCCTTCCTTGAAACTTGGTTAAACCTGCCTGTTGGCTTGCTGCTACTCCAACCTCGTGTACTCTGGATAAGTCGTATTCGAACTTATCCAGGTTCAAACATCGCTGGGTTATGTGAGAGCCGGCTACAGAATGCGAGGATACTCCAGTGGCTATCATGCTAGTTTCATTGAAGTTTTAAGTCATCATACACATACAACATCATATATTGCATCATACATTGCATCATCATAGCATGCATCATATATGCATAGATATACTGGTTTATATTGCAGGAATCGATTTTCAAACCAGGTTATATTATTCAAATCTTTAAATAGCCAACATGGTGGATTTTTATTACGGTTATCAATAACCAATATTATAATTGAGGTTTTCAAAGTCACTTCAACGCAATGGATATTATTTTATCAATGGATATGATTTATTTCTACAATGGAAAGAATAGTCCCGAGTCGCTGCAGGCTTACAACCCGGCACCCGGGGGCTACATTATTCAAATTGACATTACATCAAATATACAAGTCCCATGTCACTGCCAGCATGCACCATGGCACTTGGGGGCTAATGCAAAGTCATTTTTGCTCACTTTATTGAAGACCCGACTCATCACATTGTAATGAGCCGGCCCTTGGGGGCTACCAATTGCTCCTGTCAAAAATTCAAGGTACACAAGTCTTAATCCATTATATTGAAATGTTCACTACTCAGTTGGTAGAGTACAAACTCTTAACATTATGGACGTGGATTCAAGCCCTATTGTGAGGGTTACATCATATGATATTATTTTCAATAAAGTATATATAAAGTCCCTGCTCATTATTGCATAATGACCCGGCCCTTGGGGGCTACATTGGTTGAAGTTTTTATGAGTATAAGGTAATTACAAATCCCAGGTTGCTGCAAGCATAACAACTCGGCACTTGGGGGCTACATATGTGGAATATTCAGTTTTTGACTAGTGACTGAGATGAACAATCTGGATTTCTTCAAGGTTGTAACATTTATATAGAAACAAGTCTTAAGCTATCACTATGTTCTCCTCTTAAGACTTGGGGGCTACGGGTAATATGCATATAAAGGAGGAACATCTTCAAATTCTCGGTTTTGGGCAAATCAGGTAGATTAATTGGGTGACCCGGCGTTGGCAACAAACATGACCCGGCGTCTATAAACAGTCATGACCCGGAATCATCAGTTTTTTATAAACCGGCAATTTTGCCAATGGTAAACTGGCAAGTTTTACATCTTCAAGCCGGCTGGAAGTCAGATGAGTATTTCAAGACCAACATTTTTTATTAAGCACTGGGAGTTGAATCAAATGAACTATTCTTCACAATATTTTTCTGTGAGAAGTCAACATCAGCAAATTGATTATGAGACTGCCCTATTGACTCGTATTTTATAGAAGAAGCAAATGACAAAGACTTACGGAGGGTCAGGTGGCGGCTTACAATAATATTTAAACCGGAGCACAACCTGTCAAATTTGTTCTTGAGTTATTTTGTAGGATTAGTTTAACATGGATAAATCCAAATTAAACTGGGGGCTAATGTCGGGGATATACCCCGCGGTATGACCAGGCCGGATATATGACCCGGCCGGGACTTGGCGTTTCATTGGTAACCCGCCGGAGGATTGGCGACTCATGAGTCTGGCGGCTCACTGGTCTGACGACTCACGAGCCTGGAGACACATTGGTGACCCGGCGGGTGTTTCGGAAGGATGACAAGGCCCAAGGCCCAGAAGGCCGGCTCATATTATGGTGGGCCGGCTTAAGAGGAAAGCATAAGGAATATTCTCCTACAAAAGGAAGCAAGACTAGTGAAAGATCGTGGATGTCGCCTAGAGGGGGGGTGAATAGGCGCTTTAAAATAATTATGATTTAGGATTGAACAAATGCGGAATAAACCTAGCGGTTAATTTTTCAAGCACAAAACCTACAAGAACTAGGCTCACCTATGTGCACCAACAACTTATGCTAAGCAAGATAAACAACTAAGTGATAGCAAGATATATGACAAGAAACAATATGGCTATCACAAAGTAAAGTGCATAAGCAAAAGGCTCGGGTAAGAGATAACCGAGCCACGTGGAGACGACGATGTATCCCGAAGTTCACACCCTTGCGGATGCTAATCTCCATTTGGAGCGGTGTGGAGGCACAATGCTCCCCAAGAAGCCACTAGGGCCACCATAATCTCCTCACGCCCTCGCACAATGCAAGATGCCGTGATTCCACTAAGGGACCCTTGAGGGCGGTCACCGAACCCGTACAAATGGCAACCCTTGGGGGCGGTCATCGAACCCGTACACTTTGGCAACCCTTGGGGGCGGTCACCAGTACCCGACAAATTGCTCGGGGCGATCTCCACAACCTAATTGGGGACCCCGACGCTTGCCCGGAGCTTTACACCACAATGATTGAGCTCCAAACACCACCAACCGTCTAGGGCGCCCAAGCACCCAAGAGGAACAAGCTCAAGGGTACCAAGCACCCAAGAGTAATAAGCTTCTCAACTTGTAACTTCCACGTATCACCGTGGAGAACTCAAACTGATGCACAAATGCAATGGCAAGGACACACGGAGTGCCCAAGTCCTTCTCTCTCAAATCCCACCAAAGCAACTAATGCTAGGGAGGAAAGTGAGAGGAGGAACAAGAAGGAGAACACCACGAACTCCAAGATCTAGATCCAACGGGTTCCCCTCACATAGAGGAGAAAGTGATTGGTGGAAGTGTTGATCTAGATCTCCTCTCTCTTTTCCCTAAAAAACTAGCAAGAATCCATGGAGGGATTGAGAGTTAGCAAGCTCAAAGAAGGTCAACAATGGGGGCAAAAACGAGCTCAAGAGTTAGGGAACCATTGGGGAAGAAGACCCCCTTAAATAGGTCCCCAAGAATCTGCCCGTTATGTGCAGAATAATAAAGGAGCGGTACAACCGCTATGAGCACCGGTAAAACTAGTAACAAGCAATAAGCGGTACAACCGGCCCACAACCGCCCAACATCCGCACCACAACAAAAACTAGTCCGGTGGTAGAGCGGTACATGGCCGGTACAACCTCCGGACCAATTTTGGAGCGGTATAACCGCTCCAAACACCGGTTGTACCGGTCAACCGGTACAACCTCTCTATGGGGCGGTACAACCTCTCTATGTAAAGTAGGCAATATCAAAACTGCCACAACTTTCACATACGAGCTCCGAATTCGACGAAATCAAGTTTGTTGGAAAGCTAAGTGAAAGGATCGATATAGTTGACTAGAGGGGGGTGAATAGGTAACTAGATTTTCTTTACCAATTTAAACTTTGCATCAAAGTAGGTTGTCTAGATATGCAACTAGGTGAGCAACCTATATGATGCAACAACAACAAGCACACAAGCAAGATAGGGATATAACATAAATAAGCTTGCACAAGTAAAGGCACGAGATAACCAAGAGTGGAGCCGGTGGAGACGAGGATGTGTTACCGAAGTTCCTTCCTTTTGAGGGGAAGTACATCTCCGTTGGAGCGGTGTGGAGGCACAATGCACCCCAAGAAGCCACTAGGCCCCCTGTATTCTCCTCACGCCCTCACACAATGCGAGATGTCGTGATTCCACTATTGGTGCCCTTGGAGGCGGCGACCAAACCTTTACAAACAAGGTTGGGGCAATCTCCACAACTTAATTGGAGGCTCCCAACGACACCACGAAGCTTCACCACAATGGACTATGGCTCCGCAGTGACCTCAACCGTCTAGGGTGCTCAAACACCCAAGAGTAACAAGATCTGCAAGGGATTAGTGGGGGAATCAAATTTCTCTTGGTGGAAGTGTAGATCGTGGCCTTATCAACCAATCCCGAGCAAATCAACAAGTTTGATTGGCTAGGGAGAGAGATCGGATGAAAATGAAGCTTGGAGCAACAATGGAGCTTAGAGATGGAAGAGGTAGTCAACTCGGGGAAGAAGACACCCCTTATATAGTGGAGAGACAAATCCAACCGTTATCCACCAATCCATTCTGCACAGCACGGTACTACCGTGCCACGGACGCGGTACTACCGCAAGCACACGCGGTACTACCGCGGGGCCTTGTGGTACTACCGCCCGAGCAGCACACACTTGGCCAATCCAACCGCACTGAAGCGGAGAGCGGTAGAACTGCACATGCGGTACTACCGCACCACCTTGCGGTACTACCGGAAGGCAGGGAAGGTCCAGAGAACGGGGAGGCACGGACATAAAAAATTACATCCGTAGCAACTTCCACTGAGTTGGATTCGATGCAAAAATCCGACACGATAGTACGACAAGAGGAGCGGTACTACCGCGTGGCGGCTGAGCTAGGCCAGGGCGCGCGGTACTACAACACACAGGGTGCAGTACTACCGCGTAGGGCACGGATGTAAAAAATTGCATCCGCCCCTACTACCGCTGCGCAGCAGCACTTGGCCTGGGGGCCACGGTACTACAGCTCCTGAGGAGCGGTACTACTATGGGCTCCCGCAATAGTACCGCACCGGGGTCCGGTACTACCGCAAGGGCCTGCGGTACTACCGCTCTAGGGAGACATACTACTGCATGCCCAAGCTCAACAACCTAAGACAAGTGCATGGACGAAAAAGACGGTGGATGCTCCAATGTGCCAAAGGAAAGGCGGTGCAAAAGGAGTAGACGTGAACGGGATGATTCCACCCGAACCTTTCCAAAACGAACCCCCTCTTAATAGTACGGCTTTCCTACAACTCAAATCCACCGAAAAGAAACGTAGAAAAACACCGTCTTGTACCTAGTGAAGAAATGTCTGAGAAACTCAAAGGCACACGATTAGTCCGCAAAAGCATTGTCATCAATCACCAAAACACTTTAGGGATAAATATGCCCTTACACTAAGGACAAGAGCAAACACAATCTTGATAGAAATATCAAGAAATAGCAATTGAGAAAATACCCAAAATAAAAAGGTGAGAACCCTTTCTCAATTAAGACCGGTAAAACCTCCAACATCGAAAACACAAAAGAGGATGCATATGAAATCGGTTTTCGATGAACTCGAGCTTGTCAAGAAGATGACCATGAGATCCAAATCTCACAAGGAGAAGAACCAAACAAGAACCAAGAGAGATGATGCAAGGATGCAATGGTTTGAGCTCTCGATGAACGATACGATCACGCTACTCACTAGAGAGCCCCCTTGATAGTACGGCAATCGATCCTACAACCCGGTCTCCCAACTACCACTATGAGACCGGTAAAATAGAAAACCTATCAAGGGCAAACCTCTGCCTTGCACATAGTCCACTTGAGCTAGATGATGACGATATTGACTTCCTCAAGTTGGACCACCTTTCTTGATTGTGTTGGCTCGATGAAGACTAGTTGATTGTTCCCCCATACTCCACCATGGGTGAGCCACTCTTCGGCACATCTTCACAGTTCCATTGACACCACAATGGACGGCAAGCTTCAATCTTGATTGCTCCTCCATACTCCCTTATGGGTGAGCCACTCTTCGTCTTGCTCCACTTGAACATGCACACTGCAAACTTGATGACGATCACCACTTGATGACATCCTCCATGGGTTGTATGAGATCTTCCTCTTGACGCAAGACCATGGAAACATACCTAACCCCACAAAGAACTCTCACGTAGACCATGGGTTAGTACACAAGTGTAATGGACAATGCTTACCATACCATGGGATCACTTGGTCCCTCTTGGTACAACTTGTGTGCTTTGTGTGTTGATCAACTTGAATCACTCTCTGTACTTAGTCTTGATCAACCTTGAATATTTCCAACTCTCTTCATTAGGATGATGTCTTGAAGGTAAACTTGAATGTTCACACAATCTTCTTCTTCAAGAAATGCTTGCAATAAGCTCAACTCTCACATGACCAGTCTTTGGATAATTCCTTGAAAAGCACTTTGGCCATCTCATAAACTCCTTGAAACCAACACATGGACTTCAAGACAATTCTATGGACAAATCCTTCAAATATAACTCAAGGCAACCGTTAGTCCATAGAGATTGTCATCAATTACCCAAACCACACATGGGGGCACCGCATGTCCTTTCAATCTCCCCCATTTTGGTAATTGTCAAGAGAGTTTATATAAGGAATTATGCATCACCATGCAATGCAACAACAAATAATGCATGTAACATGAGATTCAAATGCTTAGGAACAAAACCAAATCAAGAAGAAATAACTCTCTAAACGTATCCACAAAACTCTTTGAAACTTCTCCCCCATTGGCATCGATTGCCAAAATGGGCGAAAAGCTTAGAAGGCCAATATAAAAAGTGTTCCTCCATAAATTGTGTATTTCTCAACAAGAGAGTGGAATGCAATACACATATCCAACGGTAAATACTTGGAGGAAGACAGACTATATTGAGGCCCAAAGATTGCAAAAGAATGATATGCCACAAAAGACATAGCAAAGAGAGAAACAAGCAATCATGCAATCAAAAGATACCAATTGAAGCAAGCAATCAAATGATATCAATTGAACCAACTAGACCAAAGATCCTCTGATGCACAAGAATAAAGGATATTATGCTATGAGAAAAGGAGTGTTCTAAAGAAACTAGAGAAGTTCCCCATGATTTGTGCACACATAAGAATTTTTGTATTTGGATACACAGTACACAAAATAGGATCATAGCTCCCCCAAAATCAATAGAAACTCACAACTAGTGCAAGTGAGCATATAGGAAACAAAGCCTAGCACTTGCAACAAACAAATGGTTGAGCAACATGTAAAAGAGGCAACTTAAGAATAGGCTCAACCAAAATGATGTGTGTGAGTCATGACAAAGCACTTGAGAAGACTAATATAAGGATGATCATAAAGCATCAACATAGTCTTGGATAAATGAGATACATGGTTCATGACATGTCCTCCCCACACACACCCAACAAGCAAATGGGTTCACAAGCTCACTAAAATGAGAATTAACAATAAGGCTTGCGACAAACCATGGTGAAGATAGAAGATGAAAGCCTCATCAAGATGAGGGATACCAATTAAGATGGCAAAAGCCTCGTAAAGACAAGCATGAGGAAAATAATATTCACCAAACAAGAGTGCAACAAGAGTGCAACAAGATGCAAAGATATAAGATCCTCACTCAAGACAAATCCTTTCATGGAGCCACCTAGTAAACACAAAGGAAAGAAAGGTGGACGTGAAAGAATAAGGATATCCACTAAATATGTAACTTCTCTCAGGTGTATAAGATTCTAGGTAGATGAAATGATATCAATCCACAAAGAAGTATGCACACAAGAAATGGTTACTCAAGGGAATAATAGGATACCCAAACGGAAGTCATAAAATATACTGATAAGATCTTTGCTTGAAAAGCATAGCACAAGGCTAAATATTGCCTTATTGTATATCAAATAATTCCACACACGAACATCAAAGACATCACAACTAGCAACAAAAGATCATTGTTGGGATGCTTTGAGAAAGGAAACATGTATCACAAGAAAGAATGTATTACATGCCATGATGCAACCTACACAAGGTTGATGCAAGAAATGTGTGCATGAAGAAGATGATGATACTTGTTACTGGGAAATCAATGGAAGGATGTAGTAGATACCAATAAAAGGTAGATAGTAGTTCATTGATCATCCTAGCTTGACGCCAATAAGCACATGGTGACACCACCTTCCTTCTGAGTGAGCCGAGCATCCAATGCATCTCCAATTGTTCCTAGAACAACAACACAAACAAAATGGTACCCAAACTCATTGGGACCAAAGAGTTAGAAACACCAATACATAGGACAAACTCCACATAAATATGTGCACATAGATAGGAAATAGAATTTCATGCACATCTCATCCAATTTGAGACTTGATGGAGTTTCCCCTATATAATGGGTCAAAGAAAGAAAGCATGCCAAAGAAAATACATGAAGGATATATGCATGCTCAAGACTTTCAAGGACCGAAACCAAATAAAAATAAATACCAAGTGAAAATAGAATACCAAATGGATAAATCATCACTTGGAAGATATCATTAAAAGATACATCAAGGAATGAGATATCCATTAAACACGCAAAAAAAAAGAGATGTCAAACCCCCAAAAGAGAGGTTGGTTCCAAACAAACCAAGCTCTCTACAAAGTTTCATGATTGCACAAAGTACCAAAAGGAAACGGCTTGCCTTCCACCAACACACTTGATAAGGATCACACGATGAGTGTTCTAGAGAAAATACCATAGCTCCCCCAGGAGTAGTGCATTATAGAGAATTTGCATTTGAATACAAAATGCACAAGGTGGGATAACCACTTTCATTATATCTAGAAATCACTAGACAAGACCAAGAAATTAACAAGATCCACAAGTGATATGGAAGAAAACGGGAGTTGACACAAACCTTGGCAAGAGATAAGCCAAATAAAAGCAAAAGCCAATGTAAAGATGATCAATAAATTCTACCACACATAAGTGAGTACCAATTGTCAAAAGACAAAGTATTTGGAAATAATTCCTGGTGGTAGATAACAAGGATATCCAACATCATCTTCACAACAAACACAAGCAAATTGCAACTTGTAGAGCTAACATGTCACCTAGGAACAACATAATTAATAATATCAACTCTAAGTGACAATATCTCAAATGTACACATTTTCTAGGCTTGTAATAGGCACATAGCATATTACTCCCCCATAATGTGACACCAAGAAAACTTAACAAGAGGCAATAAGAGGAACCAACAAGAGATAATCAATGGACTTTTTAGAATTTGAATTTCTCATGAGAGATATACCACCTAGCGATTAGATAATATTATAATATTAATACTAGATGGTATTCCTCATGTACACACAATTATAGGATTGTGAGGTGCACAAAGACATCACTCCCCCAAAATGGGATGTTCCATTAATCTCTCACATGAGCCAACTAGGATACAAACAAGAAGCATAAAGGCTCAATGCACGACACACACGTACATGATGTGCAAACCAACACACACACACACTTGATTGCTCAAGATAATCAAGTTGGAAGAACAACATATACAAACACATGCAAGGAACAAAACCAAACATGCAAAGGGGCAAGTAACTTTCAATGTAAACAACTTAAGCACGAGTTACCACAAGGAGGAACATTGGATAAGATAGAAACTTGATAATCTGAATGACTTGGCTTGATACAATACTAATAATGAAAATCCCCTTAATTCTTCATAATGTAGCCAAGTCTCCAATGCCCTCCGTAGACACCTATTGATCAAGTTTGAGCTAGTTGGTCCCCAACCAAGTTGAGTCCTAAGAGGTTAGTCACAATAGGCTTGGCTACCCAAATGGTTCTTTGCTTGACACCACTTTGAGTACCAACAAACTTGGCAAACACATTGCCAACCTTATCCTTCCCAAGAGAATAGATATCATCAATAATAATTGGGTTGGATGAGTTACCACTAGTGCATGAAGAAGCGAGGTGACCTTTGTCACGACATAAGTAGCAACGTCTACTCTTCACTTTCTTCTCACTTGATTTCTCAACTTGAGAAGAATTAGCTTGAGTATTCTTGGGAAGATTCCTTTCTTCAACTTGTGGTTGAGCATGAGATTGAACTTGTGGCCGCTTCCCTTGTTGCTTTTCACTAATGGCCTTCTTCTTCAATGGGCAAGATCTAACATGATGCCCTTCAATTTTGCACTTGAAGCAAACAATCTTGGCCGAATTCTTGATTTGTTCTTGGCCCTTCTTCTTGTTCATATCGGACTTCTTCTTATTGGAGTTGAATCCAAGTCCACCTTTGTCATTGGGGGATTTTTGCACACTCAATACATTGTCGAGTGTGGATTTTCCTTCATGACACTTTTCCAAGTCTTTCTTCAAGGGTTAATTATCCTTTTGCCCTCAGTGGTGTCCATGTGCTCAGTTTTGCCCTTAGATGCGAATTGTCATCAGTTTTGCCCCTAGTCCGAGCACAGCAACTACGACGAGGCCAAACGGCCATATTTGAGTCCATTCCGTCCGCCGGCGTTAGTAGTTGTGGGTCCGGAGCTTACACGTGGGACCGCGTGGACGTGGGTCCGGAGCTGACATGTAGGCCCGTGCAACTAAATCCCCAAATCATTCTAGCTCACACCCATTCGCCCGGCCGGCTGTCCAGCGCCGCCGCCGCCACCTGCCCCGCCACCACCGCACGGCTCGCTCGCCGCTACCTCCTGCGCCCACGCCCACGGCTACCGTGACGCCCACCACCTTCGCGCGGCGCCACGGTGGGCGCCCGCCACCTGCTCGATTCAAGGCGCGTCCTCCTTCCGTCGCCCGCCGAGCGCCAAAGGTGGGGGCTGCTGGAGCTATTTGAACTAGGAGGAAGAACCCTAGGCGAAATGGTGAGCAGCGGCAACTCCGAGTATTTGGCGAGGCAGGCATCGGGCGGAGATCCGCCGGCCCACGATCGGGTTCCCGAGGGATAAGTCTCGCCTCTTGTTTAGATTGAGCTTAGTTGTGCATTTGAACACTCGATTCGAGTAGGTTTGCCCAATTAGTGTGCTGATTGCGCCTCTGTTTTTCGCGGTTAGGATGGAGTTGCGGTTTGCTTTCATGGTGCACATTAGAAGGGACCGGTACATGTTCGATGCAAAGGATAAGAAGAAATACCAAGGAGGTTTTGATTATCGGTTGCCAATGGCTAGTAATTGGAGTTTCAAACAATTTGAGGAGGTAATTTGTAGCCAATATCCTTGGGGTTTGCTTGATGAAGTGGTATACAAATACTATGATGGGGAAAACAATTGGGTGACAGTTAGTAATGATGAAGAGCTAGCTACCATGTTTGTTAGGCATAAAGAGAAAGATAATTTTCATGTGAGGCTGCAAGTTGATGTGCTTGAGCAGGCATTTGTACCTAGGATGGCGGGTGCAACATCTCGGGGAGAATCAAATCGTCGTAATGGCATCTCTAGCCAGAACAGTTCAGTTGGTGCACGGTGACGTGGTGGCTCGACAAGTGTGGGCAACAGCAGTAGGGTCCCCCTTGAAGTGGAGCCTGATGGCTACAATTCTGGGGTTGATGAAGAGAAGTTATATTCTGATGTTATTCGGAATTTACGACGGGCACCTCGGACTGAAAACGAAGATGAGGCTCACAATGCAGTCCGTGTGGATGATGACGCGATGGGTGAGGACGAAGACCTTGCAGCTGTTGAATGGGACAGTTTTTGCATCCATGAATGAGTGTAGAAATGCACTTGTGACATACTGCATCAAGGTAGAACGTACTTTCAAAGTTGACAAGAGCGATCAAGTACGTTACAGAGTGCACTTTTCCACTGAGGGTTGTCCATGGAGGCTGCTTGCATCTAAAATGCGGAATAACACTAATGTTCAGGTCAAAGTGAACCCTTTTAAGCACACATGCCAGAATCAACCGTTAGGAAGGATACAATCAGAGAGCCAAGTCAAGATGGGTGGCGGAAGAAGTAAAAAGTGGGTGAAAGAAAACCAGCAAGTGGGTCCAAAGGAATTGCGAAGAACATCAAAGATAAGTTCAAGATAGATTTACCATACATGAGGTTGTTCAATGGTAAACAACATGTTATGGATTCTATTTATGGTAACTGGCGGAAAGCTTTCAATTGTTGTATTCATTCAAAGGTGAAGTGGAGAGGACAAGCCGGGTAGTATTGTAGATATTGATCACCACACCGTGGAGTACACATTCGGGGAGTGACAAAGACCAAGGAATGCTTTAGAAGGGTTTTGTGCTTTGGAGGCTTGTCGCGGGGTTTTTGGCAGGCTGCAGGCCTTATTTGGCTATTGATGCCACTTTTCTCACAGGGAGGTTTAAAGGACAGTTAGTAGCAGCTTGTGCAGTTGATGCACATAGTTTTGTATTTCCAGCTTGCCTATGGTGTCTGGAGACAGAGTTTGAGGAGAGCTGGACTTGGTTTTTGCATAATCTCCGCTGGCTATTGCACATCCCAATGGGTTGGTCATTCATACAGATGCTGCAAAGGTTTAGAGGTGGCCGTGGACAATGTGTTCTCTGGAGTAGAGCATAGGGAATGCATCGTCACCTTGCTGCAAATTTCATGAAGAAATTCAAAGGAAAGGTGTATACCGACAATTTATGGCCAGCATCTTTGACATGCAGTGTGAAGAAGCACAACTACCACTTGAGGCAGTTATACATGAATCCCAAAGTGAAAGAATACTTGGAAACACACCACTCCAAGTTATGGGCCGAAGCCAATTCAAAGAAGTGAGCAAAGTTGACTATGTGCACAATAATCTAGCGTAGTCTTTCAACTCAACGATTCGGAAACTAAAGGGTCATTATGTGGTGGATTTGCTTGACAGATAAGGATAGAATACATGCAGAAATTTCATTATCGTGCAGGAATAGCCGAGGCAAAATTCATGGGCCACATTATCATCCCCGCCATGATGAATGAACTGAAGCGAAGACAACAGGCTTGAAATGAACATGACGCTTTGCTCGGTACCACAAAGAGAGATATCATATTTGGATAAAGAGAAGAGGGAATGGAGATATCCAGTGGATTTAGAAGCTAGAACTTGCAATTGTAGGCAATGGCAGATAACTGGGTTGCCCTGCATTCATGCCAGCAGGGAACATACAGCAGTATGTGCATGATTACTACTCTATTGCAAGGTTCAAAGCCACATATGCTTATGCCTTGCCTGCTATGGAGGGAAAACAACAATGGGACATGGTGGACCCTGGATTCAAGCTTTGCGCTCCAATTCTGAAGAAAGGAGCAGGTAGACCAAGGAAGAGTCGAATCAGACCTCGCAGCGAAGGAGCTGGACTTGGAGCGAGGAAGCGTAGGTGCACAAGGTGTGGTGGGTCTGGTCATTTTGGTAAGTATTGTGATAACACAGAGATCCAGCGCTCGGAGAGAGTTTCGATGAAGGCTTCATGAAAATGTTGGTCAGCAGCCGGTTGCCTCAACAGATGATGAAAATGATGGTCAACAGCCGGTTGCATCAGATGAGGATTTTGACGAGGTTCCAAATGATGATGGTCAACAGCCGCATGAGTTTGACGATGATTTTGACGATGATCCAAAATATCCTCCAAATAATGATTCAAGTGAGGCTCCAAATGGTGATCCAAGTGAGGCTCTAAATGGTGATCATGGTGATCCAAGTGAGGCTCCAAATGATGATCCAAGTGAGGCTCCAAATGATGATCCAAGTGAGGCTCCAAATGATGATCCAAGTGAGGCTCCAAATGATGATCCAAGTGAGGCTCCAAATGATGATCCAAGTGAGGCTCCAAATGGTGACCAACCTTCTTTGTTGTGAGGTATGCTAGGTATGTAAATCTTGCAAGGGTCAAATACTATCTGTACATCTATCACTTGACACGATCTCATTACCGCTTATGTTTGGACCCTTTATGTTTTGCACAGCTCTATGGTAGGTTTGAAGAAGACGCAAAGGTACCGACAACCAAGAGAAGAAGAGAAGAAACAATGAGCACAAGGTGCACGAGGAGCAAAGTGATGGCAAGAAGCTCAAGGAATGCATGTAAGCCCCAACGCTATCTATGAACAATTATGAAACATTATGAATAAGGAATGATGTTGTATTATGAAACATTTATCACTTGACATGTTGTATTTCTGTTGGATGATGTTGGACCTATGTTAGAAGTATGTTTGACATGATGTTTAAATATCTGTTGGATGATGTTTGAATGAGCACATGGTTTTTCCTTTTTTTGATTTTTTTGAATTTTGTTTTGCTCATTTAAATTCTGGTCAAACCTAACTTTGACCAAGATTTAAACAAGTCTAAAACATCAAAATGAAAAACTAAGCTTGGATACTTCTTAGTCAATCCAAAATGAAGTTGTGGTGAGGTTTTTGAAATTTTCATGAAAAATGTGCTAAAAAGAGGGGTCCAAAGGTAGGGTAAACGGCCTCATTTCTAAGCAAGGTTTTTTTCGACCTTATCTAAATCAGCCAAATAACTTTCCTACACATATATTCTATATGTACAGACTATGTGCGCTGGTTTTTCCATTTTTTGATTTTTTTAAATTTGTTTTGCTCATTTGAATTCTGGTCAAACTTAACTTTGACCAAGATTTAAACAAGTGTAAAACATCAAAATGAAAAACTAAGCTGGATCCTTCTTAGTCACTCCAAAATGAAGATGTGGTGAGTTTTTGAAATTTTCATGTTCATTTCCCAAAACACTTCTCTTCACTTCATACAAGAGAGTTTGAGATACTCGAGATATCATACAATACACATGAACTTATCATTTAAATGTATGTAAAGCTTGTTTATCAACTTAAATCGTTAGTATATGACATAAGAAGACTATATGCAGGTTTTTCATTTTTCTGATTTTTATTTAATTTATTATGCTCATTTGAAATCTGGTCAAACATAGCTTTGACTGCTCCAAACCCCTCCCAAACCCCGCTAACCCTAGCACTGAATAAGGACCTTTCATCTAACCCTAGCGGCGATCAAGGGCCGTCGATCTAACCCTTCTAGAAGGAATCTGCGGGGAGGAGGGGGGCGATCCGCGAGATGCAATCTGATTGGCTGGGAGATTGTTTTTTAACAAATATCGGGCGCTACTGGATGGACCGTTGGGCCGTCTCGTTGTCTGGGCCTCGAGACCGCAGAAATAGCCTGCCTCAGCCTTTCCGTGCCTTGCATGCATGGAGGCGGCTACGTGGGTTTCTTGCATGCTTGGGAGGCGGCGACGCATGCATGCGAGTGAGGTGAGCGAGGCGCTAAGGCGAGCTAGGCTAGCGAGGCGAGCTAGGTGGTTCAGGGCAGCGATTCACATGCACTGCCCGGTCAAAGATGCATCGTTTTCGTGCAAAAATTTAAGTGTGCAAAATGTAACGGATACACACACGCATCCGGATTCACACACGCTTCACACACGCACCGTTCTCATCCTTTCTCTCTTCCTCTCCCACCCACAGGCCTATTAATGGGGTGCCTCTCTTCCTCTCCCACTCACAAGCCAGATCCGATCCTCTCCAACTTCAAACACCCAAGCGACCGAGCCCTCCCCAAGCGAGACCAAGTGAAGAAGATGCAGTTCAACGGGCCGACCTTCAGCCGTCCGCCTGTGGTGCCGGAGCTGCGCTACCCACCGGGCGTGCTCGTGGAGAGGGAGCTCCGTCTGTGGGCTATTTCAAGGTGGAGGGGTTCCGTCGAACTCACCCGCGCCTTCCTCAGAGTCGGCTATGCCCATCTCCCACGGGGCTCGCCGAGGATGTTCACCCTCAACGAGGTTCGTGACCGCGGCGGCGTCCTGCTACTGCTCACGGTCACCTTCACCAACCCATTTGACGCGCGTGAGCTCCTCGGCAAAGTCTTTTGGTACGGCTGCGAGGCCATCTTCTTCACCATCTACAACATCTACACCAACTCTGAGCGCATCTTCCCGCTCCAGGCCGATGCACTCCCTTCCCTCTGACGACGAGGAGGAGGTGTGAAGTGAAGACGGTGTTGAAGGGGAGCGCGCGACCAAGGTGGAAGAAGGAGGTCAAGATGAAGATGTTCAAGCCCGGAGTCAAGCTCGTCATGTTTGGTTTTCTATTTTGTTGCTTTTCTATGTCTTGTCGTGTCGTGTCATGTTTCGTCATGTGTCCGTGAACTGTCCGTGAACTTATCTAAGTTATTGTAATGGTACGGTGTGTTCCATCTTATTATGTGTGTTAAAAAATGTCCGTGCCCAAACTTATCATTTCTTCCCTAAACAAGTCATGAAGTTCGAGAACTTGTGGTTTTCGGAGGGGGTGAGAAGCCCTCTGTTTCATTCAAACAAAAAGTCATGAACTAACATGCAAATTTATTCCCTTTAAATCCTAAACCAAGTGCCACTCTAACCCTAAACCAAGTGCCACTCTGACCAAAATCATGTGGTAGTGCAACATACATTTTCAAGCTTCCAACCCTCCAAAATTTAATTGCAAAACAAAGGAAAACCACTCTCACGTGTGTGCAAACATTCACGGTCTCACTATTTTTTTTAAAAAAAAATTCACAGTCTCACTATGTATACCTTCCTTCCCTACCCATGTCAAAGTCTTGCCATCTGTCCTAGCGGTTATCAGCGCAGCCCTAAACACCACAAACCCACGCGGTCCTGGGTTCGAGTCCCCACCAATTTTTTGTGCATTTTCCACCCTTCATTTTTAGACATATTATGTTTTTCTCAATGTAATGCCCTTAAAAATGTTCATTTATTTTGGCACTTGGCGTAAACCTCTACCAGAGCCGAGGCACATTTTCCATGACATTTTGGTCTTTGATTTAAATCACGGTGTATTTGAATTGGATTAATTAACAGCTCCAAAAATTTCTAACCTTAATTGTTTGGCTCGAATAATTCAATTAGCTTCCACAAAAGTTTCAAAGATTATGATTTACTGCCTAAATTAAATCAGAATAGAAAACAGAAAAATACGCAAGAAAACCCCCTGAATGGGCCTAATTGGATGCAGTTGGCCCATTAGTCTAGCCTGCACTTGGCTCTAAGCTCTGAATTTGGCCCAAGAGCAACCTTTTTTTGGACAGAAAGGCGGAGCGAGAGCTGCATTTCATTGATCAAAAGTTTCTGAATTCCTAATTTCTTCTCTTTTTTTCCAACATATTTAAATGTTGGTCACTTCTTCTGTTTTTGTTTCAACATTTAAACAACTTTAACCAACATTTAAACTAGGTGAATTTCTCAAACAATTTCAAGATTACAAATTCCTTCATAATTCATGGCTTTCCATACATTTTCAACATTACAACCAAAGTCGATTACCATACCTACAAATGCCCAAAAGTATTTGCAAATGGGTATTGGTAGTGCTTGATCTTCAAGCTTCCTAACCTTCTTCTTCAACATCCTAAGCTCAATAGCTAGCTCTCTGTCGCAGTGCTTCGCCATCCATCTCTTCTTCCGGAGCTCGTGGTGTGGCCCTCGCCGTTCGTGGCAGCATGCGCAACCATTCTTCATGCTCTTCTTGCGTTCATTCATCGTAGTCTTGGCGAGCATCGACCCAAAGAAAGAAGCATGCCACCTGCATGAACACCAAACAGATCAACCCGTTGCTCAAACATCCCGACGAGCGAAAATGGTGCAATTGCCCGATTCTTACCCCATTCTCGCTGCACACGAGAACGGACGATTCTGGTTCCTCGGTGTCCGAGAAACCCTTCGATCAACGCCCGCCCGGCACCGCGGACAGACGAAGACAGGCATGTCCACACGCGCGCTCTGCATCCGCCAGTGGCGCGGGAGCTTGAGGAAGACATGGAGCTCGGGCGAAGGGATCTCAACGCCGCCGCCCCTCCATCGCTAGCTTCCCACCGCCGCCTCCACAGCTAGCTTCCCCGCCGTGCTCTCTCTCGCCATGGTCACCGCCGTGCTCTCTGTCGCCGTGGTCACCGCCATTGTCGCCCGCTTATATAGCACACCCGCCAACGGCTCTCTGCTCAATGGCTCTTTGCTGGGTCCCACAAGCCACGCGTGCAACGGTCTGAATAAAATTGGTCGTTTCTACCGCCTGGTCCCACCTGTAAGGGCCGAGTCAAAAGGTTGACCTGATGGAGACGGCAGAGTTCACGGAACGAGTCGGTGCGCACGGACTAGGGGTAAAACTGAGGACAATTCGCATCTGAGGGCAAAACTGAGCACATGGACACCACTGAGGGCAAAAGGATAATTAACCCTTTCTTCAAAGAGGTGACTTGGGCCTTGAGCTCTTTGATTTCGTCTACATGGTTAGTCTCAACACAAGCACTATAGGAAGTATAAGCTTCATTGTTAGAGCAACAAGGCAAGGAAATCAATTCATCACAAGATGTACCAATGTTATGCATGGATGAATCACGAGGACTAGCACATGGCAATATAGCATTTTGACTAGAAGTAGTGCTAGCATCCACATGAGGCTCACTAGATGTTACCTTAGCAAGCATGGCCTCATGAGCTATCTTTAGCACATTATGGGATACTAGAAGATCATCATGAGAGCTTGAGAGCTTTCCATGGCTTTCTTCTAATTTCCCATAATTGCTAGATAGCAACTCAAGTTGAGCCCGTAGCTCAACATTCTCCTTCAAAATGGATGCTTCACATGTAATAGAGTTAGTAGCACAAGCATCATCAGTAATAGCAAGAGGAGAAGGCAACTTTACAAGCTCTTTTGAATAAGAGGCTTTAAGTTGTGCATGAGACTCGGTCAGTTTGATGAGCTCACCCTTTGTCGGTGTCAAAACCGGTGGATCTCGGGTAGGGGGTCCCGAACTATGCGTCTAAGGCGGATGGTAACAGGAGGCGGGGGACACAATGTTTAGCCAGGTTCGGGCCCTCTCGATGGAGGTAATGCCCTACTTCCTGCTTGATTGATCTTGATGATATGAGTATTACAATAGTTGATCTACCACGAGATCGTAGAGGCTAAACCCTAGAAGCTAGCATATGGTATGATTGTTGTTGTCCTACGGACTAAGCCCTCCGGTTTATATAGACACCGGAGGGGGCTAGGGTTACACAGAGTCGGTTACAAGGGAGGAGATCTACATATCCGTCTTGCCAAGCTTGCCTTCCACGCCAAGGAGAGTTCCATCCGGACACGGGACAAAGTCTTCAATCTTGTATCTTCATAGTCCAACAGTCCGGCCAAAGGATATAGTCCGGCTGTCCGGATACCCCCTAATCCAGGACTCCCTCAGTAGCCCCTGAACCAGGCTTCAACGATGATGAGTCCGGCGCGCAGATTGTCTTCAGCATTGCAAGGCGGGTTCCTCCTCTGAATACTTCATAGAAGATTTTGAACACAAGGATAGTGTCCGGCTCTGCAAAAAAAGTTCCACATACCACCGTGGAGAGAATAATACTTCCACAAATCCAATCTGCTGACGACCCTTCATAACGTGACATCACGCCCTGCCCTGTTCTTTACATGAACCGTTTTTTCCAATCAGCCTGCACGCTTTGCGAGGCGATTTTACTGGCACGTCTTGTTGGAGCAAAGATTGTTTCCCCCTTATTACGGGATTCTCATCAACACGGACGTGGGTAACCCAATCGTGCCCGTTGGTATGACTCCTTGATTGTAGGCAAGTCCCAAACAGTCACGAGGAGGACGCTTGGTATTCACCCTCTTTATAAAGAGACCAAGGCCTATCCTTTTTCCCCAAACTCAATCGAATCCTTCCCCCCTGCCTCGAGTTCCAACACCCGAGGCTTAGGTCAGGCGTTTCGGACCTCCAACCATGTCCGGATCCAACCTTCAAGGTCGTTGGATGCCTTCCTCTATCACAGAGGAGGACGTCAAGAAGCTAAGAGAGGCCAGGTTTCTGACCGGCGAGATCTCGCACCGGCTGCCTGCTCGAGGGAAGGTCATTCCTACTCCCGAACCCGGCGAGAGCGTTGTATTCATCTCTCACTTCCTCCGAAGGCTAGGCCTCGCTCTAGATCATTTTGTCAGGGGGCTAATGTACTATTATGGGCTGGATTTCCATACCTGGCTCTAGACTCGGTCCTTCATATTTCGCCGTTTATCTCGTATGTGAGGCCTTCCTCCGCATTACCCCTCACTTCAGCATGTGGCTCAAGACTTTCAATGTGGAGCCGAAGATGATCGAGGGGCGACACGCAGAGTGCGGAGGTGCCGTAATAAGTAAAAGTGTTGACGTCCCATGGCCAGAGGGCTCCTTCCAGGAGGTGTCTACCTTGTGGCAACGGGAGTGCTTTTACATCACAGGTCCCCGGGGTACCAAGTGGGTGGCTGTAACGCCCTCGATGCGGCTATATCTCCCACGTGTCGAAGCACGACTTAGAGGCATAACCGCATTGAAAGCAATGTCGCAAGTGAGGTAATCTTCACACAACCCATGTAATACATAAGGGAAATAGATACATAGTTGGCTTACAGTCGCCACTTCACACAATACAAAAATAAACATTCATCATCCAGATTACACTCAAGGTCCGACTAAGGAACCAAAATAAAAGAAGATACCCCAAATGCTACACAGATCCCCGATCGTCCCAACTGGGCACCACTCATCGATCATCGGGAAAAGACACATAGTAACGACCACGTTCCTCGTTGAACTCCCACTTGAACTCGGTTGCGTCACCTGCCTTGGCATCGCCGGCACTGCAACTGTTTTGGTAGAATCTGTGAGTCACGGGACTCAGCAATCTCACACCATGCGAGATCAAGACTATTTAAGCTTATAGGAAGGACAGAGTTGTGAGGTGGAGCTGCTGCAAGCGACTAGCATATATGGTGGCTACATTCGCAAAAGAGAGCGAGAAGAGGAGCAAGGCACGGTCGTGAAGCTAGTAGCGATCAACAAGTGATCCTGAAACTACTTACGTCAAACATAACTTGAAGAAGTGATCCTGAAAATACTTGGGTTGTACTCTTGAATCATTTCGACCCATCGAGTTTGCCTGAGGTTGAGGTTGGGTTGAGTGAAGATATACTTGAGACTCTTGTGATCGGTGAATATGTCCACTTTCCTTCCCAACAAGAGATGTCTCCATGTTATTAATGCATGGACAACTGCCGCCAACTCAAGATCGTGAGTGGGGTAGTTCTTTTCGTTGGGCTTCAGCTGACGAGAGGTATAGGCCACAACTCTCTTCTCTTGCATTAACACAGCACCGAGACCTTGAAGAGAAGCATCACGAAAACTTGAATGGCTTGGATTCATCGGGAGGAGTTAAGGCAGAGCTGTGACGAGTTTCTCTTTGAGGGTGTTGAAAGCAACGTCACACTCAGGAGACCAGACATACTTCACATGCTTCTGGAGGAGGTTGGAAAGAGGCTTTGCAATCTTAGATAAGTTCTCAACGAATCTTCGGCAATAGCTTGCAAGACCAAGAAAACTGTGAAGCTGCTTGACATTCTGAGGAGGTTCCCAATTCACAACTGCAGACACCTTCTCGGGATTAACAGCGATGCCCTTGGCGGAGATGATGTGACCAAGGTAAAGCACTTCATCAAGCCAAAATTCACATTTAGAAAACTTCGCATAGAATTGATGCTCTCTGAGCTTGTCTAGCACCAATCGTAAATGTTTGGCATGATCCTTCTTATTCTTGGAGAAGACCAAAATATCATCAAGATAGACCAAGACGAATTCATTGGTGTAGGGGTTGAAGATGAAGTTCATCATTCGAGAGAATGTTGGAGGAGCATTGACAAGGCCGAAAGACATGACAATATATTCATAAGAACCAAAACTTGTTTTGAATGCTGTCTTGGGAATATCTTGTTCACGAATGCGAATCTGATAATAACCCATACGAAGGTCAAGCTTGGAGAACACTTTAGCGCCTTTGAGTTGCTCGAAAAGCTCATTGATGTTGGGAAGTGGATACTTGTTCTTGATTGTCTTCTTATTCAATGGGCGGTAATCGACGCAAAAGTCGGTCCGTGCCATCCTTTTTCTGGACAAAAGAACACCACAACCCCAAGGAGATGAACTCGGTCCGATCAAACCCAGACGCTCTTGTTCATCGAGCTGCTTCTTCAATTCCTTCAGCTCATCAGGTCCAAGCTTGTATGGGCGCTTGCAAACGGGTTCGTGCGGTGCTCAAGATCGATAACGAACTCAACTGGCCGGTGAGGAGGCATTCCTGGAAGCTCTTCTGGAAAGACATCTTGGTACTCACAAACGACTGGAATCTGAGAGATAGCATCCAATTCGCCCTTCTCATTGAGAGAAAACAACCGAATGGTTTCATCACGAGCAGCATAGATGATCACATCATTAGAAGAGTGAGTCAATTGAATTTCCCTGGCAGCACAATCAAGCTGAGCTTTGTGCTGAGAAAGCCAGTCCATCCCGAGAATAAGATCAATATCCGAGTCACCAAGGACAATTGGTTTTGCCAGAAATCTATAGTCGCCCATCTTGATACCGACATTCGGAACTAAGACTCGAGAAGTCATTTCCTTAGCCGGAGAAACAATAGACAAAGGTCTCGGCAATACTTGAGTAACCAAATCATGCATAGCCACAAAAGGTCTTGAGATGAAAGAATGCGATGCACCAGTATCAAATAAGACTTTTGCAGGAATATCATTAACTGAGAGATTACCCATTATCACATCAGAAGAATCCTCTGCTTGCGCTGCATTCATCATATTCACCTTGGCATGCTTTGGATTATGCTTGACCATTGCATTGCTGGAAGATTTCACAGGAGGAGGAGGCGGAAGGCGCCTTTGGTTGAAGCACTTGTTCGCGTAGTGACCTTTCTGCTGACATTTCTTGCAAGTCACCTCTGAGAGCGGACGGTGGTAAGGAGCATTTGACCTTGGAGCTTGAGAATTAGACTTTTTCTGATAGCCAGGGTTGGGCGGGTGGGAATATCCACGACCACCTGAGTTCTTCTGCTGATAAGGCTGACGGAACGGAGGAGGAGGAAGGTAGAACTTCTGCTGCTTAGCTGCCACTTGAGAGGAAGAAGAAGACTGAACTGCATCCCTGATTCTCTTCTTAGAAGCCTCACATTTGAGCTGGGCAGCTTCTTGCTTGATGCCATGTTGTAGAATTCATCATACTTTTACGGCTCAAAAGCACAAGAGCTAATTGCAGATCTTCTCTGAGACCACCTCTGAATTGATAGATCATACTCTTTTCATCGGGGACGTCTTTCTTAGCAAAGCGAGTGAGTTTCGAACTGGATATTGTATTGATACACGACATGTTGCCTTGCTTGAGATTGCGGAACTCCTCACGCTTGCTCTCAACAACACTTTTCGGAATGTGGTGAGCTCAAGTCTCGGCGGAACTCATCCTGTAATGACACGACCTCCTCTGGAATCTTTATATTCTTGGTACCACTCAGCAGCTTGGTCCTTGAGTTGAAACGAAGCAAACTTGATAAAGTCCTCAGGTCTGACATTGCTACATTCAAAATGTTTGCAGATGTCCACAAGCCAATCGTCGGCGTCTGTGGCCTCGACACAGAAGCTGAAAGACTTCGGCTGATTAGCAAGGAACTGATTGAGGGTAGCAAAGTGTGGCTGGTTGTTGCCTTGACCTTGATTTCCTTGATTGCCTTGCCCTTGGGTACGCTCTTGCAAGAGTTGCAAAATCATCTGAGCATTGGCATTGGTGGCTGCCATGATAGCTTGCCATGCCTCCGGAGGCGGAGGTGGAGGTGGAGGATTCGACTGACTCTCATCATTGCGATCCGGATTCAGGCGCGTTGGCGGAGCCATCCTGAAGAGGGTGACATCCGTTAGCACTTGATAGACAGATAGACAAGTTGAATCAACGGATAGAAATTGCAACATATAGTCTTCACAATAAACATTCGAACAAGGATGAACAAATGAATTCCAAAGTTAACATCACACGTCCATTAAGGTGAGAAGCCCCTTGATAAAGGGTTGATGAAAAAAAAAACAAGGTACGACTGGAACAAATAAGTGGTAAGGATTACCCAATCACAAACCAAATATCTGCGGGAAGAAATGCTAAGAGCTACTTGAATCCCACCTATAAACTCCCGAAACTTTCTGGTTATGCAATCTGGTGTTGGGGATACAGGGGACACAAAATATATCACCCAAACTAACAATACCTAGATCCAAATTGTATCCATCCGTCAACACATAACCAAGAAACCTTCGAAGTCGTGTACCTCGACCTTGAAAAGCATCCGTTATACGAGTCATGGCAATACTCCCGAGCTCGCCCGATCTTCGGGTTATCGGGTTATCTCACCAACAAGCTGTACAAAAGAGATTTCGATGTCGGCAAAACTCGGGTATTCCAGAATCAGCGATAAAATTGTGACGACAACACCTCGGAGCTCAACTCCCCGGGACACTGCCACAACCCCTAAATGTCAGGAGGCACTAAGAACAATGTTCTCATCACAAAACCATCGAAACGATTCCAAGATACCCGCGTGATCCTAAATTTTTTTAGTGAAATTTGAGGAGAGGAGAGTCAAAACTTCTACGTCAGGAGACCTCACCAGAGCGACGAAGGGACTAGGGAGTAAAAAGAATCCTACTCTCCGATATATATAATCCTAAGACTCAAAACATTTTTGTTCTAGACTCAACAACGCCAGCAAACAATCAAGCAGGGGCTCCTAAGTCGGGGATGGCTCTGATTACCAACTTGTAACGCCCTCGATGCGGCTATATCTCCCACGTGTCGAAGCACGACTTAGAGGCAAAACTGCATTGAAAGCAATGTCGCAAGTGAGGTAATCTTCACACAACCCATGTAATACATAAGGGAAAGCGATACATGGTTGGCTTACAGTCGCCACTTCACACAATACATAAATAAACATTCATCATCCAGATTACACTCAAGGTCCGTCTACGGAACCAAAATAAAAGAAGATACCCAAATGCTACACAGATCCCCGATCGTCCCAACTGAGCACCACTCTCGATCATCGGGAAAAGACACATAGTAACGACCACGTTCCTCGTCGAACTCCCACTTGAGCTCGGTTCGTCACCTGCACCGCATCGTCGGCACCGGCAACTGTTTTGGTAGAATCTGTGAGTCACGGGGACTCAGCAATCTCACACCCGCGAGATCAAGACTATTTAAGCTTATAGGAAGGACAGAGTTGTGAGGTGGAGCTGCTGCAAGCGACTAGCATATATGGTGGCTACATTCGCAAAAGAGAGCGAGAAGAGGAGCAAGGCACGGTCGTGAAGCTAGTAGCGATCAAGAAGTGATCCTGAAACTACTTACGTCAAACGTAACTCCAACACCGTGTTCACTTCCCGGACCCCGCCGAGAAGAGACCATCACGGTTACACACGCGGTTGATGTGTATTTTAATTAAGATCAACTTCGGGTTTTCTACAACCGGACATTAACAAATTCCCATCTGCCTCATAACCGTGGGCACGGCTTTCGAAAGATAATAACCTGCAGGGGTGTCCCAACTTAGCCCATTATAAGCTCTCACGGTCAACGAAGGATATTCCTTCTACCGGGAAGACCCGATCAGTCTCGAATCCGGACTACAAGACATTTCGACAAAGAATAAAACAAGACCGCAAAGCCGCCCGATTGTGCCGACAAATCCCGATAGGAGCTGCACATATCTCGTTCTCGGCACATCCGGATGAGCAGTCTGTACAACTAAAACCAGACCTCAAGTTTCCTTGAGGGGCGCCTGCAGGGCTCTAGTTCGGACCAGCACTCGAAGGAGCACTGGTCCGGGGTGTTAAAATAAAGATGACCCTCGGGCTCGCGAAAACCGGGGAAAAAAGGCTTAGGTGGCAAATGTTAAAACCAATGTTGGGCCTTCTTTGGAGGAGTCTTATTCAAAGCGAACTGTCAAGGGGTCCCATAAATCACCCAACCGTAAGGAACGCTAAATCAAGGAACATAACACGGTATGACGGAAACTAGGGCGGCAAGAGTGGAACAAAACACCAGGCATAAGGCCGAGTCTTCCACCCTTTACCAAGTATATAGATGCATTAATTATAGCAGATATATTGTGATATCCCCAACAAGTAAACATGTCCCAACAAGGAACAACATCTCCATGTTCCAACAAGGAACAAACTTCAACTTCACCTGCAACTAACAACGCTGTAAGAGGGGCTGAGCAAAGCGGTAACATAGCCAATCAACGGTTTGCTAGGAAAGGATGGTTAGAGGTTTGACATGGCAATATGGGTGCCATGATATAGCAGGTGTTAGGCATCGTAGCATAGGCATAGCAAAAGAGCGAGCATCTAGCAAGCAAAGATAGAAGTGATTTCGAGGGTATGGTCATCTTGCCTGCAAAGTTCTCAGAGTTGTCGAAAGCTTGATCCTCGTAAGCGTTCTCAACAGGTTCCTCGTTCACTTACTCGTCTCCCGGCTCTACCCAAAGCAAGAACACAAGCAAAGGAACCACAATAAATCACGGTGCAATGCACAAACAACATGGTGCAAAACATGGCATGATATGCGAGATGTGATATGCAATGCGTATGCGTGCTCCGGAAGGAAAATGATGAACCGGGCATCAACTTGGCAAACCAAGTATGCCGCTGGAAAGGTGAGATGATTTCGGTTGAAATCGATATAAAGATCACCGGAATCGGATGCACGGTTTGCAAATGACAAGCAAAACAAGAATTACACAAATCTGCCATTAACAGCATGGTGCCACATAGCAAGCAACAAGAAATTAAGCTACTGCACCCAAACGTACCAACAAAGTATATGGCAGTGATCTACTCAAGATGCTTGACAAAAGATGAACACTGAGCTACGGCTAAATCACACCATAACAGGTCCAAACAAGCATGGCAAAAGTGCAAAATATATCAGCTTCACAGACTTGGAGAAATTACTGAACATGGCAGAAACAGCATCAGGAAGCAATGTTCAGAGCAAGCAAACAACATGCTACAGGAACTTATAATAGCAAAACAAGGCATGGCATGAATCTACTCAAAGCATAGAACAAAAGTCCCTTACTGACCATGAGCCAAAAAGGATCAGAAGATATGATGGCACCCACGTAAACATAGCAAGTTTCGTTACAGATTTCAGAAAACAGGGCATGACATTGACAGAATTAAGTAGGCATCTTCGCGAGCTCGATGCACTCACTACAGAGCATTTCATGATAAACTAAGCATACATACATAAATAAGACATGGCATAGAAGCTATACATGGCAAGAACAACATCATAGCATACACGGATCAACTACAACAACCTTGGCAAAATTGAATAACATGTAAACAATCTGCCAGGAAACATTTTATAGCAAAAGTAGAGCTCGATTGACTCAAGCTATGGAACTCCATAATTGCAAACAAGGGCATGGATGGATAGAGCATAACCATAGGTTCAAAACATCCTTACTGAAGTATCTCAAAATATGCATGGATCTCTCGGTAGCATCAAGTTAACATGGCACAAAAATATCAGCAAAACAGGGGCAGAAATCAGCAACATCATGAAGCCTAGTTTGCATGCTTGTGCTAGTCACCACAGAGATCACAAAAATACATGGCATACAACCCTGTAAAGATGGCATGGCATATTACAAAACACATGTAGGACTCAAGATCATAGGGTGCACACATCAATCATGGAAAAAATGACAAAAGTACATGTTCTGTTAAGAAACATAAACTAACATCACATAGCCCTCTTCCAACAGCATTTCTGGCATCAAGATGAGCTCCAATGAAAATGATGCAATGGAATGAAATGATCTACTCTTCCAGACGAACAATTTGGTGTGCTACGCGCCCAAAACGGAGCCACGGGTGCAAAGTTATGGCATGATGAAAATGCAACAATATAATCACGGAAAAAGACTTAGAGGGAATCGGGGGGAGGAGAAGTCAACCGGATCTGGATCTGGACCGGTTCGTCACATGAACCGAGGCGGCGGCGGGATAGCTCGCCGGAGTCGGTCGGGAGGAGAGGCAGGGCGGCGGAGGAGGAGGCGGCGGGCCACGGGCGGCGGGGCGGCGGGCGAGGCGAGGCGGAGGCCGAGGCAGTGGATGGCGACAGCCGATGGCGACCAGCGGCAGCATGCGGGGGGCAAGGGAGGCGGCCGGGCGGGGCCGGCGAGGCGGGCGGCGGGGGCGGCGGGGCGGCGGCGGCGGGCAGGAGGGGGCCGACAGACCTCATGAACCCAGGGGGTCGGCGCGTGGGGCGCGGTGCCACGTGGCAGCGTGCGGTTCGTCCGGCGCAGCGGGCGGACGTGTCCGGCCGTCCGGATTTCGTCCGGCGGCGCGGAGAGGGAAAAAGCTAGGGTTTCGTCCGGAAATTCGGAGGGGGAGGCATATTTATAGGTAGAGGGAGCTGGGAAGCTCCAAATGGAGTGTAGTTTTCGCCCACATGATCGTGATCCGACGACGGAGAGCATGGAAGTGATTTAGATGGGTTATTGGGCTGTTTTGTAGGGGTGTTGGGCTGCAACTTAAAAGAGGCCTCTGCGAGAGTGCGGTTAACCGTTGGAGTACCAAACGAGCTCCAAATGACCCGAAACTTGACAGGCGGTCTACCGGTGGTGTACCAAGGCCACTTGACAAACCTCGGTCCATTCCGAGAAAGTTTAGTACCCTCACGGAAAAAGCGTAAAAGGGGCGCCGGGGACATAGGAGTGCGGATTGCAAAACGGACAACGGGAAAATGCTCGGATACATGAGACGAACACGTATGCAAATGAGATGCACATGATGACATGATATGAAATGCATGACATGGACAAAATGCAAAATGAAGAAAAACCCAACCACGGAGGGAATATCATATCACAATGCGAAAATGGCAAGAGTTGGAGTTACAAATATGGAAAGTTACATCCGGGTGTTACAACACTCCACCACTACAAGAGGATCTCGTCCGAGATCTAGGACCGAAAGAACTCCGGATATTCGAACGGAGGTGATCCTCGCGCCCCGGTGGCTTCGGTCGGAATGGTGTTACCACTTCACTTTCAGGAATTTGATTGACTTGTTGCGAGTCTTGCGCTCGGTTTCTTCAAGAATAGCAGGGTGCTCATGATAAGAGAGATCTTCTTGGAGGTCAATTTCTTGAAGTTGATAGTGCGCTCGAGAGTCTTGAAGCACTTGCGAAGCTGTGACACATGAAACACATCGTGCGTTCGCGAAGTTGGACGGAAGCTCAAGTTGATAGGCGAGATCGCCTCTTTTGCCAATGATCTTGAAAGGACCCACGTATCTAGGGGGAAGCTTCCTTTTGATACCGAAGCAACGAGTGCCTTTCATTGGAGAGACGTGGAGGTAGACATAGTCTCCGATTTCAAAAGCCACATCACGGTGCTTGTCATCATAATAGCTCTTCCGCGCGATTGCGCGGCTTTGAGATTCTCACGAATGACTTTGCACATTTCTTGACTTCGTGATCAAGTCGTTGCCAAGAAGTTGGCGTTCACCTGTCTCGGACCAATTGAGAGGAGTCGGCACTTTCGCCATAGAGAATTTCGAATGGGGCCTTGCCCGAACTCGCTTGGAAGCTGTTGTTGTAGGAGAACTCGGCATATGGAAGACAATCTTCCCATTTCATACCGAAGGAAATGACACAAGCCCTGAGCATATGTTCAAGGATTTGATTGACTCGCTCGACTTGGCCACTTGTTTGAGGATGGAAAGCTGTGCTGAAACGAATGTTGGTGCCCATGGCCTTATGAAAAGAATCCGAAAACTTGGAGGTAAAGATGCTGCCACGGTCTGAAGAGATCACTTGTGGAATGCCATGCAAGGAGACAATCCTGGATGTTTATAGCTCTGCCAACTGAGCTACTGTGATAGATTCTTTGATAGGAAGAAAATGAGCCACTTTAGTAAGCTTGTCAATGACAACGAAGATAGCATCATTTCCATGCTTGGACTTTGGAAATCCAGTCACGAAGTCCATTTCGATATGATCAAACTTCCATTCTGGAATAGCAAGAGGTTGGAGGAGACCAGCTGGTCGTTGGTGTTCTGCTTTCACTCTTCTGCAGACATCACACTCATTCATGAATTGAGCAATTTCTCGCTTCATTCGAGTCCACCAATATGACTGCTTGAGGTCATGGTACATCTTCGTACTTCCAGGATGAATGGATAGAAGGGAATTGTGTGCCTCGTTCATAATGACTTTACGTAGATCACCCTTAGGAACCACAATCCGGTCCTCGAAGAAAAGAGTATCTTTGTCATCAATGTGGAAGCACTTGTACTTGGAAATGCCCTTGTCGATACCACGTTTCACCTTTTTCACCATGGTATCCAGGAGTTGAGCCTCACGAATCTGATCTTCCAAAGTAGGAGAGACTATGAGGTTGGCAAGAAAGCCTTGAGGAACAACTTGAAGATTTAGCTTGCGGAAAGCTTCACAAAGATCCGGTTGGAAGGGCTTGAGGATTAAAGCTGCTGCGATAAGCCTTCCTGCTCAAAGCATCTGCAATGACATTGGCCTTGCCGGAGTATATTCAATACTTGGGTTGTACTCTTGAATCATTTCGACCCATCGAGTTTGCACGAGGTTGAGGTTGGGTTGAGTGAAGATATACTTGAGACTCTTGTGATCGGTGAATATGTCCACTTTCCTTCCCAACAAGAGATGTCTCCATGTTATTAATGCATGGACAACTGCCGCCAACTCAAGATCGTGAGTGGGGTAGTTCTTTTCGTTGGGCTTCAGCTGACGAGAGGTATAGGCCACAACTCTCTTCTCTTGCATTAACACAGCACCGAGACCTTGAAGAGAAGCATCACAGAAAACTTCGAATGGCTTGGATTCATCAGGAGGAGTTAAGACAGGAGCTGTGATGAGTTTCTCTTTGAGGGTGTTGAAAGCAACATCACACTCAGGAGACCAGACATACTTCACATGCTTCTGGAGGAGGTTGGAAAGAGGCTTTGCAATCTTAGATAAGTTCTCAACGAATCTTCGACAATAGCTTGCAAGACCAAGAAAACTGCGAAGCTGCTTGACATTCTGAGGAGGTTCCCAATTCACAACTGCAGACACCTTCTCGGGATTAATAGAGATGCCCTTGGCGGAGATGATGTGACCAAGGTAAAGCACTTCATCAAGCCAAAATTCACATTTGGAAAACTTCGCATAGAATTGATGCTCTCTGAGCTTGTCTAGCACAAATCGCAAATGTTTGGCATGATCCTTCTTATTCTTGGAGAAGACCAAAATATCATCAAGATAGACCAAGACGAATTCATTGGTGTAGGGGTTGAAGATGAAGTTCATCATTCGAGAGAATGTTGGAGGAGCATTGACAAGGCCGAAAGACATGACAGTATATTCATAAGAACCAAAACTTGTTTTGAATGCTGTCTTGGGAATATCTTGTTCATGAATGCGAATCTGATGATAACCCATATGAAGGTCAAGCTTGGAGAACACTTTAGCGCCTTTGAGTTGCTCGAAAAGCTCATTGATGTTGGGAAGTGGATACTTGTTCTTGATTGTCTTCTTATTCAATGGACGGTAATCGACGCAAAGTCGGTCCGTGCCATCCTCTTTCTGGACAAAAAGAACACCACAACCCCAAGGAGATGAACTCGGTCTGATCAAACCCAGACGCTCTTGTTCATCGAGCTGCTTCTTCAATTCCTTCAGCTCATCAGGTCCAAGCTTGTATGGGCGCTTGCAAGCGGGTTCGTGCGGGCTCAAGATCGATAACGAACTCAAGCGGCGGTGAGGAGGCATTCTGGAAGCTCTTACGGAAAGACATCTTGGTACTCACAAGCATTTGGAATCGAGAGATAGCATCCAATTCGCCCTTCTCATTGAGAGAAAACAACCAATGGTTTCATCACGAGCGGCATAGATGATCACATCATTAGAAGAGTGAGTCAATTGAATTTCCTGCAGCACAATCAAGCTGAGCTTTGTCTTGAGAAAGCCATCCATCCCGAGAATAAGATCAATATCCGAGTCACCAAGGACAATTGGTTTTGCGAAATCTATAGTCGCCCATCTTGATACCGACATTGAACTAAGACTCGAGAAGTCATTTCCTTAGCCGAGAAACAATAGACAAAGGTCTCGGCAATACTTGAGTAACCAAATCATGCATAGCCACAAAAGGTCTTGTGATGAAAGAATGCGATGCACCAAGATCAAATAAGACTTTTGCAGAATATCATTAATCGAGAGATTACCCATTATCACATCGGAAGAATCCTCCGCTTGCTGCATTCATCATATTCACCTTGGCATGCTTTGGATTATGCTTGACCATTGCATTGCTGGAAGATTTCACAGAGGAGGAGGCGGAAGGCGCCTTTGGTTGAAGCACTTGTTCGCATAGTGACCTTTCTGCTGACATTTCTTGCAAGTCACCTCTGAGAGCGGACGGTGGTAAGGAGCATTTGACCTTGGAGCTTGAGAATTAGACTTGTTACGATAGCCAGGGTTGGGCGGGTGGGAAGATCCACGACCACCTGAGTTCTTCTGGCGATAAGGCCGACGGAACGGAGGAGGAGGAAGGTAGAACTTCTGCTGCTTAGCTGCCACTTGAGAGGAAGAAGAAGACTGAACTGCATCCCCGATTCTCTTCTTAGAAGCCTCACATTTGAGTTGGGCAGCTTCTTGCTTGATGCCATGTTGTAGAATTCATCATACTTTTACGGCTCAAAAGCACGAGAGCTAATTGCAGATCTTCTCTGAGACCACCTCTGAATTGATAGATCATACTCTTTTCATCGTGGACGTCTTGCTTAGCAAACCGAGCGAGTTTCGAACTGGATATTGTATTGATACACGACATGTTGCCTTGCTTGAGATTGCGGAACTCCTCACGCTTGCTCTCAACAACACTTTTCGAATGTGGTGAGCTCTGAAGTCTCGGCGGAACTCATCCTGTAATGACACGACCTCCTCTGGAATCTTTGTATTGTCGGTACCACTCAGCAGCTTGGTCCTTGAGTTGAAGCGAAGCAAACTTGATAAAGTCCTCGGTCGACATTGCTACATTCAAAATGTTTGCAGATGTCCACAAGCCAATCGTCGGCGTCTGTGGCCTCGACACAGAAGCTGAAAGACTTCGGCTGATTAGCAAG
Source organism: Aegilops longissima (assembly GCA_021605205.1). NCBI lineage: Eukaryota > Viridiplantae > Streptophyta > Magnoliopsida > Poales > Poaceae > Aegilops > Aegilops longissima. The sequence goes on along the minus strand of CM038682.1, from coordinate 211,833,547 downwards.
GAACTGATTGAGGGTAGCAAAGTGTGGCTGGTTGTTGCCTTGACCTTGATTTCCTTGATTGCCTTGCCCTTGGGTACGCTCTTGCAAGAGTTGCAAAATCATCTGAGCATTGGCATTGGTGGCTGCCATGATAGCTTGCCATGCCTCCGGAGGCGGAGGTGGAGGTGGAGGTTCGACCGACTCTCATCATTGCGATCCGGATTCGAGGCGCGTTGGCGGAGCCATCTGAAGAGGGTGACATCCGTTAGCACTTGATAGAGCAGATAGACAAGTTGAATCAGCGGATAGAAATTGCAACATATAGTCTTCACAATAAACATTCGAACAAGGATGAGCGAATGAATTCCAAAGTTAACATCACCGTCCATTAAGGTGAGAAGCCACTTGATAAAGGGTTGATGAAAAAACAAGGTACGATCGGAACAAATAAGTGGTAAGGATTACCCAATCACAAACCAAATATCTGCGGGAAGAAATGCTAAGAGCTACTTGAATCCCACCTATAAACTCCCAAACTTTCTGGTTATGCAATCTGGTGTTGGGGATACAGGGACACAAAATATATCACCCAAACTAACAATACCTAGATCCATTTGTATCCATCCGTCAACACATAACCAAGAAACCTTCGAAATCGTGTACCTCGACCTTGAAAAGCATCCGTTATACGAGTCATGGCAATACTCGAGCTCGCCCAAGATCTTTGGGTTATCGGGTTATCTCACCAACAATTGTACAAAAGAGATTTCGATGTCGGCAAAACTCAGGTATTCGAGAATCGCAACGATAAAATTGTGGCGACAACACCTCGAGCTCAACTCCCGGGACAATGCCACAACCCTAAATGTCGAGGCACCAAGAACAATGTTCTCATCACAAAACCATCGAACGATTCCAAGATACCAGCGTGATCCTAATATTTTTTAGTGAAATTTGAGGAGAGGAGAGTCAAAACTTCTCGTCGGAGACCTCACGGAGCGATGAAGGGACTGGGAGTAAAAAGAATCCTACTCTCCGATATATATAATCCTAAGACTCAAAACATTTTGTTCTAGACTCAACAACGCCAACAAACAATCAGCGAGGGCTCCTAAGTCGGGGATGGCTCGATTACCAACTTGTAACGCCCTCGATGCGGCTATATCTCCCACGTGTCGAAGCACGACTTAGAGGCATAACGCATTGAAAGCAATGTCGCAAGTGAGGTAATCTTCACACAACCCATGTAATACATAAGGAAAGAGATACATAGTTGGCTTACAATGCCACTTCACACAATACATAAATAAACATCCATCATCCAGATTACACTCAAGGTCCGACTACGGAACCAAAATAAAAGAAGATACCCCAAATGCTACACAGATCCCGATCGTCCCAACTGGCTCCACTACTGATCATCGGGAAAAGACACATAGTAACGACCACGTTCCTCGTCGAACTCCCACTTGAGCTCGGTTCGTCACCTGCACCGCATCGTCGGCACTGCAACTGTTTTGGTAGAATCTGTGAGTCACGGGGACTCAGCAATCTCACACCCACGAGATCAAGACTATTTAAGCTTATAGGAAGGACAGAGTTGTGAGGTGGAGCTGCTGCAAGCGACTAGCATATATGGTGGCTACGTTCGCAAAAGAGAGCGAGAAGAGGAGCAAGGCACGGTCGTGAAGCTAGTAGCGCTCAAGAAGTGATCCTGAAACTACTTACGTCAAACATAACTCCAACACTGTGTTCACTTCCCGGACCCCGCCGAGAAGAGACCATCACGGTTACACACGCGGTTGATGTGTATTTTAATTAAGATCAACTTCGGGTTTTCTACAACCGGACATTAACAAATTCCCATCTGCCTCATAACCGCGGGCACGACTTTGAAAGATAATACCTGCAGGGTGTCCCAACAGCCCATTATAAGCTCTCACGGTCAACGAAGGATATTCCTTCTACCGAAGACCCGATCAGTCTCGGAATCCCGACTACAAGACATTTCGATAGCAATAAAACAAGACCAGCAAAGCCGCCCGATTGTGCCGACAAATCCCGATAGGAGCTGCACATATCTCGTTCTCAGGGCACATCCGGATGAGCAGTCCGTACAACTAAAACCAGACCTCAAGTTTCCTTGAGGGGGCGCTGCACAGGGCTCTAGTTCGGGCCAGCACTCGAAGGAGCACTGGTCCGGGGTTAAAATAAAGATGACCCTCGGGCTCATGAAAACCGGGGAAAAAACTTAGGTGGCAAATGGTAAAACCAATGTTGGGCCTTCTTTGGAGGAGTCTTATTCAAAGCGAACTGTCAAGGGGGTCCCATAAATCACCCAACCGTGTAAGGAACGCGAAATCAAGGAACATAACACCGGTATGACGGAAACTAGGGCGGCAAGAGTGGAACAAAACACCAGGCATAAGGCCGAGTCTTCCACCCTTTACCAAGTATATAGATGCATTAATTATAGCAGATATATTGTGATATCCCAACAAGTAAACATGTCCCAACAAGGAACAACATCTCCATGTTCCAACAAGGAACAAACTTCAACTTCACCTGCAACTAGCAACGCTATAAGAGGGGCTGAGCAAAGCGGTAACATAGCCAATCAACGGTTTGCTAGGAAAGGATGGTTAGAGGTTTGACATGGCAATATGGGTGGCATGATATAGCAAGTGGTAGGCATCGTAGCATAGGCATAGCAAAAGAGCGAGCATCTAGCAAGCAAAGATAGAAGTGATTTCGAGGGTATGGTCATCTTGCCTGCAAAGTTCTCAGAGTTGTCGAAAGCTTGATCCTCGTAAGCGTTCTCAACAGGTTCCTCGTTCACGTACTCATCTCCCGGCTCTACCCAAAGCAAGAACACAAGCAAAGGAACCACAATAAATCACGGTGCAATGCACAAACAACATGATGCAAAACATGGCATGATATGCGAGATGTGATATGCAATGCGTATCGTGCTCGGAAGGAAAATGATGAACCAGGCATCAACTTGGCAAACCAAGTATGCCGCTGAAAGGTGAGATGATTTCGGTTGAAATCGATATAAAGATCACCGAATCGGATGCACGGTTTGCAAATGACAAGCAAAACAAGAATGACACAAATCTGTCATTAACAGCATGATGCCACATAGCAAGCAACAAGAAATTAAGCTACTGCACCCAAACGTACCAACAAAGTATATGGCAGTGATCTACTCAAGATGCTTGACAAAAGATGAACACTGAGCTATGGCTAAATCACACCATAACAGGTCAAAACAAGCATGGAAAAAGTGCAAAATATATCAGCTTCACAGACTTCGAGAAATTACTGAACATGGCAGAAACAACATCAGGAAGCAATGTTCAGAGCAAGCAAACAACATGCTACAGGAACTTATAATAGAAAAACAAGGCATGGCATGAATCTACTAAAAGCATAGAAAACAAGTCCCTTACTGACCATGAGCCAAAAAGGATCAGAAGATATGATGGCACCCACGTAAACAAAGCAAGTTTCGTTACAGATTTCAGAAAACAGGGCATGACATTGACAGAATTAAGTAGGCATCTTCGCGAGCTCGATGCACTCACTACAGAGCATTTCATGATAAACTAAGCATACATACATCAAGAAGACATGGCATACAAGCTATACATGGCAAGAACAACATCATAGCATACACGGATCAACTACAACAACCTTGGCAAAATTGAATAACATGTAAACAATCTGCCAGGAAACATTTTATAGCAAAAGTAGAGCTCGATTGACTCAAGCTATGGCACTCCATAATTGCAAACAAGGGCATGGATGGATAGAGCATAACCATATGTTCAAAACATCCTTACTGAAGTATCTCAAAATATGCATGGATCTCTCGGTAGCATCAAGTTAACATGGTATAAAAATATCAGAGAAAAAAAGGCTGAAATCAGCAACATCATGAAGCCTAGTTTGCATGCTTGTGCTAGTCACCACAGAGATCACAAAAATACATGGCATACACCCCTGTAAAGATGGCATGGCATATTACGAAACACATGTAGGACTCAAGATCATAGGGTGCACACATCAATCATGGCAAAAATGACAAAAGTGCATGTTCTGTTAAGAAACATAAACTAACATCACATAGCCCTCTTCCAACAGCATTTCGGGCATCAAGATGAGCTCCAATGAAAATGATGCAATGGAATGAAATGATCTACTCTTCCAGACGAACAATTTGGTGTGCTACGCGCCCAAAACGGAGCCACGGGTGCAAAGTTATGGCATGATGAAAATGCAACAATATAATCACAGAAAAAGACTTAGAGGGAATCGGGGGGAGGAGAAGTCAACCGGATCTGGAACTGGCCCGGTTAAATCGTCGAACGAGGCGGCGGCGCCAGCTCATGGAGTCGGTCGGGAGGAGAGGCCGGCGGGCGGCGGAGAGGAGGCGGCCGAGGGCGGGCGGGGCGGGCGGCGGGCGGCCGGGGCGCGAGGCGGCGGCGGGCGGTGAGCGCCGTGGCGGGCGCAGCGTGCGGCGGCGAGGCGACGGCGACTGCATGGCCGGGCGGGCGGCCGGGCGCGGGCGGCGGCCGGCGGGGAGCCGGCGAAGCGGGCGGCGGGGGGCGGGAGCGCGGCGGCGCTGGCGGGAGGGCCCCAGACGGCCCTCATGAACCCTGGGTCGCCAGCGATGTGGGCGCGGTGCCCACGTGGCAGCCATGTTCGTCGGGCGCGCAAGGGCGGACGTGTCCGCCGTCTGGTTTCGTCGGCGGCGAGAGGGGAAAAAGCTAGGGTTTCGTCCGGAATTGGAGGGGAGGCATATTTATAGGTAGAGGGAGCTAGGAAGCTCCAAATGGAGTGTAGTTTTCGCCACACGATCGTGATCCGACGACGGAGAGCATGGAAGTGACTTAGATGGGTTATTGGGATGTTTTGTAGGGTGTTGGGCTGCAACTTAAAAGAGGCCTTTCTTGAGAGTGCGGTTAACTGTTGGAGTACCAAACGAGCTCCAAATGACCCGAAACTTGACAGGTGGTCTACCGGTGGTGTACCAAGGCCACTTGACAAACCTCGGTCCATTACGAGAAAGTTTAGTACCCGCACATGGAAAAACGTAAAAGGGGACGCCGGGGGACATAGGAGTGCCGGATTGCAAAACGGACAACGGGGAAAATGCTCGAATACATGAGACGAACACGTATGCAAATGAGATGCACATGATGACATGATATGAAATGCATGACATGGACAAAATGCAAAATGAAGAAAAACCCAACCACGGAAGGAATATCATATCACAATGCCGAAAATTGCAAGAGTTGGAGTTACAAATATGGGAAGTTACATCCGGGGTGTTACAGTGGCCGCCCCTGCCTTTCGCTCGGGCCCCCCACCACGACTGATGTCATGGATCAGCAATGGGCTAGACTGGGGGCCAGTAAAGGATTTGCCGACACTGCAGAGCCGCATCCGAGATCTCCTCGAGAGAGATGTCAGTCTGGCCACGGTAATGCAAGTCATGTTAGTTCGCCGAGCCCTGCCCTGCAAATGTCGACCCCTCCGTATGTGGGAGTTCAACCCGGAAGGACCGCGAGCTATTCAACACTTCCTAGGCATGACGCTTGGAGAGATGTACAAGTTGTTCTTCGGACCACAAAGAAGGTGTCGGACACCATCGAGGATGCGGGTCTGAGCTACAATCGTCCAGATACCCAAGTAAGCAGTCGCGAAGCCGAACACATTGTCTTTTTATTTATCATAACATTATTCTAAAAAGTCGCTCTTTGACCAGGACTGGGTAACAAAGGCGAAAATGATCAGGTGTCCGGCCCCCTCCCTGAGGTCTCACCGGATCCAGTACTAGCCAGGATGCTGGAGCTTGTGCCTTATCAAGCGCTCTCAGGGGAAGATAAAGGGGGAATAAAGAGGCCGAAAGCGGACCTCGCTCACTGTTTATCCAAACCGGGGGAGTTAGTGCCTCCGCGAAGGAGGATAACTGGGGAGAAGAATCTAAAATTCCCTCTCCCCGAGGACGGAGGAGGACCGCCTCTGAAGACCCGGAAACAATGGTTTTCTAACGGGGGAAGAAATCTTCGCCAGAGGGTCCTGCCCCGGGGGGTACACTTGCCGCACAGTGCCTGCAAGGGGATCAGCCCTCCAACGAGTTGTAAGTAAAAGGGGACTTAATAGTAAAAATATCCTGCTTTACGTCTGAGGAAAATAACCGAGGAATTTATCTTGTAGTTCGGATCGTAGCCCTTCTCGGCAGAGTTCGTCTTCGGGGGATCTTCTGCCATGATGAGCGAAACGCCTCCCCATGCCATCCCGCCTCATGAGGCGGGCGACCCCGAAGTGTCGTCGTGGAGGGCTTCTCCTGATCTGGCAAGGCCAGAGGGTAATCCTTCGGCCGCCCGAAGTCCTCAGTATTCGGCTCCTGAAGAGAGCAACCGAAAGAGTCCGGCACCGTCCGGTGTGCAACCGGACGCACTGAAGGATCTGCTAGAGCAAGCAGCTATCTCAGAAGTGCATCGTACGCTAATGGGTACGGTGATTGAGAGGATTTAATCCGCCGAGAGCGGGTTGCATGAAGCTTTTATGAGTCTGCTGAAAGGCTTTGAGGTACGTTAAATAGTGTATGTTTTTGACGGTACCGCGCACGTTAGGTGTGCCCTGTGCAGATAGTAGCCCCTGAGACTCTGGTTGCTGTCGAGAACGGCGGCAAACAGAGGATCATAGTCCCAGGTAATAATCAGGCCGCTTTCATATGCAGGTGGCGGAAGGTTCGGTGTCTAGCCGGACTGTTGAGTTTGCCGAGTTAAAGCGGCAACTTGATGCGGCAGATGCCGACATCATGCTTGTGAACGAACGGCTCGACGAGGCACGGGGTAGGTGATTTCTCATGTGATCAACACATAGTAAGAGGAGCATAATGCTAGTATCTTTAATATGTTGTGACTGCAGATGGGGTTGCCGGCGTGGAGGCCCTTCGGGCGGAACTTGCCCGAGCCAAGGAACAAGCCAGGAAAAGTGATGCGGCCGCCCTAAAGGTGGTCGAAGAGCTGAGAGCCGAACAGGCTGCGCATTGCCGAATAACCTGAAAGTTTGCAGTCATCGGCTTCAGCCCCCACGCATATAATGCAGGGGTGTTCGCAGAAGACGCGTGTTCACACTTGATCCAACGTCTTGGTCCATTAAGGAGGTGATAGCGCAGTGAACTAGGCAATCGGACTATATTGCTTTAACACTTTCACTTAGCCATAGGAGTTTGACAATGGGGCTACTATATAGCCCCGGTGGCTCCGCCGTCGTCGAACACGGGCGCATACATGCTTGGCCAGAAACGGCCCTCGTTAATGCAGAGAGAATCAAGATTCCGCTAAGTCATTGAGTGGTTGACCAGTCACGCGCTTTATCATGATAGTCAGTTTTCGGCTTTCTCTACTAAGGTGCTCGTCCGGGTGAACGAGGCACAATCGCGATAGTTCTCCTAGTGCCACCTTAGCCGATAGAGCGGGCGTAAGGTAGCAAAACACGGGAGCCGGCAAACCCAACATTTGACCAAAGACATGATTCGGAGCTGATGCATATAAGGCCAAACTCGCGACGCTGAACACTCCCTAAGGTATTTGGTCTTTATAACGTATGCCAGGCTGAACAGTGCCCTTGATAATAAACCCCGAGTGTCCAGGTACGTGCAATATTCTGACGTGGCCAAATGCCAATAACGCCAGACATCCTTCCGGTTGTCTTGAGAATCCGGAGGATGTGAACAACAAGAGACAAAAAAAGGTTTACGCAGGTCTTAATCTAAAGAGAAACCTTTGAGCGGGTCCTCGCTACACGTCTGCTACTGTGCCTCCGTTGTCTTAAGTATCACGGGCGGGTGTAGCACGATTGTCATCTGTAAAAGAGAGGGACTTAGTTGAAAATTGTCGTGCAAAAAATGGTTATTCTAAATAAACCATTTAAATTTAAAGATAAGTAAAGTTGAGCCGAACTAGCGCTGTTTACGCGTGGGAAGCCCCTGGTACCGTCTATAAGGGTATAACCATCAAACCAATCTCAATTATATCTAATGATGTGCCAGACTCGTCTAACCGTGTCCGTGGTCTTAACGACCGGTCATTTGTTTTGGTTGGTGAGGCCGTCTAGTGTTCGGCTGTTAAAGCATGAAAGGACATGCAGTGCCCCCATGTGTGGTTTTGGTAATTGATGACATTCTCTATGGACTAATGGTTGCATTGAGTTATATTTGAAGGATTTGTCCATAGGCATTTCTTGAAGTCCATGTGTTGGTTTCAAGGAGTTTATGTGTTGACCAAGGTGCTATTAAGGAATTATCCAAAGATTGGTCATGTGAGTGTTGAGCTTATTGCAAGCATGTCTTGAAGAAGAAGATTGTGTGATCATTCATGTTTACCTTCAAGACATCATCCAAACGAAGAGAGTTGGAAAGATTCAAGGTTGATCAAGACTTAGTCAAGAGTGAATCAAGTTGATCAACTCACAAAGCGTAGAAGATGTACCGAGAGGGATCAAGTGATCCCATGGTATGGTAAGCATTATCTATTGCACTTTGTGTACTAACCCATGGTCTATGTGAGAGTCTATGTGGGGTTAGGTACGTGTCCATGGTCTTGCGTCAATAGGAAGATATCATACAACCCATGGAAAGGATGACATCAAGTGGTGATCGTCATCAAGATTGCCGTGTGCAAGTTCAAGTGGAGCAGCACGAAGAGATCAAGTGCTTGAAGCTTGCCATCCATTGTGGTGTCAATGGAGTTGTGAAGATGTGCCGAAGAGTGGCTCACCCATAGTGGAGTATGGGGGAGCAATCATCTAGTCTCCATCGACCCAACGCAATCAAGAAAGGTGGTACATCTTGAGGAGGACAACATCGTCATCATCTAGCTCAAGTGGATCATGTGCAAGGCAAAGGTTTGCCCTTGATAGGTTTTCTATTTTACCGGTCTCATGGTGGTAGTTGGGATACGGGTTATAGGATCGATAGTCGTACTATCAAAGGGGCTCTCAAGTGAGTAGCTTGATCGTATCGTTAAATCGAGAGCTCAAACCATTGCATCCTTGCATCATGTTTCTTGGTTCTTGTTTGGTTCTCTTTGTGAGTCTTAGAGCTTATGGTCATCTTTATGACAAGCTTGAGTTCATCAGCGGAGTTTGCATCGTCTTCTATGATGTTTTCGGTGTTGGAGGCTTTACCGGTCTTTTTCGAGGAAGGGTTCTCACCATTTTCTTTTGGGCCTTTTGTCATTTGCTTATTATTGGTATTTATCTCAATATTGTGTTAGCCCTTGTCTCTAGCTTTCCAACAAACTTGGTTTCGTCGAATTCGGAGTCCGAATGCAGAAGTTATGGTAGTTTTGGTGTTCTGAAAAGGCTGCAGCGGTACTACCGCGGGTAGGTGCGGAAGTAATTTTTTACTACCGCCCTTGGGAGCGGTACTACCGAGCAGTACTACTGCTTGCAGCAGTACTACCGCGCCTACTTCCGTGGCTACTTCCGCTCGGGACCAAAAACTCGTCACAAGTCCAGCGGTGGTAGGCACGGATGTAATTTTTTAGTACCGCTCGCAAGTAGTAGTACCGCTACCCTTAGCAGTAGTACCGCTACTCCTAGCAGTAGTACCGTGATGTCGAGCGGTACTACCGCTCCGTGCGGGCTGTGAGCATAACGGTTGGATTTTTCCCCACCTATAAAAGGGGGTCTTCTTCCCCATTGAACCTTATCCTTTGAGCTCGCGTTCTTCCCCGATTGTTGACCTTCTTCGAGCTTGCTAACTCTCAATACCTCCATGGATTCTTGCTAGTTTTTGAGGGAAAAGAGAGAGGAGATCTAGATCCACATTTCCACCAATCACTTTCTCCTCTATGTGAGGGGAACCCCTTGGATCTAGATCTTGGAGTTCTTGGTGTTCTCCTTCTTGTTCTTCCTCTCATTTTCTTCCCTAGCATTAGTTGCTTCGGTGGGATTTGAGAGAGAAGGACTTAGGAACTCCGTGTCCCCTTGCCATTGCATTTGGTGCATCTGTTTGAGTTCTCCACGGTGATACGTGGAAGTTACAAGTTGAGAAGCTTATTACTCTTGGGTGCTTGGTGCCCTTGAGCTTGTTCCTCTTGGGTGCTTGGGCGCCCTAGACGGTTGGTGGTGTTCGGAGCTCAATCATTGTGGTGTAAAGCTCCGGGCAAGCGTCGGGGTCTCCAATTAGGTTGTGGAGATCGCCTCGAGCAATTTGACGGGTACCGGTGACCGCCCCCAAAGGTTGCCAAAGTGTACGGGTTCGGTGACCGCCCCCAAGGGTTGCCATTTGTACGGGTTCGGTGACCGCCCTCAAGGGTCCCTTAGTGGAATCACGGCATCTTGCATTGTGAGAGGGCGCGAGGAGATTACGGTGGCCCTAGTGGCTTCTTGGGGAGCATTGTGCCTCCACACCGCTCCAAACGGAGATTAGCATCCGCAAGGGTGTGAACTTCGGGATACATCGTCATCTCCGCGTGCCTCGGTTATATCTTACCCGAGCCCTTTACTTATGCACTTTACTTTGTGATAGCCATATTGTTTCTTGTCATATATCTTGCTATCACCTAAGTATTTTTTCTTGCTTAGCATAAGTTGTTGGTGCACATAGGTGAGCCTAGTTGTTGTAGGTTTTGTGCTTGACAAATTAACCGCTAGGTTTATTTCGCATTTGTTCAAGCCTCAACCGTAATTATCTTAAAGCGCCTATTCACCCCCCCTCTAGGCGGCATCCACGATCTTTCAGTTGGTATCAGAGCCTCGTCTCTCTTTGTTGGGCTTAACCTCCTAGAGAGTAAAGATGTCGACTAGGGGATTAGGATTCTCTGACACTCTTAGTTTCGATGGCACAAAGTTTGATGTTTGGGTAATTCGCATGCTTAATCTCTTTAGGGTCATGGACCCAAATTTGGAGCGAATTGTAGATATGGGTTTTCTCCTCCAAAGGATCCCCAAAGATTATCTTTAGAGGATGAGAAAACTCTTATCTCAATGCTCAAGCTTCTAATGTGCTTTTCGATGCTTTGAGCAATGTAGTTATATTTCAACTCATGCCGCCCGGATGCTCATGAGTTGTGGACGAAGCTTCAAGATAAATATGGTGTGTCCAAGATTTGTAGGGATGATTGTTCTCCTCCACCTCCGGCCGTATAGTCTTCTCAACTTCTTCTACATCACCTACATGTGGTTTGCCACAAGGTAATGATATGGTGAGTAGTGTCGGTCATTGCAATGATGATAGTGTGCTTTTTGTGGATGATTCTTCATCACTATATTATTGCAATGCTCCATCTTTGGGCCTTAGCACTTCGAGCACTCCAAATGTTTCACTTGCTTGTGTTGATAGTCCTTGCATATCATGTAGAAATTGCTTGACTAAATCTCATGATGATATGCTTGCTATATCTTGTTGCCATGATAAAAATGCATGTATTTCCTCGAGTTGTTTTGCTAACAATGTAGATGAAACCCAACACTCCATGGAACAAGATGTGGTCTTGAATGGTGCTTCAAGGGATCCTATATCATCATCTATTACATTTTGCCTTATGGCCAAGGCTTCAAAGGTATCTCCCACTTTGAATCCCAATATATCTTGTGATGATATTGATGATGGCAAGAGTGGTGATGATGTTGATTATGATGAAGAGAGTGATGATGTTGCCTCCTTAAAATTAAGGGGAAATGATTTTAAAGCTCTCCTTAAGAATAAAATTGCTCGTTCCAACTTCATGGAAATCATGTCTATTGCTATTGAGGGCAAGAAATATATTGATGAGTTGGAATCTCGTCTTGAGGAGCATGAGGTCACCATTGATAAAATGGAAGGTCATGGCGTGATTACGCTAATGAGATTATGGACCTCTCTCAAGCTCTTGGACTTGAACAAACCACCAAGGAATCTCTTGAGGAGACTTTTGCTCTAGAATTATCTAGAGTGAGGGAATCTCGTGATAGAGCTCTCGAGGTGGCCAATGATTTTGAAACTAAAAATGAGGAGCTTGAAGTTGTGCATGCTAAACTCCTTGAGGACTTTGAGCACCTCGAAAATGGCTCAAGGGTCATTAAGAGTGAGCTCATCAAACTCACTGAGTCTCATGCTCAACTTAAAGCTTCATATTCAAAAGAGCTTGCCAAGTTGTCTTCTCCTCTTGTTGCTAATGATGATGCTTGTGCTACTAACCCTATCTCTTGTGAAGCATCCATATTGAAGGAGAATGTTGAGCTAAGGGCTCAACTTGAGTTGCTATCTAGCAATTATGGGATGTTGGAAGAAAATCATGTAAGGCTCACAAGCTCTCATGATGATCTTCTAGTATCCCATAATGTGCTAAAGATAGCTCATGAGGCCATGCTTGCTAAGGTAACATCTAGTGAGCCTCATGTGGATACTAGCACTACTTCTAGTCAAAATGCTATATTGATATGTGCTAGTCCTTGTAATTCATCTACTCACAATGTTGGTACATCTTGTGATGAATTGCTTTCCTTGCCTTGTTGCTCTAACAATGAAGCTTATACTTCCTCTAGTACTTGTATTGAGACTAACCATGTAGAGGAAATCAAAGAGCTCAAGGCCCAAGTCACTTCTTTGAAGAAAGACTTGGAAAAGAGTCATGAAGGGAAATCCACACTCAACAATATCTTGAGTGTGCAAAAATCCCCCAATGACAAAGGTGGACTTGGATTCAACTCCAATAAGAAGAAGAAGTTCAAGATGAACAAAAAGAAGGGCCAAGAACAAGTCAAGAAATCGGCCAAGATTGTTTGCTTCAAGTGCAAAGTAGAAGGGCATCATGTTAGATCTTGCCCATTGAAGAAGAAGGCCATTAGTGTCAAGCAACAAGGGAAGAGGGCACAAGTTCAATCTCATGCTCAACCTCAAGTTGAAGAAAGGCCACTTCCCAAGAAGACTCAAGTTAATGCTTCTCTTGTTGAGAAATCAAGTGAGAAGAAAGTGAAGAGTAGACGTTGCTACTTATGTCGTGAGAAAGGCCACGTCGCTTCTTCATGCACTAGTGGTAACTTATCCAACCCAATTATTATTGATGATGTCTATTCTCTTGGGAAGGATAAGTTTGGCAATGTGTTTGCCAAGTTTGTTGGTACTCGAAGTGGTGTCAAGAAAAGAACCATTTGGGTGGCCAAGCCTATTGTGACTAACCTCTTAGGACCCAACTTGGTTGGGGACCAACTAGCTCAAACTTGATCAATAGGTGTTGTTGGAGGTCATTGGAGACTTGGCTACATTATGAAGATTTAAGGGTCCTCATCATTCATATTGTGTCAAGCCAAGTCATTCGGATTATCCTTCTATCATATATCCAATGTTCCTCCTTGTGGTAACTCGTGCTTAAATTTCTTACATTAAAAGTTACTTGTCCCTTAGCATGTTGTGGTTTTGTATCTTGCATGTGCTTGTATATGTTGTGCTTCCAAATTGCTTATCTTGAGAAATCAAGTATGTGCATGTTGGTTTGCACATCATGTACATGTGTGTTGTGTGTTGAGCCTTTTTGCATCTTGTTTATTTCTTAGTTGGCTCTTGTGAGAGATTAATGGAATATCCCATTATGGGGGAGTGATGTGCTTTGTGCACCTCACAATCCTATAAATGTGTGTACATGAGTAATACCATCTAGTATTGATATTTCAAGATTATCTAGTCTCTAGGTGGTATATCTCTCATGAGAAATTCAAATTCTAAATTTTCCATTAATTATCTCTTGTTGGATCCTTTTAATTTCCTCTTGTCTATCTTTAATTGGTATCACATTATGGGGGAGTAATATGCTATGTGTGTATTACTAGCCTAGAAAATGTGTACATTTGAGATATTGTCACCTAGAATTGATATTGTAAATTATCTTGTTCCTAGGTGGCATGATAGCTCTACAAGTTGCAATTTGCTTGTGTTTGGTGTGAAGATGATGTCGGATATCCTTGCTATCTACCACCGGGAATTATTTCCATTTACTTCTTGTCTTTTGACAATTGGTACTCACTTTTGTGGTAGAATTTATTGATCATCTTTACATTGGCTTTTGTTTTTTATTTTGCCTTTTCTCTTGCCAAGGTTTGTGTCAACTCCCGTTGTCTTCCCTACCACTTGTGGATCTTGTTTTTTTTCTCGTCCTTGTCTAGTGTTTTCTAGATATAGTGAAAGTGGTGATCCCACCTTGTGCATTTTGTATTCAAATGCAAATTCTCTATAATGCACTAGTCTTGGGGGAGCTATCATATTCTCTATAGAACACTCTTCTTGTGATCCTTATCAAGTGTGTTGGGGATGTAACTACTGAGTGTAAACCGCCCAGGAGGGGCCGGTTCACCCTCAGCTATATTGAAGCCCACGAAGACTCACAAGATGGCGTTTTACTATGAAACTTAGAGGCCCGGAGCCCAAAGGCGGATTAGGGCCCATAATGGTAAAACCGCCATAGTCATGTAACTTGTGTTGTAAGATAAGGGAAGGAGAGACCGAGCCGAACACTTGTACGAGTCGGCCTCGGGACTCTGTAGACCAGCCAGGCGTCAACCCATGTATATAAGGGGACGACCCGGCGGCGGTTTAAGGACAGCCAACAACAACTCGAGGTCTAGGCGAAGCTGTTTGCTCCCTAGTCATCGAGACCACATCAATCCCATCACAAACTAGACGTAGGCTTTACCTTCATCGAAGGGGCCGAACTAGTATAACTCTCGTGTCTTTGCGTCCGCTTTAACCCCTCTAAGTTAACCCGTAGCGATGGCTCCACGACTAAGTCCTTTCATGAGGACATCTGCCGTGACAAAACCACGACAGTTGGCGCCCACCGTGGGGCTATCGCACGATGGTTTGATGATCTTGGAGGGCAAGCTCGAAGGACTCGAAGGCTACGCTGTGGGCCGGATGACCAAGAGTCGTCGCGGCAAGCTCTACATCGACGATGCAGGCTGGGGCCCCGAGGCCGGCTCGATTGAGTACGGGTACCGGGTCCCCTTTGGTGGCATACACGTTTTCATCGGCAAGATCGGTGAGCCAGGGCCTGAGCCGGACATCTGCACCGACCTCGTCGAGACGGCTCAGCGTGCGAAACCTGCCCAGGCTAAACCGGCCGTCAAGCGTGCCTTCGTGGGAGTCATCCACGGAGGAAGTTATGAGGACGGATCAGAATCTGGTGGCGAAACCGTCGTCTACTCTGATGACGAGTCGTCGACCGGAGAAACTGAGTCTCTGTATCAGCTGCAAGATGGCCAGATTGGGGGCTGTTCCGACGGTGACAGTATTCCGGACCCCTTTGATCTGCCCAACCGGGTTGGAATATTCATGGCCAGTACACAAGCGATGCTTCACTCTTCGACCGCTGCGACAATGGTCGCCGGTTCAACAGCGGTGATGGCAGCCGGGGCAGGAGGCCCTGTGCACCCGCCGGCTCAAGTTTTATCAGAACTATTCGATGCGTTGGATGTGCTTATGGCAGAGGTTAACCCGGCGGACCAGGACATTCATAATGCGGAGATTGCAAAGGTGAAGGAACAAATCACTCAGGCTAAAGCGGATCTGGCAGCTGCAGACGCCAGGATGGCGGCAGAGCGGGCCGCTTTGGATGCGCAAGCTTATAGGCTCATGCTGGATCAGAACGCGTCGCATGAAGTCATGAAGAGGAAATACAGATCCCGTTTGCCTTCAGTTTTCGAGGGAAGAGATCTCTTCAACACCCCAGGAGCAAGGACCAGTAATCCGCTGGTGGTAAACCGGGCGGAAGCACCTGGGACGGGCGTGCCGGTTCAGCCCCGCGTAATAGATCTACCTCGCCATCATACCGGCACGCCTCAGGCTGTGCAAACACCTCCAGGTCACTACTCCAACGCGATGGATAACCTTGTTGCAGTTGCGGCACGGTTGGAGGCGATTCCAATTGAAGGCGATTCACCACAGGCGATAGAGACGCGCCGGGTCAAGGAACTCCTTAGGACAGCTCTGGTCCAACAGGAAGCGTATTCGTACATCCGCGACCGGATCCACTCTACCCCCCGCCCAAGCCGAAGCTATAGCAGGCGCGTAGATGAACCGGTCGTATCAAGTAATGCATGGCGCGGTGCGCCCCGTGGCAACAACCCGGCAGGTGGTTTCGACAACGCTTAGGAGGTGGTGGACCGGGCCCGGGCACGCAGGGAGGCCGAGTTAGCAGCGCAGCATCAGGATTATCAGCTTATGCCGGTTCGTCCGACCGTCTTTGAGCCTGGAGTTACCTCTAGCTCTTTGGGGGTGCCTTGCCTCGTCCCCGCTTTACGCAATGTACGCTTGCCCAAGGATTTCAAGGGGCCGCGCAAGGTGCCAAATTACACCGCCGATCTGGCTCCAGAAGCATGGATAGAGAGTTATGAGATGGCCATGGAGATGCTGGATGTGGATGAAGCCGCGTGTGCGAAATACTTCACCATGATGCTCGAGGGCACGGCTCGTACTTGGTCGAAAAGCTTGCCACCCAATTCCATCAGTTCATGGGCCCGATTATGGGACCCGTTCATTCAGAATTTCAAAGATACCTGTAAGCAGCCCATGTCCGTGGTGGACTTGGCGGCTTGTGTCCAGGTGAAGGGGAGTCAACAACCCATTGGGTACGTCGCGTTTCGGAAATCTTACATTCTTCAGACCGGATCAACGCTGATTCTGCGATCTTGACCCTAGAGGGCAACCGCCGCTTTAAACCTTTAAAGTTGAAGCCGGGGCGCATGAAGCGGTTTTGCAATGACATGGGCACTCTCATGGGCGCTTTAGTGAAGTATGCTGATTCGATAGTACCAAGGATCCCGAGTCGGATGATGATGATGAGACAGGAAGGAAAGAAGAACAGCAACTCAAAAGCCAGCAGCATCACCCGGCGGTAATGGTGGAAATAAGCGTAAAGTTTAACGGCAACATGGACTTCAGAGCCAACACCAACGCTACAGGACAAGGGCCAGCGGCGCAAGGGTAAACAGCCGAATCGAGGTGGAGCGCCTAATCCCAATCCGGACCGCTTGAACTATCTGTTGAATCAACCCTGTCCGAAGCATGGGACGAAGGAGGCGCCAGCAAATCACCTCTGGAAGGATTGTTACATTATGCAGGAGTTCAAAACTTCTAATGCTTTCCGGTATGATCAAGGTTCTGGCGGCGGTTCAGGGTCCGGCCCGGGTTACCGTGGAGGAAATTCCGGTCCAGGGTTTAATGGTAATCTGGGCGGACATAACAATCAGAACAATCAAAATAACCAGGGTGGTTACAATCAGCAGCAGCAGCAGTCGGGTTATCAGAGCAACCCAAAGCAGTTGAATAGTGGGCAGTACCACGTCTTCACCACCAGCTTAGACAAGCGAGACCGGAAGCTTTAGAAGCGGGCAGTCAACGTTGTTGAACCGGCCGTGCCTCATTACCTACGCTGGTCAGAGCAGCCCATTGTGTGGAGTAGAGAGGATCATCCTCCCCGGGTTGACAATCCGGGTCAGCTAGCCCTGGTGGTGGCACCTCAGGTGGGAGGTTATAAGTTCACCAAGGTGCTTATGGATGGAGGGAGCAGCATCAACATCCTGTACTACGAGACCTTCCGTCGTATGGGGTTAACAGATAAACATCTCAAACCGTCCAATACAGTGTTCCATGGTGTGGTGCCTGGCAAGTCAGCATATCCGGTTGGTAAAATAGCTCTGGAGGTGGCCTTCGGGGATGAACATAACTCCAGATCAGAAACATTGACGTTTGAAGTGGTGAAAATTCAAAGTCCTTATCACGCCCTGTTTGGGCGGCCGGCTTATGCCAAGTTCATGGCGCGACCTTGTTATATCTATTTGTAGCTCAAGATGCCGGGTCACAAGGGGACAATAACAGTTCATGGGAGCCGCAAGATCGCTTTGGAGTGTGAGGAAGGTGATGCGGCTTACGCAGAGTCGGTTTGTGCCACCGAGGAGCTGAAGTATTATAAGGATAATGTTGATCCGGCGGACATGACTCCATTGAAGAAGCCAACTACAGAGCACGATCCGCCCTCAAGTTTAAATCGGCAGTGAGACTAAGTTTGTTGACTTCAGACTGGCGATTCGTCCAAGCAGTTCAACATCGGTGCCAACTTGGATCCAAAATAGGAAAACGCGCTCATCGAGTTCATCCGTGAGAATCGGGACATTTTTGCATGGAAGCCTTCTGACATGCCAGGTGTACCGAGGGAGCTCGCTGAGCACACTCTTAATGTTGATCCCAAGTACAAACCGGTAAAGCAGTTTCTCCGCCAGTTTAACAAGGAGAGGCGTAATGCCATTGGAGAGGAGGTTGCCATGCTCTTAGCAGCGGGCTTTATCGTTGAAGTTTTTCATCCAGAGTGGCTTGCTAATCCGGTGCTGGTCCTTAAGAAAAACGGCACTTGGCGCATGTGTGTGGATTACACAGATCTTAACAAGGCTTGTCCAGCAGATCCTTTTGCCCTCCCCCGCATTGACCAGATTATTGATGCCACTGCGGGTTGTGAGCGTTTGAGCTTTTTGGATGCGTATTCTGGATATCATCAGATCAAGATGGCGGTTAAGGACCAGGAGAAGACAGCATTTATCACTCCCTTTGGAGCCTTCTGCTATGTGTCTATGCCTTTTGGGCTCAAGAGCGCCCAAGCAACTTATCAGCGTTGTGTACAGAATTGCTTGCATAAACAGATCGGCCGTAATGTGCATGCCTATGTGGATGATATTGTGGTTAAGTCAAGGAAGAAGGAAACACCGATTGATGATTTGAAAGAAACCTTTGACAACCTGCGGGTTTACAAGATGATGCTCAACCCGCCAAATGTGTCTTTGGTGTTCCGAGCAAGTTATTGGGTTTTCTTGTGTCCAACAGGGATTGAAGCTAATCCGAGAAGATTACGGCTATCACCTCCTGGCTAAACCAAAGTGTATTAATGATGTCCAGCGTTTGGCGGGCCGGATTGCCGCCGAGCGGTTTATCACCGCCTCGAGAAGGCCATCCTTTGTACCAGATGATGAAGAAGATGATCGGTTTGTGCGAGTCCACCACTGATGAAGCATTGAGAACTTAAAGCGGCAATTGGCCAACCGCGCTGTGCTCGCCGCTCCCATCGACAAGGAGCCGCTTCGTATAGTTGTTGTCGCTAACGCCAAGCGATTAAGCGTGGCCATTGTGGTAGAGCGGAAGGAGGCGAGGAAGGAGCATCCGTTCAACGTCCGGTTTATTATATCAGCGAGGTGCTTATTGAGTCTAAGCAAAGATATCCGCATTGGCAGAAGCTGGTGTATGGAGTTTTTATGGCAAGCCGGAAGCTGAAGCAGTATTTCCAGGGGCACCCCATCACGGTGGTCAGTTCAGCTCCCTTAGGTGATATCATACAGAACCGGGAGGCGACTGGCCGGATTGCCAAGTGGGCTATAGAGCTTGGGCCGCACGGTTTGAAGTATGTACCTCGGACGGCAGTGAAGTCTCAAGCACTTGTGGATTTCATTAATGATTGGACGGAGTTGCAAGCGCCTGAAGAAAAGCCGGATCATACCTATTGGACCATCCATTTTGACGGATCCAGGCAGTTGGAGGGCTCGGGGGCTGGAGTCGTATTAACTTCCCCACGAGGTGACAAGTTTTGTTACGTCCTCCGCTTAATGTTCCCTTGTACTAACAATGCAGCTGAGTATGAAGCCTTGCTCCATGGTCTTCGGATGGCTAAGGAGATGAATCTAAGCCGGGTTAAGTGCTTCGGTGACTCGGACCTAGTGGCTCAACAGGTGTCTGGCACTTGGGATTCCAAGGACCCACTCATGGCTGCATATCGTCGTGAGGTGGATGTTGTGGCATGTCATTTCAAGGGCTATCAGGTGGACCACGTGGATCGTCGGAAGAATGAAGCGGCGGACGCTTTGAGCCGGTTGGGCTCTCAACACAAACCGGTCCCGCCCAATGTTTTTCTCGACGATCGCACAATCCGTCGGTCCAAGCTCCCCGATGAAGCGGATTTGGCTATTCCTGATCCGGAGGCTCGGTTGGTGGCAGCTCGCATGTCATTCCGGATTGGGCGCCCCTTATCCGGCGTACATGAACCGGGCGAAGTTACGGAAGATGAGACGTTGGCCCGACAGATAGTTCGGCGGTCTAAGTCTATGACCATTGTTAATGGCGAGTTGCATCATTGCGATGGTGTCGTATGCGTTTCAACACTGTGTGTCCCCTGAGGAAGGCTGTGAAATATTGTGTGAGATCCACGAAGGAGATTGTGGTCACCACGCCGGTTCAACATCCTTGGTGGCTAAAGCATTCCGCCACGGTTTCTATTAGTTGACTGCTCATGCTGATGCGGAAGATCTGGTCAGACGATGTGATGGTTGCCAAAAGTTTTCCAGACGTGCTCATGTACCGGCCCAAGAATGAGGATGATTCCGATTGCTTGGCCGTTTGCGACTTGGGGGCTGGATATGGTTGGACCTTTCAAAAGGTCCAAGGACAAGAAGACACACCTGTTGGTGGCGGTTGACAAATTTACAAAGTGGGTGGAGGCAGAACCTATTACCAAGTGTGATGCGGCCACGGCGGTTCAGTTCATCAAAAAGGTGATTTTTCGGTTTGGTTTTCCACACAGTATCATTACAGATAATGGTACCAATTTGTCCAAAGGTGCCATGAAGGAGTTCTGCGAACGTGAGCACATCCGGCTTGACGTTTCTTCAGTAGCTCACCCACAGTCCAATGGTCAAGCGGAAAGAGCCAATCAAGAGATCCCGAGAGGCATCAAGCCCGGCTTATGGTCCCTTTGCGAGGGACGCCGGGTTGTTGGGTAGAAGAGCTACCGTCGTGTTATGCAAGATAAAATACTACACCTAACAGATCCACGGGATACACGCCGTTCTTTTCGGTTTATGGAGCGGAGGCGGTTCTCCCCAGCGACGTCCGTCATGACTCACCTCGTGTGGCAGCCTATGTTGAAGCAGATAACGAGACAGCACGACAAGACGCTTTGGATCGGCTGGATGAAGAGCGAGACATAGCGGCTGCTCGCTTGGCGATTTACCAGCAGGATCTTCGTCGTTATCATAGTCGCCGGGTCAGGACCAGAACCTTTCAAGAAGGATATTTGGTGCTTCGGCTCATCCAAGACCAGACAGACATGCACAAGCTATCCCCGCCTTGGGAGGGACCTTTCGTGGTCAGCAAGAATCACAACGGATCGTACTATCGATCGATGTTCGAGAGCATAAAGACTCAAGACGTCGAAGAGGAGACCAACAGGCCGTGGAACATAGCTCATCTTGACCTTATTATACCTCGAGCCATCGGCTCTACTTATGTACATATTATGACAAGTGTATATATTATGAATAAAGCAATAAACCGGAGCCTCGGCTAAAGCGGGTATCTGTTACATTACATCATGTGTGGTTACATGGAGTTGTTCTGTCTTAAAGCGGCCTCCGGTTTACCCCTTGAGTTTGCTTTCTAAAAGCTTTATGATATCACTTGGGGGCTTGGTCGGTATCGAACCAATGCAACACCTTTTGATAGGCGAAAGCCACCAGATCACTTGGGGACATGGTCAAATCTGAACCAGTCATGCTTTTTGATCGACCTAAGGCCATAGAGTCACTTGGGGGCTTGGTCGAACCCGAACCATTGCCACGCCACTTGATTGGCATAATGCCACGGTTTCAGTTGGGGACCTGGCTGACTCGAACCATGGCTACACCTTATAGGGAGCTTGGTCATGTCTGACCATGGTAACACCATCTGATCGGCTCAGTACAGCTTTATCTTTTGCAAACGGTTTATCATTGCCTTTGCTCCCATGTTTGTCAACTGTTATTTGATTTTTGTTGCGTTCCTTAAACCAACAACATTATTAAACCGTTTTCAAAGCTGTCAGTTAATGGAATTCGGTCAATTTTTCTTAATCCGGCGATAATTTCACCGGTTTGATGTTTTTCTGTTAACATCCTATTATGGAGTAACAGGGGCTTATTCTAACCCGCACGATGTAATGTGGTAAACCGGCAGTATAAACACAGGAGCTGTTCTCTCCTTTGACAGTAATGGTTTATACAACCTCCGCTTCAAGATTGGCTAAGCCAACTTCATGCTCAGCAACGGCAGGTATTTTGTATCACAAAATTTTGATTATATACCTCCATATTTCATATATGTATGAATGTCACAAACCGACTGGCGGCACAGACCGTTGGGGCGGTTTAAGATTTTGCAACTACAGGCAATTTAAATTGAAGGTTTCGATCATTCAATCAAAGGAGTCCGCACCAGGGCACGAAGGCATATTAAAAACAAAAGTGATGGCTATCCTATTACAAGGCATTCAGAGGCCCAAAATTTGGAATGGCGTCATGACAGGCAGCTTCTAATGCATCAACCGGCTTGACGGATTAAGCTTCATTGCCGGGTTGACGTGAAGAAGATGGGTCGTCTGGTGTCGGTTCAACTTCTTCCTCCTCACCACCCAATGGCCAGAAGTCATTGGTGGTCCAGTCAATCCGGGTTAAAGCCTGAAAGACAGCCTCTTCACTTATAAGCTCAGTCGGATCAACGTCAGGGGCATAAGTGTGCTTACGGGTTGGTGGAACAAGGTTACGCACTTCCGAATAACAGCTTCAACCCGTCTGTTGTTTGCATCGTAGAAGGAGCGGTGAACCATCAGGTTGGCCTCTGCTGTCAGTTGACTCGCCAGAGGACGCATCTCCCTTGTTACCCGTTTGAGAGCATCATTATCAAATGCTTCGCCATTTTCTTGAGCACTGGGGAAGCCTTTGGCTATGTCAGCCGGATCAAGATCAGCTATCCATACTTTGGCGCGAGTTAGAGCCAATAAGGTGCCAGCCCGGGCAGCGGATCGTTTCAATTCTTCTAGTTGTGCCGGTATCATGGATAGTCGGTCCAGTGTATCCTAGATCAATGACGGAGCTGTGTTGTCATAAGAGGTGGCGCAAATAACTCGCTGGGTGCCGGTATACAGCTGTTCAATTAGCGTATACGCGGCCTTGAGTTTCTTCCGCATGTCAGAGCCCAGATGAGCAATGCGCTTACCTATACCGGTTTAAGAAAGTTCAGGTTAAACCGGCAGAAATGTCAGAACGGAATATTAATCATAACCTTGGTGAAACATTTCTTACCAAATATTGTAGAGGTCATGGCGTTAATTTGGTGCTTTAATCCGGTGAGCTCTTCCGTCACCGGTTTAAGAGCTGCTTCAAATCCTCCGCACGCTTTAGCAACCCAGCTTTCTCAAGATCCCGTTGGCCTGCTCAGATTTAAACCACTCCTTGAGCTGCTCCATAGTAGTCAAGCGGTTTTCAGCTCATCCTTGGCCTTGGAGGCTTCTGCTTGTTGAGATTTCAGATTGACATGAAGGTCATTGATTTGTGAGGTTTGTTGGCGTATCTCACTCTGTGACAAAAAGGGAGCACGTTAGTAGTTTCATCACAAAGTCCCAAGCTCAATACAGGTATTCAACTTGGCACTTGGGGGCTAATGGCTATTTGCTCGAACATGTTCTGCTGCGGCGATACAAGTTACAGTCCCGGTTTAACTATACTAAGTTGAACCGGCCCTTGGGGGCTACGTCAATGAAGTCTGAAAAGTTTGAGTTTTATATTAAGTCCCGGTTCAACTAAGCTAAGTTGAACCGGCCCTTGGGGGCTACTACGCAATGAAGGTACAAGAGAAGCATAACTCCTTACCTCATAGCGCTCCTTCATAAGATTTACCAGACCGGCTTCGAAATCACGACTTGTGTAGAGCCGGTTCAGGAAGCCGGAGTGAAGATCTTGGGCAGAGAGATTGTCATAAGTAGACGGATCAGTTTTTCCTTCCCTTTACTCATGGCGTAAACTCTTCCTTGGCGCTGTGTTTTGATAGAGCAACCGGATTGCGAGGCGGTATATGCGGTGCCCGTCACTCGACATCGTCATCTTTGGTCGGGCTGGCGGATTGGCATTTTTCCCGGGCTTGGTGCTTTCATACCGGGCTTGGCGGATCGAGAGCGAATCCGTTGTTCTGCTGCAGACTCGGTGGAGCAGGATGTGACGTCTCAACTTGGACATCCGGTTCAACCTCTGGCGGGTTAGCATTGTCATCTTGATTAACCCAGCAGAGTTGTTTTTAGCAACTTCGGATTTTCACCATGATGCTCGAGTCTTCTCCGGATCAACATCCACAGTAGGGTCGAGGGTCTTCGCCTTCTTACTTAGGCGAGCCTTGGTGCTACAACATCAAGGGTTAGAATATGATAAACCGACAAATGCAAAAAACAAATGGAGTAATATGCTTACCCAGCAGCAACTTTGAGAGGAGGCAGCTGAGTGGTTGATGAACCGCCAGACGAGTTGGAAGAAGCCTGATAATTCGGGTCAGACGGATTGAGAGGACATCGGAAGAAACCTTTCAAAGGATAACGCTTTTCAGGAGAACAAGTCACCTCTGGACGACGTTTCCGGGTTGGTGTGTCAGCTAAACCGGACGACGTAATTTGTTGACCGCTATGCCGGGTCGTACGGCGTTCTTCAGTTTGTTGTGTCTTCAAAGAAAGTTTTGGATTCAAATGAGCACGAGAGTGAGATTGTTTCACTTTCCGGACAATGCGGCGAATTATTTTAACCGGTACAAGATCAGAATCGAAGAAAGAAGGATTACCTCAACAGATCTGCATGGCTGGCCTCGGCGTCATCCTGGGAATTGTAACTCATCAATAATATGAATGACAAAAGGAGCAAAGTAAGTCAAGCTCTACCTCAAGATCGATTCTTCATCCTCTGGCGGTTCAGAAGACTCGGCGGTTTTCCTCTTGCCAGCTTTCTTGGTGGTCTTGGTCTTTACACGAGGAACCCGGGCCGGTTTCGTTCGTTTCCAAAAGGAGCTGTTAGCCTGAGAATTAATAAGGGATTAATACAATCAATAGGGAATCAAAATCAGTAGAGCAATGAGTGGAGCCTTACTGCGGGCGGTTTGTTGGAGACGCAGAACGGGGCCAACCCGGTTTGGCTGCACGCGGAGATCGGTTCATCGAGCATTTTCTTCACTGTCTCGGCAACTTCAAGCTCAGTTATTGATAGCTCGTGATGTCGTTGAGGGTCTTTGACGTTACCAAAGTATTCATGCATCAATCCGGGCGGCTTAATGGCAAGATTCCCAAAGAAACCCAACAGCGGACAAGGTCAATACCGCTAAGCCATTGGCCATTAGAGCCCGGAGCTTGATAATTTGGGGTGCAAAGTGCTTCCGCTTCTGCGGCGATCAAGCGTGAAGGCAATGGGTGATTGTTGCTAAGCGGTGAGGGCGATAACCCGCAAGGGATTTTCTCCGTTAGGAGCAGTATTCGCAATAGAACCAGGTTTGATTCCAATCTTTCGGATGGCTATGATGTTTGGCGTGAGGAAAGTCCACTTCTTTCCTTTTTGGATTGAAACGCCACCAAGTTCTGTGTTAGGACCGTCCAAAACTCAGACGGCGGTTCAAATGAAAGAAATCTCGGAATAACTCCACAGTTGGTTCTTCTTGAAGATAGACTTCAGAAGACTTGAAAGTTGCATATATTGGACACAGAGTTCGGACCAATATCTTGTGGATGGAGTTGAAGCTTGCGAGGACATCCGGAAAATTTTGATCCGGCGGGCTGAATCCCGGTCTAAGTGTTGCATAAATACAATCACTTCTCCCTCTTGAGGTTCAGGAGGGCATTCAGAATCCGGAACACGCCAATGAAGGACACTTTTGGATGCTAAAGCGCCAGTGGTGACATATCCATTGATTTGTGTCCCAGTAATCTTGGACGGAACCCAATTGCAGGCAGAGAATTGTTTGGCCATTCCGGAAGAAAAACTGAAAGGAAAAGTAAAGGCCGATTTACAGTTAACGGGTTATGCATATTATTCAGTGTTAAACCGGCAGATTGCCATTCAGGTTCAGTTGCTGGTTTAAGTGAGGACTAATGAGGTATGGCGGATTAGCTATCAAAAATTAAACCGCCCTTAGGCAGAAGGGACAAAGCTGAAAAAGCTGCTAAGTGTTGACAGAAACAGATTTCACACATCGACGGAATTAATTTGGATCTACCAAAGATTCAGTAAGAAAAATTTTCTGCGATCTATAAAGGCTTTAAATAGGGCAGAGAAGTTCGTGCATTCTATCAAGGGATTCTGAACAAAAAGGAAGATCTACTAAGTGTTAAACTGAATGCGGAGCAACTACCGCACAAGATATATGCTACAGTTGAGTTAAAGAAGCTATGGCAGAGCGAATACGAAGAAACTAGGGATGAACACCTATGAACGCCGATGAGAACAGGAGCCCTAAGATACAGATCTAGGGGTATGAGGAAGAATCTTACCGGATGCGCAGGATAGCGGAGGGACACCAAGGATCTCTGGTACAACCAGGTTGATGCAGCGGCCTTTGTTGATGCAGCGTTCGAAGGTCGAAGGCGACGACAGAGCTTCAGAGCTGGGGCATCGCGAGGAAGAAGAAGTACGGAAGGGGAAGAAGAGAAAGGGCCCTCAGGTCTATTTATAATAAGGCAGAGAGTAATTGATAGGTGCGAGAATCGAGGAGCTGAAAGCGGCAAATGGCGCAGCTGTCGCCTCGATTTCCGGGATAATATTAAATGTGGGGAATCTTGTTATTTCGTTTTTTTATAGAGATGACGTCAAGATGATCTGTTGCTATGTTCAGAGGATGACGTCATGGCGGTTTAACAAGATGGCGGTTTACGAGAAATGAAGGAAGATGTTCACAGAGTTTTTTCTAAAGTGTTGAAGATTGACATGAACAGGTTCAAATCAATCTGGGGCCTAATGTTGGGGATATAACTACTGAGTGTAAACCGCCCAGGAGGGGCCGGTTCACCCTCAGCTATATTGAAGCCCACGAAGACTCAGAAGATGGCGTTTTACTATGAAACTTAGAGGCCCGGAGCCCAAAGGCGGATTAGGGCTCATAATGGTAAAACCGCCATAGTCATGTAACTTGTGTTGTAAGATAAGGGAAGGAGAGACCGAGCCGAACACTTGTACGAGTCGGCCTCGGGACTCTATAGACCAGCCAGGCGTCAACCCATGTATATAAGGGGACGACCCGGCGGCGGTTTAAGGACAGACAACAACAACTCGAGGTCTAGGCGAAGCTGTTTGCTCCCTAGTCATCGAGACCACATCAATCCCATCACAAACTAGACGTAGGCTTTACCTTCATCGAAGGGGCCGAACTAGTATAACTCTCGTGTCTTTGCGTCCGCTTTAACCCCTCTAAGTTAACCCGTAGCGATGGCTCCACGACTAAGTCCTTTCATGAGGACATCTGCCGTGACAAAGCCACGACAAAGTGTGTGTTGGTGGAAGAATAGCCGTTTTCGTTTTGGTACTTTGTGCTATCATGAAACTTTGTAGAGAGCTTGGTTTGTTTGGAACCATCCTCTCTTTTGGGAGTTTGATATCTTTTATTTTGAGTGTATCAATGGATATCTCATTCCTTGATGTATCTTTTATGGATATCCTCCAAGTGATGTTTTATTCATTTGGTATCCTTTTCACTTGGCATTTCTTTGTCTTTTGGTTTTGGGTTTTGAAGTCTTGAGCATGCATGTTTTCTTCATGTATTTTATTTGGCATGCTTTCTTTCTTTGACTCAATATATGGGAGAAACTCCACCTAGTCTCAATTTGGATGAGATGTGCATGATATTCATTTTCATATCTATATGCACATATTTATGTGGAGTTTGTCCTATGTATTGGTGTTTCTAACTATTTGGTCCCGATGAGTTTGGGTACCGCTTAGTTTGTGTTGTTCTTATAGGAACATTTGGAGATGCATTGGATGCTCGGCTCACTCACAAGGAAGGTGTTGTCACCATGTGCATATTGGAGTCAAGCTAAGATGATCAATGAACTACTATCTACCTTCAATTGGTATCTACTACATCCTTCCAATGGTATCTCAAGAATAAGTATCATCATCTACTACATGCACACATTACTTGCATCAACCTTGTGTAGGTTGTATCATGGCATGTATTTCATTCTTTCTTGTGATACTTGTTTCCTTTCTCAAAGCATCTCAACGATGATCTCATGTTGCTAGTTGTGATGTCTTTGATGTTCATGGGTAGGAATTCATTTATATACAATAAGACCATATCTAGCCAAGTGCTATGCTTTCAAGCAAATATCTTATTGGTATATTTATCACTTCCTTGTGGATATCTTGTTCCTTCATGTTGTAACTATTTCGGTGTACATCCTCTTTGTAGATATATATCATCATGATTTTGTCTACCTAGAACCTTATACACTTGAGAGAAATTACATCTCTAGTTGATATCCTTTCTTTCACATCCACCTTGTCTTTCTTATGTTATTTCTTTGGTGGCTCCGTGAAAGATTTTGCCTTGAGTGCGTGTCCTCTATCGTTGCATCTTGATGCACTCTTGTGTGGTGAAGATTATTTTCCTCTTGCTCATCCTTACGAGGCTTTTGCCATCTTAATTGGTACCCCTCATCTTGATGAGCCTCTCATCGTCTATCTTCACCACGGGTTGTCACAAGCATAGGTTCTCTATTTTCTTATTAGTAAGCTTGTGAACCCATTTGCTAGTTGCGTGTGAGAATGAAAGGCTTTGCACCGTGTATCTCATTCATTCGAGACTATGTTGATGCTTATGCTCATCCGTATATTAGTCTTCTCATGTGCTTTACCATGACTCACACACATCATTTTGGTTGAGCCTGTTCTTAAGTTGCCTCTTTTACAATGTTGCTCAACCATGTGCTTGTTGCAAGTGCTAGGCTTAGTTTCCTATATGCTCTCTTGCACTTGTTGTTAGTTTCTGTTGACTTTGGGGGAGCTATGATCTATTTTCTGCACTTTGTATCCAAATACAAAAATTCTTGATGTGCACAAATCATGGGGAGCTTCTTTAGTTTGTTTAGAACAATCCTCTGCTCATATCATAATATCTTTTTCATGTGGCTCGTAGGATCTTTGGTCTAGTTGGTTCAGTTGATATCTTTTGATAGCTTGCTTCAATTGGTATCTTTTGATTGCTTGATTGCTTGTTTCTCTCTTTGTTATGTCTTTGTGGCATATCATTCTTTTGCAATCTTGGTGCCTCAATATAGTTGGTCTTCCTCCAAGTATTACCTTTGGATATGTGTATGTCATTCCACTCTCTTGTTGAGAAATACACAACTTTTGGAGGAACACCTTTTATATTGGTCTTCTTAGCTTTTCGCCCATTTTGGCAATCGATGCCAATGGGGGAGAAGTTTCAGAGAGTTTTGTGGAGAAGTCTTCAGAGTTTTCTCCTTGCTTTGGTTTTGTTCCTAAGAATTTGCATCTCATACGCATGCATTATTGGTTGTTGCATTGCATGGTGATGCATAATTTCTTATATAAACTCTCTTGAAAGTGATTGTCATCAATTACCAAAATGGGGGAGATTGAAAGGACATGCGGTGCCCCCATGTGTGGTTTTGGTAATTGATGACATTCTCTATGGACTAATGGTTGCATTGAGTTATATTTTAAGGATTTGTCCATAGGCATTTCTTGAAGTCCATGTGTTGGTTTCAAGGAGTTTATGTGTTGACCAAGGTGCTATTAAGGAATTATCCAAAGATTGGTCATGTGAGTGTCGAGCTTATTGCAAGCATGTCTTGAAGAAGAAGATTGTGTGATCATTCATGTTTACCTTCAAGACATCATCCAAACGAAGAGAGTTGGAAAGATTCAAGGTTGATCAAGACTAAGTCAAGAGTGAATCAAGTTGATCAACTCACAAAGCGTAGAATATGTACCGAGAGGGATCAAGTGATCCCATGGTATGGTAAGCATTATCCATTGCACTTTGTGTACTAACCCATGGTCTATGTGAGAGTCTATGTGGGGTTAGGTACGTGTCCATGGGCTTGCGTCAAGAGGAAGATATCATACAACCCATGGAAAGGATGACATCAAGTGGTGATCGTCATCAAGATTGTCGTGTGCAAGTTCAAGTGGAGCAGCACGAAGAGATCAAGTGCTTGAAGCTTGCCATCCATTGTGGTGTGAATGGACTTGTGAAGATGTGCCGAAGAGTGGCTCACCCATAGTGGAGTATGGGGGAGCAATCATCTAGTCTCCATCGACCCAACGCAATCAAGAAAGGTGGTCCATATTGAGGAGGACAAGATCGTCATCATATAGCTCAAGTGGATCATGTGCAAGGCAAAGGTTTGCCCTTGATAGGTTTTCTTTTTTACCGGTCTCATGGTGGTAGTTGGGAGACCGGGTTATAGGATCGATAGCCGTACTATCAAAGGGGGCTCTCAAGTGAGTAGCTTGATCGTATCGTTCGTCGAGAGCTCAAACCATTGCATCCTTGCATCATGTTTCTTGGTTCTTATTTGGTTCTCTTTGTGAGTCTTAGAGCTTATGGTCATCTTTATGACAAGCTTGAGTTCATCGAAAACGGAGTTTGCATGCGTCTTCTATGATGTTTTCGGTGTTGGAAGCTTTACCGGTCTTTTCCGAGGAAGGGTTCTCACCATTTTCTTTTGGGCCTTTTCTCATTTGCTTATTATTGGTATTTCTCTCAAGATTGTGTTAGCCCTTGTCTCTAGCTTTCTAACAAACTTGGTTTCGTCGAATTCGGAGTCCGAATGCAGAAGTTATGGTAGTTTTGGTGTTCTGAAAAGGCTGCAGCGGTACTACCGCGGGTAGGAGCGGAAGTAATTTTTTACTACCGCCCATGGGAGCGGTACTACCGCTCTAGGGAGCGGTACTACAGCTTGGAGCAGTACTACCGCGGCTACTTCCGTGGCTACTTCCGCTCGGGACCAAAAACTCGTCACAAGTCCAGCGGTGGTAGGCACGGATGTAATTTGTTAGTACCGCTCGCAAGCAGTAGTACCGCTACCCTTAGCAGTAGTACCGCTACCCCTAGCAGTAGTACCGTGATGTCGAGCGGTACTACCGCTCCGTGCAGGCTGTGAGCATAACGGTTGGATTTTCTCCCACCTATAAAAGGGGGTCTTCTTCCCCATTGAACCTTATCCTTTGAGCTCGTGTTCTTCCCCCATTGTTGACCTTCTTCGAGCTTGCTAACTCTCAATCCCTCCATCGATTCTTGCTAGTTTTTGAGGGAAAAGAGAGAGGAGATCTAGATCCACATTTCCACCAATCACTTTCTCCTCTATGTGAGGGGAACCCCTTGGATCTAGATCTTGGAGTTCTTGGTGTTCTCCTTCTTGTTCTTCCTCTCATTTTCTTCCCTAGCATTAGTTGCTTTGGTGGGATTTGAGAGAGAAGGACTTAGGCACTTCGTGTGCCCTTGCCATTGCATTTGGTGCATCGGTTTGAGTTCTCCACAGTGATACGTGGAAGTTACAAGTTGAGAAGCTTATTACTCTTGGGTGCTTGGTGCCCTTGAGCTTGTTCCTCTTGGGTGCTTGGGCGCCCTAGACGGTTGGTGGTGTTCGGAGCTCAATCATTGTGGTGTAAAGCTCCGGGCAAGCGTCGGGTCTCCAATTAGGTTGTGGAGATCGCCTCGAGCAATTTGACTCGTACCGGTGACCGCCCCCAAGGGTTGCCAAAGTGTACGGGTTCGGTGACCGCCCCCAAGGGTTGCCATTTGTACGGGTTCGGTGACCGCCCTCAAGGGTCCCTTAGTGGAATC
This sequence comes from Aegilops longissima, assembly GCA_021605205.1. Taxonomy (NCBI): domain Eukaryota; kingdom Viridiplantae; phylum Streptophyta; class Magnoliopsida; order Poales; family Poaceae; genus Aegilops; species Aegilops longissima. The sequence goes on along the minus strand of CM038682.1, from coordinate 211,801,884 downwards.
ACGGCATCTTGCATTGTGCGAGGGCGTGAGGAGATTACGGTGGCCCTAGTGGCTTCTTGGGGAGCATTGTGCCTCCACACCGCTCCAAACGGAGATTAGCATCCGCAAGGGTGTGAACTTCGGGATACATCGTCATCTCCGCGTGCCTCGGTTATCTCTTACCTGAGCCCTTTACTTATGCACTTTACTTTGTGATAGCCATATTGTTTCTTGTCATATATCTTGCTATCACCTAAGTAGTTTTTCTTGCTTAGCATAAGTTGTTGGTGCACATAGGTGAGCCTAGTTGTTGTAGGTTTTGTGCTTGACAAATTAACCGCTAGGTTTATTCCGCATTTGTTCAAGCCTCAACTGTAATTATTTTAAAGCGCCTATTCACCCCCTAGGCGGCATCCACGATCTTTCAAAGCAGTCGCAAGTTCTTCTGCGCGTAAGGAACGCTCAATATTTTCATTTACTGTGATGGTGCCGCGCGGACCAGGCATCTTAAGCTTAAGAGAAGCGTAATGCGGTATAGCGTTGAAACGAGCGAAAGCTGTCCGTCCGAGTAGTGCTTGATAGCCGCTTCGGAATGGAGCGATGTCGAAGTTTAACTTTTCACTTCGGTAGTTGTCGGGTGAACCGAATACGACCTCTAGTATTAGAGAGCCCGTGGAGCGGGCCTATGGGCCTGGTATTACTCCCTTGAAGGTAGTATTACTGTGGCTGATTTTTGTCGGGTCTATCCCCATTTTGCGGACTGTGTCCTGATATATCAGATTTAGACTACTGCCGCCGTCCATAAGGACTCGTGTGAGATGGTAGTCGTTTATTATTGGGTCTAACATCAAGGCAGCCAATCCTTCATGCCAGATGTTTGACAGGTGATCCCTACGATCAAAAGTGATCAGATGGGTCAACCATGGGTTGGGCTTAAGGGTGACGGGCACTACGGCTCGTGTGTTTCGGAGTGCATGTTTGCTTCTCCTCGTCATTGCATGGATCATGTTCACTGTTTTGACCTCTGGTGGGAATTTTTTTTGTCCCCCAGTGCTTTGTTGGTGAGGCTCGTCCTCGTCTTCACTTGGCGTCTCCCTCCCCTTGTGTTCGGCGTTTAGCTTACCGGCCTGCTTGAAGACCCAGCATTCTCTGTGGGTATGATTTGCAGGTTTCTCGGGGGTTCCGTGAATCTAACATAGTTTGTCTAGAATCTTGTTTAGGTTGGACGGTCCATCTCTGTTGCCTTTGAAAGGCTTTTTCCGCTGGCCTGGTCGAGAGCCCCTGAATCCAGCGTTTACCGCCGTGTTATATGGGATGTCTTCCTTATTCCGGCGCTTGTTTTTACTGCGTCATGGTTTTCCATTGCCATCCCTGACTTCGAATGTGCTTGGGCCGCTGGTGCTACTGCGGGCTAACCAGCTATCCTCGCCCGCGCAAAAGCGGGTCATGAGGCTTGTTAGGGCTGCCATTGTTCTCGGCTTTTCTTGGCCGAGGTGTCTGGCGAGCCTTTCGTCTCAAACGCTGTGCTTGAAAGCTGCTAAGGCTTCGGCGTCCGGACAGTTGATGATTTGGTTCTTGTTAGTGAGAAACCTGTTCCAAAGCTTTCGGGCCGACTCTCCGGGCTGTTGAATTATATGACTTAAATCGTCTGCATCCGGAGGTCGGACATAGGTCCCTTGAAAATTAGCCTGAAAAGCATCCTCGAGCTCCTCCCAACTTCCAATGGAGTTATCGGGGAGGCTTTTTAGCCAGTGTCGAGCTGGTCCTTTAAGCTTGAGGGGCAAGTACTAGATGGCGTGGAGATCGTCTCTGTGAGCCATATGGATATGGAGGATAAAGTCCTCAATCCAGACCCCAGGGTCTATGGTCCCATCGTATGCCTCTAGGTTTACTGGTTTGAATCCTTCTGAAAATTCGTGGTCCAGCACCTCATTGGTGAAACATAGGGGGTGTGCGGCACCCCTGTATTTAGATTTATTGAGGTGTTCGGACGGTTATGGTATTCGGTTTTGATACTGTGCCGTAGCGCGCCTCCTAGATCCATAGATGGATCTGGTCATACTAGATTTTTGGCGCAAGTCCTCATGTAGGCCGTGTGTTGACTTATGTGTGGCCCTGTTAGCCGCTCTATCGCGGCCACGGGGTGGTTGATCCGACCGGTTGGCCGTTTTGTTTTTCGGCTGTGTGGGCTTTGCGGCCTCGTTGTCGAATTCGGGCAATAGCTTGTGCTTTGGATAGCTCTTTGCGTGGTAACTTCCACCATGCATTTCTTCGTTGTCGAGCACTTTATTCCATCTGCTGTTGAGCGTATTTTGTGCGGCCTTGAGCCTTTGCTTCTGCTTCTTCAGACTCCTCGCTGTGGCAATAAGCCTTCTGCGGAGGTTCTCTTGTTCCAAGTGCTTTTCCGGGATGATGTGCACATCTTCGTCCGGACTATTTTCCTCCTCGGAGGGAGTTTTGTCAACTTTATCCTCGGCGTCACCATGTTCACACATCGGATCCGAACTATGTTCGCCGTTCGCAGCTTCATTTTGCTCTGCCGCTGGGTCAGTGTGGTCGTCGTTTCCTATGGAGTCGACTGGGGTGTTATTTTCTCTTTCGCTGTTATCGTTGTTTTTGCCGATGCAAGGTTTAGAGCGGCGCCTACGTCGATGCTTTGTTTGCTTCTCGATGGAGCTGTTCTTCGCTGCTTCTTTCTATTCCTCGTCATTGTTTTCTTTGGGTGTATCCACCATGTATATGTCATGTGATGAAGTGGCGGTCCAGCGCCCTGTGGGCGGTGGTTCCTGTTCGTCTCCTGCATCGTCGTCCATACCGTCGATGTCTTCAGAGTCGAAGTCGAGCATGTCGGTTAAATCATCGACAGTGGCTACTAAGTGGGTGGTGGGTGGGCAGCGAATTTCTTCGTCGTCCGCATCCCACTCTAGCCGGACATAGTTCGGCCAAGGTTCCCCTGACAAGGAGAGAGACCTTAACAAATTTAGCACGTCGCTGAAGGGCGAGTGCTGAAAGATATCCGCGGAGGCAAACTCCATAATCGGCGCCCAATCGGATTCGATGGGAATGGGCGCCGGCGGCTCGGAGTCTGTTGTCGGGGACGAATCCAGTAGTTCGGCATCACAGTTCTCATGAGGAGTAAAGTCAGTGTCCGTCTCTATCGCCGTTGAGAGTACGGCCTCCATGGCGGGGTCTATCCACCCGTCCCTGGATGGCGCAATTTGCTCCGGATTGAGGGCCGGAGTAGTTGCCGGTGTGATCTCCCGAACACCGTCCGACGGCAGAGCTATATCATGCTCGTCGTGATTGTGCGGCGCACCTGGCAAGGGCTCGAATCCGTCGAAGATCAAGTCTCTGCGGATGTCGGCGGTGTAGTTCAAGTTTCCGAACCTGACCTGGTGTCCAGGGGCGTAGCTCTCAATCTGCTCCAGATGGCCAAGCGAGTTAGCCCGCAGAGCGAAGCCACCGAATACAAAGATCTGTCCGAGGAGGAAGACCTCACCCTGGACCGCATCGCTACTGATGATCGAAGGAGCCATCAAGCCTTACGGTGACGGCATAGAGGAACTCTCAATGAAAGCACCAATGTCGGTGTCAAAACCGGCGAATCTCGGGTAGGGGGTCCCGAACTGTGTGTCTAAGGAGGATGGTAACACGAGGCGGGGGACGCAATGTTTACCCAGGTTCGGGCCCTCTTGATGGAGGTAATACCCTACTTCCTACTTTATTGATCTTGATGATATGAGTTTTACAAGAGTTGATCTACCACGAGATCGTAGAGGCTAAACCCTAGAAGCTGGCCTATGGTATGATTGTTGTTGTCCTACGGACTAAGCCCTCCGGTTTATATAGACACTGGAGGGGGCTAGGGTTACACAGAGTCGGTTACAAGGGAGGAGATCTACTTATCCGTATTGCCAAGCTTGCCTTCCACGCCAAGGAGAGTTCCATCCGGACATGGGACGAAGTCTTCAATCTTGTATCTTCATAGTCCAACAGTCCGGCCAAAGGATATAGTCCGGTTGTCCGGATACCCCCTAATCCAGGACTCCCTCACCCTTGATGACCCTTGAGCCATTTTCGAGGTGCTCAAAATCCTCAAGGAGTCTAGCATGAGCAACTTCAAGCTTAGCATTTTTTGTTTCAAAAACATTGGCCACCTCAAGAGCTCTATCATGAGATTCCTTCACTCTAGATAATTCTAGAGCAAAAGTATCCTCAAAAGATTCCTTGGTGGTTTGTTCAAGTTCAAGAGCTTGTGAGAGGTCCGCGATCTCATTAGCGTAATCATGCTCATGACCCTCCATTTTATCAATGGTGACCTCATGCTCCTCAAGATGAGATTCCAACTCATCAATATATTTCTTGCCCTCAATAGCAAAAGACATGATTTCCATGAAGTTGGAACGAGCAATTTTATTCTTAAGAAGAGCTTTAAAAATCATTTCCCCCTTAATTTTTAAGGAGGCAACATCATCATTCTCTTCATCATAATCAACATCATCATCATCACTCTTGCCATCATCAATATCATCACAAGATATATTGGGATTCAAAGTGGGAGATACCTTTGAAGCCTTGGCCATAAGGTAAAATGCAATAGATGATGATGTAGGATCCCTTGAAGCACCATTCAAGACCACATCTTGTTCCATGGAGTGTTGGCTTTCCTCTACATTGTTAGCACAACAATTCAAGGAAATATATGCATTTTTATCATGGCAACAAGACATAGTAAGCATATCACCATGAGATTTAGTCAAGAAATTTCTACATGATATGCAAGGACTATCAATAGAAGCATGTGAAACATTTGGAGTGCTCGAAGTGCTAAAGTCCAAAGATGAAGCATTGCAATAAGAAAGGGATGAAGGATTATCAACAATAAGCCCACTATCATCATTGCAATGAACACCACTACTCACCATGTCACTACCTTGTGGAAAACCACATGTAGGTGAAGTAGAAGAAGTTGAGAACACAACACGGCCGGAGGTGGAGGGAGAACAATCATCCCCACAAAACTTGGACACGCCATATTTATCTTGAACCTTTGTCCACAACTCATGAGCATCTCGGAACGGCATGAGTTGAAATATAACTACATTGCTCAAAGCATCAAAAAGCACATTAGAAGCTTGAGCATTGAGATAAGAGTTTTTCTCATCATCTAAAGATAATCTTTAGGGATCCATTGGAGGAGAAAAACCCATATCTACAATTCTCTCTAAATTTGGGTCCATGACCCTAAAAAGATTAAGCATGCGAATTACCCAAACATCAAAATTTGTGCCATCAAAACTGAGAGTGTCAAAGAATCCTAATCCCCTAGTCGACATCTTTACTCTATAGGCGGTTAAGCCTATCAAAGAGAGACGAGGCTCTGATACCAATTGAAAGATCGTGGATCTCGCCTAGAGGGGGGTGAATAGGCGCTTTAAAATAATTATGATTCAGGCTTGAACAAATGTGGAATAAACCTAGCGGTTAATTTGTCAAGCACAAAGCCTACAAGAACTAGGCTCACCTATGTGCACCAACAACTTATGCTAAGCAAGATAAACAACTAAGTGATAGCAAGATATATGACAAGAAACAGTATGGCTATCACAAAGTAAAGTGCATAAGTAAAGGGCTCGTGTAAGAGATAACCGAGGCACGTGGAGACGACAATGTATCACGAAGTTCACACCCTTGCGGATGCTAATCTCCGTTTGGAGCGGTGTGGAGGCACAATGCTCCCCAAGAAGCCACTAGGGCCACCGTAATCTCCTCACGCCCTCGCACAATGCAAGATGCCATGATTCCACTAAGGGACCCTTGAGGGTGGTTACCGAACCCGTACAAATGGCAACCCTTAGGGGCTGTGACCGAACCCGTACACTTTGGCAACCCTTGGGGGCGGTCACCGGTACCCGACAAATTGCTCGGGGCGATCTCCACAACCTAATTGGAGACCCCGACGCTTGCCCGGAGCTTTACACCACAATGATTGAGCTCCGAACACCACCAACCGTCTAGGGCGCCCAAGCACCCAAGAGGAACAAGCTCAAGGGTACCAAGCACCCAAGAGTAATAAGCTTCTCAACTTGTACTTCCACGTGTCACCATGGAGAACTCAAACCGATGCACAAATGCAATGGCAAGGGCACACGGAGTGCCCAAGTCCTTTTCGCTCAAATCCCACCAAAGCAACTAATGCTAGGGAGGAAAGTGAGAGAAAGAACAAGAAGGAGAACACCAAGAACTCCAAGATCTAGAACCAAGGGGTTCCCCTCACATAGAGGAGAAAATGATTGGTGGAAGTGTGGATCTAGATCTCCTCTCTCTTTTCCCTCAAAAACTAGCAATAATCCATGGAGGGATTGAGAGTTAGCAAGCTCAAAGAAGGTCAATAATGGGGGAAAAACGAGCCCAAGAGTTAGGGAACCATTGGGGAAGAAGACCCACTTAAATAGGTCCCCACGAATCTGCGTGTTATGTGCAGAGTAACATAGGATCGGTACAACCGCTATGAGCACCGGTACAACCGGTAACAGGCAATAAGCGGTACAACAGGCCCACAACCGCCCAACAACGGCACCACAACAGAAACTAGTCCGGTGGTAAAGCAGTACATGTCCGGTACAACCTCCGGACCAATTCTGGAGCGGTACAACCACTCCAAACAGCGGTTGTACCGGTCAACCGGTACAACCTCTCTTTGGGGCGGTACAACCTCTCTATGTAAAATATGCAATATCAAAACAGCCACAACTTTCGCATACGAGCTCCGAATTCGACGAAATCAAGTTTGTTGGAAAGCTAAGTACAAGAGAAAACACAATCTTGATAGAAATATCAAGAAATAGCAATTGTGAAAATACCCAAAATAAAAATTTGAGAACCATTTCTCAATTAAGACCAGTAAACCTCCAACACCGAAAACACGAAAGAGGATGCATATGAAATCGGTTTTCGGTGAACTCGAGCTTGTCAAGAAGATGACCATGAGATCCAAATCTCACAAGGAGAAGAACCAAACAAGAACCAAGAGAGACGATGCAAGGATGCAATGGTTTGAGCTCTCGACGAACTATACGATCAAGCTACTCGCTAGAGAGCCCCCCTTGATAGTACGGCAATCGATCCTACAACCCTGTCTCCCAACTACCACTATGAGACCGGTAAAATAGAAAACCTATCAAGGGCAAACCCTTGCCTTGCACATAGTCCACTTGAGCTAGATGATGACGATCTTGACTTCGTCAAGTTGGACCACCTTTCTTGATTGTGTTGGCACGATGAAGACTAGTTTATTGCTCCCCCGTACTCCACTATGGGTGAGCCACTCTTCGGCACATCTTCACAATTCCATTGACACCAAAATGGACGGCAAGCTTCAAGCTTGATTGCTCCCCCATACTCCATTATGGGTGAGCCACTCTTCGTGTTGCTCCACTTGAACATGCACACTGCAAACTTGATGACGATCACCACTTGATGTCATCCTCCATGGGTTGTATGAGATCTTCCTCTTGACGCAAGACCATAGAAACATACCTAACCCCACAAAGAACTCTCACGTAGACCATGAGTTAGTACACAAAGCGTAATGGACAATGCTTACCATACCATGGGATCACTTGGTCCCTCTCGGTACAACTTGTGCGCTTTGTGTGTTGATCAACTTGAATCACTCTCTGTACTTAGTCTTGATCAACCTTGAATCTTTCCAACTCTCTTCATTAGGATGATGTCTTGAAGGTAAACTTGAATGTTCACACAATCTTCTTCTTCAAGACATGCTAGCAATAAGCTCAACTCTCACATGACCAATCTTTGAATAATTCCTTGAAAAGCACTTTGGCCATCTCATAAACTCCTTGAAACCAACACATGGACTTCAAGACAGTCCTATGGACAAATCTTTCAAATATAACACAAGGCAACTGTTAGTCCATAGAGATTGTCATCAATTACCAAAACCACACATGGGGGCACCACATGTCCTTTTAACTAGGACTCCACATGTAATAGAGTAATCCTAATACTACTAGGACTAGTCATGTAACCCGCCCCTTCAACATATATAAGGAGGGGCAGGGCACCCGAAGAGGGACAAGAAAAAATAATCTCGAAGGCTAGACACAACTAAAGGGGAGCCGGCTTATGCGGCGACTCCCTCATGAGCATAATGAGACCTAGCCACAAACAACATGTAGGGCTATTACCGGATGATGTTTCCCGGGGACCGAAGCTGTTTAAATCCTTGTCTTGTGTGTTGATTGCCTCACGTCTCTCGATTCCGACCAACCCCTTCAAGCTACCGCGTAGATGCGTTCGCCTTGCGACTAAGTCCTCACACTAGGACATCTGCCGTGACAATTCCACGACACATATCGTATAATCAAACCCCACGGATACTTGTGGTGACATTGGAGTATCTTGGTGACATTAGGGTTTTGGTTGATTTGTATCTTAAGGTGTTATTTTAGTATGAACTCTAGGGCTATTTGTGACACTTATAGGAGTAGCCCAATAGATCAATCAGAAAGAATAACTTTGAGGTGGTTTCGTACCCTACAATAATCTCTTTGTTTGTTCTCCGCTATTAGTGACTCTGAAGTGACTCTTTGTTGCACGTTGAGGGATTGTTATATGATCTAATTATGTTATCATTGTTGAGAGAACTTGCACTAGTGAAAGTATGAACCCTAGGCCTTGTTTCCAAGCATTGCAATACCGTTTTCGCTCACTTTTGTTACTTGTTACCTTCCTGTTTTTATATTTTTAGATTACAAAAACCTATATCTACCATCCATATTACACTTGTATCACCATCTCTTCGCCGAACTAGTGCACCTATACAATTTACCATTGTATTGTGTGTGTTGGGGACACAAGAGACTCTTTGTTATTTGGTTGCAGGTTTGTTTGAGAGAGACCATCTTCATCCTACGCCTCCCATAGATTGATAAACCTTAGGTCATCCACTTGAGGGAAATTTGCTATTGTCCTACAAAACTCTGTGCTTGGAGGACCAACACGAGTCTACAAGTAGAAGGTTGCGTAGTAGACATCAAGCTTTGTTCTGGCGCCGTTGCTGGGGAGGCTGGGTAAGCGGCACTCACACCCCACCAACTAAGCTCTTTTCTGGCGCCGTTACCGGGCAGGTTAGTGCTTGAAGGTATATCTTTAGATCTTGCAATTGAATCTTTTAGTTTCTTGTTTTCTCACTAGTTTAGTTTATAAAAAGAAAACTAAAAACTGAAATTTAGGTTGCCTCATTTGCTTCATCCTTATAATGTCTTTCGTGAGAATGATGGAAAGGATAATTGTGCTCGAGTGTTAGAAGAAGAATGCATTAAAATGTTTGGCACTAAATCTTTGAATGATGAGCATGATTTCAATGTTGTTAGTATGAATTCTTTGAATATCCATGATGCTAATGATATGCAAATCCATCAGCTTGGGGATGCCATGTTTGATGAAGATTATATTTTTTTGTCCCCCAAGTTTTGATGAGAATATTTATTATGATGAAAGCATGCCTCCTATTTATGATGATTATATCGATGAAAGTGGGTCTGGAAGAGTGTCAACTTTAGGAAGTAATGATCCCGCTATTTTGGAGGGTGTTGAATCTTATTATAATGATGAAAGTGGATTTGGAGAGGTGATGACTTTATTTAGTGATGAATCCACTATTTTGGAAGAGGTTCCAATTGATTATGAGAACAAAGTTTCTATCTATGATGATTATTGTGATGACATGTACGCTATAAAGAATAATGATAACCATGAAACGCTCATCATGATTTTAATTTTCAATTGGATTATGCCTCACATGATAGTTATTTTGTTGAGTTTGCTCCCACAATTATTGATAAGAATAAATTTGCTTATGTGGTGAGTAGTAAAATTTCTATGCTTATCGATCATGAAAATAATGCTTTATGTGATAGCTATATTGTTGAATTCATTAATGATCGTACTGAAAATTATTATTAGAGATGAACATATGCTTCTACATATCGCAATAATATCAAGTTTCCTCTCTATGTGTTCAAAATATTGAAGTTTTACTTGTTTTATCTTCCTATGCTAGTTGATTCTTGTTCCCATAAGTTGTTTGCTCACACAATCCCGATGCATAGGAAGTGGGTTAGGCTTAAATGTGCTAGTCATATGCTTCATGATGCTCCCATTATGTTTCAATTCTTATCTTTTATGTGAGCATTATTAAAATCATCATGCCTAGCTAAAAAGGCATTAAAGAAAAGCGCTTGTTGGAAGACAACCCAACATTAACCCCAACTGTTTTTGTGTGTTCATATTATTATGCTACTGTAGTAATCATGTTTTATAGCTTTTGTTTCAATAAAGTGCCAAGTAAAGCCTTTGGGATAGTATGGATGATAGTTGACTTGATTCTGTGCAAAAACAGAAACTTTTGCTCCTAGTCCAGCAATTTTTAAAATTCACTGGAACGTGCTTTTGATCTGAATTATTTACACAAGATTTACGTAGAAATTATCAAGATTTTACTAATTTTTTAGAATTTTCAGAGTTACAGAAGTATGATTTCAATTCAGATCTTTACACACTGTTCTGTTTTTGACAGATTCTATTTTCGATGCATAGTTTGTTTGTTTTCTAGTTTCTATGGCTTATATTGGTTAATATAAATTGTAGAAATGATAGGGTACAGTAGGCATCATGTGAGAAAAATTATGAATCTTGTCTTGACAGTACCAAAGTGAATGATTTGTTTTATTATACTGACGGAGCTCACGAGTTTTCTGTTAAGTTTTGTGTTGTGAAGTTTTCAAGTTTTGGGTAAAGTTTTGATGGACTACAGAATAAGGAGTGGCAAGAGCCTAAGCTTGGGGATGCCCAAGGCACCCCAAAGTAATATTCAAGGAATACCCAAGCAACTAAGCTTGGGGATGCCCCGGATGGCATCCCCTCTTTTGTCTTCAATCCATCAGTAAATTTACTTGGGGCTATATTCTTATTCACCACATGATATGTGTTTTGCTTGGAGCGTCATTTTCTTTTATTAGGATTTGCTTGCTGCTACTTAGAACAATGTTTTGCATCTTTTATTTCAATAAAAATGTCAAGTATAGCCTTTACCATGCTTATTTTTCAAGTCTTTATGTTGATGTTTGAAAACAAAAAGTTTGCTGTTATGTTTTGAATATTTGTGAATATTGTGAACATGATAAAATCTTGAAATTTTTACAAAAATGAGTAACAACAAATTTTATACAATGTGGTAATTTTTCAGAATTTTTGGAGTGAGGGAAGTATGATTCCTCTTGCATTCTTTACAGACTGTTCTGTTTAGACAGATTGCTGTTATGTTTGCATTGTTGGCATATGTTTGCTTGTTTAATGATTCTATTTGAGGACAGGAGTATTAAATATGCAGAGGCATTTAGTATGTAATGTCAAATAATAATTTTAGTAATTTGCTACAGTAGAGAATGATAAGGTTTATGTGTTGATTTATACTAACTTATCTCACGAGTTCTTGTTGAGTTTTGTGAGCATGATGTTTTTAAGATTCTGGGAAACTATGATATGAGAGGAATTAAGGAGACACAAAAGCTCAAGCTTGGGGATGCCCAAGGCATACCTAATTAATATTTCAAGAAGTCTCAAGCATCTAAGCTTGGGGATGCCCCGGTTGGCATCCCACGTTTCTTCATCAACAATTATCGGTTAGCCTTGGTTGAGCCTAATTTTTTGCTTCTTCACATTGGTTGTGCTATACTTGGAATGTCACTTTATTTTCTTTTGCTTTCTGTTTGAATAAAGTACTTAAGATCAAAATTTTCTTTACCCCTTTGATGAGACCAGCATGCGTTTTGTGCGGCGAATCCAGGAGTCTGAGGTGAAGGAGGCTTTAAAAAGGATGAAAGGAGGCAAGGCGATGGGCCCTGACTGTATCCCCATTGAGGTGTGGAAAGGTCTCGGGGACATAGCAATAGTATGGCTAACCAAGCTTTTCAACCTCATTTTTCGGGCAAACAAGATGCCAGAAGAATGGAGAAGGAGTATATTAGTACCAATCTTCAAGAACAAGGGGGATGTTCAGAGTTGTACTAATTACCGTGGAATTAAGCTGATGAGCCATACAATGAAGCTATGGGAGAGAGTCATTGAGCACCGCTTAAGAAGAATGACAAGCGTGACCAAAAATCAGTTTGGTTTCATGCCTGGGAGGTCGACCATGGAAGCCATTTTCTTGGTACGACAACTTATGGAGAGATATAGGGAGCAAAAGAGGGACTTGCATATGGTGTTCATTGACTTGGAGAAGGCCTGTGATAAGATACCGCGGAATGTCATGTGGTGGGCCTTGGAGAAACACAAAGTCCCAGCAAAGTACATTACCCTCATCAAGGACATGTACGATAATGTTGTGACAAGTGTTCGAACAAGTGATGTCGACACCGATGACTTCCCGATTAAGATAGGACTGCATCAGGGGTCAGCTTTGAGCCCTTATCTTTTTGCATTGGTGATGGATGAGGTCACAAGGGATATACAAGGAGATATCCCATGGTGTATGCTCTTTGCGGATGATGTGGTGCTAGTTGATGATAGTCGGACGGGGGTAAATAGGAAGTTAGAGTTATGGAGACAAACCTTGGAATCGAAAGGGTTTAGGCTTAGTAGAACTAAAACCGAGTACATGATGTGCGGTTTCAGTACTACTAGGTGTGAGGAGGAGGAGGTTAGCCTTGATGGCCAGGTGGTACCTCGGAAGGACACCTTTCGGTATTTGGGGTCAATGTTGCAGGAAGATGGGGGTATTGATGAAGATGTGAACCATCGAATCAAAGCCGGATGGATGAAGTGGCGCCAAGCTTCTGGCATTCTCTGTGACAAGAGAGTGCCACAAAAGCTAAAAGGCAAGTTCTACAGGACGGCGGTTCGACCCGCAATGTTGTATGGCGCGGAGTGTTGGCCGACTAAAAGGCGACATGTTCAACAGATTAGGTGTGGCGGAGATGCGTATGTTGAGATGGATGTGTGGCCACACGAGGAAGGATCGAGTCCGAATGATGATATACTGAGATAGAGTTGGGGTAGCACCAATTGAGGAGAAGCTTGTCCAACATCGTGCGAGATGGTTTGGGCATATTCAGCGCAGCCTCCGAAGCTCCAGTGCATAGCGGACGGCTAAAGCGTGTGGAGAATGTCAAGAGAGGCGGGGTAGACCGAATTTGACATGGGAGGAGTCCGTTAAGAGAGACCTAAAGGATTGGAGTATCACCAAAGAGCTAGCTATGGACAGGGGTGCGTGGAAGCTTGCTATCCATGTGCCAGAGCCATGAGTTGGTTGCGAGATCTTATGGGTTTCACCTCTAGCCTACCCCAACTTGTTTGGGACTAAAGGCTTTGTTGTTGTTGTTGTTGTAGAGAGAGTCATCACATTGTTACATAATTATTCGACTACTCATTAATCTTCACTTATATCTTTTGGAGTAGTTTGTCATTTACTCTCGTGCTTCACTTATATCCCATGAGTAAATGGTTAAATGAATTGAATATCATAAATCTGAATTTATATATGTTTCATATGCTTATACCATGGGGAGTAATGACTACACATATAAGAAGTAGAGGTGGTAAATTTATTGAAAGTTAGCAAACATAGTATTGGTTACTTGAACAATTCATGAAAGAATATTGAAGGAAGAGAGATTTCACATATAAATATACTATCTTTGACATCTTCTATGATTGTGATCCCCATTAATTATTTTCAAACCTAAGCAAATTAGTTGAAGTTGGACATGGAAGACAACAAAATGAGTTATGCTTGGGTATATTTGTATAGAAGTTATATTGTTATGGATCCTCCAACATGTGGTGCTTGCTATTTTGAATCTTTTGCTAGTCAAAATTTCTGTACTAAGCGGGATTACTGCTTGTGTGTCCAAACTCCTTGAACCAATTTTCTTGCATGTGTGTCCACCATATCTACCTATATGCGGTATTTACCTGTCGTTCCAAGTAAATTTGCATGTGCCGAACTCTAAACCTTCAAGTAATAATCTGCTTTGCATTCCTGAATCGCTCATGTGGCGACTAGGGGCTGTCAGTATCTTCCATGCTAGGTGGGTTATTCTCACGATGAGTGGACTCTGCTCATCATTCATGAGAAAATGACTGGTAATTGGGATGCCCAGTCCTATGATCAAAAGATCAAAAACAAAATCACAAATAAATTAAAACGAACACCCCCAGGATTGTTGATAGTTGGACGGTACCCGTTGTTTCAGACCAGCCGTGGAATGTGATTGTTGGTGGTGGGGGAGTAAAAAATTTACCATTCTGTTTGGGAACCACCTATAATGTGCCTAGTATGGAAGATATTGGGAACTCTTGGTTGTTATGTTGACAATGAAAGCATGCCTCTCAAAATTATTTTCATCTTTGTTTTAAAAGCTTCGAGCTCTGGCACCTCTGCAAATCCCTGCTTCCCTTTGCGAAGGGCCTATCTTTTACTTTTATGCAAGAGTCAGTAGTATTCCTTCTCATTCCAACCTACTCTTTAGTTGGCAAGCATCATGTGGTGGGGAAAGATCTAAACATATGTGGCCATTCAAATATATTTGATCATGAATTATTATTGTTGACAATTATCTATATGATAAGTAAGTTAGGAGGCGAAACATTAAGCCCCTATCTTTCTCTGTGTTCAATGGATGCTATTTGTTCTAAAAATATGCTTTGAGTGGTAGCAATCATGGAAGACTATATGATAGTTGAAAATGTGGGATTTGCTAAAAAGCTCTTACATAGACCCTTCCTGAAAATAAGATGAATTGCAATTGTTTGATGACTGAGAACATAGTTTGTTAGTTTTCAAGAAAGTTTATGGTCTATGCTTTAACATGTGAGTAGCTTGTTTCTTGATCATGAGGAGCTTTATGATATGAGCTACTGTTATGATATATAATGATGCTAGAAAAAGTGACTGAAATTATCATTGATCAAACTTGTGCACTTGATAGCATTCCACATCAAAAATTCTATTTTTATCATTTACCTACTCGAGGACGAGCAGGAATTAAGCTTGGGGATGCTTGATACGTCTCCAACGTATCTATAATTTTTTATTGTTCCAGGCTATTATATTATCTATCTTGGATGTTTTATATGCATTTATATGCTATTTTTTGTGATTATTGGGACTAACCTATTAACCTAAAGCCCAGTGCCACTTTCTGTTTTTCCTTGTTTTTTGAGTTTCGCAGAAAAGAAATATAAAATGAAGTCCAAATAAGCTGAAAATTTACGGAGAATATTTTTGGAAAATATAAAAAATACTGGAACGAAAAGATATCAGAGAAGAGTCCCGAGGCCACCACTAGGGTGGAGGACGCTCCCCTAGGGCGCGCCTCCCGTCCTTGTCGTCACCTCGTGGGCCCCCTTGACTTGTCCCCGATGCCAACACCTCCTATAAATCCTAAAACCTTCAGAACAGAACCTAGATCGGGAGTTTCGCCGCCGCAAGCCTCTGCAGCCACGAAAAACCAACCGGGAGCTCGTTCCGGCACCCTGCCGGACGGGGAAACCATCACTGGTGGCCATCTTCATCATCCCGGCGCTCTCCATGACGAGGAGGGAGTAGTTCACCCTCGGGGCTGAGGGTATGTACCAGTAGCTATTTGTTCGATCTCTCTCTCTCTCTCTCTCTCTCTCTCTCTCTCTCTCTCTCTCTCTCTCTCTCTCTCTCTCTCTCTCTCTCTCTCTCTCTCTCTCGTGTTCTTGTTTGACACGATCTTGACGTATCGCGAGTTTTGCTATTATAGTTGGATCTTATGATGTTTCTTCCCCTCTACCTTCTTGTAATGGATTGAGTTTTCCCTTTGAAGTTATCTTATCGGATTGAGTCTTTAAGGATTTGAGAACACTTGATGTATGTCTTGCATGTGTTTATCTGTGGTGACAATGGGATATTCACGTGATCCACTTGATGTATGTTTTGGTGATCAACTTGCGGGTTCTGTGACCTTGTCAACTTATGCATAGGGGTTGGCAGACGTTTTCGTCTTGACTCTCCGGTAGAAACTTTGGGGCACTCTTTGAAATTCTTTGTGTTGGTTTGAATAGATGAATCTGAGATTGTGTGATGCATATCGTATAATCAAACCCGTGGATACTTGTGGTGACATTGCAGTATCTAGGTGATATTAGGGTTTTGGTTGATTTTGTATCTTAAGGTGTTATTTTAGTACGAACTCTAGGGCTGTTTTTTACACTTATAGGAATAGCCTAATAGATCAATCAGAAAGAATAACTTTAAGGTGGTTTCGTACCCTACAATAATCTCTTCGTTTGTTCTCCGCTATTAGTGACTTTGGAGTGACTTTTTGTTGCTTGTTGAGGGATTGTTATATGATCTAATTATGTTATCATTGTTGAGAGAACTTGAACTAGTGAATGTATGAGCTCTAGGCCTTATTTCCAAGGATTGCAATACCGTTTTCGCTCACTTTTATTACTTGTTACGTTGCTGTTTTTATATTTTCAGATTACAAAAACCTATATCTACCATCCATATTACATTTGTATCACTATCTCTTCGCCGAACTAATGCACCTGTACAATCTACCATTGTATTGATGTGTTGGGGACACAAGAGACTCTTTATTATTTGGTTGTAGGGTTGTTTGAGAGATACCATCTTGAATGCATACGTGTATGTATGAGCGTTTTCAAAAAAATGTCCAGAGACATATGAGCGCTTGTATTCAAAAAATGTCCAGAGACGTGTGGGCAGATGAACCCTCAGCGTCTTACATCCCTGTTTGGTTCATAAGTTCTAGGACTTTTTTAGTCCCAACTAAAAAGTCGGTAGTCTTTAGAAAGTCCTTATTTGTTTGGTTCCTGGGATTAAACATGGACTAAAAGACCATGTTACAATTTGAAAGTCCCAAAAACTCTTCCTCAGGGTCTTCTTTCATAAATCCTAAATGCCCATTTTTAGTCTCATGTTTGGTTTAGATGGGACTAAAAGAGACTTTTTTAAATCCCTACACCAATAAGTCCCTTTAAACAAACACATCCTTAATCCATGCGCACAATCAAGGATTTCGCCGACTCCATCAGGAGCGGCCACCGGCAACGGCAGCACTGGCAACGGCAGCACTTCCTTATCCTGCGTTGGTGGTGTGGCTAGATTGGTTCCTGCGGCCACCGGCAACGGCAGCGCTTCCTTATCCTGCGTTGGTGGTGTGGCTAGATTGGTTCCCTAGGGTGCTATTTGTAATTTTTTATTTTGTTAGGGTTTGTTGTACCACTACTTATTTTTAATATAATCTAGAGTTGTTATCTGAAAAAAAGCGACATCTTTTTATTTTTTTGCCAGAACACAAGCTAGATTTTCTGATCATAATTCAGAATTTGTACTCCAAACAAGATCCACACATATACATGGACTGTAAATTACTCAGGCTCCTCTACTACGCATGAACACGAATCAGAGCGTAAGCGTGAGACGGCTACAGGAGAACGCGTCGCCGTCAGGCCGGCTGTAGGGAAGCGCGCGCGCGGCGAGCCTTCCCTTGCGCTTCTCCATGAACAGCTGCAGCGACGCCTTCCTCGCCATGGGCAGGTCGCCGTTCCCTCGCGTGGTGCCTGATGCGGCAGCGACACGCAGCAGCTCGGCGGCCCTGTCGGCCGGCATCTCGTCAAGCACCAGCACCTGCCCGCTGTAGAAGATGGTCATCTGCGCGTGCTCCGGCGCAGGACCCACCGCGTGCTCGTTTTGTGCGGGCACTTCCGCTCCGGGCATGAGGGGGAGAGCCACCGGCCGCGTCTCCGCCGCCTTAATGCAGCGGCTGAGAACGCCGCACGCCGCGGCGAACCGTCGGCTCTTAGCGCTCCCTGTCGCCGCCATTCTTGCCGCTTGATCCATCAATGCCCCCGTACGCTCTGCAGGCCTCGCGAACTCGCGGTGGGGAGAGGAAGCTCTGCTTTGATCGGGTGTTGTGCTGGTTGGAGGAAGGAAATTGATGGGTTTGCTTTATAGTAGGAATCGCAGCGTGTCCTGTGGGCTGTTGCTGTCATGCGTGGGGGATGGGATGTTTCTTCCTGGCGCCTCTGGCACGAAGAACACGTGCTGGTCGAGGGACAGCACGATAGTTGCAACGTGGTGGATGGAACTCCACTCATGCCGCACGTTCAGTTGTTAACTCGGCAGCAGGCAGAAGTTGGAAATTGATGGAGTGGGTCTCCCTCCCGCTGCCGATTCCGTGCGTCGATCATCCGGAGAAAAATCTTATACGACCGGGTTGTACTCTCCATCAGCTTAGACCAGGTTCACGGCATGTGCCGATTTCGGTCTCAAAGCACCGGTCCTGATTACCACCTAACTTTAATTGCAGTCCTACTGATTCCTATCATGTTTTATTTTCTGAAAAAGTTATAATCTATTCATAATCAATCATAACAGGGCAGAGCATAGCGGAGATAAATGGAAGGGTACTATGCAAGGCCAACAATATTCCTGAATTAGAATGTATAATGCTTATCTGGCCAAAGACTGAAAAAAATGTTGTTTAATGGATTTGGAAGACTTCAAATAGATTAAGGCATAAAATCTTTTTCTGGCTGCTTCTTCATGATAGAATCAACATCGGGAATCTGTTGAAAAGAAAGAATATCACAAAGTTCCTTTGTAGCTCAGGCTACATGGAACCTCTTATCCTCAACCCTCCCGCCTTGCTTTGAGATCCGTACTCTCCAACTAACTTATAACAAGCAGATTTTTGTTTTTTGTTTCTCTAAAATGAAACAACATATGAATTTCATCGAACAAACATTAGAACATCAATGTGTGAAGAAACTTTCAGATTTTTTGGTCCGATATAAATATACAAAATGAGATTTTGTTTGACTAAAAATATTATCTTAAGTATTTAAAATGCATGAAAAAATCTGAAAGTTTTTTCCCGGATTGTAGTTAGAATGTATTGTTGTTTTGCAAAATTTGAAGTTTATATGTTGTGTCGTTTGAGAGAAACAAAAAAGACAAATGCGTCTGCACGGATCGCGATGCATAAATAGATGGCAAAGATAAGGGGTACTATGTAGCATGAGCTACAGAAAACCACACTCAAAGAATATGCATCTGGATGAGGATGTGGAGTTTCTGCACCCGAGCTCATATGAGCTCGGGTGAACAGTAAAATCAAAAAAAATTAAAAAAAATCCAAATTTCTTTTGGTAGAAACATTGACAAAAGTTTTAAGTGCTTGCAAAAATTCGTCACGAAATCACATTTCTAGAAGGCGTGGCAAAAAAACAAAATCGGTACTCTGAAAATGCTACTTTCAAAAGCATTTTGGAGGCTGAATTTGTTTTTTTTGCCACGCCTTACAGGAATGTGATTTCATGATGAATTTTTGCAAGCACTTAGAACTTTTGTCAATGTTTCTCTGGGATTTTTTTGGAATTTTTTGAATTTCTTTTGAATTTTTTCCGATTTTACTGTTCACCGAGCTCAAATGAGCTCGGGAGCAGAAAGGCACTTTCGTCTGGATGACTACAATTGCATTCAATGTAGGGAGAATTCTGAAGTGAAGAAACTTTGAGGCACCTTTTCTGGGATTGTACCTTTGCACAAGAATGCTGGAAATGCATTGTTCCAAACAAAAAATTAGGAATACTGAGCCTTGATGACATTATGATTTTACACTCCTATCTCCCAAAAGAATTTGCTCTGGACATTATTATCCAAGGATGTTTGAGAATCTGGACTCTAAGAAATGGAAAGATTTTCAGAAAGGAGGTGCCGAGTATTAACTGCTGGAAATATTGGGTCAGAGAAGATTTCGGTCTTCTACAACACAGGATCAAAGGAAAAAATTTGGACAGATTCAAGGATTGGATTTCTACACATCTATGATGATTGCAGAGGATGTAATTTTTTATCTTTAATGTTATCATGTTCCCAAGACTAGGAATTGGATAAGTACCTCTTAGAGGGTCATTGTATTTTTCTTTTTCTTTGTACATATTCTGTCTTTATTATTTAATGAAAATTACCGTAGAACAATTGTTCTACGGTTTCGGCTTAGAAGAAATCATAACAGCGCAAAGAAGTTCAAAAACAATCATAACAAGATAGAGAATACCATAATTAACTTCCGCAAAAAAATACCATATAGGTAACAAAACTACAATCTGGTCCGTGCACCACCTAGTGAGTGTGATGACTATAAACAATTGAGTGGGCCGAAAACGTGCCGCTGTCAACGTCCCTCTCGCACGGTAGCTGGGCAAACCTTATTATAGTAGACAGTTGGGAAGTCGTTATGCTAAAGTGCCGCAGGACCAGCGCAATGGAGTAGCAACCATCGTCGATAAAGAGAGTCGTAGATCAAAACAATCAAAACTGTAAACACACGAATGAAGACTAGATCAAAACAAATCACAGGCTAAATTCGACAAGATCCGACAGAGACACACCTTCACATGCACTCCGACGAGTAGACGAATCACCAGGACGAGATTAAATATGGGAGACATTATTCGTACTGAGAGACATAGCCGCCGCCACATAGCCCCAACTAAGACACGTAACCTAAGAAGAATAAGAGTGTGGTACCTCCTGCCGGCAGGATGGGAGGGGGCGAGATCTTCCGCACATCCATGGCCCGAAGGCCATCGGAGGCAAGGCGGACTGGCGATGGCATCCAGGGTGAAGGACGAAACCTAATATCCTAGGAGTATTTTCGTATGGAGGAGGAAAGAACGCAACCACGTTTTGTGGTTGTCATTAGGATTTGTGTCTTTCTTTGACAATCCATCATTCCAGAAACCACATCTCATGGTAAATTGTTGTTGTTGTTGTTTGTTGATCAATATTTTGATAGTTTCTTTTTCCCCCTTTGTTTAGGCATATCTTCGGTCTTGTATTAATTTGCATTTTACGTACTGATTTTTTGTGTGTATGTATGTTTGTATGTATATGTGTGTATGTGTGTGTGTGGTGTGGTGTGGTGTGGTGTGTGTGTGTGTGTGTGTGTGTGTGTGTGTGTGTGTGTGTGTGTGTGTGTGTGTGTGTGTGTGTGTGTGTGTGTGTACAGCCTAATCATGTAGAGTCCTAATGTGTATGTGTTTGTATCCCCTCGATGTTTCATTTTAAGTTAATAAATTCATTCTTTATTGAGAAACAAGAAAACATCAAAAAACAGTTTATATTCTACCGAGCAACTACAGACTCTAGAAGCACAATCTACAAGCTATGAAGATTTTTTTTCTTTGAAAACACCTCCCATATGTTAACTAATTTAAAAGTTGTGATAATCGTTTCTTACAACATTAGCCATTCAAGGCGGAAAACTAGTACAAAGAATACCCTCTAACCTATTATCGAAGCTAAATTTCGGAATCCAATGTGCGACCTCATTGCCCTTCGATTGATTTTCTTCAGCTTAAAATTCTGAAGAAGTATAGAGATGGATAAAGCTTTGCTCTTGAGATCAACAAGGTGTGACCTGTCAAAGTTTTTATTTGTAAGGAAAGAAACCATAAAAGAGCAACCAGTCTCCAAAATAATAGGTTTATGAAAAGTTATATCGATATAAAGACCGGCTAGGTGTTGGGGAACGTAGTAATTTCAAAAAAAATCCTACGCACACGCAAGATCATGGTGATGGCATAGCAACGAGAGGGGAGAGTGTTGTCCACGTACCCTCGTAGATCGTAAGCGGAAGCGTTATGACAACGCGGTTGATGTAGTCGTACGTCTTCACGATCCGACCGATCCAAGTACCGAACGTACGGCACCTCCGAGTTCAGCACACGTTCAGCTCGATGACGATCCCGGACTCGATCCAGCAAAGTGTCGGGATGAGTTCCGTCAAGACGACGGTGTGGTGACGATGATGATGCTCTATCGCGCAGGCTTCGCCTAAACTCCGCGACGATATGACCGAGGTGGAATATGGTGGAGGGGGCACCGCACACGGCTAAGGAACGATCCGTAGATCAACTTGTGTCTTATGGGGTGCCCCCTACCCCGTATATAAAGGAGGAGGGGAGGTGCGGCCGCCCTCCTAGGGTGCGCTGGAGAGTCCTACTCCCACCGAGTAGGACTCCCCCCTCTTGCCTTGTTGGAGAAGGAAAGGGGGGAGGGGAAAGAGGAAGGGGGGCGCGCGGCCTGCACTGGCCGGCCCTCCTCTTCTCCCTCATGGCCCACTAAGGCCCAATATCCCCCGGGAGGGTTCCGGTAACCCCCCGGTGTTCCGGAAAAATCCCGATTTCATCCGGAACCATTCCGATATCCAAATATAGGCTTCCAATATATCAATCTTTATGTCCCGACCATTTCGATACTCCTCGTCATGTCCGTGATCACATCCGGGACTCCGAACAAACTTCGGTACATCAAAACTTATAAACTCATAATAAACTGTCATCGTAACGTTAAGCGTGCGGACCCTACGGGTTCGAGAACTATGTAGACATGACCTAGAACTATTCTCGGTCAATAACCAATAGCGGAACCTGGATGCCCATATTGGTTCCTACATATTCTTCAAGATCTTTATCGGTCAAACCGCATAACGACATCGTTGTTCCCTTTGTCATCGGTATGTTACTTACCCGAGATTCGATCGTCGGTATCCAATACCTAGTTCAATCTCGTTACGGCAAGTCTCTTTACTCGTTCGTAATGCATCATTCCGTAACTAACTCATTAGTTACATTGCTTGCAAGGCTTATAGTGATGTGCATTACCGAGAGGGCCAGAGATACCTCTCCGACAATCGGAGTGACAAAACCTAATCTCGAAATCGCCAACCCAACATGTACCTTTGGAGACACCTGTAGTACTCCTTTATAATCACCCGATTACGTTGTGACGTTTGGTAGCACCAAAGTGTTCCTCCGTAAACGGAGTTGCATAATCTCATAGTTACGAGAACATGTATAAGTCATGAAGAAAGCAATAGCAATATACTAAACGATCAAGTGCTAGGCTAACGGAATGGGTCATGTCAATCACATCATTCTCCTAATGATGTGATCCCATTAATCAAATAACAACACATGTCTTTGGTTAGGAAACATAACCATCTTTGCTTAATGAGCTAGTCAAGTAGAGGCATACTAGTGACTATATGTTGTCTATGTATTCACACATGTATCATGTTTCCGGTTAATACAATTCTAGCATGAATAATAAACATTTATCATGAAATAAGGAAATAAATAATAACTTTATTATTGCCTCTAGGGCATATTTCCTTCAGTCTCCCACTTGCACTAGAGTCAATAATCTAGTTCACATCATCATGTGATTCAACACTAATATTCACATCTGTATGTGATTAACACCCATAGTTCACATCGTCATGTGACCAACACCCAAAGGGTTTACTAGAGTCAATAATCTAGTTCACATCGCTATGTGATTAACACCCAAAGAGTACTAAGGTATGATCATGGTTTGCTCGTGAGAGAAGCTTAGTCAACGGGTCTGTCACATTCAGAGCCGTATGTATTTTGCAAATATTCTATGTCTACAATGCTCTGCACGGAGCTACTCTAGCTAATTGCTCCCACTTTCAATATGTATCCAGATTGAGACTTAGAGTCATCTGGATCAGTGTAAAAAGCTTGCATCGATGTAACTCTTTACGACAGGCTCTTTTATCACCTCCATAATCGAAAAATATTTCCTTAGTCCTCACTAAGGATGTTCTTGACCACTGTCCAGTGATCTACTCCTAGATCATTATTGTACTCCCTTGCCAAATTTAGAGCAAGGTATACAATAGGTCTGGTACATAGCATAACATACTTTATAGAACCTATGACTGAGGCATATGGAATGACTTTCATTCTCTTTTCTATTTTCTGTCGTGGTCGGGATTTGAGTCTTACTCAATTTCGCACGTTTGCAACACAGGCAAGAACTTTTCTTTGACTGTTCCATTTTGAACTACTTCAAAATCTTGACAAGGTATGTACTTATTGAAAAAATTATCAAGCGTGTTGATCTATCTCAATAGATCTTGATGCTCAATATGTAAGTAGCTTTACTGAGGTCTTTCTTTTAAAGAACTCCTTTCAAATACTCCTTTATGCTTTCGGAAAAATTCTACATCATTTCGATTAACAATATGTCATTCACATATACTTATCGAAGTGTTGTAGTGCTCCCACTCACTTTCTTGTAAATACAGCATCTCCAAAAGTCTCAGATAATACCATATGCTTTGATCACACTATCAAAGCGTTTATTCCAACTCCGAGATGCTTGCACCAGTCCATAGATGGATCGCTGAAGCTTGCACATTTTGTTAGCTCCTTTAGGATTGACAAAACCTTCTGGTTGCATCATATACAACTCTTCTTTAATAAATCCATTAAAGAATGTAGTTTTGACATCCATTTACCAGATTTCATAAAATGTGGCAATTGCTAACATGATTCGGACAGACTTAAGCATCGCTACAGTTGAGAAAATCTCATTGTAGTCAACACCTTGAACTTGTTGAAAACCTTTTTGCGACAAGTCGAGCTTTGTAGATAGTAATACTACTATCAGCATTTGTCTTCCTCTTGAAGATCCATTTATATAATATGGCTTGCCGATCATCGGGCAACTCCATCAAAGTCTACACTTTGTTCTCATACATGGATCCCATCTCAGATTTCATGGCCTCAAGCCATTTCGCGGAATCTGGGCTCATCATCGCTTCCTCATAGTTCATAGGTTCATCATGGTCTAGTAACATGACTTCCAGAACATGATTACCGTACCACTCTGGTGCGGATCTTACTCTGGAAGACCTACGAGGTTTGGTAGCAACTTGATCTGAAGTTTCATGATCATCATCATTAACTTCCTTACTAATTGGTGTAGGAATCACTAGAACTGATTTCTGTGATGAACTACTTTCCAATAAGGGAGAAGGTACAATTACCTCATCAAGTTCTACTTTCCTCCCACTCACTTCTTTCGAGAGAAACTTCTTCTCTAGAAAGGATCCATCTTAGCAACGAATAACTTGCCTTTGGATCTGTGATAGAAGGTGTACCCAATAGTTACCTTTGGGTATTCTATGAAGACGCACTTTTCCGATTTGGGTTCGAGCTTATCAGGTTGAAACCTTTTCATATAAGCATCGCAACTCCAAGCTTTAAGAAACGACAGCTTAGGTTTACTGCTAAACCATAGTTCATACGGTGTCATCTCAACGGATTTAGATGGTGCCCTATTAAACGTGAATGCAGCTGTCTCTAATGCATAACCCCAAAACGATAGTGGTAAATCGGTAAGATACATCATAGATTGCACCATATCCAATAAAGTGCGGTTACGACGTTCGGACACACCATTATGTTGTGGTGTTCCATGTGGCGTGAGCTGTGAAACTATTCCACTTTGTTTTAATTGAGGACCAAACTCGTAACTCAAATATTCATCTCCACGATCAGATCGCAGAAACTTTATTTTCTTGTTACGATGATTTTCCACTTCACTTTGAAATTCTTTGAACTTTTCAACTATTTCAGACTTATGTTTCATCAAGAAGATATACGCATATCGGCTCAAATCATCTGTGAAGGTCAGAAAATAATGATACTTGCCACGAGCATCAACACTCATTGGATCGCATACATCGGTATGTATTATTTCCAACAAGTCAAGAGCTCGCTCCATTGTTCCGAGAACGGAGTTTTAGTCATCTTGCCCAAAAGGCACGGTTCGCAAGCATCAAATGATTCATAATCAAGTGATTCCAAAAGCCCATCAGTATGGAGTTTCTTCATGCACTTTACACCAATATGACCTAAACTGCAGTGCCACAAATAAGTTGCACTATCATTATTAACTTTACATCTTTTGGTTTCAATATTATGAATATGTGTATCACACGATCGAGATCCAACAAACCATTTTCATTGGGTGTATAACCATCGAAGGTTTTATTCATGTAAACAGAATAACAATTATTCTTTAACTTTAAATGAATAACCGTTTTGCAATAAACATGATCAAATCATATTCATGCTCAACGCAAACGCTAAATAACATTTATTTGGCTGTTAACACTAATCTCGAAAATATAGGGAGTGTGTGATGATGATCATATCAATCTTGGAACTATTTCCAACACTCATCTTCACTTCCCCTCAACTAGTCTCCGTTTATTATGTAACTCCTGTTTCGAGTTACTAATCTTAGCAACCGAACAAGTATCAAATACTCAGGGGCTACTATAAACACTAGTAAGGCACATATCAATAACCTGTATATCAAATATACTCTTGTTCACTTTACCATCCTTCTTATCCACCAAATATTCAGGGCATTTCCGCTTCCAAAGGACCATTTCCTTTGCGAGTAAAGCACTTTCGCCTTCAGCTTTGGTCCAGCTTTGGGCTTCTTCAAGGAGCGACAACTTGCTTGTCATTCTACTTGAAGTTCCCTTTCTTTCCCTTTGCCCTTTTCTTGAAACTAGTGGTCTTGTCAATCATCAACACTTGATGCTATTTTCTTGATTTCTACCTTCGTCGATTTCAGCATCACGAAGAGCTTGGGAATTACTTTTGTCATCCCTTGCATATTATAGTTCATCACGAAGTTCTACTAACTTGGTGATGGTGACTAGAGAATTCTGTCAATCACTATCTTATCTGGAAGATTAACTCCCACTTGATTCAAGCGATTGAAGTACCTAGACAATCTGAGCACATGCTCACTAGTTGAGCGATTCTCCTCCATCTTTTAGCTATAGAACTTGTTGGAGACTTCATATCTCTCAACTCGGGTATTTGCTTGAAATATTAACTTCAACTCCTGGAACATCTCATATGGTCCATGACGCTCAAAACGCCTTTGAAGTCCCGATTCTAAGCCGTTAAGTATGGTGCACTAAACTATCAAGTAGTCATCATATTGAGCTAGCCAAACGCTCATAACGCCTGCATTTGCTCCTGCAATAGGTCTGTCACCTAGCGGTGCATTAAGGACATAATTCTTCGTGCAGCAATGAGGATAAACCTCGGATCACGGATCCAATCCGCATCATTGCTACTAACATTTTTCAATACAATTTTCTAGGAACACATATAAAAACATAGGGAAGCAAAAAACATAGGGAAGCAACAACGCGAGCTATTGATCTACAACATAATTTGCAAAATGCTACCAGGACTAAGTTCATGATAAATTAAAGTTCAATTAATCATATTACTTAAGAACTCCCACTTAGATAGACATCCCTCTAATCTTCTAAGTGATTACGTGATCCAAATCAACTAAACCATGTCCGATCATCACGTGAGATGGAGTAGTTTCAATGGTGAACATCACTATGTTGATCATATCTACTATATGATTCACGTTCGACCTTTCGGTCTCCGTGTTCCGAGGCCATATCTGTATATGCTAGGCTCGTCAAGTTTGACTGAGTATTCGCGTGTGCAACTGTTTTGCACCCGTTGTATTTGAACGTAGAGCCTATCACACCCGATCATCACGTGGTGTCTCAAAGACGAAGAACTTTCGCAACGGTGCATACTCGGGAGAACACTTCTTGATATTTAGTGAGAGATCATCTTATAATGCTACCGTCAATCAAAGCAAGATAAGATGCATAAAGGATAAACATCACATGCAATCGATATAAGTGATATGATATGGCCATCATCATCTTGTGCTTGTGATCTCCATCTCCGAAGCACCGCCATGATCACCATCGCCACCGGCGCGACACCTTGATCTCCATCGTAGCATCGTTGTCGCCTCGCCAACTATTGCTTCTCGACTATCGCTACCGCTTAGTGATAAAGTAAAGCAATTACAGGCGTTGCATTTCATACAATAAAGCGACAACCATATGGCTCTCGCCATTGCCGATAACTTCGGTTACAAAACATGATCATCTCATACAATAAAATATAGCATCACGCCTTGACCATATCACATCACAACATGCCCTGCAAAAACAAGTTAGACGTCCTCTACTTTGTTGTTGCAAGTTTTACTTGGCTGCTACGGGCTGAGCAAGAACCGTTCTTACCTCGCATCAAAACCACAACGATAGTTTGTCAAGTTGGTGCTGTTTTAACCTTCGCAAGGACCGGCGTAGCCACACTCGGTTCAACTAAAGTGAGAGAGACAGACACCCGCCACCACCTTTAAGCAACGAGTGCTCGCAGCGGTGAAACCAGTCTCGCGTAAGCGTCGCGTAATGTCGGTCCGGCCGCTTCATCTCACAATACCGCCAACCAAAGTATGACATGCTTGGTAAGCGAGATGACTTGTATCGCCCACAACTCACTTGTGTTCTACTGCATATAACATCAACGCATAAAACCAGGCTCGATACCATCATTGGGGAACGAGTAATTTCAAAAATTCCTACGCACACGCAAGATCATGGTGATGGCATAGCAACGAGAGGGGAGAGTGTTGTCCACGTACCCTCGTACACCGTAAGCGGAAGCGTTATGACAACGCGGTTGATGTAGTCGTACGTCTTCACGATCCGACCGATCCAAGTACCGAACGTACGGCACCTCTGAGTTCAGCACACGTTCAGCTCGATGACGATCCCCGGACTCCGATCCAGCAAAGTGTAGGGGATGAGTTCCGTCAGCACGACGGTGTGGTGACGATGATGATGCTCTACCGGCGCAGGGCTTCGCCTAAACTCCGTGACGATATGACCGAGGTGGAATATGGTGGAGGGGGGCACCGCACACGGCTAAGGAACGATCCGTAGATCAACTTGTGTCTTATGGGGTGCGCCCCTGCCCCCGTATATAAAGGAGGGAGGGGGAGGTGCGGCCGGCCCTCCTAGGGTGCGCCTGGAGGAGTCCTACTCCCACCGGGAGTAGGACTCCCCCCTCTTGCCTTGTTGGAGAAGGAAAGGGGGGAGGGGAAAGAGGAAGGGGGGCCCCCTCTCCTTGTCCTATTCGGACTAGGGGGAGGCGCGGCCTGCCCTGGCCGCCCTCCTCTTCTCCCTCATGGCCCACTAAGGCCCAATATCCCCCGGGAGGGTTCCGGTAACCCCCCGGTGTTCCGGAAAAATCCCGATTTCATCCGGAACCATTCCGATATCCAAATATAGGCTTCCAATATATCAATCTTTATGTCTCGACCATTTCGAGACTCCTCGTCATGTCCGTGATCACATCCGGGACTCCGAACAAACTTGGGTACATCAAAACTTATAAACTCATAATAAACTGTCATCGTAACGTTAAGCGTGCGGACCCTACGGGTTCGAGAACTATGTAGACATGACCTAGAACTATTCTCGGTCAATAACCAATAGCGGAACCTGGATGCCCATATTGGTTCCTACATATTCTTCGAAGATCTTTATCGGTCAAACCGCATAACAACATACGTTGTTCCCTTTGTCATCGGTATGTTACTTACCCGAGATTCGATCATCGGTATCCAATTCCTAGTTCAATCTCGTTACCGGCAAGTCTCTTTACTCGTTACATAATGCATCATTCCGTAACTAACTCATTAGTTACATTGCTTGCAAGGCTTATAGTGATGTGCATTACCGAGAGGGCCCAGAGATACCTCTCCGACAATCGGAGTGACAAAACCTAATCTCGAAATACGCCAACCCAACATGTACCTTTGGAGACACCTGTAGTACTCCTTTATAATCACCCAGATTACGTTGTGACGTTTGGTAGCACCAAAGTGTTCCTCCGTAAACGGAGTTGCATAATCTCATAGTTACGAGGAACATGTATAAGTCATGAAGAAAGCAATAGCAATATACTAAATGATCAAGTGCTAGGCTAACGGAATGGGTCATGTCAATCACATCATTCTCCTAATGATGTGATCCCATTAATCAAATAACAACACATGTCTATGGTTAGGAAACATAACCATCTTTGATTAATGAGCTAGTCAAGTAGAGGCATACTAGTGAAGATATGTTTGTCTATGTATTCACACATGTATCATGTTTCCGGTTAATACAATTCTAGCATGAATAATAAACATTTATCATGAAATAAGGAAATAAATAATAACTTTATTATTGCCTCTAGGGCATATTTCCTTCACTAGGCACACCTGGAGCTCTGCTTCGTCTGCACTAGTACACACGACCCACTATAATCCCACGAAGTCATGAGGATATGGCCTGCAAAATTCCTGGCAACGCCCACGCTTGTAGCGCCAACGTTATCCACAAAACTGGAGTCAACATGATCCTAATATAATTCAAAGGCGGAGGCTGCACACCTCAATGATACTCACACGAGTAATGATGAATCTTAAATCATCCCCTACTCCCTTACTTTTCATGTTAGAAACCAACTCTACATTCGATTAACAAAACCAAAACGACGACCATTAATTTTCCACAAAATTAGCAGAGGCGGAGATAGATTTCTCTCCCTTACCAAACATCATATCGTTCCTTAAATAGCCAACTCTCCAGAAAATGAAAATGACTTGCTCACGGACCGAAGAATTTAACTGATCCAACAAGATAAGCAAACAATCCGGCCCGGTAAACTTAAAAACATCTTCCCCCAGAATATTCCACACTTCCCTCAACAACATATGCAAAGCCCTCGCCTAGGACAAGTCAATGAGCATGAAAAGTACATTTATCTTCCACCCCCAGATAGAGCTCATCCCCGAGGTAGCCTAGTGGTGAATGTATCTATTAATATGAACCGCGAGGCTATTAAATGCAACACTCCAAGCAAAATTCTGATCTTTTGAGGGACATTGGGCTTTCAAATGACATTCCAGAGCTTTCTTTCCCCCTTCACACCATCGCTAAATTGCCCACAATCCTCCTTGTTCTCCTTGAGCTTCATAGACATATTATACATACTTTTATAGAGAATATACCAGTCTTCTCATACTGCCACGCAATAAAATTACTATCCCCCGAGGATTGAATACGCATCTTTAGAATCTTATCAGCATCATGTGGATAAAGCAAATGTGAGATTAAATTCACATCTCATCTCCTCGTCCCGTTTATGAATAAATTAGATACCCACTTTAGCCTGGTTCTACCCGTTTTAGCTTAATATTTTAAGCCAGAATTCCCGGGGATCCAATCATCTCTTCAAATATTTAACTAGACCCATCCAACACTACAACACTTCAAAGAAATTTATCATTTAACACATGAGCATGGCCACGAATCAGATCCTAAGCATGAGACGGTAACTAAATAAGACGGTAAGCCTTGCAACGATGCTACCCACCCTATAGGCAGGTGTCATCCACCGCCTTGTTGACGTTTTATTTTTTGCGGCTAGTTCTTTGATATTTCGAAAAATAAAAATCCTACATCCACGGATGATTTACAGATGTTTTACGGAAACTTTTAATAAATTCTCTCCTCCTCTTTCTTCTTTGCCCCCCCACCCCCAAGTTTGCAACCAGAAACTGCCGCCTAATTAGAATCCGTAAAAGGGATCCGTAACTTTAGCATTACTCTTTGGAGAATACCTTTTGGTTCATAACGATGTCATCGCGCGATCAAGAGTGGGGCCTTGGCTTATTTTGTGCTAGTAAAATAATCACTAGAACCATTTTTTTGTTATCTTTCATGCCATGTTTTTCTTGGTGAATACCCATGTTCTGCTCTATTAATATATTCAGAATAAGTGTCGCTGATTTGTACAAAGTCGTACTAAATCAGCGATAATTATTTTGAGACGGAGGGATTATTAGTCAATTCTTAAAACTTAATGTTTCCCTGATTCGACATGTCTCATCTCAAATCTCTATTTGGAAGCTCCTGAATTTGGATATAAGATTTTTTGGGTATAGAGTATCTTTTTTGAATGAAGTTTTATGGTACTACTTATATTGCAGTGAAGTAGTCCCATGGGCATACGAGTACTTGGAGAAATGTGAGGGGGCATATGGACGCTTGTATTTACATGCCATTGTGCAATGACGACGTACCATAATTGCTTATTTGGCTTCCTATATGTCTGCGGACGTGCTTGGTCAGTGCCTGAGCATGTTTGTTTTGGACACTCACTTTCTTTGCAAAACAACCACACTTCTCATATTATCCTCCAGTCACATGCATATGATTGATGAAGGAAAAAGAAAGAATAAAGAAAGAGAAAATGTGGTCCATGATGGGCCAAATCCTAATTGGTCTCATATCCCCCTCATATATGGCTTTGATATGAGATTTATGAACTACCTAAACATGAGTAATGGTCGTTATCTTGGTTCCGCCACTCTTGAAGCACTGGCCTGTCGAGTGGCGATGGCTCTTGCAAAGGATCTTCTTCTCAACCACTATTGTTCTCAATAACATAATTATTTCTTCAGACTGTCAAGTGGTCGTACGGGAGGTAGAGAGCGGTACAGGAGGACAACACGTAGCTATCATCAAAGAGATTCAGGCAGCCGTGGCAGATTTTGAGACTTGTAAAATCCGTGGCAAAGTTTTTTTTTCAGGATTTTTCGTTCAAATCACGAAACAGTATAAAGTAGTTGACCCTTACAAGCACACTGAACATAAATACAAAGGATCATAAACACCTAGAATACCCTAAGACAACCATAACACAAGAAGATCTCCAGAGCCTCGTGTCATCATCCTTGTATCTTGAGGGAAGACTTCTGCAATAGAAGGATCTGCAACCAGGCGCAAACAGGTCAACATATTCGACCACGGTACAATTGCCGCCACGCTGCTTCCTCCTTTCTTGACACCAGCGCTGAGAGGGCATGGACATCAATCCAACACACCTACAACAGTCGTCGCCATCTTTGGCTTTGAGTACCGCGAAAAATATCCCTTCCGGAAGAAAGAGAACTCGAGTCATCCGACCGGTCCAGCACCGCAGCCGGGCCATCCGCCCGGACAAAGCAGGATCTCCCACCAGCATCGGCGCAGAGGAAGGAGAAGAACAGCAGCAGCAAATCATACCTGGAAGGAAGAAGAAGGGTCTTCGTCTCCCTGCATCCATCGCCCATCTGAGGACCCAAACAGCCAGTGCCAATGGACCACCATCCACCATAGCCCGTGACCTAGACGAGATCCGGGATCCCCCACCCAGCTGGCTCCTATACGAAGGCAAAAGCCTCGCCTGACCGCAAACGGAGCCCGGAGAAACTTATTCCGACGCGACACCACCGCAACGGCCTTGACAGCGTCTCCCTCAACCCTAACCCTACCACACACCCACCAAGTAAACAGACCCGAGGTTCCCCTTCCCCCGCCGCCGGAGCGGCCGTCGGAGAGAGAGTGAACCGGCGGCGCCACCGGCGGCGCGCAAGGGAACCCTCGTCGCCTCCCTAGATCGCCTCGTGCAATCCTACTTTTCCGGAGCGGAGCGGTCAGTTTTTTCCAGTGTCAATGGTGTGGCCAAGTCGATCCTCTGTTTACGATTTTTTAATCTGTGGCAGATTTTGAGACCTGTAAAATTACCTTTGAAAGAACGTAGCAGTAACATAGTAGGTGATAGCTTAGCAAAGTTTTCTTTAAATTAGGAAGACATGTTTGGCTTATCCAGCCACGTGACACTCTAATCATCCTTTGCGACATTGTTATTAATTAATATAATTTTGTTCCCCCTAAATAAACCTGAACATGACACTCCCAGACAAAACGAAATCACTAGTTTGAGGAGTACTCGTTGCAAAGATCGCTCCAACTCCCCTGGTTGCGACAAGTGGCGCAGCGCGTCACTTGTCGCAACCTAGGAGTTTTCTCTTTTTTCGTAGATCTATTTATTCAAAACGTTTTATCTCTCAAACCATGCGTCCAAATCTCGAACCACTTTCATCGTTGGATTCCTCGCGTCGAGATCTTCAAAAGTAGATCACATGTTGATAGGTTTTGACGAACTTTTTTTCACGAAAAAACCGGACGAAAAAACCAAACCAGGAGCATGAGTTTTTTTCCCTTTCTAAAAGAGGCACGCCCGTCCCTCTCACGAAATCACAACCATGCCTCTTGCGGAAGCAAAACCGCGACTCTCGCGGAAGGAAAAAGAGAGAAAACGCGTTTTTTTCGTTTCCGAGGGGGCACGGCCGTGACTCTCGCGAAAGCACAACTGTGCCTCTCGCGGAAGCAAAACCGTGACTCTCACGAAAGAAAAAAAACAGAAAACGTGTTTTTTTTCGTTTTCGAGAGGCACGGCCGTGACTCTCGCAAAAGCACAACTGTGCCTCTCGCGGAAGCAAAATCGTGACTCTCGTGAAAGAGAAAAAAACAGAAAACACATTTTTTTCGTTTCCGAGAGGCACGGCTGTGACTCTCGCTAAAGCACAACCGCGCCTCTCGCGGAAGCAAAGCGATGACTCTCGCAAAAGGGAAAAAAACAGAAAACGTGTTTTTTTTTCATTTCTGAGAGGCACGGCCGTGACTCTCGCGAAAGCACACCCGTGCCTCTCGCGGAAGCAAAACCGTGACTCTCGCGAAAGCACACCCGTGCCTCTCGCGGAAGCAAAACCGTGACTCTCGCGAAAGGAAAAAAATAGAAAACGCGTTTTTTTCCGTTTCCGAGAGGCACAGACATGACTCTCACGAAAGCAAACCTTGCCTCTCACGGAAGCAAAAACCGTGACTCTCGCGAAAGGAAAAAAAAGAGAACACGTTTTCAAAAAAAATTGGGTCGAAAAGCTAAGGAAGACCGGTGAAAAACCAAAACGTCGAAAAAACCAAAAAATTGTTTAAAATGTCAAAAACGCGTGCGGAAAAATAAAAAATAAAATTCGGAGGAAAAGCTCAGAGCGTGACACGTGGCGAATGGCTGAAAGCGCGTCAAGTGGCGCTGATCGTTGTGAGGCTCCCAAAAGAGCGCTCGTTAACTAGTTGCTTTCGGGACAAAATGAGGATTACAGTTGGGTGGTCTTTTTTATTCTCAGTTAACTAGTTGCTTTCCGGACAAAATGAGGATTACAGTTGGGTGGTCTTTTTTATTCTCAGTGACCGGGCTGTCGGATAGGACGTTTGAGGCCTGGGGTTGTAGTAGATGCTCGGGTCCATCTGCCCACACGGCCAAGTGGAGAATAGTAGCCAAGTCATCGCGCATGTGAAGCAAAGACCATGGATTTGTCTTAACCCTTTCCCTTCAAAAATATTCAATGAATTGGTAAAGAAAAAAGAGTCTGTTTAGGACACATCTAGATATGACATATCTGTTTATGATTTTTTTAGTTTTAGTTTTTGTTTTTTATTGCTGCATTATATTTTTGTGGCAGTTTAGATGTGACATTTTTAAAAAGGACTGTGCTAACTTCCTAACATACTGAATTTAAGTAAATATCCGAACACATCCTAGTATAATTAATCACGTGCATGTAGCCTCACTCCGCTGGATCCGGCTTGCCTGCTCCCTCCCCATGCTCCCATCCGTGCTCCCACCTCATCCTACGGTTGTCTTTTTTCATTTTTCCTTTCTAATATAATCATCTCCCCCCTGATTTTAAGGGGGCGGGGTTAGGTCTTATTTTGTTCCAATTAAATCAAGCCACGTATGTTGGAGCACGAATGGGCACACGCACGGGGAGCAGGCAAGTCTCGTCCCACTCCGCTAAGCAAAACGAGAGCAAAAGCATGCAGCGTCTTGCCATATGCATGCAAACTAATATAAAATGTGATGATGTCAGCAAAAGATTCTCTTTTATTTCAAAACTACAAAATATTTTGTAGTTCAAACCGTTGGTCCGATTGAAAAACCGTTTTCACATAAAAAATTCGTCGCGACGAGACCTTCGAAACTAGATCCCATGTTGGTATGTTTCGACAAATTTTTTTCGTGTCAAAAGTTATCAGACCTAGCCTAAGTAAGTTATCACGTCTGTGGTATGTGAGTTACCAAGTTTACATAGAAATTATCAGAGCATAAAAATGGCTCCTCCAACATTCTCTCCACATGTAAATGCACTGGAGCACGGGAAAGCTTATGTCATTGTAGATTATCATTATTTTGGAGCTGGAAAATGTTTTATAGCTCAAATATGTCGTTTCTGATTGAAAAATCGTTTTCACATAAAAAGTCTGTTGTGGCGAGAACTTCAAAACTAGATCTCATGTTGGCATGCGTTGATCACTTTTTGGTCGAATGTTATCGTAAGTTATCAGTTATGTTATATGTATATTAACATGTTATTTATGTAGAAGTGACTGGGGGTGTGTTTTCAACAAATCTTTCCCCCAGGTCAAAGTTACCATGGTATTTGTACCTAAGTTATCAGGTCCGTGATGCAAATATTATAGTGTTATTTGCATAGAAGTAACCGGGGTATGTTTCAACAACTTTTTATTCGGGTATAAAGTTATCTGGTGTTTGTACCTAAGTTATCAGGTCTGCGGTGCTTATATTACCATGATACTAGGAACTATCGGAGTGTGTATTCAACTATTTTTTTTCATGGGTAAAAGTTATCGGTGTTTGTACTGAAGTTATCATATTTGTGGTGCTTTCATTACCATTTATACAGGAATTATCGGGTGTATGTTTTCTAACAATTTTTTTACCGGGTCAAAATGTTATCATGGTGTTTGTATGTGAGTTATCAACTCTGTTGTGCGTATATTCCCATGTTATTTCCACAAAAATTAGGGGGGGGGGGTATGTTTTCAACAACAAAAATCGCCCGGTCAAAGTTACCGCGGTGTTCCGAGTAATTGTATATTATCATGCTATTTCTACAGAAGTTACCGGGTATGTTTTCAACAACATTTTTCCCTTGCCAGATACTATTGCCGTGTTTGTGTGTAAGGTATCGTGTTTGTGGTGGGGATCGGGGGTATGTTATCAAGTCGAAGTTACCACCTTATTTCCACAGAAGTTATTGAAGGGTATGTTATCAGGTCGTAGTTAGTTATTGCGGTGTTTGTATCTAAGTTATCAAGTGTATGATACGTGTATTATCATGCTATGACAAAGAAGTTATCAGAGACCACGTAAAAGTGTAGGTAAAGAAATAGTGTGAGCTGATGGAGGACATGGAGAAAAAACAATAGAACTATGTGAACTAGTGTACAACATGCAGAAGAAACGGTGTAATTGGCAGCCTGACTGTTTATTTTTGTTTTATTCAAACTCGTAATATCCAACGTACAAGTATAATGTAACTTGATTGTAAACAAATTGATTGAGCTGACCTGGTGTTTAGTGAAGTAAGTAATATTTACCTGAGATCATGGGTTCGACTCCTAGTCAGCACAATGATTTTTTTAGCATTTTTAACTTTTTAAAAAACAGAGAAAACAGGCCTCTATTTTCCTGGCTGGGAACATGGGCCTAATGATGAAAACATGAAAAGAAAACTGTCACTACATGGGCTTCATCGAGACAAACTGTCGCAATGTGGCCTTCGTCGAGGGCGGCAAACCTGGGGTCGAGCGGAGAGATCGAGCGATAAACGGGGATTGAGCGGGAATTGTGGATCACGGGAAAAAGATATGCAGCTGGAGCGGATCGTGCGAGCATCCAGGTCGTTCGCGCCTGTGGCTAAATTCCTGCCGACAAGAAATTAGCTTTTCCGTTTTAAAAAATATCTAGATGTAAATTAGACAACTAAAAAAAAGACCATGGATTGGTCATAAATAAATGGAGTGATTAACTGTCAGACGCCTGTTTTTAAAATTGGTTTAGGTCGTTTTTTTGTCCAGTCGTGCGTTGACAAGTGTCCTTGTTTGTTTTCTCAGTCCAAAACTGGAAACAGAGAAAACGACTGTTTATGTGACGCTTTTAGGTCGAATTCTGTTCCCCGCTCTGCCTTTTGGATCGGGCCGGGTTTGCAAATACAGTTCGTGGGCTTGGCTACCACCCAAACACACTCATCACACAGCCTCGTGGGCTTACACTGTGATAGCGAAAAAGAAAAAGTACCGGGGGGAGCTAAGGAAAACACATGGAGCTAGTACCAGGGCAAGCAGCTGGGCGTGAACATAGTGGAAATTCTGCAAGAAAAAAATAAGATTCATACCTTATGTTCCATGCAAGAAAAGACACTTGAAAAGAAAAGATACCCATGGTTGTTGTGAGTCCTGTACAACGATACCTATGATAAAAAAATGTAGTACAAAAAATATAATTAAATTTATCACATAGGGGAAAAAGGCTTAATAGCCAAAAATTAAGGTACACATAAACAATGAACTGACCTTGAAAGAATTTAGCATTACAAGGAGCACTAAGTTGCAGACTGACTAAAAACTGATGCACAACATGAAAAAAAAAGGGCCACGAGATTAAACCTTGCTTTAGCTGATCAAAAGGGCTAGCAATCTCAAAAGCAGTTTATCGGACAAAAATGATTCACACATTTTGAAAAATTGATACATAAAAAAAGAACAAGTTCTAGTAGCTTGATAGAAAAGACATACATAAAACGGCACACGCTGAATTTCATATTGCTCAACTGACAAAATCAACTATGTAAATGGATAACACGGCCTCCTGACTAAACTGGAGCAACTCTTAGATCTTGTTCATGATCATTATTGTTTTGAACTCCTCGAATGCACTGCGCCTGATGATGATTAGTACAACATCGCCAATACTAAGGTCCTTCTCGAATAGAAACCCCTGCCGCCCCTCCTTAAATTCGATTCAACTATCCTTACAAGTCTTGTACACGGCAGTGGTGATACTCTCTGTTCCCAAACGTATGCCAGCCAGACCATCCGCTGCAATCTGAAGAATAGAAGGAAGAAGATTGAATTACTGAACACTGATGCAGTGCTGACTGAGGGGCTGAAGATCTGATAAATGATAACATACACTAAAGATTGAAAGAAAGAAAAAAAATGAAGAAAAGAAAAGAGATAATCAGAAAAAAAGGATAATCATAAAATGACTACCAAACATGGTTTGTCGATGATCGCAGAAAAACATGTTACCAAAGAAGAAAGATATTTTAGAATCATTTACTTGCTTGGAGTGTTTGTTGCTACTCCACAAAATATATATGCCGTAAAGCAGCGTGAATAGAAGATCAAAATGAAAGGCAAGAAAAAGGTGAACTCAAGTTTGTACCCTGCAGCCTACTTTACAAGATCATGACTATCTCACGGAACAAAATGAGTACATGGGCGAAAAAACATCAGAATATGGTTCGATTTATTACAGCTTATGACAAGAGTACACAAACCTATTTTGGGGTACAACAGTTACTGACGAGGGCATATAACAGATATTGATGTTACAAAAGAAATGGACTGAGCATTCAGTACAAATAACCAATACCACAGGTAGGTGCCAGCAAAATTCAGGTCAACCATTAGCCCTGAAAACCCACCATGAATCACCACAAACTGCTTCAAAAAATGGAAAAGTACTCAGGCCTGGTAAGCAATAACTGCACATATAAAATGGATATACGACACACCAAACAATCTCCAGAAATGAGAAATGTTGTACGCACATGCTCAGGGGCGTTTTGCTGAACAAAATAGAGCGCATGAACTCTGTATCCCCCCGAAAAAGCAGGCCTAGCCTATCGCATGGAAAATTTATAGAGAAAGGCTGCGCTGGTGCAAAGCTAATGAAAACTGAGATCCAACTCGACTGAAGCTTGTCACCTAGTAGACTCAGGCACCCACCGTGAGGACATGGACAACGAATACCATCTTCAATATCCTCATGAGGGCTGATTTTGAAAGTGATTAGTACAGCTGTTCCAACATCAACAACACTTATTCTTGTTGGAAAACTTTCTCCATCCACTCTTGAAGACGATGCGGTCGTTAGGGGCGGTGTCATATGCAGCTATACTGTAGATCCCATTCCACATCCGTAGTCAGACAAGCCCCTTCTCCCGGGTGTCCAGGCTAGAAGCAACTTTCCTTGGTAAAAGATACTAAAAGGAGCTGAACATAAACTAAGAAGCAAATGACAAAAAAAGCTGATGAAAACTCAACAAGTAAACTGAATATTGACTTGTAGAAAGGGACAACTGATCATGCTAGACAATGACTAAAAGTACATCACCTGCTCATGCTACTCAATACAAAACATGACGGCTTAAACAACTTTACTAAAAACTAAGAGATGATGAATCAATGCTGAATAAAAACTGCACAGTGAGTGAAGAGTATGAACTTCAAGACTGAGATACTAGAGAAACTGTAAACTTATATGCTTATATAAATAATGAGATACAAAAACTAAGGAATATTAAATAAATATAAATGGACCAGCAAAATACAGAGGAGAAATAACCGAGTACCAACGAACGAAAACTGAGAAAATTGCGCCCCTCACTGAGAAATAAATGAGATACAAAAACTAAACAATGAGAAATGATGAAATGATCAATGCACATTATGTGAACAAT
This sequence comes from Aegilops longissima, assembly GCA_021605205.1. Classification (NCBI taxonomy): domain Eukaryota; kingdom Viridiplantae; phylum Streptophyta; class Magnoliopsida; order Poales; family Poaceae; genus Aegilops; species Aegilops longissima. Next base: position 211,761,596 of record CM038682.1, on the reverse strand, counting down.
GACAAAATGGAGAAAGGACCGAAAGTAATGGGTTACAAAGAATGAAAAACAGTAAAACACAAAATCCTGACTATCAAATAAGCAAATTATCTACAAAATCAACAAAAAACTCAAACTCTAAGGAATGAGTGATAGAAACCTATAAAGGTAGATAGACTGAAACAAAGGTAGCTATGCCTTGAGGCTGAACAAGCCAGCTAACAGTGAAGACGGAAAGTAATGAAAACTGAGAATTCACAATAATGAATGACTAAAATAACAACGGGAATGGTAACTGAGACTTAGGGATGAAAGACAAATATAACTAAAAGGAAAGAGTAAAGACTGGTAAACAAAAAATGAAGGACTAAATCTACCCATACAATGTCTCAAGACTGACAACAACTAGCACACAAAGAAATTCTGAATGAGAAGTGAAATGAAATACTGATAACAGAAACATAAGACTGAGAAGTGACTGGGAAAAAAATTTGATGTGAATGAAGAATGAGAAGAATGAGAAAAAACAAGAATAAGAGAAACACTGATATGATAACTGACGGAACTGAACTACCTACAATAACTAGCCTACCTAACCATCACTGATGAAACAAAATAAGGTCACTGAATGATAAAATGAAGAAATAAGAGAAACAAATTAATGAACTGAAATGATACTAAAAATAAAACAATGAAGGTATGAACACTTATATAAAAAAATGGAGACATGGTTAAAACTGAAGGTCTGATAACTGACTGAACACTTATACTAAACAATGAAACCAAGGTCTAATAACTGATTGAACACTTACTCTAAATAGTAAAACTGATCCTAAGATTCTAAAATGATAGTAAGAAGTATGAAACTGAGACAAAAACTAAACCATCACTTGGAGGAAAACTGAAACACATGGAGACTAAGAACTAAACCAACCCTGAGAGAAAAGAAAGAAACCTTGGTTACTTACTAGTTCCCACTCAAACGTTTTTCTGTTGTCAATTATTCACAGTGCTGGAACTACATACTGTACTATCTAAGGGTTAAAGATTTAGGACAACAAAGTTAATACCTCCTGCATGTCCTACCAAGTTCTTGCATTCAAATCATAGTGCTACTAATGATGCATGTGTTGTTTTCACACGCTACATCCAGACTCAAAACTACATATATCGTCTATGCAACTATTAAGCTCATTGCTATCTGAAGATAGCTAGGGAACAGCAGTACTTAGTTCCTTTCATTACTCGCTCTTTAAGCTAGCTAGCTCAACAAATTTTATTGGACCACAACAAATGCATGGTTTGAATGGATTGATTCCTGCAGTATGAACTAAACACACTACACTTGTATGAACTAAACACAAAAGTACACTTGGATGAACTGAAACACAGGATCGAGAAATGAAAATACAAGAATGACTGATAAATTTATTGAGTTTGAGTTCCCCAATCTACAACAAATCTGAAGAGAAATTAAGAAAAGCTGAACACACAGCCCAGGCACGAGCACCACAATCTCAAGAACCTAACAATCGGAAGGCATTGTGCTATCACATGAATTTCGTGTAGGAGCTAAGAACAGACACCATACAAAAATCATCCGATATGCGCGATGACAGATGCAGGAAAATGAAGTGAAGCTGAGCGAGAAAACTCATGGGGAGAGGGAATAACTCACCGCACCTTCCACCCGACCGACGTTGACGATCGATTCCGGCCTCTCCGACGAGCAATTGCTGGTGGCGGACCCGACGGAAAAGCTTCGCCGTCCTCCTTTCCCTACTACTCTCTCCTTCCTCCCGGTGCTCCCCGCAGCTTACCTCCCTCTTCTCAGAGCTGCTCGCCGGCAGCTGGCCGGCTCCATGACCAGCCGCCAGCCCTAGCCGTTGAACGCCGCCGCCGATGACTTCCTCCGCCGGCACTCCTCCGCAACCCAATAAAAGCCCATAACCAAAAACACCTGAGGCCCAACAGGCCAGCACGCACGCATGAGAAACACAGACAGAAACAAAGACGGGGCGGCTGGTTCCAGCAAAAAGAAAAACTGTGCCCCCTCTCGTTAGGGTTTGTCTCTCCTCTCGGCGGCGACATTGGCGACCACCGTAGAGAATCGATCTCCCCTTCCCTCGTCTTCCCGCCGATCCGCCGGGGCTCTCTCGGTCTCGCCAGGGGTGGGGACGAGGTGTGCCTAGGGAACCTACCGCCCGCGGAACAACTCTCTTCGGGAAAGAGATCATGAGCGATGCTGCGTCAGGTTCGGGCCAGGGCGCCACGGATCTAGCAGCCATGATGAAAGAATTGGGATTGAAGGAGGAGGACCTTCAGGATGTTGTGGTTGAAGATGAAGAACTAGAAGCGGCGGCGGCCCGCTGGATGGCAATCGCTAGGGTACATACGGAGAAACCCTACAGCCAATACTGGTTCTTCAGGAACATGAGAATCGCTTGGGATCTGGCGAAGGAGGTGAAGATAAGGCCATTAGAAGACAATCTGTACACCATGCAGTTCGGTTGTCTCGGCGACTGGGAACGGGTAATGGAGGACGGCCCGTGGTCTAACAAGGGGAAGGCCGTGATCCTGGCGCAATACGATGGATTCACCAAACCGTCGACCATTGAGCTGAAGAAGATCGACATATGGATGCAGATCCATGACCTGCCAGATGGATTCTTTTCAAAAATCAAAGCTCTCTCTGCCACAGTAGGAGAGTTCATCTACGCGGAGCCAAAATCACATGATTTTGAGGGCAACTTTGCAAGGGTTCGGCTGAGGCTTGATGTGACTAAACCTCTCAAGAACGTTGTGTCTCTGGTCATCAAGAAGAAGGAAACCATGCAGAGGGTGATCTTTAGGGTGAAATACGGCGGCTCCTGTTGGTGTGCAGTTTGTGGATATATAGGCCATCTGTTTAAGGAGTGTGGTGATGGAGTTCACCCTCCAGAATCTCTGGTATATAAGGATCTGAAAGCAACATGGTTCAAGGGGCCGGGAAACGGTCCAGGAGAAGGAAGAGGCGAGGGAGACGGCTCTGGTTCAAGAGGGGGTCGAGGCAGAGGGCGATCGGGCAGAGGCCGAGGCCGTGGAACATCGCAGCAGTCTGCACCCGGGTACAGAGACGAAGAACTTGAGAAAATTGACCTTGACATAGCAATGCTCGACGTTGAGAACAACAGGAAGAGGGGGGCCACGATAGGCGATCCAATAACCTACGTGAATCCAGAGAACACTTTTTCCGACGCCAACAAGCTCCTGCTGCTGCCCGCTCCTGAAGTTCCAGCTAGTCCTTCCGCAAAGCAAGAGCCAAAGAGGAACAAGTTAAGCTCATCGACCACAGTGAACACCAAAAACCAAGATGCGCGTATGGCGGGCCTCCCAGGGGGGTCGCGCCAAGCGCAATGAGTCTCCTATGTTGGAACTGTCGTGGCGCTGGCAAACCGGCGACAGTTCAAGAGCTTCGTGACCTAACGAAGCAGTTTGCCCCCTCTGTACTTTGTATCCTTGAAACCCAGATAGAGGGATCTAGAGTTGAGAGTATGGGTGGTTCACTAGGTTATAATAAAAGTTTTGCAGTTAGTAGCTCGGGGAGAAGTGGAGGACTAGGTGTCTTTTGGAACGATGAAATAAAGCTTGAAATTGTCGGTTACTCTCAGTACCATATTGATGCTGTTATTGATAATCTTGTTGATGTCAGAACACGGGTTACCTTTGTTTATGGAGAAGCCCAAGTAAATGAAAGGTACAAAACTTGGGACATGCTAAGGGAATTGTTGGTGATAGCGACTTGCCATGGCTTGCCTTAGGCGATTTCAATGAGGTGTTGCAGCTCCATGAGCATGATGGAGTGGGAAACAGAAGCCAAGCGCAAATGGATGCCTTCAGAGATGCGTTGGATACCTGCGGTCTAGCGGATATTGGATATATTGGGAGCAGCTGGACATTTGAACGAAAAGTGACAGGAGGAACTTTCACAAGGGTAAGGCTCGATAGGGGAGTGGCTAACCCAGCGTGGTCGATCGCCTTCCCGCATGCGCAGCTGGAACACAAAACAGCAGCCACCAGTGATCACGTACCCATTTACGTGAGATACATGCAGGGAGCAGCATGCAGACGGGCCCCACGGACATTTAGGTACGAGATGGCATGGGAGCGGGATCCGAGCCTGCAGCCAACAGTGGAGACAGCATGGAAGAGTGGAGCGGTAGATTCTGCCAGCGTGGTAAATGCGAAGCTAAGGTCGTTATCATCGGATCTTGCGAACTGGGACAGAACCCATTTCGGGAACGTGAGAAGGGAAATTCAGGATTTAAAGAAGGAGCTACAGGAGATGAGGGATAGTCCAAACCGCATTGGCCCAGTGCATGCAGAAATAAAAGTGGTGGATAGACTCACTGAGTTGTACCACCGAGAAGAAATTCTTTGGCGACAGAGAGCCCGGCTCGAATGGCTGATACATGGGGATAAAAACACGTATTTTTTCCATCTTCGTGCTAGCCGGAGGAGAAGGAAAAACCAGATAAAATCGCTACAAAAATCGGATGGGCAATTAACTGAAAACTTGAAGGAAATGGAAGACATGGCTACTGCCTTTTATCAGGAGCTGTATACGTCCGAAGGGATACATGGTGTGGATAGGGTCCTCGAGGCAGTTCCAACTAAAGTCACACATGAGATGAATGCGAGCTTGTGTGCTCCTTATACCGGAAAAGAGGTGAAAACGGCTTTGTTCCAAATGTTCCCTATTAAAGCACCAGGCCCGGATGGTTACCCGGCCCACTTCTTCCAACACCACTGGGATACTTGTGGAGAGGAGGTCACCAAGGCTGTTCTGAGAATAGTTGATGGCACCGAATCTGCAGAATGCATCAACGACACAATCCTTGTTCTTATCCCAAAGGTAAAAAATCCATCACTTCTATCACAATTCCGTCCAATCAGCCTCTGTAATGTTTTCTACAAAATTGCGTCAAAAGTGATATCCAACAGATTGAAGGTGGTATTGCCTGAAATTATTTCACCGGAACAGTCAGCTTTTGTACCTGGGAGGTTAATTACAGATAACATCATAATGGATTATGAGTGCTTGCACTTCATGAAGAGAAACAAGGCAAAGAAAAATCAGTCCTGTGCCCTCAAGTTGGATATGATGAAGGCATACGATAGGGTTGAGTGGTCTTACCTGAAGGCCATAATGCTTAAACTTGGCTTCAATGCCAGGTGGGTGGATATTGTCATGAGCATGGTAAGCACAGTGACTTTCTCTGTGTTGTTTAACGGAAAGAAACTACAACAGTTCAAACCATCACGTGGAATCAGACAAGGGGATCCCATATCTCCATACTTGTTCTTGTTAGCAGCAGAGGGCCTTTCGTGCCTGTTAAAATCAAAAAGTGAGTCATCAAACTTGAGTGGTCTACAGGTTGCACCAACAGCGCCGCCAGTGAGCCATCTCTTATTCGCTGATGACAGCCTGCTGTTTTTCAAGGCAAATAGTGTGGGTGCAAATGAGGTGTACCATGTTCTGAACACTTACTGTCAGGCGACAGGACAGCGGATCAACCACTCTAAGTCATCAATATATTTCAGTAAAGGAGTGCCTGAGTCGGTTAGACAAGAGATCAAAGGGGCTCTCAATGTCCCTAATGAAACCCTTAACGAGAAGTATCTAGGGATGCCCTCTGATATTGGTAGCTCAAAGAATGGCGCCTTCAAATACCTAAAGGACAGGTTGTGGAGTAAGGTACAGGGTTGGATTGAACACACCATGTCCATGGCGGGTAAGGAAGTATTAGTCAAGTCAGTGGCGCAAGCAGTGCCAGTTTTCTCTATGTCTTGTTTTCAGCTCCCAAGAGGGCTTTGCGAACACCTGAACATGCTGATCAGGAAGTTCTGGTGGGGGAGTAAGGAAGGAAAGAGGAAGCCTCATTGGGTGTCATGGAGCACAATGACCAAACCAAAGGGTATGGGAGGCCTCGGGTTTAAGGACTTTGAGTTATTCAATCTTGCGATGCTGGCCAGGCAAGCGTGGCGTCTGCTACAAGGTCCGGATACACTTTGTGCGCGCCTCCTTAAAAGCATCTATTACCCAAACGGGGAGTTCCTCGAAGCTGAACTGGGAAGCCACCCAAGCCAGGTGTGGCGAGCCATTATGGAAGGGAAAGACACTCTCAATATGGGGCTAATCAGACACATCGGCAATGGTGATGACACCAATATATGGACTCATAACTGGCTACCCCGGGATGATATGCTACGACCTTATGGAAGCATTGCACCGAACCCACCGCAAAGAGTGTCTGACCTTATTTTAAGGTCAAGTGCCTCCTGGAACGCCCAACTAATCCAAGCCATGTTCATGCCAATGGATGTTCAGACTATTATGGGCATTCCTCTGTGTACACGCAGTATAACAGATTTCTGGGCTTGGCACTTTGAGAAACATGGTTGTTTTACGGTTAGATCTGCATATAGAATGCTAGCTGCTACTAAGCAACGAAGGGAGGCATTGTTGGACGGGTGAGGTGGTACTTCAAATCCTAGAGTGGAGGAAAATGCATGGAAATCTCTCTGGAAAACCGAAGTGCCGGGGAAAGTCAGAATGTTCCTATGGAGGCTCTCCAAGCATTCGCTGCCGACCAACGATGTTCGTGCGCATCGGCACATGGCTGTTTCGGATCAATGTGGCCTTTGCGGAGCTCAGGACTCGTGGCGTCACTCCTTGCTAGACTGTACTGCATCAAGAAGTGTCTGGGCACTGGCGGATGATGAGTTCACACATAAAATCATAGCAAATACAGAGCCTAATGCAAAGCAGTGGCTGTTTACGCTGATGCAGGCCTTAACCCACGAGCAGTTTGTTCTGATGACGGTGACGCTGTGGTCGATATGGCATGCACGACGCAAGGCGATACATGAATCAATCTTTCAGAGCCCCCAGGATACTCACAATTTCATTGCCAGATTTATTAATGAACTCGGTCTTCTAAGGAACAGGCAAGTGCATGTCAGAGCTACCCCGGGTAACGCAGCAGCCAAAGAAACCGCCCTCGGGTTTCTGCAAAATCCACGTTGATGGGGGTGTTCTATCGGGACAGAGAGGTGCTGCGGCAGCTGTTTGCAGAGACGGTGGAGGAAACTATTTGGGTAGCGCTGCTCTTGTGATCGATGGAGTTCATGATCCAGCAACAATCGAAGCAATAGCCTGTCGAGAAGCACTCTCCCTCGCCGAAGACTTGGACATACATCATTTTATGGTGGCTTCTGATTGTCAGCAGGTCGTCTCCGATATCTTTGGACATGCGCGGGGTGCATATGGTGCAATTGTAACCGAAATAAACCTTCGAGCTGCTACTTTTAATTGTAATTTTTCTTTTGAGTCTCGTGCCGCTAATTATGAGGCACATAGCTTAGCCAAGTTTGCGATAACTAGAGGTCCGGGTCGTCACGTCTGGTTGGGTGTACCTCATGACCAGAGTTGTATACCACTTCATGTGGATTTTGCTGAATAAAACTTGGGTTTTCCCCTCAAAAAAAAAAAGACAGAAACAAAGACGGAAAGGAAGAGGCGAGCAACGCTGAGATTGGTACACGATCTAACGGCCACAAAAACGACCTGAAGCCAATTACAAAACAGACGACTGAAATTTAGTAAAAGTGTAAATAAAAGAAGCCAGTCAAGCCAATTCGCCATGATTTGTTGGTCAAATCAAGGACAGCAATTTTTTTTTATCATAATTCAGAATTTGTACTCCAAAAACAGCCACACATCTACATGGACCGTAAATTACTGAGGCTACTCTACTACGCATGAACACGAATCAGAGCGTAAGCGTGAGACGGCTACAGGAGAACGCATCGCCGTCGGGCCTGCTGTAGGGGACGGCGCGCTCGGCGAGCCTTCCCTTGCGCTTCTCCATGAACCTCTGCAGCGACGCCTTCCTCGCCATGGGCAGGTCGCCGTCACCTCGCGCGCTGCCTGCTGCGGCTGCGACACGGAGCAGCTCGGCCGCCCTGTCGGCCGGCACCTCGTCCAGCACCAGCACCTGCCCGCCGTAGAAGATGGTCATCTGCGCGTGCTCCGGCGCAGGACCCGCCGCGTGCTCGTCTTGCAGCGCGGGAACTTCCGCTCCGGGCATGAGGAGGAGAGCCACCGGCCGCGCCTCTGCCGCCTTGATGCAGCGGCTGAGAACGCCGCACGCTGCGGCGAACCGTCGGCTCTTAGCGCTCCCTGTCGCCGCCATTCCAGCCGCTCGCTCGCTCGATCGATCGGTCTCCCTGTACGCTCTCGAAGCCTAACGAGCTCGAAGTGTCGCAGGGGGGAGGGGAGGCTCTGCTTGATCGGGTGGTGAGTTGGTTGGAGGAAGGAGACTGGTGAGTTTGCTTTACAGGAATCGCAGCGTGTCGTGTGGGGCTGTTGCTGTCGAATGTGGGGGACGTGGTGGGGTGTTTCTTCCTGGCCGTCTCTCGCACGAAGAACACGTGCTGGTGAGCTGGTCGACGGAGATTATACAATGGTTATACGGACAGCACGATATTTTCAACGAGGTGGCTGGTACTCCTCCTCTAGTGCCGCACGTTCAGGTGTTTACTCGGCGGCAGGCGGAGAGATCAGAAATCGACGGAGCGGCGGTCTATGGGCAAATGTATCCGGCGTAGGAGGGTTTTTTCCCCTCCTTAAATAAAGTCCTTTATGCTTTCAAGTAATATATATGCAATAAATAGCAGTACAAAGATCTTCATGATAAGTAACACAAATTATAACTTAAAATGAACCACTTAGCGTCAACTATAAGCACTTGAAATTTTGTAGGACCGGCGCACGAGAAAATCAAACATCACCGACAAGGAGGTGCAGAGATCGAAAAGGCAATACATGAGGGAAGGTACCAGCATCCCCTCAACCCCTCGCATCGCCTCCCCTCGGGCAACGCCGGGGGCCCCCTGAACCCTAGCCGCTAGACTCCCCTCGTTCCATCCCCAGCCGCCGTTTCCATAGGCAAGGGCCACAGTGATGGCGGGCCCGACGCCATAGGATCCATGGTGGGTGGTCGCCGCGGTATCCCCTGTGAGGTGGAGGAGGCGTTTCATGCGGGGACGTCAGGGACGGCAGTCAGGGCGGCGCCCCTGCTGCGCAGCGGCGATCAAAGTCTCCATGGCGACGGTGACATGAGGTTGGATGATGGTGGCGGCGCTCCATTCAGCGAGGGTGGCAACTTTCGTGCAGATGGGGTGGCATGGATGGTTGCAGATTTGGCGTCCTGCCCAGATCCGTCACAGTATGGCCTTGGCCGGCCGGTGGCGCGAGGAGGACTGGTGAGGGGCGGCTGGAGGCTCCTGCCGGCGTGCCGACGGCGGCCCTCGTCTCCACGTTGAGGCTCCGTTGGGCTCCACCCAGCTGTGGGATCGGGGGGACGCGACTTCGGGTGAAAATCGTGCCGACTACGGTCATGGCGGACAATGGCGGCGTCTATGTCGTCGTTCCCTTCTCGAGGCATCGTTGTTGCAGGTCATGGCACCCCACTCGTGATGCTCCAGGGGAAACCCTAGATCTGGGTCTACCGGATCGGATGATGATGGCACCTTCAATGTCGTTATCCCTCATGGGGGCATCGTTTTGGAGTAAGTGTTGGCTGGAGGGGACAAGAGGAGGAGCGTTGTTACATCTACTGCAAGGCCGATGATGGATCTGGCGGCATGGCGCTACGGAGGTTCGTCGACGGGCGCGTGTGGACGGGTATGTGCAGGATGCTGGCGTTGTCTGGCGCCATGGTGGCGTCGACAATAGGCCAGGCAAGGTCAATGCGCCAGGTCCTGCTCTGGAGATGCACCGGTGAAAGATGGCGGCGGCAGCCTCTGAGAGTACGCCGGACCGGTTTGTGAACCAGTCCCGATATATGGCTGGGCTGGGGCATCCGGCTTTAGATGTTAGGCTTTGGTGTGAGGTCTGTTTGGTATTCGGTTCGGACATTCGGCACACCTTCATCAAGGGGATAGGAGTAGCAACAAGTGATGCCTAAATGGTGGCTTCAGGATTACTAATGTATTATTTTGAATGGTCTTTATGAATAATTAATAAACTGGTTGTATGCTTATCCAGAAGCAGAGGCCAGGGGTATATCCTCCTTTTCAAAAAGAGAGGAAACACACAAACAAAAACAAGGGCCAGCACAATCCAGACTGATACACTGGAGACCAACGACGACTTGACCCAAGCATATCCACCGAAGACCAGTGTCGACTGAATCCAAAAAGATTAGCCAGAGCGATGATACGAAAGAAAGGACAATATTCTAACTCTTCGACATCGTTGCTGCTTCTCACCGTCCCAACTAAGACACTAAAACTACCTAAAGCATGGGCTGGCCCCAGCCACTGGTAAGGGGGAAAGGGCGGGTGACCGTGTATGCCGTACTTCTAAGGACCAAGGGTGATCTATGGGAGGGGACCGGCTGCAGCTGCGGCAAGGGTGTGAAATCCCTAATTCTATTATGTCTCTTCTAGTCGCATGTTCATGTTGCAACTTTTCCCTTTCTTTATGGTGTATGAGCCTATGAGGGCATTTTTTATAAGGTTCTCCCGTGTGCTTTTTCTTTTTCACCTGCCGGTAGTTTCCACCAAACTCCGATTCTCTTCGCAGTTCCTCTCAGCCTCCCTTTTCAGGATTTTTTGGCCCATACCATGTAACATTTTCTCCACTCCCATGTTCTTGATGTAGGGAAGAGGAAGCTAGGGTTAGTTTGACACATACCCCTCCCTCCATGCACAACCCAAGCATCGTCGTTGCCTTCCTTCGGACGGCGGCTGCATCCCAACGCCTCCCGCAATGTTCACCATCTCCACTATTCTCAGGTTTGTTTGCTTGGTGGAGGCCGACATGAAGGAAAGAAAAGTATGTTTGAGGTGGTTACAATATGTGAATCTCTTAAGTTATTAAGCTCCCTAAGAATGGAGCTTCCTGGTGCATTGAAGAAATTTTTGCATTCGTGGCCCAACATGTCATGGAGTGGACCCGTTATGGGTTGTGGTTGGGCCTATTCGCACATGAAAGTGGTCCTCCTACATTTTTTAAAAATTCATAAATATTATTTGAATTAATGACATTTCTGAGATTCGGGGAACTTCTTTCGAAATCTAGGAACATTTTCTAAATTCTTAAAGATTTTCTATATTCATGAATATTTTTTGAATTTTGGAGAACATTCTAAAATTTGCGAACATTTTCTAAATTCTTGAACATTTTTATAAATCGCAAACTTTTTTAAATTCATGATTTTTTTCAAACCACAAACATAATTCACAGTATTTCTTTTACAATGTTCTAAAATTCGGTGATATTTTTTGTTTTTCACAATATTTTTAATATTCTCTCTACCTTATTTTTCATTTTCCCTCTTTTTTTTCTTTGCTTCTCCAAATGGGTTGAGCCACAATAGGGCGACTGGCCAATGAACTTAAGAGAGCGCCCTAGGGCATGTTCATTTTGTCGTCCTTCGACACGTTGTGCATTGAATAGGACCTCTCGTGTGCGTAGGTTATTTTGCTGCCGGGGAAGAGTGAACATGCTTTCTGCTTCATGCATTTGTGAGGGTGTGGCACCAACTTGATGGATCTGCGTTGACTGGTCGGCTCGCCACTTTCTTCGTCGGGATCCTCAGACGATGGATTAACGGTGAAAGAACGATGTCGTGCTAGCATTGGGGAGAGCTACAAACGGAAAGACCATGTGTTGGATATCCAAACCAACATGAGCATCTATCGGAGAGCCGTTGTAGCTAGGCATTGTGGATGTAGATCAAACCTCGGGGTTGGGAGGCAGCCAAGTTGAGAGATTAGAGTCCATTTGGCGACGAAAACTTGTGCAAGGAGATTGATTCTAAGAAGCAGAGTCACGAGTGGATTGGGTTGTGTGATAGGGTGGGCATCGTATAAGGGCCTAGAGTCATGCCTACACGTGCCAGTAAAGTAGGGAAGTTAGAGAATGTGAAGATCAATTTCAACGGATATGGTAAAATGGTCAATTTAGTTTATATAAGATCAAAATCGGCGATGCACCCGCACAAACAACTAGGGATAGGAATACCGAACCGAACACCATAAACCGAATAAATCAGAAATATCGCTCAACTTAATCCAGTTCGGTTATTCAGTTTTCGTTGTAAAGTTACCGTAATAGCCAAGGAAAAAAAACTCAAATCATGACCGAGGAATGGTGTGGAAAATCATGCATTACCCTATAGCATGTGATGCATGCATGAAGGGATAGAAGATACCACAGGGATCTAGCCTTTTTTATTGGACCTTTTTTTAGTCAAGAATGTGAGATCTAGATTGTATAGTTAATTGGAATAGGGTCCGCCGTCTAACGAAGACCTAACGAAGTCTATGAAATCAACGACCATGTGTTACTAATTTTCTATGAAATCTTTCGTTATGGACAAATATAACATGGCTAGCTATTAGGCGCAGCTGGGGAAATAACAGATTGCCTACAAGTGCATAAGGTTTAGTTGTAGCATTTTTAAAGTAAGAGTTTCGATCTCACCGGAAGCACAACAAATGATTTTTGCTTCTTGTAGAAGTTTATCGAAATATGCCAGTTAATTATGGTTCGAAGTAAAATTACGAACATGTAAATATTGGAATGGTGTAGCAGCTTGAATTTAAATACATAGAGGTAATAATAAGGAGCGAGAGAGTAATCAAAATGATGAAATCAGCGAGTCCAGATCCCCTCTAGTATGCTTGCTACTTAATTATGTTGATGCATACTTTTTGGTTTGGATAACTAATCCACTCTATATACTTTTATAATTGGGCAGAGCCAAGTACAAACATGTGCATACAATTTTTTTTTGAAACGGAGGCAAAAGCTTTGCCTCATCCATTAAATAAGAGAGAATAGAGTTAGTTACAAACAACCCGCGTACACGACATGCAGATTACTCGCGCAATAACAAAGACCCTAGTTTTTTAGCACCGGCGTGCTCCAAAGGTTAGCCTCAGTGGCGATGGAGGAAAGCAGCACTATCGGAGGGGCACACTTATGCCGGAAAACTCGCACGTTTCGCTCATTCCAAATTGTCCATGAAACAAGCATTGTGAGGGACGCCTTGGCTTGTCTGTGCGGATAGCCGTCGTCGCAAGTACTTGCCCACCAAGATTGGACCGAGTCGAACAAGAGCCAAGTGGAAATGACAAAATCGGGGACGTGGTACTTGTCAATGACCAAGGACCAAAGCCTTCTAGAGAAGCGGCATTTGAAGAATAGGTGATTCCCACTCTCTTGTTCCCTCTTGCAAAAGGGGCAAAGATCACAGTTTGGCCACCCACACTTTTCCAATCTATCTGCGGTCCAAATCCTGTCTTGGAGAGCCAACCAAGCAAAGAACTTGACTTTTAGGGGAGCCCAAACTTTCCAAACCATCTTGTCCATGGGGGAGAGATCCAATCCTAAAAATTGTGCCTTATATGCGGAGGCCGCCGAGTAATGCCCCGAGACCGAGTGCTTCCAAAGGATGTCATCCTCGGAGAGTTCATCAAGATGGACCTCGTGAAGGAGCATCCAAAGTGTGAAGAATTGCGTGACATGCTCAGCAGAGATAGAGGTGGATGGATTGATCTTGAGGATTCATGCGTTGTGCTTGAGGGCCTCCCGCACCTTCCAATTCTTACGCATGGAAGCTTCATGGATGAGCGGGGCAATATCTTTAGGCTTGCTCCCAAGGAGCCAAGGGGAGTCCCAGAAGGGGGTCTTCGCGCTGTTACCGACGGAGATGGTGGTGGAAGCATAGAAAAGTTAAGGTCCTCCTCGTCACAAGGGTTTCCCAATCCGACCCACATCTTGGTAGGCTCCTTACATTCGTACCAAGGCCACCGCAGCCGGAGGGCGCGTGTAAACTTGTTGGTGTTGAGGACCCCAAGTCCCCCATATTCGAGTGGCCGGCAAACAGTCTCCCAGTTTACTTTGCATTTTGCCCCTGTCGTTTTGTCTGTTTCAGACCATAGGAAGGCTCTCTCAAGTTTGTTGACGGTGTGTAGGATGGACGGCGGGATGACCAACGGAGTAGCGGGGTAGACCAGTTGGGAGGTGATCACAGACTTGACAAGAGTCGTACGCCCGATGGTGGTGATATTCTGACCCTCGTATGTTGTTAGCTTGCTCGCCACCTTGTCCATGAGGAATTGCAGGTCCACCAACTTCAGCTGCCATACAGAGAGGGGGAGCCCTAGGTACCGCAGAGGGAAAGAAGCTCTTGCTGCCGGCAGGCTTTGGGTTAAATAGCCCAGATCAAGGTGGTTGCAACGGATGGGCACCATCGAGCTCTTGAGGAAGTTGGTGCAGAGGCCCGTGACCTCACCAAAGCCTCTCAAGATGCATGCAAGATTTTCCAAATCTCTTTTTATCGGTGCCAAGAAAACCACCGTGTCGTTCTCATAACGAGAGGTCCTCAGCATTGCCCCCTTCCCCTGAGCTTGTGTAGGAGCCCCTTCCTTGTGGCCACATCTAGGATTCTTTGGAGCGGGTCACTGGCGATGACGAATAGGAGTGGGGAGATGGGATCACCCTGCCGGAGGCCTTGGACATGCTTAATTGGACCACCAGCAATACCATTGAGGATGATCCTCGAAGATGAAGAGCAAAGGAGGGCAGCGATCCAATCCCTGAATTTGGGAGGGAACCCTCGCCGTTGGAGAAGATCAAGCAAATACTCCCACTTAACAGTGTCGAAGGCCTTGCGAATATCAAGCTTGAAAAGAAGGGACAGGGTCTTGCTCTTGTGCAGGCGCCGAGTGCGATTGCGAACATATAAGAAATTTTCATGGATGCTTCTTGTTTTAATGAAGGCGCTTTGGGCGTTGGAGACGAGGCTTGTGATGTGGGGGCCCAGCCGAGTGGAGAGCACCTTCGCAATAATTTTCGCGACCACGTGGATGAGGCTAATGGGCCTATAGTAGGCGATCCCCTTTGCCCCTTCCTTTTAGCCAAGAGCACCACATTCGCGGAGTTAAGCCACTATAGATTCGTAGTGTGAAGGGAGTCAAAATGGTTAATACCCGCATGAGGTCCAGCTTTACGATATCCCAACACTTCTTGAAAAAGAGGCCCGTGAAGCCATCTGGACCCGGAGCCTTGTCACTGGGCAGGTCATTGATTGCTTTGAGGACCTCACTCTCGACTATCGGGGAGTCAAGGTTGTGCAAATCAAGAGGTTCCAAGTTTAGCTCGTCCCAATTGAAATCTTTGTGGCTTAGGGGGCTTCTTTAGGACATTGGAGAAGTGGTCTTGAATTAGTTTCTCTTTGGCAGCGTGCTCGGTGACCCAACCATGGTCGTTCTTGATCCTGTGAATATGGTTTTTTCTCCTCCTAGCGGTGACTCGGCGGTGGAAGAATTTTGTATTGGCGTCCCCTTCTTTAAGATTTGAAATTCTTGCACATTGTTTCTTGCACGATCTTTCTAGCACGGGCATGGTGATGACCCTTCTCTTAAGCTGGCCCGAAGGTCGAGCTCCTCAGTGGAGAGGAGCCTGTTCTCTTGTGCGATGTCGAGGCGAAGGATCACCAAAAGAGCGACATGGTGGTGAATGGTTGCCTCTGAGAAAAGTCTCCTACTCCATTCAGCGAGGCGAAGAGTCGTCTTCTTGAGCTTGTGGTATAGGATTTGATATGGCTCAGTGTGATCTACCCTCTCGTTCCACGCCCTTTGGACCAACTCATGGAAACCGGGCATGGATGCCCAAAAGTTTTCGAATTTAAAGACCCGAGGCTTTCTTGGTCCCTTACCGTTGGAAGTAGTAGCGGACAATGGTCGGAGAGGGAAGAGGAGAGAGCATGAAGGACGTGGGTGCTGAAGGATGCGTCCCACTTGGTGTTGCAAAAGAACGAGTCTAGCTTGCACAAAGTTGGGGTTTCCCTCTCATTACTCCAAGTGAAACGCCGATTTTGGAGGTGTATTTCTTTGATCTCACAGCTTTGTAGCGTTGCTTTGAAACGGTTGATCCTGCTATGGTTGACATTTCTTTTGTTTTTGTCTCTAACCCGGTAGATTTGGTTGAAATCACCAGTGGAGAGCCATGCCACCCCAGTCGTAGGCTTCTGACTGAGGAGCTCGGCAAAGAAAGCGTCTTTACAGGAGGGGTTCGTGGGGCCGTAGACGGATGTGATCTTGAAGCGTACGCTAGTCCCTCGCACATTGATCATGGCGGAAATACAGTAGGTTGTGTATGTGATGCAGGAAACCTCGACAAGAAGATCATCCCAGAGCAGCAAGATTCTTTCCCTAGTGTCGTGTGCCGGTCTTTGCGCAAAACTACGTAGCCTCTGGCCACCCAAAAAAGCTGTCGTGAATTGGTCGATGTTGTCGAGCTTTGTCTCTTGTAGGCACACCACATGGCACGACGAGGAGGCGATTATGGCGTTCACCGTAGAGTGTCGATCTAGGCAGTTCAAGCCCCTAACATTCCAGCTCAGAAAGTTGATGGGTTGTTCAAGCATTATGGAAACTGATGCGCCCTAGAGCTTTGAGGAACAGCAGAAATAACAGTGCATGGAGCAGCTTGATGTTCAGATAGCAGACACTGAGGTACACGGACATCCAACCACAAATACATGGCCCGAGGCTGATGGAAAGCTTGCTCCAAAACAGACGGAGCAGCCTTAAGCATGAACATAATCCAAGCACATAAAAGTTCAGTAGGTTGTGCTGACATAATTAAAAGTGAGGACCCCAGGTGGGCAGAGACGGCCGGCGCTCAGGTGGCCGCCTGCAGAGTCGAAGCACCGATGTCGTTCAACTCCAGGTCGAGGGAGCCGGACCCTCCATGCGCAATGAGACCCTCCTCGACTCCTGTCGCATTGCCATCATCTAGCTTGAACAGCCCACGCATCACAACAATCACGTCAGGCGACAGTTGCTCTTTGAAGCGCTCCGCGAAGGCCTCCAGCGCGGCAGCCGTGATGTCTTCCCTGTCCTTGACAATGCCAAGGCTCCGGCAGATGAGTATCTCTGCAGCCCTTGCAACTGGAGCTGCCGTGGGGCGTGCTGCAGTACGCGACTTGGCGATGGATAAGCCGCCACCGGTGTTGGAGATAGTGATCCCGGCCATCGTCTTCCGGTGGGTAGTTGATGCCCGAGCAGGGGTTATAGAAGGGGAGTCCAGGATGGCCTCTGGGAGTTCAGCAAAAAGAGGTGTGAGGCACTGCAGGCCCACAGCACCACCAGCAGCAACAACGCCCCTACGCAGCCTAACTGGCTCAGGCGTGCGTTGCAGCGGCCCTGTAGAGAGCAGGGGTTGCGTCGGTGAAGCTTCGAAGCCCAGCGGCTTCATGGGCGACGGCAACGACGCTCGGTGCGTGTCCGGCGAGCAGAGACAAAGAAGAGCCTGGCTCGGTGCTGAAGGAAATATGCCCTAGAGGCAATATAAAGTTGTTATTTATATTTCCTTATATCATGATAAATGTTTATTATTCATGCTAGAATTGTATTAACCGGAAACTTAGTACATGTGTGAATACATAGACAAACAGAGTGTCCCTAGTATGCCACTACGTGACTAGCTCGTTAATCAAAGATGGTTAAGTTTCCTAGCCATAGACATGTGTTGTCATTTGATGAACGGGATCACATCATTAGAGAATGATGTGATGGACAAGACCCATCCGTTAGCTTAGCACTATGATCGTTTAGTTTATTGCTATTGCTTTCTTCATGACTTATACATGTTCCTCTGACTATGAGATTATGAAACTCCCGAATACCGGAGGAACACTTAGTGCGCTATCAAACGTCACAACGTAACTGGGTGATTATAAAGATGCTCTACAGGTGTCTTCGATGGTGTTTGTTGAGTTGGCATAGATCGAGATTAGGATTTGTCACTCTATGTATCGGAGAGGTATCTCTGGGCCCTCTCGGTAATGCACATCACTATAAGCCTTGCAAGCAATGTGACTAATGAGTTAGTTGCGGGATGATGCATTACAGAACGAGTAAAGAGACTTGCTGGTAACGAGATTGAGGTATGGTGATACCGACGATCGAATCTCGGGCAAGTAACATACCGATGACAAACGAAACAACGTACTTTGTTATGCGGTTTGACCGATAAAGATCTTCATGGAATATGTAGGAGCCAATATGAGCATCCAGGTTCCGCTATTGGTTATTGATCGGAGATGTGTCTCGGTCATGTCTACATAGTTCTCGAACCCGTAGGGTCCGCACACTTAGCGTTCAATGACGATTTATATTATGAGTTTATGTGATTTGATGACCGAAGGTTGTTCGGAGTCCCGGATGAGATCACAGATATGAAGAGGAGTCTCCAAATGGTTGAGACATAAAGATTGATATATTGGACGATGCTATTCGGACACCGGATGAGTTCCGGGAGGTACCGGATAATTATCGGAGTGCCGCAGGGTTATCGGAACCGCCCGGGGGAACTAATGGGCCTCGATGGGCCTTAGTGGGAAGAGAGGAAGGGCCAAGAGGGGCTGGCTGTGTGCCCCCTTGGGTCTGAATTGGACTAGGGGAAGGGGGTGATACGTCTCCAACATATCTATAATTTTTTATCGTTCCATGCTATTATATTATCTGTTTTGGATGTTTAATGGGCTTTACTAAGCACTTTTATACTATTTTTGGGACTAACCTATTAACTGAAGGCCCAGTGCAAATTGTTGTTTTTTTGCCTATTTCAGTGTTTCACAGAAAAAGGAATATCAAACGGAGTCCAAACGGAATGAAACCTTCGGGAGAGTTATTTTTGGAACAAACGTGATCTGTGGGACTTCGTTTCGACGTCAAGAAAGAAGCGAGGAGGCCACGAGGCAGGGAGGCACGCCCCCACCCTCGTGGGCCCCTCGCAGCTCCACCGACCTACTTCTTCCTCCTATATATATCCATATACCCTGAAAACATCCAGGAGCACCACAAAACCCTATTTTCACCAACGCAACCTTCTGTACCCGTGAGATCCCATCTTGGGGCCTTTTTCGGTGCTCCGCCGAAGGGGGAATCGATCACGGTGGGCTTCTACATCAACACCATGGCCTCTCCGATGATGTGTGAGTAGTTTACCGCAGACCTTCGGGTCCATAGTTATTAGTTAGATGGCTTCTTCTCTCTCTTTGGATCTCAATACAAAGTTCTCCTATTCGATGTAATTTTTTTGCGGTGTGTTTGTCGAGATCCAATGAATTGTGGGTTTGTGATCAAGATTATCTATGAACAATATTTGAATCTTCTCTGAATTCTTTTATGTATGATTTAATATCTTTGCAAGTCTCTTCAAATTATCAGTTTGGTTTGGCCTACTAGATTGATCTTTTTGCAATGGGAGAAGTGCTTAGCTTTGGGTTCAATCTTGCGTTGCTCGATCCCAGTGACAGCAGGGGAAACGACATGTATTGTATTGGTTCCATCGAGGATAAAAAGATGGGGTTTATATCATATTGCTTGAGTTTATCCCTCTACATCATGTCATCCTGCCTAATGTGTTACTCTGTTCTTATGAACTTAATACTCTAGATGCATGCTGGATAGCGGTCGATGTGTGGAGTAATAGTAGTAGATGTAGAATCGTTTCGGTATACTTGTCGCGGACGTGATGCCTATATACATGATCATGCCTAGATATTCTCATAACTATGCACTTTTCTATCAATTGCTCGATAGTAATTGATTCACCCACCGTAATACTTATGCTATCTTGAGAGAAGCCACTAGTGAAACCTATGGCCCCCGGGTCTATTTTCCATCATATTAATCTCCCGTTAACTAGCTATTTCTTGCGCCGTTTATTTTGCAATCTTTACTTTTCAATCTTTATCATAAAAAATACTAAAAGTATTTATCTTATTATCTCTATCAGATCTCACTTTTGCAAGTGGACGTGAAGGGATTGACAACCCCTTTATCGCGTTGGTTGCAAGGTTCTTATTTGTTTGTGCAGGTATGAGGGATTTGCGTGTAGTCTCCTACCGGACTGATACCTTGGTTCTAAAAACTGAGGGAAATACTTACGCTACTTTGATGCATCACCCTTTCCTCTTCAAGGGAAAACCAACGCATGCTCAAGAGGTAGCAAGAAGGATTTCTGGCGCCGTTGCCGGGGAGTCTACGCACACGTCAAGACACACCAAGTACCCATCACAAATTCTTATCCCTCGCATTACATTATTTGCCATTTGCCTCTCGTTTTTCTCTCCCCCACTTCACCTTTGCCTTTTCTTCGCCCTCCTTCCATTCGATCTTGTATTACCATGTGCCTTCTATTTGCTTGCTAAAAATCTATTGATATGGATCCACTTAAAGTGTTCTACTTAGATCATCTTCGATCTATATGTGCTCGTGCTGAAACCCCAACTAGTTTAGTTGAGGGAAAATCTTTAGATGAGCATGCTCATTTTGTGCGTCATCGTTTGTCTGAAAAGGGGAAGCTCTTATGGTATCAAATAAATAGTTTGCTATGCTATGCTGGAATCTTTTTGAAATTTATGATTTTACTTGTTGCTCTAAGAACCCTTAAAAAAACCTTCCATACCTATGTGAGTTTAATGATAATGAAATCTTATCTTCTTATGGAAAGGGTGTTTATAGTTACTATGATATCGAACAAATTGAAGAATTTGTCATTTTTAAGGGTGCTCATGATGTTGCTTCTTTGATTGAAAAGTATGATATTACTCTCTACAAATCTGAAAATCCCGGCATACTTAAATATTGCTATGAAAACTATGCTCATAATTCCTATGTTAAGGAATTTAATTAGAGAATGACTGTTGCTTTGGAAGAAAATAATGATATGCATGAATCTCTAGAAAATTATGATTCCGATGATCTGATTGAAATATCCCTTGATGAACATGATGCTTGCTATTCTTGTGGCGATGATGCCAATATTTATGAAGATGAATTTGCTATAGTTCCTTATGTTAGACATGAGATCGTTGCTATTGCACCCATACTTGATAGTTCCTTCGACGAAAAGCATGATTGCAATGATGTTATTATAAATTCTCTTAATGTAAATTGTGTTAATGATATGCAAAACCTCAAGCTTGGGGATGCTAGTTTTGCTATGACTACTATTTGTTGCAATGATCATGATTGGGGTGATTCTTCTTATGATCTTGAAAATTTATTTAAGCCTCATGATGAATATGAGATTGATAATAATGTTTGCAATAATATTGAAAGTGGGTTTGGAAGAGTGTCAACTTTAGATCCCACAATTTGGTGAATGTTCAATCTTATGAAGTTTTTGATAAAAGTGGGTTTGGAGAGGTCATGACTTTAGTTAATGTTAATCCCACTATTTTGGAAGAGTGTCAACTTTGCATACATGTGGATCGTGTTAAGAATATGTTTTGTGATAGCTATATTGTTGAATTTGCTTATGATCCTACATGTAATTATTATGAGAGAGGAAAATATGGTTGTAGAAATTTTCATGTTACTAAATTACCTCTCGTTATGTTGAGATTGCTATTGTTTCTTTCCTCTTCCTTGCATATGCTAGTTTTTGCTTGCTATGATAATTTGTTTTTCCTATAATATGCCTATGCATAGGAAGTATGTTATACTTAGATGTGTTTGTCACATGTTTTATGATGCTCTCTTTGTGTTTCAATTATTATCATCCTTGTGAGCATCAATAAAAAGTATGCCTAGCTAGGGGCGTTAAACGATAGCGCTTGTTGGGGGGCAACCCAATTTTATTTTTAGTTTTTTGTTTTTGTTTCTGTTTAGGAATAAATAATCCATCTACCTTCTGTTTAGATGTGTTTTTATGTTTTAATTAGTGTTTGTGCCAAGTAAAACCTATAGGATCTTCTTGGATGATAGTTATTTGATCTTGCTGAAAAAGTCAGAAACTTTTTGCTCATGAAAACAATTGTTAAAAAACACCAGAACGTGATAAAATACTGATTCCAATTGCAGTAGATCAATAAATAAATTATTTATGTCTTACTATTTTGGTAGAATTTTTGAGTTACAGAAAGTTTGTGTTTGATACAGATTACTACAGACTGTTCTGTTTTTGACAGATTCTGTTTTTCGTGTGTTGTTTGCTTATTTTGATGAATCTATGGCTAGTATCGGAGGGTATGAACCATAGAAAAGTTGGAATACAGTAGTTTTAACACCAATATAAATAAAGAATTATTTCATTACAGTACCTTGAAGTGGTGGTTTGTTTTCTTTCGCTAACGGAGCTCATGAGATTTTCTGTTAAGTTTTGTGTTGTGAAGTTTTCAAGTTTTGGGTAAAGATTTGATGGATTATGGAATAAGGAGTGGCAAGAGCCTAAGCTTGGGGATGCCCAAGGCACCCCAAGGTAAAATTCAAGGACAACCAAAAGCCTAAGCTTGGTGATGCCCCAGAAGGCATCTCCTCTTTCGTCTTCGTCCATCGGTAACTTTACTTGATGCTATATTTTTATTCACCACATGATATGTGTTTTGCTTGGAGCGACTTGTATGATTTGAGTCTTTGCTTTTTATTTTACCACAATCATCCTTGCTGTACACACCTTTTGGGAGAGACATACATGAATCGGAATTTATTAGAATACTCTATGTACGTCACTTATATCTTTTGAGCTAGATAATTTTGCTCTAGTGCTTCACTTATATCTTTTAGAGCACGGTGGTGGTTTTATTTTATAGAAATTGTTTATCTCTCATGCTTCACTTATATTATTTTGAGAGACTCTTAGAACAGCATGGTAGTTTGCTTTGGCTATAAAATTAGTCCTAATATGATGAACATCCAAGATAGGTATAATAAAAACTATCATATAAAGTGCATTGAATACTATGAGAAGTTTGATACTTGATAATTGTTTTGAGATATGAAGATGGTGATATTAGAGTCATGCTAGTTGAGTAGTTGTGGATTTGAGAAATACTCGTTCGAAAGTTTGTGATTCCCGTAGCATGCACGTATGGTGAACCGTTATGTGATGAAGTTGGAGCATGATTTATTTATTGATTGTCTTCCTTATGAGTGGCGGTCGGGGACGAGCGATGGTATTTTCCTACCAATCTATCCAGCATGCGTGTAATACTTTGTTTCGATAACTAATAGATTTTTTCAACAAGTATGTGAGTTCTTTATGACTAACGTTGAGTCCATGGATTATACGCACTCTCACCCTTCCACCATTGCTAGCATCTCTAATACCGCGCACCTTTCGCCGGTATCATACACCCACCATATACCTTCCTCAAAGCAGCCACCATACCTATCTATTATGGCATTTCCATAGCCATTCCGAGATATATTGCCATGCAACTTACCATCGTTCCATTTATTATGACACGTTCCATCATTGTCATATTGCTTTGCATGATCATGTAGTTGACATCGTATTTGTGGCAAAGCCACCTTTGTAATTCTTTCATACATGTCACTCTTGATTCATTGCATATCCCGGTATACCGCCGGAAGCATTCACATAGAGTCATATTTTTTCCAAGTATTGAGTTGTAATTCTTGAGTTGTAAGTAAATAAAAGTGTGATGATCACCATTATTAGAGCATTGTCCCAAGTGAGGAAAGGATGATGGAGACTATGATTCCCCCACAAGTCGGGATGAGACTCCGGACGAAAAGAAAAAAAAGAGGCCATAAAAAGAAGAAGAGAAAAGTGCCCAAATAAAAAAAAATAAAAAAATTGAGAGAAAAAGAGAGAAGGGACAATGTTACTATCCTTTTACCACACTTGTGCTTCAAAGTAGCACCATGATCTTCATGATAGAGAGTCTCCTATGTTGTCACTTTCATATACTAGTGGGAATTTTACATTATGGAACTTGGCTTGTATATTCCAGTGATGGTCTTCCTCAAAATGCCCTAGGTCTTCGTGAGCAAGCGAGTTGGATGCACACCCACTTAGTTTCTTTTGTTGAGCTTTCATACACTTATAGCTCTAGTGAATCAATTGCATGGAAATCCCTACTCACTCACATTGATATCTACTGATGGACATCTCCATAGCCCGTTAATACGCCTAGTTGATGTCAGACTATCTTCTCCTTTTTTGTCTTTTCCACAACCACCATTCTATTCCACAAATAGTGCTATGTCCATGGCTCACGCTCATATATTGCCTAAAGATTGAAAAAGTTTGAGAACATCAAAAGTATGAAACAATTGCTTGGCTTGTCATCGGGGTTGTGCATGATTAAATACTTTGTGTGATGAAGATAGAGCATAGCCATACTATATGATTTTGTAGGAATAACTTTCTTTGGCCATGTTATTTTGAGAAGACATGATTGCTTTGTTAGTATGCTTGAAGTATTATTATTTATATGTCAATATTAAACCTTTGTCTTGAATCTTTCGGATCTGAACATTCATGCCACAATAAATAAAATTACATTGAGAAATATGCTAGGTAGCATTCCACATCAAAAATTCTGTTTTTATCATTTACCTACTCGAGGACGAGCAACAATTAAGCTTGGGGATGCTTGATACGTCTCCAACGTATCTATAATTTTTTATTGTTCCATGCTATTATATTATCTGTTTTGGATGTTTAATGGGCTTTACTAAGAACTTTTATATTATTTTTGGGACTAACCTATTAACCGAAGGCCCAGTGCAAATTGCTGTTTTTTTTTGCCTATTTCAGTGTTTCGCAGAAAAGGAATATCAAACGGAGTCCAAACGGAATGAAACCTTCGGGAGAGTTTTTTTTGGAACAAACGTGATCCGTGGGACTTGGAGTGGATGTCAAGAAAGAAGCTAGGAGGCCACGAGGCGGGGATGCGCGCATGCCCACCTGGGCGCGCCCCCACCCTTGTGGGCCCCTCACAGCTCCACCGACCTACTTCTTCCCCCTATATATATCCATATACCCGAAAACATCCAGGGGCACCACGAAACCCTATTTCCACCACCGCAACCTTCTGTACCCGTGAGATCCCATCTTGGGGCCTTTTCCGGCGCTCCGTCGGAGGGGGAATTGCTACGTCTTGAGCTTGCGTTGGTTTTCCCCGAAGAGGAGAGGATGATGCAGCAGAATAGCGTAAGTATTTCCCTTAGTTTTTGAGAACCAAGGTATCAATCCAGTAGGAGGCCACGCGCAAGTCCCTCGTACCTACACAAAACAAATAGCTCAACACAACCAACGCGATTAGGGGTTGTCAATCCCTTCACTGTCACTTACGAAAGTGAGATCTGATAAAGATGATAGATAATATTTTTGGTATTTTTGGTATAAGGATGCAAAGTAAAATAAAAGAAAAAGTATAAAGCAAAGCAATAATAAAGCATAGGAAGATTAATATGATGAGAATAGACCCGGGGGCCATAGATTTCATTAGTGGCTTCTCTCAAGAGCATAAGTATTTTACGATGGGTGAACAATTCTCGTTGAGCAATTGATGAATTGAGCATAGTTATGAGAGTATCTAGGTATGATCATGTATATAGGCATCACGTCCGAGACAAGTAGACCGACTCCTGCCTGCATCTACTACTATTACTCCACTCATCGAGCGCTATCCAGCATGCATCTAGAGTATTAAGTTAATGAAAACAGAGTAACGCCTTAAGCAAGATGACATGATGTAGAGGGATAAATTCATGCAATATGATAAAACCCCATCTTGTTATCCTCGATGGAAACAATACAATACGTGCCGTGCTGCCCCTACTGTCACTGGGAAAGGACAACGCAAGATTGAAACCCAAAGCTAAGCACTTCTCCCATTGCAAGAACTACCAATCTAGTTGGCTAAACCAAACAGATAATTCGAAGAGACTTGCAAAGATAACCAATCATACATAAGAGAATTCAGATAGATTCAAATATTGCTCATAGATAATCTTGATCATAAACCCACACTTCATCGGTCTCAACAAACACACCTCAAAAAGAAGATTACATCGAATAGATCTCCACGAGAGAGGGGGAGAACATTGTATTGAGATCCAAAAAGAGAGAAGAAGCCATCTAGCTACTAACTATGGACCCGAAGGTCTGAAGTAAACTACTCACACTTCATCGAAGAGGCTATGATGATGATGTAGAAGCCCTCCATGGTGGATTCCCCTTCCGGCGGAGCTCCAGAACAGGCCCCAAGATGGGATCTCATGGATACAGAAAGTTGCGACGGTGGAATTAGGTTTTTTGGCTCCGTTTCTGATCGTTCGGGGGTACGTAGGTATATATAGGAGGAAGAAGTACGTCGGTGGAGCAAAGGGGGGCCCTTGAGGCAGGGGGCGCGCCCTCCACCCTCGTGGCCGCCTCCCTTCTTTCTTGACGTGGGGTCCAAGTCTCCTGGATCATATTCGGTGAGAAAATCACGTTCCCGAAGGTTTCATTCCGTTTGGACTCTGTTTGATATTCCGTTTCTTCGAAACACTGAAATAGGCAAAAAACAACAATTCTGGGCTGGGCCTCCGGTTAATAGGTTAGTCCCAAAAGTAATATAAAAGTGGAAAATAAAGCCCGATATGGTCCAAAATAGTAGATAATATAGCATGGAGCAATCAAAAATTATAGATACGTTGGAGACGTATCACACATCCCCAAGCTTAATTCCTGCTCGTCCTCGAGTAGGTAAATGATAAAAAGAGAATTTTTGATGCGGAGTGCTTCTTGGCATAATTTCAATGTAACTCTTCTTAATTGTGGTATAAATATTCAGATTCGAAATATTCAAGACAAAGGTTTAATATTGACATAAAAATAATAATACTTCAAGCATACTAACAAAGCAATTATGTCTTCTCAAAATAACACGGCCAAAGAAAGCTATCCCTACAAAATCATATAGTCTGGCTATGCTCTATCTTCACCACACAAAGTATTTAAATCATGCACAACCCCGATGACAAGCCAAGCAATTGTTTCATACTTTTGACATTCTCAAAACTTTTTCAATCTTCACGCAATACATGAGCATGAGCCATGGATATAGCACTATATGTGGAATAGAATGGTGGTTGTGGAGAAGACAAAAAGGGAGAAGATAGTCTCACATCAACTAGGCGTATCAACGGGCTATGGAGATGCCCATCAATAGATATCAATGTGAGTGAGTAGGGATTGCCATGCAACGCATCCACTAGAGCTATAAGTATATGAAAGCTCAACAAAAGAAACTAAGTGGGTGTGCATCCAACTCGCTTGCTCACGAAGACCTAGGGCAATTTGATGAAGCCCATCATTGGAATATACAAGCCAAGTTCTATAATGAAAAATTCCCACTAGTATATGAAAGTGACAAAACGAGAGACTCTCTATTATGAAGATCACGGTGCTACTTTGAAGCACAAGTGTGGTAAAAGGATAGTAACATTGCCCCTTCTCTCTTTTTCTCTTATTTTTTTATTTGGGCCTTTTCTCTTTTTTATGGCCTCTCTTCTTTTCTCTTTTTTTATTTTTCGTTCGGAGTCTCATCCCGAATTATGGGGGAATCATAGTCTCCATCATCCTTTCCTCACTTGGGACAATGCTCTAAAAATGATGATCATCACACTTTTATTTTTCTTACAACTCAACAATTACAACTCGATACTTAGAACAAAATATGACTCTATGTGTATGCCTCCGGTGTGTATCGGGATATGCAATGATTCATGAGTGACATGTATGAAAGAATTATGAATGGTGGCTTTGCCACAAATACGATGTCAACTACATGATCATGCTAAGCAATATGACAATGATGGAGCGTGCCATAATAAAAGGAACGGTGGAAAGTTGCATGGCAATATATCTCGGAATGGCTAGGGGAATGCCATAATAGGTAGGTATGGTGGCTGTTTTGAGGAAGGTATATGGTGGGTGTATATGATACCGGCGAAAAGTGCGCGGTATTAGAAAGGCTAGCAATGGTGGAAGGGTGAGAAAAGTGCATATAATCCATGGACTCAACATTAGTCATAAAAAACTCATATACTTATTGCAAAAATCTACAAGTTATTAAAGCAAAGTATTATGCGCATGCTCCTAGGGGGATAGATTGGTAGGAAAAGACCATCGCTCATCCCCGACCGCCACTCATAAGGAAGACAATCAATAAATAAATCATGCTCCGACTTCATCACATAACGGTTCACCATACGTGCATGCTACAGGAATCACAAATGCTAACACAAGTATTTCTCAATTTCACAACTACTCAACTAGCATGACTCTAATATTACTACCTCCATATCTCAAAACAATTATCAAGCATCAAACTTTTCTTAGTATTCAACGCACTCAAAAGAAAGTTTTACAAATCTTGAATACCAAGCATATTATTATTTTTTAGCAAATTACCATGCTATTTAAGACTCTCAAAATAATCTAAGTTAAGCATGAGAGATCAAAGGTTTCTATAAAACAAATCCACCACCGTGCTCTAAAAGATATAAGTGAAGCACTAGAGCAAAACTATATAGCTCAAAAGATATAAGTGAAGCACATAGAGTACTCTATCAAATTCCAATTCATGTATGGCTCTCTCAAAAGGTGTGTACAGCAAGGATGATTATGGTAAACTAACAAGCAAAGACTCAAATCATACAAGACGCTCCAAGCAAAACACATATCATGTAGTGAACAAAAATATAGCTCCAAGTAAAGTTACCGATGGAAGTGGACGAAACAGGGGATGCCTTCCGGGGCATCCCCAAGCTTTGACTTTTTGGTGTACTTGGATTATCTTGGGGGTGCCATGGGCATCCCCAAACTTAGGCTCTTGCCACTCCTTGTTCCGTAATCCATCAAAAGATTTCACCCAAAACTTGAAAACTTCACAACACAAAACTCAACAGAAATCTCGTGAGCTCCGTTAGCGAAAGAAAACAAAAGACCACTTCAAGGTACTGTAATGAACTCATTCTTTATTTATATTGGTGTTAAACCTACTGTATTCCAGCTTCTCTATGGATTATAAACTATTTTACTAGCCATAGATTCATCAAAATAAGTAAACAACACACGAAAGACAGAATCTGTCAAAAACAGAACAGTCTGTATTAATCTGTAGCTAACGCAAACTTCTGGTACTCCAAAAATTCAGACAAAATAGGAAGACCTATGCAATTTGTTTATTGATCAGCAGCAATTGGAATAACTATTTTATCATGTTCTGTTGATTTTTAACAATTGTTTTTGTGAACCGAAAGTTTCTGGAAATTACAGCAAGATCAAATAACTATCATCCAAGAAGATCCTATAGGTTTAACTTGGCACAAACACTAATTAAAACATAAAACCACATATAAGCATAAGGTAGATGGATTATTTATTCCTAAACATAAACAAAAACAAAAAACTAAAAATAAAATTGGGTTGCCTCCCAACAAGCGCTATCGTTTAACGCCCCTAGCTAGGCATAAAAGTAAGGATAGATATAGGTATTGCCATCTTTGGTAGGCAATTCTTCAACGAGGCATCTACCTTCCTTAGAAATTTATTTTTTTCTAGTAATTATCAAATTTTTAGGAAAAAGATCGAAAAATTCATTCGTAGCGAATGGTTCCTTAATGATAGCAAAAAGATTGGGATGAATACTTATAGATTTAAGATCCGCGGTTTCCTTACTAGATGATTCACCCTTATTCTTAGGAACATACATGAGCTTAGAAATTCTAGTAGGTGGACTTGGAGTATTTTTTACGGGAGAAAAAGCGGTTTCCAAGTTGGTAATGATACCCTCAAGTTTATCAATTCTAGAGGAATCTTGATTTATTTTCTCATTAACTATGGGTTCCTTCTCCTTAATATTTTTCAAAGTTACTCCTACCTTAGATCCATATTGGGTAATTTTATTGTGGATGTTTTTATCTAGATTTTCAATTAACTCAAGGGTAGCAACTTTATTTTCAATAATTTCAAGTCTTTGCATTACATGCTCCAAAGTTAACATAGTTCCATTAACCAAAAGAGGTGGTGGGCCAAATAAATCTATCATAGCATTATAAGAATCAAAAGTATGGCTACCCAAGAAATTCCCTCCGGTAATGGTATCAAGGATATATCTATACCAAGGATTAGCACCTACATAAAAATTGCGGAGAAGAACTGAGGTAGATTGCTTCCTGGTAGATCTATTTTGAGCATTGCAAATTCTATACCAAGCGTCTTTTAGATTTTTCTCCCTCCCTTTGCTTAAAATTTAGAACTTCATTCTTGGGAGACAACGGAGAAGATATAAGACTAGCCATAACGACAAGCAAGCGAACTAACACACAAGCAAACAGCGAGCGAGAAAAAGGCGAACGGAAAAGAGAGGGCGAATAAAACGGCAAAGGTGAAGTGAGGGAGAGGAAAACGAGAGGCAAATGGCAAATAATGTAATGCGGGAGATAAGGGATTGTGATGGGTACTTGGTATGTTGACTTTTGCGTAGACCTCCCCGGCAACGGCGCCAGAAATCCTTCTTGCTACGTCTTGAGCTTGCGTTGGTTTTCCCCGAAGAGGAGAGGATGATGCAGCAGAGTAGCGTAAGTATTTCCCTCAATTTTGAGAACCAAGGTATCAATCCAGTAGGAGGCCACGCGCAAGTCCCTCTTACCTACACAAAACAAATAGCTCAACGCAACCAACGTGATTAGGGGTTGTCAATCCCTTCACGGTCACTTACGAAAGTGAGATCTGATAGAGATGGTAGATAATATTTTTGGTACTTTTGGTATAAAGATGCAAAGTAAAATAAAAGGCAAAGTATAAAGAAAAGCAATAATAAAGCGTAGGAAGATTAATATGATGAGAATAGACCCGGGGGCCATAGATTTCACTAGTGGCTTCTCTCAAGTGCATAAGTATTTTACGGTCGGTGAACGAATTACTGTTGAGCAATTGACATAATTGAGCATAGTTATGAGAGTATCTAGGTATGATCATGTATATAGGCATCACGTCCGAGACAAGTAGACCGACTCCTGCCTGCATCTACCACTATTACTCCACTCATCGAGCGCTATCCAGCATGCATCTAGAGTATTAAGTTAATGAAAACAGAGTAACGCCTTAAGCAAGATGACATGATGTAGAGGGATATATTCATGCAATATGATAAATACCGCATCTTGTTATCCTCGATGGCAACAATACAATACGTGCCTTGCTGCCCCTACTGTCACTGGGAAAGGACACCACAAGATTGACCTGTTGGAGATATGCCCTAGAGGCAATCATGTATGATGATATTTCCTATGTGTTTATGAATAAAGATAGTCCTTGGACATTATCAATGATGTGTATCAGCAAGTACGTGACTTGTTTGTGGGACTATGCATTGTATGATGACTGTCCTAAAAGGTCCCTAGTCGAAAGGGATGTGTGGACGCGCGGCCGACTAGACTAGCATATGACACGGTCGATGGCTCGGTCTCACTAGCCATGGAGCATTGGATGCTAACCGGATAATATGGACTTGGAAAGGTCTGGTCGGATTCGACATAGTCGGATCCGAGTCGAGATAAGGTCCGAGTCGGACAGACCCAACTATGAGACGCAGCGATATGTCATCTGTGAGTCTCTAGTACAACATACGTTATATGTCCTAAGACCTGAGTGAAGCATGTACTGGATGGTGATGACTTGCTTTGGGCCGACCAAACGCTACTCCGTGGATGGGTAGTTACAAAGGTAGGTTTCGGTTTGTCCAGTCCCATGCTTGCGAGACATGGTCGAGCAAGATGGGATTTGCCCTCCGATCGGAGAGATATACTCTGGGCCCCTCGTGTGATCGACCAGAACACCATGGCCATGCGACAAGGATTATGAGATAATCCGGATAGTGGTCGGTATCACCGAACGAGAAGAGGTCGGGCTAGCACAAGGATGACAGTCTCGCCTTTGAGCCCGACAACATATATCGTCGCGGCAAAGGGAATGAAGTGTGACACGTTATGCAGGTTCGCTTAACCAGCTTCATAGTCTGCTTGGTGGTCGGAATGCCTTGCTAGAGGCCGCTACCAACCGTGCATGTCGGAGGTGATCCGAATCGTGACCAAGCCGACTTGAACCTAAGGGGTCGCGCGCTTAAGGGAAGGAACCTACGAGGTCGGTTCAGGGACACCGGTCGGATGTGATCCGAATGGACTAGGAACGTGACCGAATAGACTTTGGGCTTTAGGGTCCGTCACGAGGCCCAAGTGTTGAGCCCGCGACGGACGCCTATATAAAGTGGAGGTGCGGCACACTCAGCGGTTGATCGCTTGGCGCTGCGACTAGGGTTTGCATGTGTTGCGAATAGCCACCTCCACTCGCCGCCGATCGTGTGATCGGACCTAGCAGTCCGTCGCACGACGTTCCTCCCGCACGCGCGCAGATACCGTTAGAGGCGGTGCACTTGCGCCGCTCCGCGAACTCGACGTGGGATCGGACGACCGCCGCCGAGGGAGATCGAACAAGGAGGAGACGATCCACGCAGACGCCGCTGCCCCAACTCTTCTTCGCTGCACGGCATCGCTGCGCGTCTAGTGGTAACGAATCGTGATCCATCTCCGTAGCATGTTCCCGGATGTTCGCACGTAGGAATTTTTAATTTGCGATCGACGCACCCTACCGTAGAACCCAACAAAGGTATCGAGCCTCTGTTATAGGATTTGGATTCAGATCGTATGCATATTAGATATGTGGAGGCGCGATGAGATCTGTTGTCCTTGAAGAGATCGGCTATGTGCACGGTTGATGTGATCAACGCACATGGGGATCGTTGAGGCTATGTTTTCTGTAAATCGGGATCGATGAGGTTGTGACACGATCTACCCCTACCGGTCGGTCATCCGCCATCGGGGTTAACAGTGAAACATAAATCCGAATCGGATTCGCGATGATCGATAAGATCGGTCAGATCAGAGAATTCGGCGTGATCGGAGTTCAGATGTGATCTGTGATTTCTGAAAATGCTGCCCCTTCGAACCCCGCCCGCTAACCGGCTAGCGGGACCGCTGTGTGCGTAGCGCCGTGTATTTCGTACCCGACACACAAACCGGTAGAATGCGATTCTATGCATAACTTTGTTTTGCAGGTTTGATGTGAATAGTATGGCTCATGTGTATGTGATGCATGTGTGTAATTTATACGTGGCTGCGTGTCATGTTTGTCGGCCGGCAGAGCCAAAGTGCTGTCATTATAATGTATAACGACCTGCGTGTCGACTTGTGACTCTATGTAAATTCATTACTAGTTGTAGTAGTTGGATAATAGAGATCAGGTTGGTGGCTTGGCGTCCGGCGTGACAAACAAGATGGAGTTCGTAGATGGTCACCGAGTCGGAGCCGACCGGAAGAACGCCCATGAAGGAGCCATACTATTTCACAATATGTGTTATATTTGTGATTGTTATGCTTCTTTGTTTCTATGCATGTTAAAATGATAGAATGATCCTCATGAATATCAAGCGAATTGCCATCCCGATGTTGCACCTTCGCACGCCAAGTACGCCTAGTAGTGGGCTCATAAAATTGGGGTGCTGCTGGGTGTCCTTGAATCAAGGGTTCGTGGTCGGACACGGACACGCACCGCATCAAAGTTAACTTGACAAGGCTATCAAAACGGTTTTGGGCCTTGTGGCAAAGAAGGTTGGGAGCCGGGTATGAGATACCTTCCCGACCGGCGAAGTCGATATAGATACGATTAGCAAGGAGTTGCTTACGGATAGGTATGTTGGCTAGCAGTGATGCTAAAGCTCACTAGTCGCATGCGCTAGTCGGATCCTGAATCACCGAGAGTTTGCGGAGGATGCTGACTTGATGGGAGTATTTCTGTTAGGCTAGAATTACTCTACATAAACACATTGCTTAGTGATTGCATATTTTCTGTTGTAGATCAATGGCACCACCTGCTCAACCCAACTTTGCATTGAAATCAATTCTGGAAAAGGATAAACTGAATGGAACAAACTTTACCACCTGGTATAGAAATTTGAGAATTGTTCTCAAGCACGATAAAAAGGAACATGTTCTAGAGGATCCACTTCTAGAGGAACCTGCTGATAATGCTAGTGCCACAGCTAAAAATGCCTACCAGAAACTCGTTGATGAATCAACGGAGATCACCGTCGATGTCTGGCTTGTATGGAGCCCGATTTGCAACATCATTTCAAAATGTTGAGGCTTACGATATGATCGAGAGTCTCAAGAGCATGTTTCGAACACGAGCTAGGACCGAAAGGTTCAACGTCTGGCGATCCTTGATGGATTGCAAGCTGAAGGAAGGTGATCCATCGAGCCCACATGTGATCAAGATGATCGGATATGTGCAAGCTTTGGATCGTTTGGGCTTCCCGCTCTTGGATGAGCTGGCTCTCGATGTTGTTCTCGGGTTCTCTTCCGCCCAGCTATGGGACGCTCATCTCGAACTATCATATGCATGGCATGGATAAGAAGCTCACTGAATTGCATGGGATGCTCAAGGTGGCAGAGCAGGATATTAAGAAAGGCACGCATCAAGTGTTGATGGTGCAGAAATCGGCTAAGTTCAAGAAGAGTTGGTCCAAGAAAAAGGCTAAGGCAAAGGGCACGGAGACGGTAACCTCTACCGCTGCGCCGAAGTCTAGACCGGACTCGAAGACCGTTTGCTTTCACTGCAAGGAGACTGGTCACTGGAAGAGAAACTGTAGCAAGTGGCTTGCAGAGCATGACAAGAAGGCCGGAAATGCTTCTTCAGGCAAAGGTACACTTGTTGCATATGTTATAGACATTTACCTTGCTGACATACCTAGTAGCTCTTGGGTATTTGATACTGGATCGGTTGTTCATATTTGCAACTCGATGCAGGGGCTGGTAAGAACTAGGCGTGTGGCACAAGGGAGATTGACATCGGGTCGGCAACAAAGCAAGAGTTGCTGCGTTGGAGGTCGGCACGATGCAGCTCCAGCTTCCTTCCGGATTCATTATGGAATTGAATAATTGTTATTACATTCCTGCACTTAGTCGAACATTATTTCTGCCTCATGTTTGATGAGTCGGGTTATGAATTCAATTTAAAGGACAATGGTTGTTCGATATTTTTGAATGGTATGTTCCACGGCTATGCACCCATTGTTGATGGGCTATTTATATTGAATCTAGAACAGGAACCGGTCTATAACGTGAATGTCAAGAGGCATAAGCCTAATGAGATAAATCCGACATACTTCTGGCATTGCCGGCTTGGACACATTAGTCTGAAACGCATGAAGAACTCCATGATGATGGGCTCCTAACTTCGTCCGACTTCGGGTCGTTCGAGACATGTTAATTATGCTTGCTCGGCAAGATGACTAAGTCTCCTTTCGCAAAGAGTTGCGAGAGGGCATCCGAGATATTGGAGCTTATACACAGTGATGTGTGTGGTCCAATGAGCACAACTGCCAGAGGTGGCTATCAGTACTTCATGACTTTTACCGACGACTTGAGTAGATATGGATATATCTATTTGATGAGGCACAAGTCGGAGACTTTTGAAAAGTTCAAAGAGTTTTAGAACGAGGTTGAGAATCAGCTCGGCAAGACTATAAAGCTTCTGCGATCTGATCGTGGAGGTGAGTACATGAGCCAGGAGTTCGATGATCATCTGAAAATTCGAGGTATAGTACCTCAGCTCACACCTCCGGCACGCCACGGAGAAACGGCATGTCGAGCGGAGGAATAGGACCTTGTTGGACATGGTCCGGTCTATGATGAGCAAATCGGATTTACCCTTGTCATTTTGGGGATACGCCTAGAAACTGCAGCTTTCACTTAATAGGGTACCATCAAAATCCGTAGACAAGACATCGCATGAGATGTGGACTCGGAAGAGTCCCGCTTTGTCTTTTCTAAAGATTTGGGGTTGTGAAGCATTTGTCAAGCGACTTATGTCGGACAAGCTTACACCCAAGTCGGATAAATGCATATTCGTGGATACCCGAGGGAAACCTTGGGATATAGCTTCTACAACCGGAAGAGAACAAAGTGTTTGTTGCTCGAACGGGTTTACCTTGAGAAAGAGTTTCTCGGTCGGGAGGCCGATGGGAGGACGGTTCGACTCGAAGAAATTCGAGGACCACTCGGGGACGGCTCGGCTGGTGATGAAATCATACCGGAGTCAGTCAGGGAACCCGTAGTGGAAGCGGCGCCAGAACCACGGAGGTCGGAAAGATTGCGCAGAGTGCGCGATGTATTGTTGCTAGAAAGCGACGAGCCGGCCACGTATGCGGAAGCGATGGTGAGCCCAGATTCCGAGGCATGGCTAGAGGCCATGAGATCCGAGTTAAAGTCCATGGATGAGAATCAAGTCTGGGACTTGGTTGATCCGCCACCGGCGAATCGCCATTGGTTGCAAATGGGTCTTTAAGAAGAAAACCGATGTGGATGGAAATGTTCAGATCCACAAAGCTCGGCTTGTCGCTAAAGGTTATGGACAAGTTCAAGGAATTGACTACGACGAGACTTACTCGCGGTAGCGATGCTGAAATCGGTGAGGATCATACTAGCTATAGCTGCATATTTCGATTACGAGATATGGCAGATGGATGTCAAAACGGCTTTCCTTCACGGAAATTTAACCGAGGACGTGTATATGATACAGCCCGAGGGTTTTGTCGATCCGACTAGCACTAGTAAGGTATGCAAGCTCAAGAGATCCATTTATGGGTTGAAGCAAGCATCTCGGAGTTGGAACATTCGTTTTGATGAGGTCGTCACTGGTCTCGGTTTCATCAAAAGCGAAGAGGACTCTTGTTTATACAAGAAGTTAAGTGGGAGCCCGATAGTGTTTTTGATCTTGTATGTGGACGACATACTACTGATCGGGAACGATGTTTCGATGTTAAACTCGGTCAAGGGATCATTGAATGGCAAGTTTTCGATCAAGGACCTTGGTGAGGCAGTCTATATTTTAGGCATTAAGATCTATAGAGATAGATCGAGGAGGCTGCTCGGCTTAAGCCAGAGCACGTACATAGATAAAGTGTTGAAGCGGTTCAACATGAGTGAGGCGAAGAAAGGGTTCTTGCCGCTCTCACATGGTATAAGGCTAAGCGAGACTCAGAGTCCTTCGACATCTGATGAGCGAAGCAGGATGAGTAGGATTCCGTATGCCTCGCAATCGGATCCATCATGTATGCCATGATATGTACAAGGCCTGATGTTGCTTTTGCAATAAGCCTAACAAGTAGATACCAGGCCAACCTGTGAGAGTCACCGGGCAGCGGTAAAGACTATTTTGAAGTACCAAAAGGACTAAAGAGATGTTCCTAGTTTATGGAGGTGAGGAAGAGCTCGTCGTAAGGGGTTACGTCGATGCTAGTTTCCAAACCGACAGAGATGATTGTCGATCATAGTCTGGATTTGTGTACATCCTGAACGGAGGAGTAGTGCACTGGATGAGTTCCAAGAAGGATACGGTGGCGATTCTACCACGAAGTTTAATACATTGCGGCTTGTGAAGCTGCAAAGGAAGGTGTTTGGATCCGCATTTTCTGGATGATCTTGGTATTTTCCCAGCCTCGGTGAAACCATTGGACCTTTATTGTGATAATTCTGGTGCCATTGCACAAGCCAAGGAGCCGAGGAATCACCACAAGGTCAGACACATAGACCGGAAATATCACCTGATACGAAAGATCGTAAAGAATGGTGATGTATAGTTATGCAAGATTCACACGGATGCAAATGTTGCAGATCCGTTGACTAAGCCGCTTCCACAACCCAAGCATGAGGGGCACGTTAGAGCTATGGGCATTCGATGTCTATTTGATTGACTCTAGTGCAAGTGGGAGACTGTTGGAGATATGCCCTAGAGGCAATCATGTATGATGATATTTCCTATGTGTTTATGAATAAAGATAGTCCTTGGACATTATCAATGATGTGTATCGCAAGCACGTGACTTGTTTGTGGGACTATGCATTGTATGATGACTGTCCTAAAAGGTCCCTAGTCGAAAGGGCTGTGTGGACGCCAGAGCCGACTAGACTAGCATATGACACGGTTGATGGCTCGGTCTCACTAGCCATGGAGCATTGGATGCTAACGGATAATATGGACTTGGAAAGGTCTGGTCGGATTCGACATAGTCGGATCCGAGTCGAGATAAGGTCCGAGTCGGACAGACCCAACTATGAGACGCAGCGATATGTCATCTGTGAGTCTCTAGTACAACATACGTTCTATGTCCTAA
Organism: Aegilops longissima; assembly: GCA_021605205.1. Lineage (NCBI taxonomy): Eukaryota > Viridiplantae > Streptophyta > Magnoliopsida > Poales > Poaceae > Aegilops > Aegilops longissima. Next base: position 211,723,504 of record CM038682.1, on the reverse strand, counting down.
GACCTGAGTGGACGATGTACTCGGGATGGTGATGACTTGCTTTGGGCCGACCAAACGCTACTCCGTGGTGGGTAGTTACAAAGGTAGGTTTCGGTTTGTCCAGTCCCATGCTGCGAGACATGGTCGAGCAAGATGGGATTGCCCCTCCGATCGGGAGAGATATACTCTGGGCCCCTCGTGTGATCGACCAGAACAGCATGGCCATGCGACAAGGATTATGAGATAATCCGGACCGTGGTCGGTATCACTTTGAAGCGAAAAAGAGGTCGGGCTAGCACAAGGATGACAGTCTCGCTTTGAGCCCGACAACATATATCGTCGCGCAAAGGGAATGAAGTGTGACACGTTATGCTGTGTTCGCTTAACCAGCTTCATAGTCGCTTGGTGGTCGGCACGCCTTGCTAGAGGCCGCTACCAACCGTGCATGTCGGAGGTGATCCGAATCGTGACCAAGCCGACTTGAACCTAAGGGGTCGCGCGCAAGGGAAGGAACCTCGAGGTCGGTTCAGAGGACACCGGTCGGATGTGATCCGAATGGACTAGGAACGTGACCGAATAGACTTTGGGCTTTAGGGTCCGTGGCGAGGCCCAAGTGTTGAGCCCGCGACGGACGCCTATATAAAGTGGAGGTGCAGCACACTCAGCGGGTGATCGCTTGGCGCTGCGACTAGGGTTTGCATGTGTTGCGAATAGCCACCTCCACTCGCCGCCCGGTGTGTGATCGGACCTAGCAGTCCGCCGCGACATTCCTCCCGCACGCGCGGATACCGTTAGAGGCGGTGCACTTGCGCGCTCCGCGAACTCGTCGTGGGATCGGACGACCGCCGCTCGAGGAGATCGAGCGAGGAGGAGACGATCCACGCAGACGCTGCCCCAACTCTTCTTCCGCTGCACGGCATCGCTGGCGTCTAGTGGTAACGAACTGTGATCCATCTCCCGTAGCATGTTCCTGGATGTTCTGCGCGTAGGAATTTTTAATTTGCAGTCGACGCACCCTACCGTAGAACCCAACATGAACCCAAAGCTAAGCACTTCTCCCATTGCAAGAACTACCAATCTAGTTGGCCAAACCAAACGGATAATTCGAAGAGACTTGCAAAGATAACCAATCATACATAAAAGAATTCAGAGAAGATTCAAATATTGCTCATAGATAATCTTGATCATAAACCCACACTTCATCGATCTCAACAAACACACCGCAAAAAGAAGATTACGTCGAATAGATCTCCACGAGAGAGGGGGAGAACATTGTATTGAGATCCAAAAAGAGAGAAGAAGCCATCTAGCTACTAACTATGGACCCGAAGGTCTGAAGTAAACTACTCACACTTCATCGGAGAGGCTATGATGATGATGTAGAAGCCCTCCGTGGTGGATTCCCCTTCCGGCGGAGCTCCGGAACAGGCCCCAAGATGGGATCTCGTGGATACAGAAAGTTGCGACGGTGGAATTATGTTTTTTGGCTCCGTTTCTGATTGTTCGGGGGTACGTAGGTATATATAGGAGGAAGAAGTATGTCGGTGGAGCAAAGGGGGTCCCACGAGGCAGGGGCGCGCCCTCCACCCTCGTGGTCACCTCCCTTCTTTCTTGACGTGGGATCCAAGTCTCCTAGATCATATTAGGTGAGAAAATCATGTTCCCGAAGGTTTCATTCCGTTTGGACTCAGTTTGATATTCCGTTTCTTCGAAACACTGAAATAGGCAAAAAAACATCAATTCTGGGCTGGGCCTCCGGTTAATAGGTTAGTCCCAAAAGTAATATAAAAGTGGAAAATAAAGCCCAATATGGTCCAAAACAGTAGATAATATAGCATGGAGCAATCAAAATTTATAGATACGTTGGAGACGTATCAGGAATCGATCACGGAGGGCTTCTACATCAACACCATGGCCTCTCCGATGATGTGTGAGTAGTTTACCACAGACCTTCGGGTCCATACACTACAAAAAAAATACACTTCCGTGATGATACGTGTTTGTCACAGTAGGTCGCGTTTTTTGTCATGCATGTACATCCATGACAAATTTATGACAGAATCAAGATAGTCATACCTGTGCTGTCGTAGAAGTGTTCCATGACATTACCAAAATTATCATCACGAAAGTGTCCACTTCCATGACGATAAATCGCGCGTCACAGAAGTGCTTTCGTCAAGGGTGACCGACACGTGGCATCCACCGTAACGGAACGCCGTTAAGATATCGGGTCGGGTTTTGGATCCGATAACCCGTTAACAGCCCCGACCAATGGGGATTTTCCACGTGTAAAATCATCATTGGCTGGAGGAAACACGTATCGGCTCACCGTTGGGACAGATGTCATCCGCTCATTGGACTGAAGGTGCCTATGATACGGCGACACATGGCATGGCCCAACAGAGGCCCATTCCTGTGAAAAGGCCGGCCCGTTTGACTTGGTCAAAGGTGGCGAGCCGCCCACTGAAAGCTTTGTTAACGGCTGCTTGCATATAGCCCATTTATAGCCCGCTAACCCGGGCCCGTTCGCCCTATCCGAATTAGGCCCGATGGCGTCATTTGGGTTGTCCAATATGATTCAGCCGTTTTAACTTCCGCCCATGTGTGGCCCATGACTTCTTCGCCCATATGAGGACCTTTGTAACTCTTGGCCCATTAACGGCTGTGGTGAAACCGGCCCGTAATGAACAAAGTATCACTTTATACCCATTAACGGCCCGTTATTCCATTGGGCGTTCCATTAAAGATATCTTTCGGCCTTCTCAAGGCCCGTTGATTCTTGGTCTCACTTGCAGCATTCGGTTACATACGGCCCGTTATTGTCATTTTCTACTTGTGGGCCAAATTCAGCCCGTCGTTACAGTCGGCCCGTTTGCGGACCGTTAATACGTTGGGCCGTTTTCATGTAAAAAAAACGTTGGGCTGTTTTCATAGAGTTATCAAATACGGCCTATTAACGGCCCGTTATGGTCCACGAATAGTACGGCCCGTGATTGGCGAAATGATGATACGACCCGTACAAGGCCCATGGATCCTACGGCCCATATGAGGCCCATGGATAGTTCGGCCCGTAGAAGGCCCATGGATCGTACGGCCCGTAGAAGGCCCATGGACCCTACGGCCCGTAGAAGGCCCATGGACCCTACGGCCCGTAGAAGGCCCATGGACCCTACGGCCCGTAGAAGGCCCATGGACCCTACGGCCCGTAGAAGGCCCATTGATCCCTAAGGCCCGTATAGAAGGCCGATGGATCCTACGGCCCGTATAGAAGGCCAATGGTCCTACTGACGAACGAAGGCCCATGGTTCATACTGACTGCAGGAGGCCCATGGTTACAACAGTCAGTGTGTTGCCATGATTATTTTGTCCTAGTTACCAAAAATAGGCTATTGTGGCCACTAGAAAAACGCAGAAAAAGAACTGCAATGACTACAAGCAAACAACGAAACAAGACAATAAGGAAATAAATAAGCAAGCAACTAAAGGGTAGCCTATTACTGCTATTACACATATTACATCCACTTTGGGCATCAAAGTTCGCCACCGGTGCAAATATAGGGAACAAAGCAGCATATTACATACCACAGCCGTCAAAATTGGCCACCATTGGCAAATAAACGCGGCAAAGAAACAAGAGCATAATGAAACAACTTCGAAGAGCTCAAGAAACGTTATCCCGGTATCCACCATGCGGCAATAAGCTTAGCAAGCTGATTAGCTTTGTTCATTTGGCGCTAAAATCCTCCAACGCTTGTCATTGCACTAGAAAGTATGCATCTGAATGCTCCAGGACTTCCGCAGTCTTCCGCTTCTTGTCGTAGTACACCGGTGATCGATGTCTTTTAGCTTGTAGTTGAGACTCAAGAAATCGAACTGATTCGATAAAGTGAGTTTGAATAGCTTGTGCAAGTGGTAGGGGCGATGCTTCGAACACTAAACCAAGACAGGACTTTGGGGTTGTCTCATTGTCTTCAAGATAGTCTTCCTTAGCTGTTTTATCAGCTTTGTTGAGACTAACAAGGATGTGTCACTATCCCGAACCTTATCTGCATTACTTCCTTTACCATTGCTTAATAAGGCACTCTTCCCCAATATTCTGTCAAGATTCTAAAAGAAGAAACAAGCGGACACATAACAAGTTTAGCATGTACTAGTATATGAAACTCATTTCGTGAACGAGTTCATTAGTAAGGTGGACAGGATTAAACTACCAAGTCTTCTATTGCCAAGTACTAGTACATAATAAAAGCATCAAACAAACATATATCTATGTCCTATGGTCACTGCATTGTCTTGCCAAATCAAAATAGAGACACGGTTCAAATCATGTCAGTTCAAGACAAAGCAGCAGTGAAAGAATACAAAGCGTGGGAAACTACACGACACAACAAGATTTCAGATGGGTACCACGGGTCTACATGTACAACAACACTATTGGCTCTGTTGTGATGCTAGTAATGTGCATGATATGAAAGTCAACTATATACACAATTGAAATTGAAATCAAAAGAGCTATTGATAAGAGCAAACCTGTTAAAGAAACATGCGTGAACATACCTGCCGTGCCATTGGAGTTTCGGTTGGATCCTTCAATTTAAAAATAAGTTTGTATCAGTAAATACAGTGATACAAGAGCAAAGCAATCATAGTTAAAAAAGGCGCGCCTAAGCGAGCACTTAAGCGCGCCTAGGCTCTAGGCGTTGGCAAAACGCATTGCGCATAACTACGCTTAATCTGTGCATAACTGCGCATAAGCATGCGCTTTGGTCAGTAAAGTGCAAGGAGGTGGCAAAATGCACAATTAACGCCTAGCGCTTTTTTGAACTATGATAGCAATGGAATCTTAAATTAGAACATTTGTTCTTCAGGTTTAGGCACTTGTTCTACATGAACAGAGTACAATAAGACGCAAGAATATAATACTTAAAAATAGAAAATGAGCTCATAGACCTTACCACATTCTTGGTTGGGACCAAGATGAACAAAGCGTTCCCTATCATCGTCCGAGAAATGTGTCTCGGAGAACGTAAGGAATTTGATGAGTTTCTTTGCGGTGAAATACGTTTTCTTGAGTAATTCGATACTACCACCAAGCATTCTTGAAGATAGCAGAGGTATTAGCACAGGTTACCTCATCCTGAGTTTCCAAATTGGTCCTTCTCTATAGAGAAAAATGGGAAAATTTGATGTATTATAACCATCATGGAGGTAGGATGTATGGGACGAAGCAAAGTAATTGCCATGAATAACATTACTTACACATAACTCCTGGACAAACACACTGCAATCGGCGTTTTCCTTCATCTTGATATAATATTTCCAAGATGGGAAGATACGCACATACGATTTAACAACATCAAATGCGATAGATGCTAAACTACGACTAGCTGGTTGTGCTTCCTCCACAGGAATAGGCATACTAACTGGTGGAGTTGGGGTTCGCCGTGATAGTACTGGCCCTTTGGGCATTGGAGCTGCCTTACTACCTGCTCTTGTTTGGGAGCTCTGTGGTGGAGATGGTGTTGTGTCAACAGGAACAGGGTTACTATCGGCTGGGGTTGGGGTTAGATTGGGTGAAGCTGGTTCTCTGTCCATCGCAGTAGGGGTACAATCTGCGAAAGTTTGGGTTATGTGTGGTAGGGCTGGTTCTTGTGCATGTACAACCGGGGTGCTATCTCCACCAAGAGGTAGCACTATTTTATTTGAAGACCGTGTTTTTATTCCGCTAGATACTGGCATCACCTGCTCCAATTCAAATGGCTGATAAACAGGAAACATAGTTAAATGTACAGACATTGTATGAGAGACAGATGCAATAGATAGTGTGGAAAAAAGGGGCATGAAATAGTTGACATGTATATTGTTTAACTAAAACAGATAGCATGACATAACTTCACATATATGATGTCTATCTAAACTGGATAGCATAGCATAACATAATTCAAAGATATGATGAATAACTAAACAGGATCACATGACAAAATTCACCTACATGTTATCTAAGTAATCAGGATCGCATCATGTAATTCACATATGTGATTTATATGCTAAACAGAGGGCATTCGATATGATGTCTGAACTAAGAACATGGTGTTGAATATTGGGTATATGATGTCTAAACTATGCAATGCAAGACACCGTATGCATGATATGAGCAGTATAACCATGCCAAGTTAGAGCATACACCTCGGTGGGGAATAGGACTGGTCATCTGTCTCTCAATCCATTTCGAGGAGCTATCGGGACCCAACAAGAGATCTGCTTGACTGTAGCACTGCTGCTCTCAAGGCCTTGTTTTCACTCCAGATTTGTCCATCTCCCACCCAAATGGCTGATTCACGGGAAGAGTAGTTTAATGTACAAACATTGTCGACAAATGGAAATGTAATGAAGAAAAGGATGGGCAAGATATCATTCAAATATATGATGCCTGGTTAAACAGGATGGCATTGCACATTTCACATATATTATGGCTGGCTAAAAGACATGAGACGCATAATTCCCATATATGATATAGAAACTAAACAGGTGGCATTACAAAACATGTCTAAACTAAGCGGATGACATATATGATATCAACAAAGTAGGCACTGCAAGGCAACATATGCATGATATGACTAACATCATCATGCCAAGGTAGAACAAACACCTTGGGGTAAATAGGAGTGGTCGTGGCGTGCGAATCCGCCTCGTAACAGATATCTTCCTCTAGATTACAATCTGGAGAGGGGTGGGGAGGGTTTGCCATTGAACCCACCATGGAGCGATGTCGCATGACATTGTATTGCCGCAAAAAACTCTTCTCTTTATCTCTACATGTTCAGCATGATGTGTACAATATCGACATGCATACGAAAAAATATGGTGAGATTATGTAAGGAGAGCATGCAGAAATTTAGAGTGATGGTAACAACCAAAGGATGGATCCAAAATAATGATAGCGGTGATGATTGCTTTAAATTAATAAAAAGACAGATGATGATTGCTTTACTATTTGTTTCCCACCCAAAATGAACAACATAGGCATACCCTAGGTGAACCAGATATTAGACAGACATACTATTCATTAGTGCCTCGATATGTGCCCCACAACTAATTTAGAACTCAAGTTTGAACATGATTTTGGACCTGAGTTGGGAGTCCAAGAGCTGAACAGGATGATAAAGTAGCAGGTAAGTTTAAGCAATGCATAACATAAGCAGAAACAAAAGAGTGCGACCTCTCTTGTGGACCCGTGTACTCCTCAGGTTCATCTACTGAGTCGATGATGGTGATGCCGTTGGGGTGGGTGCCGGCGGCAGGGAAGGAGATCTGAGGCGGCGAAAGACGGTCAGGAGTCGTGATGTCTGGTTTGGTGGATGCTTCTGTTGATGGAGCAGCTCAGGTGAGGTGGAAGACATCGCGGCAGGAGTAGGACAAACCGCACAAAGTTCCCTTCGACACGTACCTATAACTGAAGTAATTCTGTAAGGGCTCATTTGGCTTGCATGATTCTTAAAACGCAAGGATAGGAAAGACACCGGAATAGGATAGGAAAATGCACATGATAAACAGAGCATTTGTAAACACAAGATTTCTGTCAACTTGGGTGTTTGGTTTACAGGAATTGGAAGAGCAGAGGAATGCAAAGAAACATGGCCAAAATAAAGAGAAACCATATGAAAGCATGTACAGTTAGAATGTTATTCTGGCACTAATGCACTTGGTCTTGTTTTCATGCATAGGATTTTGAAAAGTAGGTCCAGGTGGATGTTTTGCTTCATTCGTTTCAACAAAATGCATGAATAATTGAATAGTAGAGTGCCATTGGAAAATTCCCTATTGCTATGTTTTTACGTTGAACCAAAATAGCCCTAATGGATCAACGTGAATGTATAGTAATAAGTGATGCATCAAGTGTACAACCTCTTTGCCATAGCCGTGTCGACCTCAGCATCATTGGGTTGGTCGCAAGCGCTTGAGGCGAGGTGGCTGTCGGAGGTGTGGAGGAAGATCTGAGGAATCAGAGACGGCGTCCGAGGCATTTGCTCATTGTGATGGATCGTTCTGTCGTTGGAGCAGCTCGGTAAGCCGTAAGACGTCAAGGCTGAAGCAGCACAAGACAGACATTCTCAAGTGGGATTCTAATAGCATCTCCAATAGATGATGAAAAATGGATGTAGAATTAACATCACCAAAAACCACCTGACTAAAACAGATGAGGTAAAAACTGTTGACTCTGAACTTAACTGTCGAAACTGAAATTTACCGTGGAATCTGAATGCTACTGTCGAAACTAAACGCAATGGTAGCAGAGCACTGCGTTGGATTTCCCCGAAGATGAGAGGATGATGCAGCAAAGTAGCATAAGTATTTCCCTCAGTTTTTGAGAACCAAGGTATCAATCCAGTAGGAGGCCACGCACAAGTCCCTCGTACCTGCACAAAACGATAGCTACTCGCAACCAACGCGATTAGGGGTTGTCAATCCCTCCACGGTCACTTACGAGGGTGAGATCTGATAGAGATGATAAATAATATTTTTGGTATTTTTGATATAGAGATGCAAAGTGAAAAGTAAAAAAGCAAAGTAAAAACAAAGCAAGTATTAAAGTGATGGAGATTGATATGATGAAAATAGACCCGAGGGCCATAGGTTTCACATGTGGCTTCTCTCATGAGCATAAGTATTCTATGGTGGATGAACAAATTACTGTTGAGCAATTGACAAAATTGAGCATAGTTATGAGTATATCTAGGCATGATCATGTATATAGGCATCACGTCCGAGACAAGTAGACCGAAACGATTCTGCAACTACTACTTTTACTCCACTCATCGACCGCTATCCAGCATGCATCTAGAGTATTAAGTTAAAAACAGAGTAATGCCTTAAGCAAGATGACATGATGTAGAGGGATAAATTCATGCAATATGATAAAAAACCCATCTTGTTATCCTCGATGGCAACAATAAAATACGTGCCTTGCTGCCCCTTCTGTCACTGGGAAAGGACACCGCAAGATCGAACCCAAAGCTAAGCACTTCTCCCATTGCAAGAACTATCAATCTAGTTGGCCCAACCAAACGGGTAATTCGAAGAGACTTGCAAAGATAACTCAATAATACATAAAAGAATTCAGAGAAGATTCAAATTTTCTTCATAGATAAGCTGGATCATAAACCCACAATTCATCGGCCTCAACAAACACACCGCAAAAAGAAGATTACATCGAATAGATCTCCACAAGAGAGGGGGAGAACATTGTATTGAGATCCAAAAAGAGAGAACAAGCCATCTAGCTACTAGCTATGGACCCGTAGGTCTGAAGTAAACTACTCATACTTCATCGGAGGGGCTATGGTGATGAGGTAGAAGCCCTCCGTGGTGGATGCCCCCTCCGACGGAGCTCCGGAACAGGCCCCAAGATGGGATCTCGTGGATACAGGAAGTTGCGGCGGTGGAATTAGGTTTTTGGCTCCGTATTTGATCTGTCGGGGGTACGTAAGTATATATAGGAGGAAGGAGTACGTTGGTGGAGCAACAGGGGGCCCACGAGGTAGGGGGGCGCGCCCCCCACCCTCGTGACCTCCTCTTTTGTTCCTTGGAGTAGGGTCCAAGTCTCATGGATCACGTTCGGTGAGAAAATCACGTTTCCGAAGGTTTCATTCCGTTTGGACTCCGTTTGATATTCCGTTTCTTGAAACACCAAATAGGCAAAAAACAGCAATTACTGGCTGGGCCTCCGGTTAATAGGTTACTCCCAAAAATAATATAAAAGTGGAAAATAAAGCCCAATATAGTCCAAAACAGTAGATAAAGTAGCATGGAGCAATAAAAAATTATAGATACGTTGGAGACGAATCAGGCATCCCCAAGCTTAATTCATGCTCGTCCTCGAGTAGGTAAATGATAAAAAGAGAATTTGTGATGCGGAGTGATACTTTGGCATAATTTCAATGTAAATCCTCTTAATTGTGGTGTGAATATTCAGATACAAAAGATTCGAGACAAAAGTTCATATTGACATAAAAATAATAATACTTCAAGCATACTAACTAAGCAATTATGTCTTCTCAAAATAACATGGCCAAAGAAAGTTATCCCTAAAAAATCTTTTAGTCTGGCTATGCTCCATCTTCCCCACATAAAATATTTAAATCATGCACAACCCCAATGACAAGCCAAGCAATTGTTTCATACTTTAACATTTTCAAAACTTTTTCAATCTTCATGCAATACATGAGTGTGAGCCATGGATATAACACTATATGTGGAATAGAATGGTGGTTGTGGGGAAGACAAAAAGGGAGAAGATAGTCTCACATCAACTAGGCGTATCAACGGGCTATGGAGATGCCCATCAATAGATATCAATGAGAGTGATTAGGGATTGCCATGCAACGGATGGACTAGAGCTATAAGTATATGAAAGCTCAACAAAAGAAACTGAGTGGGTGTGCATCCAACTCGCTTGCTCACGAAGACCTAGGGCATTTGAGGAAGCCCATCATTGGAATATACAAGCCAAGTTCTATAATGAGAAATTCCCACTAGTATATGAAAGTGACAAAATGAGAGACTCTCTATCATGAAGATCTTGGTGCTACTTTGAAGCACAAGTGTGGTAAAAGGATAGTAACATTGTCCCTTCTCTCTTTTTCTCTCATTTTTTTATTTGGGCCTTTTCTCTTTTTTTATGGCCTCTTTTTTTTCTTATTTTTTTATTTTTCGTCCGGAGTCTCATCCTGACTTGTGGGGGAATCATGGTCTCCATCATCCTTTCCTCACTTGGGACAATGCTCTAATAATGATGATCATCACACTTTTATTTACTTACAACTCAACAATTACAACTCGATTCTTAGAACAAAGTATGACTCTATATGAATGCCTCCGGCGGTGTACCGGGATATGCAACGGTGGCTTTGCCACAAATACGATGTCAACTACATGACCATGCTAGCAATATGACAATGATGGAGCGTGTCGTAATAAACAGAACGGTGGAAAGTTGCATGGCAATATATCTCGGAATGGCTATGGAAATGCCATGATAGGTAGGTATGGTGGCTGCTTTGAGGAAGATATATGGTGGGTGTATGATACCGGCGAAAAGTGCGCGGTATTAGAGAGGCTAGCAATGGTGGAAGGATGGGAAAAGTGCATATAATCCATGGACTCAACATTAGTCATAAAGAACTCATATACTTATTGCAAAAATCTACAAGTTATCAAAGCAAAGTATTACGCGCATGCTCCTAGGGGGATAGATTGGTTGGAAAAGACCATCGCTCGTCCCCGACCGCCACTCATAAGGAAGACAATCAATAAAGAAATCATGCTCCGAGTTCATCACATAACGGTTCACCATACGTGCATGCTACGGGAATCACAAACTTCAACACAAGTGTTATTTAAATTCACAACTACTCAACTAGCATGACTCTAATATCACCATCTTCATATCTCAAAACAATTATCAAGCATCAAACTTTTCTTAGTATTCAACGCACTCAAAAGAAAGTTTCACATATCTTGAATACCAAGTATATTAACATTAAGCAAATTACCATGCTATTAACGACTCTCAAAATAATCTAAGTGAAGCATGAGAGATCAATAATTTCTTTAAAACAAATCCACCACCGTGCTCTAAAAGATCTAAGTGAAGCACTAGAGCAAAAATTATCACGCTCAAAAGATATAAGTGAAGCACAATGAGCAAAACTATCAAGCTCAAAAGATATAAATGAAGCACATAGAGTATTCTATCAAATTCCAATTTATGTATGGCTCTCTCAAAAGGTGTGTACAACAAAGATGATTGTGGTAAACTAACAAGCACAGACGCAAATAATACACGACGCTCCAAGCAAAACACTTATCATGTGGTGAATAAAAATATAGCTCCAAGTAAATTACCGATGGAAGTAGACGAAAGAGGGGATGCCTTCCGGGGCATCCCCAAGCTTTGACTTTTTGGTGTCCTTGGATTATCTTGGGGGTGCCATGGGCATCCACAAGCTTAGGCTCTTGCCACTCCTTGTTCCATAATCCATCAAAAGAATTCACCCAAAACTTGAAAACTTCACAACACAAAACTCAATAGAAATCTCGTGAGCTCCGTTAGAGAAAGAAAACAAAATACTACTTTAAAGTACTGTAATGAACTCATTCTTTATTTATATTGGTGTTAAACCTACTGTATTCCAACTTCTCTATGGATTATAAACTATTTTACTAGCCATAGATTCATCAAAATAAGCAAACAACACACGAAAAACAGAATCTGTCAAAAACAGAACAGTCTGTAGTAATCTGTAACTAACGCAAACCTCTGGAACTAAAAAAGATCTACCGAAATTATACGACCTAGACAATCTGTTTATTGATCAGAAGCAATTGGAATCAGTATTTTATCACGTTCTGGTGATTTTTAATAATTCGGGAACTGAGCGCAAAGTTTCTGGAAATTACAGCATGATCAAATAACTATCATCCAAGAAGATCCAATAGGTCTAGCTTGGCACAAACACTAATTAAAACAAAAAACCACATCTAAACAGAGTCTATATGTAATATTTATTCCTAAACAGAAGCAAAATAAAAAAAACTAAAAATAAAATTGGGTTTCCTCCCAACAAGCGCTATCGTTTAACGCCCCTAGCTAGGCATAAAAACAAGGATAGATCTAGGTATTGCCATCTTTGGTAGGCAATTCATAAGTGGCTCTCATGATAGATTCATATGGTAATTTTATTTTCTTTCTAGGGAAGTGTTCCATGACCTTCTTTAAGGGAAATTGGAATCTAATATTTCCTTCCTTCATATCAATAATTGCACCAATCGTTCTAAGGAAAGGTCTACCAAGAATAATAGGACAAGAAAGATTGCAATCTATATCAAGAACGATAAAATCTACGGGCACATAATTCCTATTTGCAACAATAAGAACATCATTAATTCTTCCCATAGGCTTTTTAATAGTGGAATCCGCAAGATGCAAGTTTAGAGAGCAATCATCAAAGTCACGGAAATCTAGCAAATCACACAAAGTTTTGGGAATAGTGGAAACACTAGCACCCAAATCACACAAGGCATGAAACTCATAATTATTAATTTTAATTTTAATAGTGGGTTCCCACTCACCATAGAGTTTTCTAGGGATAGAGACTTTCAACTCAAGTTTTTCTTCATAAGATTGCATCAAGGCATCAACAATATGTTCAGTAAAGGCCTTATTTTGACTATAAGCATGAGGAGAATTTAGCATGGATTGCAACAAGGAAATACAATCAATTAAAGAGCAATTTTTATAATTAAATTCCTTGAGATCCAAAATAGTGGGTTTAGCAACATCTAGGTTTTTATTTCTTTCAATCCCACACTTATCAATTTCATCATCAAGATCTAAATACTCCGAATACTTGGAACGCCTTCTAGGTAAGGGAAGATCATATTCAGTTTCATCAAGATTCATATTGCAAATCAAAGATTTAATGGGGGACACATCAATAAATTTTAGATCTTCATCTTGATTTTCATAGGAATTGGAAGAACACGCTTTAATAAAGGCATCTTTGGAAGCATGCATCCTAGCGGTTCTTTCTTTGCACTCATCAATGGAAATTCTCATAGCTTTGAGAGACTCATTGATATCATGCTTAGGAGGAATAGATCTAAGCTTTAAAGAATCAATTTCAAGAGAAATTCTATCAACATTCCTAGCCAAATCATCAACTTTAAGCAATTTCTCTTCAAGCAAAGCATTAAAATTATTTTGTGAATTCATAAACTCTTTAACACTACTCTCAAATTCAGAGGGCATCTTATTAAAATTGCCATAAGAGTTGTTGTAGGAATTTCCATAATTATTAGAAGGATTGCTAGGATAAGGCCTAGGATTAAAATTCCCTCTATATGCGTTGTTACCAAAATTATTCCTTCCAACAAAATTCACATCCATAGATTCATTATTATTCTCAATCAAAGTAGACAAAGGCATATCATTAGGATCAGAGGAAACACTCTTAGTAGCAAATAATTTCATAAGTTCATCCATCTTTCCACTCAAAACATTAATTTCTTCTATCGCGTGCACTCTTTTACTAGAAGATCTTTCGGTGTGCCATTGAGAATAATTAGCCATAATATTATCTAGTAACTTTGTAGCATCTCCTAACGTGATTCCCATAAAGGTGCCTCCCGCGGACGAATCTAAAAGATTTCTAGAAGCAAAATTCAATCCGGCATAAAAGTTTTGTATAATCATCCACAAATTCAAACCATGAGTAGGACAATTATGTATCATTAATTTCATTCTCTCCCAAGCTTGTGCAACATGTTCATGATCAAGTTGCTTAAAATTCATAATATCGTTCCTAAGAGAGATAATCTTAGCGGGAGGAAAATACTTAGAGATAAAAGCATCTTTGCACTTGTTCCAAGAATCAATACTACTTTTAGGCAGAGATGAAAACCACGCTTTAGCACGATCTCTAAGCGAAAAAGGAAATAGCTTCAACTTAACGACATCATTATCGACATCTTTTTTCTTTTGCATATCACATAAATCAACGAAGCTATTCAGATGAGTAGCGGCATCTTCACTGGGAAGGCCAGCAAATTGATCTTTCATAACAAGATTCAACAAAGCAGTATTGATTTCAAAAGATTCAGTATTGGCAAGAGGAGCAATCGGAGTGCTAAGGAAATCATTATTATTGGTATTGGTGAAGTCACATAATTTGGTAGCATCTTGAGCCATCGCGACAAACAAGCAATCTAACACACGAGCAAACAAAATGCAAGCGAGAAAAAGGCAACGGGAAAAAGAGGAGGAGATTGGGAAAGAGAGGGCGAATAAAACGGCAAGGGTGAAGTGGGGGAGAGGAAAACGAGAGGCAAATGGAAAATAATGTAATGCGAGAGATAGGGATTGTGATGGGTACTTGGTATGGTTGACTTGCTCTTGCGTGAGCCTCCCCGGCAACGGCGCCAGAAATTCTTCTTGCTACCTCTTGAGCACCGCGTTGGATTTCTTCGAAGAGGAGAGGATGATGCAGCAAAGTAGCGTAAGTATTTCCCTCAGTTTTTGAGAACCAAGGTATCAATCCAGTAGGAGGCCATGCACAAGTCCCTCGTACCTGCACAAAACGATAGCTACTCGCAACCAACGCGATTAGGGGTTGTCAATCCCTTCACGGTCACTTACGAGGGTGAGATCTGATAGAGATGATAAATAATATTTTTGGTATTTTTGATATAGAGATGCAAAGTGAAAAGTAAAAAAGCAAAGTAAAAATAAAGCAAGTATTAAAGTGATGGAGATTGATATGATGAAAATAAATCCGGGGGCCATAGGTTTCACTAGTGGCTTCTCTCATGAGCATAACTATTCTACGGTGGGTGAACAAATTACTGTTGAGCAATTGACAAAATTGAGCATAGTTATGAGTATATCTAGGTATGATCATGTATATAGGCATCACGTCCGAGACAAGTAGACCAAAACGATTCTGCATCTACTACTATTACTCCACTCATCGACCGCTATCCAAAGATGCATCTAGAGTATTAAGTTAAAAAGCAGTAACGCCTTAAGCAAGATGACATGATGTAGAGGATAAATTCATGCAATATGATAAAAACCCCATCTTGTTATCCTCGATGGCAGCAATACAATACGTGCCTTGCTGCCCCTTCTGTCACTGGGAAAGGACACCGTAAGATCGAACCCAAAGCTAAGCACTTCTCCCATTGCAAGAACTACCAATCTAGTTGGCCCAACCAAACGGACAATTCGAAGAGACTTGCAAAGATAACTCAACCATACATAAAAGAATTCAGAGAAGATTCAAATATTATTCATAAGCTGGATCATAAACCCACAATTCATCGGTCTCAACTAACACACAGCAAAAAGAAGATTACATCGAATAGATCTCCACAAGAGAGGGGGAGGACATTGTATTGAGATCCAAAAAGAGAGAAGAAGCCATCTAGCTACTAGCTATGGACCCGCAGGTCTGAAGTAAACTACTCACACTTCATCGGAGGGGCTATGGTGATGATGTAGAAGCCCTCCGTGGTGGATGCCCCCTCCGGCGGAGCTCCAGAACAGGCCCCAAGATGGGATCTCGTGGATACAGGAAGTTGCGGTGGTGGAATTAGGTTTTTGCCTCCGTATTTGATATGTCGGGGGTACGTAGGTATATATAGGAGGAAGGAGTACGTCGGTGGAGCAACAGGGGGCTCACGAGGTGAGGCGCGCCTGCGGGCGCCCCACCTCGTGACCTCCTCTTTGTTCCTTGGAGTAAGGTCCAAGTCTCACAGGTCACGTTCGTGAGAAAATCACGCTTCGAAGGTTTCATTCCGTTTGGACTCCGCTTGACTCCGTTTAATATTCCGTTTCTTGAAACACTGAAATAGGCAAAAACAACAATTACAGGGTTGGGCCTCCGGTTAATAGGTTAGTCCCAAAAATAATATAAAAGTGGAAAATAAAGCCCAATATAGTCCAAAATAGTAGATAAAGTAGCATGGAGCAATAAAAAATTATAGATACGTTGGAGACGTATCAACATGTAGTTTAGGGAGGGCATGCAGTTCATCTTCAACTCAGACACCCCAGGCCGCTTTGCCACCACCACTCGAACACGCCCCCCAACGCCGCCTCGCCGCCCCGAAACAACTCGCCACCGCCGCCCCGGCCAGCCCTCTAGGCCCCCCGCCCCTACCCTGAACCCTAAGAAAGATAGTGGGCTACCTCTCCAGCGAGCCCCCGTCCCCGCTGCGGGTGGTTCTTCCTTAACTCTGGCGAGCCCCCCCCCCAACCCCTGAAAATCGACTGACCCAAAAGTTGATTCAGTCGACTGAAGTGTGGCTTAATCGGAGCAGAGCAGCAGCACGAGCGAGGGGGAGAGCAGCAGCAGCAGCTGGGCGAGCGAGCGATAGAGCGAGAGTCGGAGCAGCAGCAGCAGCGTGAGCGAGCGAGCGAGAGCCGGAGCAGCAGCAGCAGATCCGGCTGGTATGGACGCCGCCGCAAAAGGGGCCTCGCACTGGGGGAGAGCCGACGTGGAGATGTCACCCGCGGCGCCGGCTTCAAGGTAGCCGCTCCATGGGGGTGTGGGATGGAGCACCGTCGGCGCCGGAAGGTCGAGTTAAGGAGAAGGTGCGATGCGATGAGTGTACAACCTCTTTGGTGGCGCCGAGTAGGCCTCGGCTTCGTCCGAGGAGTCGGTGAGGATGTTGCGGTTCTGGTGGAGCAGGTTAAGGCGGCGCTGTGGGGATGGAGCAGCCGCGATAGACAAGGCAATCATCGGAGAAGCTCCTTGGAGGTGGAGGACGGGGCGGCTGAACCGGCGGGACGGCGAGATGGACAACGGATCCTCATACGGGGAGGTGGACGAGGGACGTCGAGCTGTTGCGGTGGACGACGTCGTCGGGGAAGAGGCTCCGGCTGGGTAGCGGTGACGTGGCGGACGGAGGAGGGTGGGGTTTCACGGCTGGAGCGGAGAGGTTATGGCGACCTGGGATTTTGAATGGCGAAAAGGGAGCGATGGGAGAGGGTGAAGCATGACTTAGGGACGCGCTTGTCCAAAATGTAGGGTGTGTTAAAAAAGTACCCCCCCATCGATTTGAACTAGCGGCCCTTTCGGCTCAGGGTTAGAAGGGGGATTTCGCGTGTCGGGATTTGGCAGCTGGAGGGAGTTTTCGCGCGCGTTGTGATTTCGGGATAGCAAGGCGCGGGTTGTGAAGGCGCCAGTTTTGGGAGCACGATATCTGAATTTTCAGGATATAACAAGACGCGGGTTGAATTTTAGGGACAAGCCTAACATGTAGTAATATTGTACTTGTACTTACCAAATCAATTCGCACTTCCCTCAACCAAAAAGAAAACGAAAAAAATAAAACTATCCACACCACACAAAGAGAGAGTCTTGCCCGTTTTACTATACAAATGTTATTCAGCTACTCCTCCTTCCATCTATATAGGGTCTAATGCGTTTTCGATGCTAACTTTGACCAAATATTAGAGCAACGATATATGACATGCAACTTACACAAAGCACACCGTTAACTTCGTGCTGTGAAAGGTTCTTTCAATGATATAATTTTCACATTGTGCATGTCATGTACTATTAATCTTGTCAATAGTCAAACGCGGTCTTAAAAATCTCATTACGCCCTATATAGATGGAAGGAGGGAGTATGAATCCATGTTATGTCCGATTAATTTTTTTCGCTTGCTGTATAATGGATGTAACCTACTCATACCAACATTTTAGTGCATTCCAAACGTCTATACTACTGCTGCAATTCAAACTAAATTTGAATTCGTTTCTCTATTTCAATAAGAATCTACAATCATGATTGTTGCCAACTTCAACCATCATTCGTGTATTACCTTAATAACACACCACATGATTACTATAGAGATAGATATGAACTATGTGTACTACATGAACTCGAATTCTATTTTTTGAATACACTTGATGTTGATTCCAAATAATAGTACATATATATGTACTAACTATATACTCATAATCTAAACCATGTTCCATATGTACACCGTGTTTATCACACAAAGTATAGTGCCCCGCCCCCTATATTATGACAAGTATTTAGACCTGAGTTGCAAAAGCCACACATTAGCCCAAATTATAATCAATGTTCTACATTATGATATCTTCTTCAAGTATCCGTATCCACCTTTTTATAATGAATTATGATCTTTGTTCGTCTTTTACACCTTCACGATCCTCTTCTATTTGTAGCTAGCTAGCTTAACTTTCTATCGTGCATGCACACACCCCCCCCTCACACACCCTTAGCGCCCCTCCATCACAAGACGCTCATTATTTCTCTTTAGGTCATCCACTAGCGGTGCCCCGGCTCCTTCTTTCTCGCACACACCGGTCGATATACCTCTCTAGCCAAGTGTGCCTACAACAAACACATATATACTTCCCTCTTCTCTTCTCACCGTCCATGCCCCATATGTCCAATACGATTCCACGCAGTGCACACTCCCGCCTCTTTTCATTAATCACATGCTCGCACACCTCCCCCTCGATATGGTAGGCCTCTCGCACCACCTCCTAGCCACACCCTCTCCCCCTGTCTCGCCTCTCCGGACCTTATTTGCTTCTAACACATGCAAAGTGCAGTATATGAACTGATCTCCTGCATATAGCCAGTCGACTATAATTCGCTTTCACCAAGCACCGATACACTTACCTCGCTAGTTATGTCTCTCCTTTTCTCGGACACGACGGTTGATCTTCCTATGTAGTTACGCATGCTTACCACAACCATATATTCTCCCTCATCATCCTTGAATACCTCCCGACCCGCCTCTCACACGCACGTGCATAGACAGATGCAGACATCCCCGCCTCTCTTATTGATATTGCACTCATACCCTCCGCTTGTCTAGCAGGCCTCTCCCACCATTTGTGAGACGCCACTCCACCACCAACCCTCTGAGGCTCTACCTTTGTCTTTTTCCCAACCTTATTCCTCTGCTACACATATCCATGGATGTCGATCGATCTCCCTCAATACATAGCTAGGTCTCTCTCCTTCCCCACACATATACTAGTCGACCGGTCTCTACCCCCGCCCCACACACACACACCGATAGTCGAACGTTGTAGGTAGGTATCCATGCCACGGAGAAGAACTGCACCTCTACCCTCTCAAATTCCAGTAGGCCAGCCGCCCTGTATCTTTGACGTGGGCAAACACAAATTTGATGACACTCTTTATCGATCGCGCAGCCACACACTTCATCCCTGTTTACAATTCTATCGATATCTCACGTCCATGACTCCGTTTCACACACATTGCATATGTTACGTTTTTCTGATTGAAATATCATCAACACATTGCCTCTGTTTCGCACAAACCATCTCTCTCACACCCACCCACGTACGTACCTGCACCTAAAGAAAAAGTGCACGCAGGACGCACGTACTCACGTCTCGTTCCCGGCCACACCCGCGCGGGTACACGGTGGAGTTCGTTTCTGTACGAAAAGGCAGCCCACGTGATAATTTGACGCGTGTAGCGGTTGTTTACTCGAAGGAGGGTCGGGTACCACGCCTAGAATATAAAACGATTGCCGTGGGGAAAATGGAAAAATGGGTTTGTCTCTCGTGAGTCTCGTCACACAATCTCACACAAGGCCGCGGTGGCCTCTCTCTCTCTCAGCGTTGGTCAGTGATCCGGCCGCATCCCGTCCGCCGACGGAAAGGGAGGATGTGCATCATCTCTCCGTTCGACGGCGTTGAGGCAGCTCGTCCCGATCCGTGGTACCCGCCGTTCTCTCTGACCAAGCTCCGGCGCGGTAGGGCCTTCGCCACTTGCTCGCTGCCGCAAAGATGGGTAGATCCTGCCGGCGCCCTCCTAGTAACATCCCGACGACCCTCGGTACAGCTTCCTCCGCCTTGCTCCACCGCCCATCTTCCCACGTTGCTGCATGTGGATCTTCTTTAGTTGTTTGCTTAAATCGTATCTCGGCCGGCGTACTTTCCATCTTGAAATCTCGTCCTCAAACCATTTTTGATAAACCACCATGTGCTATCTTTCCCATTTTACATGGAACATGCTTCTTTTTTGTTGGCGTATGTGTCTTAAACTCGTGTTATTGGGCAGTAATTGTTTCCTTTCGACCTCCTTTTGCAAACAGGGCTATCCATTTTCACTCGTTGCTATTGCGACCATTTGGTGAACTGCACAAATCACTTTTCTGAAGAGTGTTTTGTGCAGTTCCGCCAAAATGTCACACGGGCAACGTTTTTACATTTCTGGGACTGCGGAAAGGGAGATTGATTTTGCTATCCTCCTCATCCAACTCCGTGCCTAATCTTAACCAACAATAAGTTAGTCCTAAAGAGAGATCGTAGAGGTGATCGGCTTCTATTTATGTGTGTTATGTTTCATCATCTAGTTCCACTATTATTGTAATCACACTGACTGAATATCTTTGCAAACAGGGATGGTCCACCCGATTTTAGTGGAGCTGCACAAAATGATCGGATTGTGGTGTCCTTCATACACCTCTTTTTTGGCTACAGAGCTGGGTGAAACTAGCTGCCAAGCAATGAACACTGTGCCAAGGAAATGGAGCCATGCCTACGAACAACATCGATCAATTATATATTTTTCTTTATTTGTACACCTTCTCACAACTTTGTCTTCAGTTGTGATGTGAATATTGGCACTGATCTGCGAACCATTGAGATGCATTAGCCATGGTAGTTTCATTTGTATTTGATGGAATGTTGTAATGAGATAATCTCGAGGCAAGACACATGAATCCTAAGTTGAAACTTTTTTTTCCTGCGGGAACCAGAGTTGAAACCTTCATAGCATCACAGTACAATTTCATCAAAATTATGCGTACATATAAACAAATCCTGAAGGCTTGATAGCAATGCCGAAACATTCAACTTCGCTTTCACGACATGTTGGACATCCTTCATCCGCTCCACCTGCCATGCAGCAATATTGAGTGCACAACACAACTTCGGGAAAGATTCACCCGGTCGTTGCGCAAATAGTAATGACTAGTGAGCAATCAAATCACAAAGCCCCACCTTCGCCACAAGAAGTTGCTCGGACGAAGCAACCATCATTTCTCTGTTCCTTAAATCCACCGGTACTCCCATATTCCCACGAAATAAGTTGCTCGGGCGAATCAACCATCACTATATCCACTCACGTGTGATGACCACAGAGCTATCCATTCAGATTGCATGTTAAAAAATAAAGGTCGATAACTAATGCAGCAAACTTTCAAAAAAACTAATGCGGCACCTCGGGCCAACGCGCCGATCGCATTTTGCACGAGAAATTACACACCATGTTTCATTGACATGTTGTCCCGCTCCAACATATCGGTGAGACGACGGCGGTAGTAGGAGTATTTCGAACTGATGTAGGCGGGCGCCTTCGTGAACCGTGGCAAACTAGCAACCGCCCACCGACTCTTCGCTTTCCCTCTCGATTTGGAACTGCTGTCGCACGCTCTTCCTCTCCTCCTCCATTTTCCTTCAGCCCTTCACGCTTTCTTCGCCATTGTTCGATCGTCTTCTCCATGGAGGAATAGGACGGAAACGACCTTGTTATTCTTGCCTCGATCCGAAAGATGACGTGGTGGAGGAACTCATTGATCGGTCGACGCGTCATCACCTCGGCTAGCATGGCAGGTTCGTTCAAGCCCATTCTTGACTCAACTAATAACATCATTACAAGGAACCCAAGAGTCAAGGAACGGTGTGATCTCCCTATCTTCTTCGCCGTGACCACGATGATCGGCGCCACACGACGGAGGCCTCGCCCTGTGCAAGTTGATGCCGCTTGATAATGATACGTATGATGTTAAGATGCCATCGCTTGAGGGCAAGGCTTGGGCAGGCGCAAATGGAGATTGGGTTGTTTACATTGGGTCCAACTACGAGTGGGAACTTGTGAATGTGTACACTCGTGACCGGGTTCCACTTCCAAAAATCTCAGCAGACTGCCCAGAGGTTGAGCACACCAGTATTGTACGCACGTTCAAATACAATCATGCTGACTGTCTTCGATGGAAGATAGCAATTTCTCGAGTTCCCACCCGCTCTTGGAATTACAACAACTATGAAGTTGTTGCTATCTTCGACAAGCTTGTTGCCGTCGTTGCTGGTTTGACTCGATGGACATTGCTCAAAAATCAGTTTCTGTACACGCATGAGTACTGTGATGCAATTCAATACGAGGGCCTTGTGTTTGCTGCCACCACTCGTGGCACTGTTTTTGCATGGAATCTTTATGATTTCGGTACGTTTGTCTTCCACCGTAATTATAATTGTTTCATCCACATGCATGCGGGTTAGCAAGTTTCCCTTTACTAATTAACCTTCTTCTTGTGTTTCCAAGGTCCTGTGAACATTCCACCACCTATACTTGAAATTTTTTATAACCAAGGGGGAGATGATGATGGTGATGATCACGAGCATGAGGACAAGCAGCGCCCATATACTCGTTGGCGCCTGGCAACTAATTCCGATGGATCACCTCTTCTCGTGTGTATACAGCCCACTGATGATGTTACTGCTAAGGAAGCAGGCGTAGTCTCCCATGGTCGCACTCTCCGGACCTATTCCAACACCCGTTGCATGGTATTCGGGATGGATACTAGTGTGCTAGCGCCAACACCTTCTCCCTGGTACAGAATTGATAGTCTTGGAGAAAACTCGCTCTTCCTTGGACAAAACTATCCGATGATGGTGAAAGGCGATCCAACTGCTGTTGACACAACGTTACTAGCACCATTTATGAGAAGCAACTGTTTTGTCTATACCTCGGACATTAGCGTGGTTCCCTACCCTGGTACTGATATAGTAGGCCGTTTCAGCCTAGATGATCAGTCCTGCGTTGGTCTCGAGATCGACAATAGATGCCCCGTCCCAGAGAATCACTTGTGGTTCAAAGCAAGCGTTTCCAATGCCGAGGAATGGTTGAGTTGAAGTTCATTTCATTGCTTGTTATTTGTTGTGTGGTGAAAACTTTAGTATTTATAATGTATCCTCGTTGTCGATGTGGGTTGATGACCTGTTGTATGTAATAAAATGATATGCCTGTGATAAACTTACTAAATTTATGAATGGCTTTCGAGTTGCTTCTGTGAGTGACTGGTGCGACGAGGCAAAAAAATATTTTCCGAATACATAATTGTACGTGCATTGCAACATGTTATTAGATGAGGCCAATCAACAATAGTAGTACACTGTTTGTAGTAGCTTCACATGCTTCGCACGTCACACGGGTGTTTTTACTGTTGCCATACTGTACTACGTAACCAGCACCTCGAATCCTTGATACTAGTAGTACTATACTAGTAAGTAGTAGGAGTAGTAGGGTGGCATGGGCCCGAACAAGCATTCACGTCCAGGAGTACGGCACACGCCACCAGCACGACTTCCATCTGACACCATATTTCTTGGAGTCCGTGCTAGAGCAATCTCTTCAACCTCATCGTTTCTCTAACTCAGCCATCACACGGTGGGCGAGGTGGGGGTTTGCCGATAGTCGGTTTCCTCAACTGCGGTCCCACTTGTAAGGCCAACCCCAACGCTCTATCAATATATGGATGTACTCTTCTTCCCAATACAAAAACCTGCATCCATTCTACTCCCTCCGTTCTACTACCTCCGTCCTGGTTTATAGGTCCCCTTTGTAGTTTGTGTCAAATTTTGACTAAAGATTTAACTAACAAAATGTTAATGCATGTCAAGAAAAGTTATCTCATTGGATTCGTATTTGAACATGTTTTCAAAAATATAATGTTTGGTGACATGCGTAAACATTTTGTTAGTTTAATCTATGGTCAAAATTTGGCACGAAATATAATGGGGACCAATAAACCCGGACGGAGGTAGTATTTGTCAAAATATATATGTATCTAGACATGTTTTAGTATATAGGCACATCCATTTTTGGACAAATGGAAGTCAAGTATTTTGGAACGGAGGAGTACATAATAAATTTTTAAGTTAGCACAACTAGTCTAATCCGAGAGCACAACCAAGATTTGGTCGGTTCTTCCTCCTTTGCCGACACGGGACATCCAACATCCAGTCGTGTCATGAAAGAAAATAGAGTGGTAGTTGATAAGTTGAAGCCACGAGATGTGCATCTTGGATTAAACGTAAATAGAATCTTACTACTCTTGAGTAACTCCAAAAGCGCCCATCAAGATCTTTCTTGATTTGTTTTTCATCACCAAAGACGTCGAGGTGAAAGATGTGCAGGTTCAGTGGGTCCTCTTGCGATTTCACTGACATGTGGGCCCGCATGTGAGCAAACAGACGATGGGCTCCGCGCGTCCGCTGGCTGGCTGAGAAGAGAGATAGAGGAGGGCTGAGCACGGACTGCAGGAAATTTGTTCTACGTAACCAGCACCTTGATATTCGCGTGTGGTTCTTTCTAGAATAAAAAAGGAGGTACCTCTACTTATGTTACTCCCACTACGCCTAGCCTAAGGTTAGTAGGTGACCTTGCGCTTGGCTCTTCGCCTCTTCCGGAAGTCGATGGTTCTACAGTAGTGCTTCTGGCAATCTGACACCAAATGAACTGCTGCACGTCCACCGCTTGTAAGCAAAAGTTTCTCCTCGTGCTGCGAGCCACCGCGCACGCTGCGTTGGGAGAAGGCGAATCAAGCTTCTCGTTGTTCTGCAAGTTGACGGGACACATCAAAGTTATTTACTAGTAGTACGTACTCTCTCCGAAAAAGGGCTGACCATGTCATTGCTACCATCCCGTGCTCCGTCGTTGAGTACGTGCACTATTCACATGCCATCGAGGAGAAAAAATATTGCGTAGGTGCCATCGAAGTGCACGACTCACTTACGGAAAAGGGTTTCCCCCCGCTTTCCCCTCGCACGACTCACTTACGCACTGCTTATCCGATTATCTCCACTTTCTTGCATGACACGTGCACCTTGATGCTAGATGTCTCGCGTGTTGGGAAAAGGATGAACAAAGCTCATGTAAAAGAAAAGAGTTGAAGAGCATAGATTCCCGACGACCGAGGAGGAGCAAAGAACCTCGCGGTGGAGCGTCTGCAAGGAACCTTGCGTGTTTTCCCCTGTTTTTTGCCGCCTGCCCACCTATAAACAACTAAAAGAACATGAACTATTCGCTAACCACTAGAAACCGTACATCAGGATGCTAAGTTGAAGATGTTTTATACTCCCTCCATTCCCATATATAAGTCTTTTTAGATATTTCAATAAGGGACTACATACGAAACAAAATGATTGAATCTACACTCTAAAATATGTACACAAGCCAACACACTAACTCCATCCGATCCAACTCATGCACATACGCGCACAGCATGGAGCACACAACGCACATACACAAGACGTGCATGCACACACGCTCGGCCGCAGAGTGCACGTGAATAACACATGCATGCGCACAAACTCGGCTGCATGGAGGCGTGCGCCATCCGCGGCGATGTCCGGTTCTTCGTGCTACGGCGAAGCTCGCACGCAACGGCGCATACGCATCTCTTGCAGCACCTCTTTGTCGTTGTTGCTCAACTACTAGTCGGAGACGAAGACGACCGCAACCTCGGCCTTAGAGCTAGCACCGATGGAAAAACACGCACGCTGCACACACACGAGCACATACGGAGTGCCCACGACATGGTGGTGGTGCGTCCCCAGTCGCCTCTACTCCTTCTGCGCACATTGTCTATCAAGGCGGCTGCATGCTAATGATGATGTGGGTGAGATCTTCTAGGACTCAGATGATGACGAGGAAAATTATGAGACACAAGGTGACGTACACCGTCAAGGTCCACGGTCAAGGGGGTGCTAGCAAGTGCTTAGATGTGCTTAGAGCAAGTGCAATAAAGCTGAGTCGGTGGGCTATAAGGAATAAACAGAGTATATTTCGCTTAGTTGGAGGAAAGAGAAGAGGAGAGAGAAGGTAAGCGGGCTCTTCGTGAAGAGCCAGCTCTAGCATGTGCTCCTAGGCACTTTGTACATGTTGACTATAAGATGGGCTGTAGGCTTATAGCCAGCAGCTGGCTATACTATTTAGATGAGGTGCTAAGTGCATTAAATGGCTTACTACTAGTAACTCAAGTGTTCAATGCTCTTTAGATGAGGTGCTAAGTGCATTAAATGGCTTACTACTAGTAACTCAAGTGTTCAATGCTCTTTAGATGAGGTGCTAAGTGCATTAAATGGCTTACTACTAGTAACTCAAGTGTTCAATGCATAGGTGCTTAGTTTATTAGTGCCACATCATATTTTATGCCTACGTGGCAGGCTTAGCAGCTATACATGGTGGAGCACTGGGAGAGACCAAGGCTGGTCATAGTGGGGAGTAACTTGTACTGTAACATATTACTATGTTACTCTAAACATCTCTATAAACCGGAAAGGAGGGAGTAGTAACATAGACTAGTGTCATATGCGGAGTTTGGGAGCACATGATATTTCCCCATCCGAACTGATCCCAAGTTGGCTTCTCACCTTCTTGGCCCAACAAAAACCCCTCCCCCCTCCCGCGCGCGCTTCCCTCCCGGCGCCAGCTGAGCCCGCCGCTCCAGATTGATGGCAAGTCGAGGCGACGCGACCCTCACCGCCTGCTGAAGGCGCGCCCGACCGAGGGCACCGCCACGCACGCCTTGCATTTCAGACTACACAAAGGATAGTAACTTTTAGAGCAAGTACTATAATTAGATGACATAAGCAGGCTATAAGGATTTAAATATAGTATTTGTGCTTAGTTGAAGGAGAGAGAAGAGAAGCGGATTGTAAGACTAGCCATAGTGGGAGTAACTTAGGTAGTAACATCACACATCCCAAGAAACAATTGCTTATGTGGCATGGAGTTAATGAGGAAAGAGATGCTTGTGGTAACATAATATGTTACTGTAACATAACACACCCCGAGGCAAAATGAGTCTATATCTCAATTAATGAAGGCTTGCAAGTTACCATCCATATGTTACTACCCATTATGAAGGTAGTAACATAGACTAATAACATATGCATGTTACTAGTCTAAGTTACTCCCCACTATGACCAGCCTAAACGTGTAGCCGGTTGTACTCCAACATACTCTACTTTGTGAGACAAAAGGTGGGGCCATTATTAATGATATTGTATTTATACTAAAGGGACTAACGGACGCCTTAATTACTCCGTTTTTTTAGACAAACCTTGGTGGGGCTATTATTGACTTTTTTGAGCTATTATTGACTTGGACATGGGGTTTGGGGGCCAAAGGCCTACTATTATACTCCGACCTGACATGCTCTACCCTAGCCGCCGCTGTATCATATGGTTTTGCACCGTTCCAGATCTTAGCGCCGCCACGCAATTCTTCTCCAGCCCTCCTTCCGGCGTGCACCGCGAGAAGGGACAACAGTCCTCCGAACCCCGCCTTTCGTGATCCTGTACGGGAGAGGGGCGATCAGGTTTTTGGGGAGCACACTCCTATGACTGCTGCCAGCGATGACTTCCTCAACGACAGCCTTCTTCCCCGACCTCGGTAACCTCTTCATCAATGACATGAGTGACAACATCAACCACATCGGTTCTGCTCCCACTGTACAGTATGTGATTCTGTCCTCCTGGTTTAGTCCGCATCATTACTTTGATGTTTGCAATTGTCGTCATGATCTATTTACTGCTGATTCGGATTAAATCTCATACTAAATTGCTCATATATTCAACAATCCAATCCAAAAACATGATCACTGGCAATTTACTCCGAGTGGTTTTGCTGCGCTTTTGAAGCCGCCTACTTTTAAGGGGGTGCAATATAAAAGGTGGCGCACAAGAGCAGTATATTGGTTTCAGATCATGTACTGCTATGATGCCACTAAGGGTATGAAGGAAATATGCCCTAGAGGCAATAATAAAGTTATTATTTATTTCCTTATATCATGATAAATGTTTATTATTCATGCTAGAATTGTATTAACCGGAAACATAATACATGTGTGAATATATAGACAAACAGTATGTCACTAGTATGCCTCTACTTGACTAGCTTGTTAATCAAAGATGGTTATGTTTCCTAACCATGAACAAGGAGTTGTTATTTGATTAACAAGGTCACATCATTAGTTGAATGATCTGATTGACATGACCCATTCCGTTAGCTTAACAGCTTGATCGCTTAGTATGTTAATGCTTTCTTCATGACCCATACATGTTCCTATAACTATGAGATTATGCAACTCCGCTTACCGGAGGAACACTTTGGTACTACCAAACGCCACAACGAATCGGGTGATTATAAAGGAGTACTACAGTGTGTCTCCAAAGGCAGATGTTGGGTTGGCGATTTCGAGATTAGGATTTGTCACTCCGAATGTCGGAGAGGTATCTCTGGCCCTCTCGGTAATGCACATCACTTAAGCCTTGCAAGCATTACAACTAATGAGTTGGTTGTGAGATGATGTATTACGGAACGAGTAAAGAGACTTACCGGTAACGAGATTGAACTAGGTATTGGATACCGACGATCGAATCTCGGGTAAGTAACATACCGATGACAAAGGGAACAACGATGTCGTTATGCGGTTTGACCGATAAAGATCTTCGTAGAATATGTAGGAACCAATATGGGCATCCAGGTTCCGCTATTGGTTATTGACCGAGAATGGTTCTAGGTCATGTCTACATAATTCTCGAACCCGTAGGGTCCGCACGCTTAAGGTTTCGATGATGCTTATATTATGAGTTTATGAGTTTTGATGTACCAAGGAGTTCGAGTCCCGGATGTGATCACGGACATGACGAGG
Source organism: Aegilops longissima (assembly GCA_021605205.1). Classification (NCBI taxonomy): domain Eukaryota; kingdom Viridiplantae; phylum Streptophyta; class Magnoliopsida; order Poales; family Poaceae; genus Aegilops; species Aegilops longissima. Next base: position 211,694,220 of record CM038682.1, on the reverse strand, counting down.
AGTCTCAAATGGTCGAGACATAAAGATTGATATATTGATGGTTATATTCGACACCGGAAAGGTTCCGAAGTTTCGGAGAAAACCGGAGTGCCGAGGGTTACCGGAACCCCGGGAAGTTATGGGCCTTATTGGGCCAAGAGGGGAGAGAGAGGCTGCACCAAGAGGTGGTGCGCCCCCTCCATGGGGAGTCCGAATTGACTAGGAGGGGGGCAGCCCCCTTTCCTCTCTCTCTCTCTCTTTCCTTCCCCTTCCCTCTTCCTAGTAGGACTAGGAAAGGGAGTCCTACTCCTACTAGGAGGAGGACTCCCCCTTGGTGCGCCCCAAGGCTGGCCGGCCCTCCCCTTGCTCCTTTATATACGGGGGCAGGGGCACCCTAGGACACAAGTTGATCTACGATCGCTCCTTAGCTGTGTCGGTGCCCCCTCCACCATATTCCACCTCGGTCATATTGTAGCGGTGCTTAGGCGAAGCCTGCGACGGTAGAACATCAAGATCGTCACCACGCCGTCGTCTTGACGGAACTCCTTCCCGACGCTTTGCTGGATCGGAGCTCGGGATCGCCATCGAGCTGAACGTGTGCCAAGAACTCGGAGGTGCCGGAGTAACGGTGCTTGGATCGGTCGGATCGTGAAGACGTCGACTACATCAACCGCGTTAATATAACGCTTCGCTTTCGGTCTCACGAGGGTACGGGCGGACACTCTCCCCTCTCGTTGCTATGCCATCACCATGGTCTTGCGTGATCGTGGGAAAATTTTTGAAATTACTACGCTCCCCAACAGTGGTATCGAGCCTGGTTTTATGCGTTGATGTCATATGCACGAGTAGAACACAAGTGAGTTGTGGGCGATACAAGTCATACTACCTACCAGCATGTCATACTTTGGTTCAGCGGTATTGTGAGATGAAGCGCCCGGACCGACATTACGCAGACGCTTACGCGAGACTGGTTTCACCGCTGTGAGCACTCGTTGCTTAAAGGTGACCGGCGGTGTCTGTCTCTCTCACTTTAGTTGAACTGAGTGTGGCTACGCCCGTCCTTGAGAAGGTTAAAACGAGTCTATTTGACGAAGTATCGTTGTGGTTTTGATGCGTAGGTAAGAACGGTTCTTGCTCAGCCCGTAGCAGCCACGTAAAACTTGCAACAACAAAGTAGAGGACGCCTAACTTGTTTTTGCAGGGCATGTTGTGATGTGATATGGTCAAGACGTGATGCTATATTTTATTGTATGAGATGATCATGTTTTGTAACCGAAGTTATCGGCAATCGGCGAGAGCCATATGGTTGTCGCTTATTGTATGAAATGCAACGCCATGTAATTGCTTTACTTTATCACTAAGCGGTAGCGATAGTCGAGAAGCAATAGTTGGCGAGACGACAACGATGCTACGATGGAGATCAAGGTGTCGCGCCGGTGACGATGGTGATCATGACGGTGCTTCGAGATGGAGATCACAAGCACAAGATGATGATGGCCATATCATATCACTTATATTGATTGCATGTGATGTTTATCCTTTATGCATCTTATCTTGCTTTGATTGACGGTAGCATTATAAGATGATCTCTCACTAAAATTATCAAGTAGTGTTCTCCCGAGTATGCACCGCTGCCAAAGTTCGTCGTGCCGAGACACCACGTGATGATCGGGTGTGATAAGCTCTCGTCCATCTACAATGGGTGCAAGCCAGTTTTGCACACGCAGAATACTCAGGTTATACTTGACGAGCCTAGCATATACAGATATGGCCTCGGAACACGGAGACCGAAAGGTCGAACGTGAATCATATAGCGATATGATCAACATAAGATGTTCACCATTGAAAACTACTCCATCTCACGTGATGATCGGTTATGGTTTAGTTGATTTGGATCACGTGATCACTTAGATAACTAGAGATGTCTGTCTAAGTGGGAGTTCTTTAATAATATGATTAATTGAACTTACATTTATCATGAACTTAGTCCCGTAGTATTTTGCAAATTATGTTGTAGATCAATAGCTCGCGTTGTTGATTCCCTATGTTTTCATATGTGTTCCTAGAGAAAATTGTATTGAAAGATGTTAGTAGCAATGATGCGATCGGATCCGTGATCTGAGGTTTATCCTCATTGCTGCGCAGAAGAATTATGTCCTTAATGCACCGCTAGGTGATGCACCTATTGCAGGAGCGGATGCACGTTATGAACGCTTTGGCTAGCTCAATATGAGCGAATCGACGTTATGAACGCTTGGCTAGCTCAATATGATGACTACTTGATAGTTTAGTGCACCATGCTTAACGGCTTAGAATCGGGACTTCAAAGACGTTTTGAACGTCATGGACCATATGAGATGTTCCAGAATTGAAGTTAATATTTCAAGCAAATACCGAGTTGAGAGATATGAAGTCTCCAACAAGTTCTATAGCTAAAAGATGGAGGAGAATCGCTCAACTAGTGAGCATGTGCTCAGATTGTCCGAGTACTTCAATCGCTTGAATCAAGTGGGAGTTAATCTTCCGGATAAGATAGTGATTGACAGAATTCTCTAGTCACCATCACTAAAGTTACTAGAACTTGTGATGAACTATAATATGCAAGGGATGACGAAAACAATTCCCAAGCTCTTCGCGATGCTAAAATCGCGAAGGTAGAAATCAAGAAAAACATCAAGTGTTGATGGTTGACAAGACCACTAGTCTCAAGAAAAGGGCAAAGGAAGAAGGGAACTTCAAGGAAAACGGCAAACAAGTTGCTGCTCGAGTGAAGAAGCCCAAGTCTAGACCTAAGCCCGAGACTAAGTGCTTTTGCTGCAATGGAACTGGTCACCGAAGCGGAACTACCCCAAGTATTTGGCGGATAAGAAGGATGGCAAAGTGAACAAAGGTATATTTGATATACAGATTATTGATGTGTATTTTACTAGTGTTCATAGCAACCCTCAGATTTGATACTGGTTCGGTTGCTAAGAGTAGTAACTCAAACGGAGTTTCGTAATGAATGAAACTAGTTGAAGGGAAGTGACGATGAGTGTTGGAAGTAGTTCCAAGATTGATATGATCATCATCTCACACTCCCTATACTTTCGGGATTAGTGTGGAACCTAAATAAGTGTTATTTGGTGTTGAGCATAAATATGATTTGATCATGTTTATTGCAATACGATTATTCATTTAAGTAAGAGAATAAATTGTTGTTCTGCTTACATGAATAAAACCTTATATGGTTACACACTCAATGAAAATGGTTCATTGGATCTCGATCATAGTGATACACATATTCATAATATTGAAACCAAAAGATGCAAAGTTAATAATGATAGTGCAACTTATTTGTGGCACTTGCCGTTTAGGTCATATTGGTGTAAAGCGCATGAAGAAAACTCCATGCCGATGGACTTTTGGAATCACTTGATTATGAATCATTTGATGCTTGCGAACCGTGCCTTTTGGGCAAGATGACTAAAACTCCGCTTCTCCGAACAATGGAACAAGCTACTGACTTATTGGAAATAATACATACCGATGTATGCGATCCAATGAATGTTGATGCTCGTGGCAAGTATCGTTATTTTCTCGACCTTCACAAGATGATTTGAGTAGATATGGGTATATCTACTTGATGAAACATAAGTCTGAAATAGTTGAAAGGTTCAAAGAATTTCAGAGTGAAGTGGAAAATCATCGCAACAAGAAAATAAAGTTTCGCGATCTGATCGTGGAGATGAATATTTGAGTTACGAGTTTGGTCTTCAATGAAAACAATGTGGAATAGTTTCACAGCTCACGCCACATGGAACACCACAACATTATGGTGTGTCCGAACGTCAGAACCGTACTTTATTTTGATATGGTGCGATCTATGATGTATCTTACCGATTTACCACTATCGCTTTGGGGTTATGCATTAAAGACAGCTGCATTCACGCTTAATAGGGCACCATCTAAATCCGCTGAGATGACACCGTATGAACTATGGTTTAGCAATAAACCTAAGTGTCGTTTCTTAAAGTTTGAGTTGTGATACTTATGTGAAAAAATTTCACCGATAAGCTCGAACCCAAATCGAGAAATGCGTCTTCATAGAATACCCAAAGGTAACTATTGGGTACACCTTCTATCACAGATCCGAAAGCAAGATATTTGTTGCTAAGATGGATCCTTTCTAGAGAAGAAGTTTCTCTCGAAAGAAGTGAGTGGGAGGAAAGTAGAACTTGATGAGGTAATTGTACCTTCTCCCTTATTGGAAAGTAGTTCATCACGTGAATCAGTTCCAATGATTCCTACACCAATTAGTGAGGAAGTTAATGATGATGATCATAAAACTTCAGATCAAGTTGCTACCAAACCTCGTGGGTCTTCCAGAGTAAGATCCGCACTGAGTGGTACGGTTATCCTGTTCTAGAAGTCATGTTACTAGACCATGATGAACCTACGAACTATGAGGAAGCGATGATGAGCCCAGATTCATGAAATGGTTTGAGACCATGAAATCTGAGATGGGATCCATATATGAGAACAAAGTGTGGACTTTGATGGAGTTGCCCATGATCGGCAAGCCATATTATATAAATGGATCTTCAAGAGGAAGATGATGCCGATAGTAGTATTACTATCTACAAAGCTCGACTTGTCGCAAAAGGTTTTCGACAAGTTCAAGGTGTTGACTACAATGAGATTTACTCAAGCAGTAGCGATGCTTATGTCTGTCCTAATCATGTTAGCAATCGCCACATTTTATGAAATCTGCAAATGGATGTCAAAATACATTCTTTAATGGATTTATTAAAGAAGAGTTGTATATGATGCAACCAGAAGGTTTTGTCAATCCTAAAGGAGCTAACAAAATGTGCAAGCTCCAATGATCCATCTATGGACTGGTGCAAGCATCTCGGAGTTGGAATAAACGCTTTGATAGTGTGATCAAAGCATATAGTTTTATGAGACTTGCGGTGAAGCCTGTATTTACAAGAAAGTGAGTGGGAGCACTACAAGATTTCGATAAGTATATGTGAATGACATATTGTAGATCGGAAATAATGTAGAATTATTCTCAAAGCATAAAGGAGTGTTTCAAAGGAGTTTTCAAAGAAAGACCTCGGTGAAGCTGCTTACATATTGAGCATTAAGATCTATAGAGATAGATCAAGACGCTTGATAAGTTTTTCAATGAGTACATACCTTGACAAGATTTTGAAGTAGTTCAAAATGGAACAGTCAAAGAAAGAGTTCTTGCCTGTGTTACAAAGGTGTGAAATTGAGTAAGACTCAAAACCCGCCACGGCAGAAGATAGAAAGAGAATGAAAGTCATTCCTATGCCTTGGCCATAGGTTCTATAAAGTATGCCATGTTGTGTACCAGATCTATTGTATACCCTGCACCTGAGTTTGGCAAGGAGTACAATAGTGATCTAAGAGTAGATCGATGGACAGCGGTCAAAATTATCCTTAGTAGAATAAGGATATGTTTCTCGATTATGGACGTGACAAAAGTTCGTCGAAAAGGGTTACGCCGATACAAGTTTTGGCACCGATCTAGATGACTCTAAATCTCGGTCTAGATACATATTGAAAGTGGGAGCAATTAGCTATAGTAGCTCCGCAGAACATTGTTGACATATAGATTTGCAAAATACATACGGATCTGAATGTGGCGCACCCGTTGACTAAACTTCTCTCACAAAGCAAAACATGATCACACCTTAGTACTCTTTGGGTGTTAATCACATAGCGATGTGAACTAGATTACTGAATCTAGTAAACCCTTTGGGTCTTGGTCACATGGCGATGTGAATTATGGGTGTTAATCACATGATGATGTGAACTATCGATGTTAATCACATGGTGATGTGATCTAGATTATTGACTCTAGTGCAAGTGGGAGACTGAAGGAAATATGCCCTAGAGGCAATAATAAAGTTATTATTTATTTCCTTATATCATGATAAATGTTTATTATTCATGCTAGAATTGTATTAACCGGAAACATAATACATGTGTGAATATATAGACAAACAAGATGTCACTAGTATGCCTCTACTTGACTAGCTTGTTAATCAAAGATGGTTATGTTTCCTAACCATGAACAAGGAGTTGTTATTTGATTAACAAGGTCACATCATTAGTTGAATGATCTGATTGACATGACCCATTCCGTTAGCTTAACACTTGATCGCTTAGTATGTTAATGCTTTCTTCATGACCCATACATGTTCCTATAACTATGAGATTATGCAACTCCGCCACGGAGGAACACTTTGGTACTACCAAACGCACAACGCGTATCGGGTGATTATAAAGGAGTACTACAGGTGTCTCCAAAGGCGATGTTGGGTTGGCGATTTCGAGATTAGGATTTGTCACTCCGAATGTCGGAGAGGTATCTCTGGGCCCTCTCGGTAATGCACATCACTTAAGCCTTGCAAGCATTACAACTAATGAGTTGGTTGTGAGATGATGTATTACGGAACGAGTAAAGAGACTTACCGGTAACGAGATTGAACTAGGTATTGGATACCGACGATCGAATCTCGGGTAAGTAACATACCGATGACAAAGGAACAACGATGTCGTTATGCGGTTTGACCGATAAAGATCTTCGAGAATATGTAGGAACCAATATGGGCATCCAGGTTCCGCTATTGGTTATTGACCGAGAATGGTTCTAGGTCATGTCTACATAATTCTCGAACCCGTAGGGTCCGCACGCTTAAGGTTTCGATGATGCTTATATTATGAGTTTATGAGTTTTGATGTACCAAGGAGTTCGAGTCCCGGATGTGATCACGGACATGACGAGGAGTCTCGAAATGGTCGAGACATAAAGATTGATATATTGGATGGTTATATTCGACACCGGAAAGGTTCCGAAGTTTCGGAGAAAACCGGAGTGCCGGAGGGTTACGGAACCCCGGGAAGTTATGGGCCTTATTGGGCCAAGAGGGAGAGAGAGGCTGCACCAAGAGGTGGTGCGCCCCCATGGGGAGTCCGATTGGACTAGGAGGGGGCGCAGCCCCTTCCCTCTCCCTCTCCCTCTCTTCCTTCCCCTTCCCTCTTCCTAGTAGGACTAGGAAAGGGAGTCCTACTCCTACTAGGAGGAGGACTCCCCCCCCTGTGCGCCCCAAGGCTGGCCGGCCCTCCCCTTGCTCCTTTATATACGGGCAGGGGGCACCCTAGGACACGAAGTTGATCTACAGATCGTTCCTTAGCCGTGTCGGTGCCCCTCCACCATATTCCACCTCGGTCATATTGTAGCGGTGCTTAGGCGAAGCCCCGCGACGGTAGAACATCAAGATCGCCCCACGCCGTCGTCTTGTGGAACTCCTTCCCGACGCTTTGCTGGATCGGAGCTCGGGATCGCCATCGAGCTGAACGTGTGCCAAGAACTCGGAGGTGCCGGAGTAACGGTGCTTGGATCGGTCGGATCGTGAAGACGTCGACTACATCAACAGCGTTAATATAACGCTTCCGCTTTCGGTCTACGAGGGTACGTGGACGGACACTCTCCCCTCTCGTTGCTATGCCATCACCATGGTCTTGCGTGATCGTAGGAAAATTTTTGAAATTACTACGTTCCCCAACAGGGTATGCCTGAGGGCGATCTTAATCCTACACAGCAGGAAGCTTTTCAGAACATGGATACCCTCTTCAAAGCCGCCCTGTTGAGTGTTCTTGACGATTCCATTGTTGATTCGTATATGTTGTTTGACAGCGGCAAAGATATGTGGGCTGCGCTCGAGGCCACGTTTGGGCCCTCGGGCGCTGGCAACGAGTTGTACGTCACGGAGCAATTATGTGACTACAAGATGATTGATGAGCGCTCTGTTGTTCAGCAGACTCATGAGATACAATCACTCTCTAAGGAACTTGAGTACTTTAAGTGTGTGTTGCCGGACAAATTTGTTGTTGGGACCATCATTGCCAAGCTTCCACCTTCGTGGAATGATTTTGCTACTTCTCTGAAAAACAAGAGACATGAGTTTTCTGTTTTGGATCTCATTAGCACTCTTGATTTTGAGGAGAAGGCGAGAGCAAAAGACACGCATGCTCGGGTCGCCGAGGGAGCTTCTAGTGCCCACATGGTACATGAGAAGAACTTCCAGCCCAACCAGCCCCAAAACAACAAGAACAAATCTCAGGGGAAAGGCAAGTTTGATGCAAAGAACAAGCCGTCACATTCTACCAGCTTCAAGAAGAATTCTCATAACGGGAAGGGATACAAACCTCAATTTTGGTAGCACCACACAAAATTTATATGGCTGCATCTACCGCTGTCACCTAACCTCATGGTGCTCGGTATTCCTACATTCGTAATTAGGTACAATGACCACCGCAAGATGAAATTAGCTTATTCAGACGTTAACTTGCTGAATGCAAGTGCGGAACGATCCTGTCATGTGTGGAGGAGCAAACAAGCAAAGTGCAGCCAAAGGTGGAAATCAACCAAGGACTTATGAAATTATATGTAATCTTCCTCGGGCAGGTCAAGATCCCCTTCGTCCCGATGATCGTGTTTTGTCATGCCGAGCTATTGATATGTGCTACTGTTTTGCAACACCGTTTAAGTATAGCTACTGTTTTCCTATCTTTTTAGATTCAGGACAATGAATATGATATCAGGGGAACTGCACAATATGGACCCATGTTGAGTCATCTCTATTGCCTCATGTGTTTGCTGCAAATGTGTCAGCATCAATTGCAAGATGAGGCAGCTAGCTAGCTGTGGAGTTGCCAACATGCTCAAAGTGCTTGCAACATTGAGAAGAAACAAGCATGCACAGGAAATTAATGCGTGTGCAGGGAGGCCCTTTGCTCAGAGAAGCATTGACCTATTTTCTTTATTTCCACACCTTCTCACAGTAGTATATTGGTTATAGTATGGTGAATCATTGAGATGCATAGACATGCTGAAGTTTTGTTCTTCTGAATGTTAGTTTAATGTGAGTGTCTGCATCCAGTACCGCATCCTCTAATTTGGTGGATGCACACAGAGAAAATAAATCTCCTTAATTTACTCCATAACCACCCTATTAAATAGGCATAGTAACAAACCAGGCGCATCCAGTGGCCGGCGGGCACATGCATCCTGCATGCATGGTCAGTCATGCAGCAACGCAAAAGAGGAGAGCGGCTCTTGGGAAAAAGCGAGTAGTTAGTGCAGCGGGCCTTATAAAAACAAACAACTCGCTCTCCTGCTTCTATCTCCCCACCCAATTCCCCCCGCTCCCCAATCTTCCTCACTCGTCCAGAAAACCCCGCTCACCTTCTTCCTCACTCGTACAGAAAACACCTGCTCCTCTTCTTCCACTCCTACAGAAATCCCCAGCCCTCCTTCTTTCCCACTCGCACTTCCACTAGGCTCGTCTCTGGCTACTCTGTTCAAACCCGTGAGCTCGGTGCGACGCCCACAAGGAAAATGGAGTCGGCTGGCCCCAGCGCCAAGAAGATGAGGCTCCCGCCAGCGGCAACGCCGGTTGTAGACCCCGCACCCGGTAGCACGGGGAGAAGCGGCGAGGTCCCCCCACCCGGATCTGAGGAACCGCTAGAATCTCCGGTGGACCGCATCAGCGATATCCCAGACGTCATCCTTGAGGAGATCATCTCGCTTCTCCCCACCAAGGATTGCTGCCGCACACAAGTCCTCTCAACTCGGTGGCGCCCTCTATGGCGCACCGCGCCCCTCAATCTCGATCGTCGCCGACATCCGTCCTTCCTGAATTTGATCTCATCGAGCCATCGTCTCTTCTCACCAGCAGGGGCCCGCTCAATGCCTCTCGATCCCGACAAGCTACCCGCTGTCCATACCCGACAAGGTGGACGCTATTGACATCCCTGAATTCGGAAAACTCCAGCAGTTTGAGTTCTACCATTACCACGAAAGTTTCATAGCACGAACATACCAAGAATTTGTGCCCACACCGCTGTTGTCCATCTCGCGGTTTTCCTCCTCTCTCCACACCGCCACCTTCGCCCGGTGCCATCTACCAGACGATCTGGTACAAATGCTTCGACTCCCACTGCTAAAAAAACTTTCGCTTGTGGTGGTTTATCTGTCGGAGGCCTCACTTCACAGCATCATCCACTCCAGTTACCCTGCCCTGGAGCGCTTGCTAATTGTTTTGGGAATAGAAATCGGTATCAGTTGTCTCCAAATAAAGTCACCTCACCTTAAAAGCATTGGAATTTGTTTTGAAGGACAGCAGCTCATCATTGAAGATGCCCCTTCACTTGAAAGGTTGCTCCTTCATAATTGTTATACACCTTCAGAAATAATTGTCGTCTCTGCGCCCAAACTGGAGACCTTGACCCGTTTAATAATCACAAGGAGTTGGTGTTTGGCTCCTCACCTTTTCAGGTACCATATATTATCATCTACACATTTGTAATCATATGCTGCATTTTCATTTGTGCGCATAAGTTTTATATCATCTTGGAGTACACTTTGGGTACTAATATTATGTTATATGCTCAATGAAGAGTTCGTTCATTGATAGCCTATCAATGCTGCTGGATTCTGTCAAGATCATATATATCAGAATGTATAGTTTTGATCTGGACATAATTATTGGCTTGCTGCGATGCTTTCGATCTCTGGAGAATTTATACATAGAGGTGATGATTTGATGCACATTGAAAGCCCATATATATTGTACTGGAATTAACTGCTCAGTTGTCGTTCTTTCGACATACTCTTTTTTTAGACCTTAACTGTTTTCAATCTTCATGTCTACTTAGGCAGAACCACATGGAGAAAAACATATAACCAATCGTTGGCGTAATAAGCACAAGGATTTTCTCAGTTCTCATGACATTCGTTTGAGGACAATAACGATGGGATGATATGCATCCAACCAGGCAAACAGAAGCTTTGTCACATTCTTCCTGTTGAATGCGATGTTACTATTGTCCATGAGGCCTAATTTTTACAGCAAGAGATTTCTCACGGACGAAAATGTTGAACAGCAAAAAAAGAAGTTTCAGGTGGACAAATGGGCTTCTAAACGTGCTCGGCTTCTATTTACAACAAGTTGCAGACATCCTAAAATAAACTTTTTTGCACAGGATGTTGATTTTATGGATTAGACCGATCCATTTGTTTGTGACTGCAAAAAAGAGTGGTTGGGTTAGATGTTACTGTCATGTTCAATCTGGGTTTTGTCTAAAAATTTGATGAACAATTAATCCTTGGGCTTTTTGTAGCCTTTTGTATGCTTGACTTGCATGTTGTTGCCCTCGTACTCCCCTCCACCTGCCACTACACTGCCGCATCTTCCATGGCTGCTGTTCGTTCCCGTCCGAGGCCTTGCCGTCGTTCTCCGCCTTGGTTAGCTCGCTGTGCTCTCGCGCCGTTTGGTGTTTTCAACATGGTCAACAACCAAGAGGAATCAGGAGATGACCAGACGTGTAGAGGCTGACGGTAGGGATCCACCAGGGTCATTGCATTTTGCAAGCAGGTGCCTCGTTATTACAAGCCAAAACAATACTTCCTCCTAATTGTTTGACAACTAGGTTCCACGCCATTGTCAATGTAGTCAATGAACGAGAAAATTACACAACGAGCGGATAAAACCAGGGACCCAGCAGCTCGCCTATTGTTTTTCAGTTTGAGACGGAGCTCAATCTACTTGTTGTCTTGGGGGCTGTGGCCCGTCTAGCCCACGCTTACGCTTTTATTAAGAACATGACAAGCCCAGTTGATATTTTTTCTTTCTGAAATTGGCTAGCCCAGTTCTTTTTTTTAAGAATACCAAAACCGAGGCCTACTTGCTTTTCTCAGCCCTGCTGGGCTGCAAATCTTTCAAGACGAGGAGGGATAAGAAATGGGCTTCCCCAGAAAACGGGCTATAAGTTGTAAGAAATGGGCTGTAAATTTTTAAACCAAAGCCAACCGGCAATTGCATTAAAATATCATTTTTTTCAGGATTTCTCTACTCTCCACTCTTATAAAAACCAAAGCCAACTGGCAATTACATTAAAATATCATATTTTCACCCACAAGATAAACTACTCATACAAATGCATCTTCACGTTCCGTGCAACGAACGGGCATCTTGCTAGTTAAGATTCTAAATTTCATTCATTTTTTTTGCGGAGAATTGTTTTTTGAATTTTTTTGATATAACTATTTTTAACGTGACTCGAAATTTCATGATTAAAAGAGTTCGGACCCTACCGAAATATGCAAAATTTCGTTGAATTTTTTAGCAGTGCCCAGAATATATGGTCTGTAATGCTAATAAAAAGAATATGGGCTTCAAATATCCTTAAGAATTAGCAAATGGGCTGTAAATTATTGAAAATAATGGCTAATGGGATGTATGCTGTTTTCCACAAATTTGGAGGCTGACTTCTGGGCCTACTAGGTTGACGATGACGCTATCCTAAATTTTTTTTGACGCGTACGCAAGGCTTTGTCAACTTAGTCAACACACAACAGTGACTATTGGATGTCCATCCAACGGCCGCCGTTCTTCTTCAATCTCTGATCTTCCTGCTCCAGCCGCCCAAACCAGCGCCGGCGGGACTGCCTGCTCCCTCCTCCCGTGGCTGGTTGTGCTGCCGCCAGGCCATCCCTCTAACCACCCACACATCCTGTTATTTTCCGGCGACGTCAGCCTCACCCCGTAGCCGACCAGTCAGCACTCGTTCTCCCCTCAGCGTGGGCATCCGCTGCGGTGGCTTCGCCGGCTCCGGGTGGTTCTCTTCCTGGGCCCCGCCCTCGTCCACCGTGTTTGTGCTCTCGGCCCGGCGAGGTCAACATGGTCAACAAACAACAGCCATCGGAAGAGGCTGACAGTAGGAGCCCACACAGGAAAATGCCTCCTTATTACACGCAAAATAATGATTCCTCCACCGATAGCTGGGACCCACCGAAGGGTCTCAGATTTCGCAAAAACGCTCCCCCATCACACCTCGGAGCCACCGGAAATGCCTCCTTATTACGCACAAAAAAATGAATACTCCCCTGCTAGCTGGGACTCACCTTGGTGGGAGGCTGACTTGTGGGCCTACTAAGTTTACGGGGACGGAGGGCTTTGTCAACTTAGTCAATATGAACGACTCTAGCTCCAGTGACCGTACGATGTCCATCCAACGGCCGTAGTGCTTCTTCAACCTCTGGTCTTCGTGCTCCAGCTGCCCAAAGCAGCGCCGGTCGTGTCGCGTGCTCCTGCCTCCCGTGGCCGGCTGTGATGCCGCGGAGGCCTCACCGCCCCCTACTACTCCCACCGCTGGCCAGGCCATCCCTCTACTCACCCACACCCCCTGTTATTCTGCGACGACGGCATCCTCACCCTCGTACTCCTCTTCGCGTGGGCATCCACTGCTGTGTCTTCCCCGGCTCCGCGTCGTCCCCTTCCTAGGCCTCGTCGTCGTCCACCGCCGTGGTGCTCTCGGCGCGGCGTGGTCAATGTGGTCAACGACCGACTTCCATCGGAAGAGTATCAGTGCGTGGAGAGGTCGACAATGGGTCCACGGCGGCTGCAAGGAAGTGCCTCCTTATTACGCGCAAAATAATTATTCCTCCACCTGACAGCGGGGACCCACCGGACGGGCCACCGTATTTTGCAAAAAAAAACATTTCCCCCTGACTGCTGGGACCCACCAGCTACATCTTCGCACGCAAGGAAGTGCGTCCCGCAAAAAAAAGATTCGCCCCGACTGCTGGGACCCACGAGCTACATCTTCGCACGCAAGGAAGTGCGTCTGGCAAAAAAATAAAACGATTCGCCCCGACTGCTAGGACCCACCAGCTACATCTTCGCAGTAAGGAAGTGCTCGGCGGTCGGGACCCACCTGGTCGAAGCGTACGTAGCGTTGTCATTCTGGTCGCGAACGTGTACGTACATACTGGTCGATGTAGAGGCGCGCACGTGTCGTAGTAGAGGCGTGCACGTGTCATAGTAGGGGCGCGCACGTAGCATGTACACGTACGTACAGCGGCGAGGGTGCAAGAAATAAAATACGGCCACATACGTACATACGGGCAAGGTCTCGAACGCCTACTCGCGCATACGTACATGGCTGGGTCGGAACGGAGAAACAGCGTCGTCGTCGTGTTCATGGGGAGGCAACGGAATGCGTCGTGTTCATGGGGAGGCAACGTAATGCGTCGTGTTCATCGGGAGGCAACGGAACGCGTGGGAGCTAACCGGATTGGACGGAACAGGCGATGGAAACGAGGCCTAGCGTACCGCACAATGGAGGAAACGGACCTCCTACGTTCGGAACGGGGTCCTGTTGATCGGGAGGAGTGTGGCGTACCGCAAAGCGGAGGAAACGGACCTCCTACGGTCGAAACGGGGGTCCTATTGATCGGGAGGGGTGCGGCGTACCGCAAAACGGACGAAACAGACCTCCTACGGTCGAAACGGGGGTCCTGTTGATCGGGAGGGGTGTGGCATACCGCAAAATGGACGAAACGGACTTGTATTGGAGCGCTACGGTCGAAACGGGGGTCATGTTCATCGGGATGGGTGTGGCGTACGCGAAACGGGACTCCATGGGATACTGTTCATCTCTACCGTTGACCTCCTCCAGCCTCCACGGGCTACCGTCGACCTCCTCCAGCCTCCACAGGCTCCTGTTCATCCAGTCTCCACCTTTTACTCCACCTGCTTCGTTCAACCACCCTCCACCGCCTACTATTCATCCAGCCCTCCACCATCTATCGCTCATCCAGCCCTCCACATCACGGGTCCCGTTCAACCAACCCTCCACGGCCACCCTCCACCGCTCATCGCTCATCCAGCCCTCCACACCACGGGTCCTGTTCATCCGAGGCAACGACACCGCCATTGTTCATCCAACCCCCCGCAACGCTCATCGCTCATCCAATCGATCGACTTGATTAGCAGCGATGGCGAAGAATCGCTCCATCGGGTTCGATTAACAGCCATCGATCGATTGCTCGGGTTCAAGAACGCGTAGCCCCAGTCAATCGCCGGGTTCGATTAGAGCCCAACGCCGCTCGGGTTCATTAGAGCTAACGCCGCACACACGCCGCGCTCGTATACGAGAAAGCGTGCAACGCCCGCCCCGACCTCCCACCGTAACCGCAACTCCCGAAATTTTCCTCCCCTCGCTTATACCACGGTTTTTCCGTCATGGACGCCCAAAGAATGTCATGCAGCTGCGTCTCCGCCCGCCTGTGACGAAAAGCCCATTTTATGTCATGATTTTTGTCATAGAAGTAGGAGCCCACCACATCTATGATGATACCGGTTTTGTCACAATTATCGTCATAGAAGTGTCATATGTATGACAGAAAAAAATTTCGTTCGGCCCAAAATGTCACGTATGTTTCTTTTTTTGTAGTGATAGTTATTAGCTAGATGGCTTCTTCTCTCTCTTTGGATCTCAATACAAAGTTCTCCTCGATCTTCTTGGAGATCTATTCGATGTAATTCTTTTTGCGGTGTGTTTGTCGAGGTCCGATGAATTGTGGGTTTATGATCAAGATTATCTATGAACAATATTTGAATCTTCTCTGAATTCTTTTATGTATGATTTAATATCTTTGTAAGTCTCTTCGAATTATCAGTTTGGTTTGGCCTACTAGATTGATCTTTCTTGCAATGGGAGAAGTGCTTAGCTTTGGGTTCAATCTTGCGTTGCTCGATCCCACTGACAGCAGGGGAAATGACACGTATTGTATTGTTGCCATCGAGGATAAAAAGATGGGGTTTATACCATTTTGCTTGAGTTTATCCCTCTACATCATGTCATCTTGCCTAATGTGTTACTCTGTTCTTATGAACTTAATACTCTAGATGCATGCTGGATAGCGGTGGATGTGTGGAGTAATAGTAGTAGATGCAGAATTGTTTCGGTCTACTTGTCGCAGACGTGATGCCTATATACATGATCATGCCTAAATATTCTCATAACTAGGCACTTTTCTGTTAATTGTTCGACTGTAGTTTGTTCACCCACCGTAATACTTATGCTATCTTGAGAGAAGCCACTAGTGAAACCTATGGCCCCCGGGTCTATTTTCCATCATATTAATCTCCCGTTAACTAGCTATTTCTTGCACCATTTATTTTGCAATCTTTGCTTTTCAATCTTTATCATAAAAAATACCAAAAATATTTATCTTATTATCTCTATCAGATCTCACTTTCGCAAGTGGCCGTGAAGGGATTGAAACCCCTTTGTCGCGTTGGTTGCAAGGTTCTTATTTGTTTGTGCAGGTACGAGGAATTTGCATGTAGTCTCCTACTGGATTGATACCTTGGTTCTCAAAAACTAAGAGAAATACCTACACTACTTTGCTGCATCACTCTTTCCTCTTCAAGGGAAAACCAACACAGGCTCAAGAGGTAGCAGGGGGTGGCGCCCCCCTTTCCTTCTCTCTCCCCTCTTCCTTCCTTCTTCCCCCTCTTCCTTAGGTGGAAACCTACTAGGACTTAGAGTCCTAGTAGGATTCCCCTCTCCTGGCGCGCCCTAGGAGGGCCAGCCGGCCTCCCCTCCCCTCCTTTATATACGGGGGCAGGGGGAACCCTAGAACACACAAGTTGATCTTTTAGCCGTGTGTGGTGCCCCCCTCCACAGTTACACACCTCAGTCATATCGCCATAGTGCTTAGGCAAAGCCTTGCGTCGGTAACTTCATCATCATCATCACCACGCCGTCGTGCTGACAGAAATCTCCCTCGGCCTCAACTAGATCAAGAGTTCGAGGGACGTCACCGAGTTGAACGTGTGCTGAACGCGGAGGTGCCGTACGTTCGGTACTTGGATCGGTTGGATCACGAAGACGTTCGACTACATCAACCGCATTACTAAACGCTTCCGCTTTCGGTCTACGAGGGTACGTGGACACACTCTCTCGCTCGTTTCTATGCATCTCCTAGATAGATCTTGCGTGATCGTAGGTAAATTTTTTGAAATATTGTGTTCCCCAATAGTGGCATCCGAGCCAGGTCTATGCGTAGATGTTATATGCATGAGTAAAACACAATGAGTTGTGGGCGATAATAGTCATACTGCTTACCAGCAACGTCTTACTTTGATTTAGCGGCATTGTTGGAT
Organism: Aegilops longissima; assembly: GCA_021605205.1. Taxonomy (NCBI): domain Eukaryota; kingdom Viridiplantae; phylum Streptophyta; class Magnoliopsida; order Poales; family Poaceae; genus Aegilops; species Aegilops longissima. The sequence goes on along the minus strand of CM038682.1, from coordinate 211,677,205 downwards.
GAAGCGGCCCAGACCGACATTACATGACCGCGTTCATGAGACTGGTTCTACCAACGTGCTTCGCACACATGTGTCTAGTGGGTGTATGTTTCTCCAACTTTAGTTGAATCGAGTTTTGAGTACGCCCGGTCCTTGTTGAAGGTTAAAACAGCACACTTGACAAAAAATCGTTGTGGTTTTGATGCGTAGATAAGAACGGTTCTCGCTAGAAGCCCGTAGCAGCCACGTAAAACTTGCAACAACAAAGTAGAGGACGTCTAACTTGTTTTTACAGGGCTTGCTGTGATGTGATATGGTCAAGACGTGATGATATATAATTTGTTGTATGAGATGATCATGTTTTGTAATAGTTATCGGCAACTGGCAGGAGCCATTTGGTTGTCGCTTTATTGTATGAAATGCAAACGCCATGTAATTGCTTTACTTTATCACTAAGTGGTAGCGATAGTCGTAGAAGCAATAGTTGGCGAGACGACAACGATGCTTCGATGGAGATCAAGGTGTCAAGGCGGTGACGATGGTGATCATGACGGTGCTTTGGAGATGGAGATCATAGGCACAACATGATGATGGCCATATCATATCACTTATTTGATTGCATGTGATGTTTATCTTTTATGCATCTTATTTTGCTTAGTACAGCGGTAGCATTATAAGATGATCTCTCACTGAATTTCAAGGTATAAGTGTTCTCCCTGAGTATGCATCGTTGCTACAATTCGTCGTGCCGAGACACCATGTGATGATCGGGTGTGATAAGCTCTACGTTCACATAAAACGGGTGCAAGCCAGTTTTGCATGTGCAGAATACTCGGGTTAAACTTGACGAGACTAGCATATGCAGATATGGCCTCGGAACACTGAGACCGAAAGGTTGAGCGTGAATCATATAGTAGATATGTTCAACATAGTGAAGTTCACCATTGAAAACTACTCCATCTCACGTGATGATCGGACATGGTTTAGTTGATTTGGATCACGTGATCATTTAGATGACTAGAGGGATGTCTATCTAAGTGGGAGATCTTAAGTAATATGATTAATTTAACTTTAATTTATCATGAACTTAGTACGTGATAGTATTTTGCATGTCTATGTTGTTGTAGATAAATGGCCCATGCTACTATTCCTTTGAATTTTAATGCCTTCGTAGAGAAAGCTAAGTTGAAAGATGATGGTAGCAACTACACGGACTGGGTCCGTAACTTGAGGATTATCCTCATTGCTGCACAGAAGAATTATGTCCTGGAAGCACCGCTAGGTGCAAGACCCGCTGCAGGAGCAACACCAGGCGTTGTGAACGCCTGGCAGAGCAAAGTTGATGACTACTCGATAGTTTAGTGTACCATGCTTTACGGCTTAGAAACGGGACTTCAACGACGTTTTGAACGTCATGGAGCATATGAGATGTTCCAGGAGTTGAAGTTAATATTTCAAGCAAATGCCCGGATTGAGAGATATGAAGTCTCCAATAAATTCTATAGCTGCAAAATGGAGGAGAATAGTTCTGTCAGTGAACATATACTCAGAATGTCTGGGTAACACAACCACTTGACTCAACTGGGAGTTAATCTTCGTGTTGATAGTTTCATTGACAGAGTTCTTCAATCACTGCCACCAAGCTACAAAAGCTTCATGATGAACTACAATATGCAAGGGATGGATAAGACAATTCCCGAGCTCTTCACGATGCTGAAGGCTGCGGAGGTAGAAATCAAGAAGGAGCATCAAGTGTTGATGGTTAGCAAGACCACTAGTTTCAAGAAAAAGGGCAAAGGGAAGAAGGGGAACTTCAAGAAGAACGGCAAGAAAGTTTCCGCTCAAGTGAAGAAGCCCAAGTCTGGACCTAAGCGTGAGACTGAGTGCTTCTACTGCAAAGGGAGTGGTCACTAGAAGCGGAACTGCCCCAAGTATTTGGCGGATAAGAAGGATGGCAAAATGAAAGGTATATTTGATATACATGTTATTGATGTGTACCTTACTAATGCTCGTAGTAGCGCCTGGGTATTTGATACTGGTTCTGTTGCTCATATTTGCAACTCGAAACAGGGCCTATGGATTAAACAAAGATTGGCTAAGGATGAGGTAATGATGCGCGTGGCAAATGGTTCCAAAGTCGATGCGATCGCCGTCGGCACGCTATCTCTACATCTACCTTCGGGATTAGTTTTAGACCTGAATAATTGTTATTTGGTGTCAGCGTTAAGCATGAACATTATATCTGGATCTTGTTTGATGTGAGACGGTTATTCATTTAAATCAGAGAATAATGATTGTTCCATTTATATGAGTAATATCTTTTATGGTCATGCATCCTTGATGAGTGGTCTATTTTTGTTGAATCTCGATAGTAGTGATACACATATTCATAATATTGAAGCCAAAAGATATAAGTTTAATAATGATAGTGCAACTTATTTGTGGCACTGCCGTTTAGGTCATATTGGTGTAAAGCGCATGAAGAAATTCCATGCTGATGGGCTTTTGGAATCACTTGATTATGAATCACTTGATGCTTGCGACCATGCCTCATGGGCAAGATGACTAAGACTCTGTTCTCCAGAACAATGGAGCGAGCAACAGACTTGTTGGAAATAATACATACTGATGTATGCGGTCTGTTGAGTGTTGAGGCTCGCGGCGGGTATCATTATTTTCTTACCTTCACAGATGATTAGAGTAGATATGGGTATATCTACTTGATGAAACATAAGTCTGAAACATTTGAAAAGTTCAAAGAATTTCAGAGTGAAGTGGAAAATCATCATAACAAGAAAATAAAGTTTCTATGATTGGATCGTGGAGGTGAATATTTGAGTTATGAGTTTGGTCTTCATTTGAAATAATGCGGAATAGTTTCTCAACTCACGCCACCTGGAACACCACAGCGTAATGGTGTGTCCGAACGTCATAATCATACTTTATTAGATATTATGCGATCTATGATGTCTCTTACTAATTTACCACTATCGTTTTGGGGTTATGCTTTAGAGACGACTGCATCCATGTTAAATAGGACACCATCTAAATCCATTGAGATGACACCATATGAACTGTGGTTTGTGAAAGTGCTAGTTATAGACTAGAGGGGGGTTGAATAGGCGATTTTTATGAAAGTCTTCGAAACATGGAAGTTTCAAAGACAAACAATAGAAATGAACCTATTAACATGCAGAAGAAGGTAGACTACACTAGGCAAGCCATAGTCAAGTATTCAATGAAGTGAAAAGCACGAAGACTAATAGCAGCTAGGTAGTAATGATCAGGATGGAAGACAGTATGAAGCCAAACAACAATAGTAGACACATAGTGAAGTCAAACAGGTAACGCTAGTAGGCAATGACTTCACTAAGACAAACTGTAAGTAAAGAGAGGGAGAAGATAGAACCAGTCACTTGGTGAGGACAAGGATTTGTTGGACAAGTTCCAGTTGTTGTGACAACTGTACGTCTGGTTAGGGAGGCTGAGATTTAACTCAGAAGACCGCGTCTTCACCTTATTCCCCTTGAGCTAAGGACACCCAGTCCTCACCCAATCACTCTGGTAAGTCTTCAAGGTAGACTTCCAAACCTTCACAGACTTCGTTCACCGGCAATACACAATGACTCTTGGATGCTCAGAACGCGACGCCTAACCGGCTGGAGGATTCACAGTCCTCAAGTGTAACAAGACTTCAGGTCACGCAGACAGAAAGACTTCAGTGATTCCTAACACTCTTTGGCTTTGGGTTTTTGGGCTTTGTCCTCGCAAGGATGTCTCTCTCTCTCTCTCTCAAAAGCTTCGGAGCTGGGTTGCTCACAAACGACAAAAGCCGTGCACTAACTCTGAGCAGCCACCAATTTACGGTGTAGGGGGGGCTATTTATAGCCACTAGGCAACCCGACCTGATTTGTCCTAAATGACCCTGGGTCACTAAGGAACTGACACTTGTTCCAACTGTCAGATTTCAAACACATGCGGCAGCTTGACTTGGGCTACAAGTAAAGCTGACTCATCCAACTCTGGATAATATTTGCTCTCATTGTCTTCGCTCGAAGACATAGGATTTGGTTGAGCATCACTTCAGTCACTCTGACTTTGTTCATTGGGACCCCACTTAACAGTACGGTGGTTCCCATGACTCAACAAAGAAGAAAAGGAAACTATGAAACAACTATGTCTTCGCACTCCATAGTCTTCACGTGAATGTCTTCTTGAGTCATAAGCTTCGATGTGATTGTCTTCACATACCACCATTGTCTTCAATGTCTTCATACATTTTTAGGGGTCATCTCCGGTAGGTAAACCGAATCAATGAGGGACTACTACCTGTGTTATCCTGCAATTCTCACAAACACATTAGTGCCTCAACTAGGTTTGTCGTCAATACTCCAAAACCAACTAGGGGGGGCACTAGATGCACATACAATCTCTCCCTTTTTGGTGATTGATGACAAACTGGTTGAAGTTTTTAACGGGGATAAAAGTATGTGAAATTGTAAAGGATTAAGATATTGTATTCATAAGTAGCAAAAGGCTCCCCCTGAAGATGTGCATGTAATTATTTTGCTTCTGGAATGCAAATGCACATGGCAGGTTGTACTTGTGGAGATCCTCTTCAACTTATGAAGGCAATTCATCATGCATGATAAGACATAACGAAGATAATGACATGCATAATGAAAAATGGACATCTGCAATATGACTTCGTGCGGGATTTATCATCGCGTATGCGGAATTTATCATCGCATCACAGAATAGCAGAAAAAGTAGCAGACGACCATCAAGTTTAAGTGTTACAACTCAAAGAACCAAAAATATCAAAAGCGAGAGTTGTAAGCACTTGGCAAAAGTATAGCAACCACCCATAAGGACCCGCTTGAAGACTATCAACTCATATGCTTCTCCCCCTTTTGTCAGTAAGGACCAAAAAGGTTTGAAGACATAGAGCCTCTACTCGTTCCCATGAGGAGTAGGTGAAGCAGCAGGGTCGTTGTTGAGGTTCGGTGGTGCAGAAGAACTTGGTGCAGTGTCGATATGCGCCGAAGTTGGAGGTGGTGAAGTAGCATCATCTTCGTCATCAATGACTCTGGTATTAATAGTTGCAGCTGAGGATGAATAGTCAGAGCCTTTTTTTCAAGTGAGGGAGTCCGACGCAGGACAACATTCCTGGGAGGAGTGGAATCAAACTTGAATCTTTCGGTGAAGCCATCGTCTTGAAGATCAGCTTTAGCACTGAGCAATGTCAGACTCTTCCAAGACCTCTGATAGGTTTCATGAGTGACAAATGCATTCTTGGTGGCAAGGTTGCGAATGCGGTTGACGTCCACCAAGAGGCTTTGCATCTGACGCTTCAGCCAGTAGTGATGCTTATCTTGCTTTTGATGCAAGTCAACGAGAAGCTCTCGGTCATTGAGAACACGAGATCGCTTTTGAGGCCTTTGAGCTATTGGGCACGATGAGGTGCACGTGTATTGCCAGCCAAAGGACAAACACGAGTGGCAGCCAGAACTCCTTCAATGGGCTGAGTGAAGCTTTGGTGATCAGCATTGTGAAGATAAATAGGCTCCTTGGCAGGCTCTGGGTAGATGGTTGCGCACATACGGCTGATAGTTGACGGCAGAGTGAAGCTTGATAAGGCGCATAACCCATGGAGCATAGAATTTCAATCCAAAAAGATCAGAGCCAGATGCAGCCAATTGCCTGATGAAGACGTCTTGAGCATTGAAACTGATGCCATTGAGGATATAGAAGACCAATGTCTTCATTGCTCCTTCAAGCTTCACTACAGAGGAATGTCCCTTGACAGGCCATAGAGTTTGCCTGATGATATGATAAATAGTGCGGGGCAGATACTCTAGGTCTTCAACAAAGAATTCCCGTGGATATTCAGCATCGCGTGGCAGTGGCTTCATCATACTCAGCATTTGGCTCATGTTGGGCTCAGGCTTCTGAAAGATACTTTCCAAAGCATTGCGGTGAAGCTGACAACCAGGTTCAAAGAGTTCACCTGGAGTGGGCAGGCCAGTTAGCTCAATAATGTCAAGAGCTTTGGCTTCGTGATGAACATTGCCTGTCATCCACTCCAGGATCCAAGTCTTCGGATCCCTGTTGTAGCCGCGAATGTGGAGGGTGGCATAGAATTGTAGCAGAAGCTCTTTGTTCCAGTGCTCTTTATTAATCACAAATTTTAGCAGACCAGCATCTCGGAAACAGTCAAGGGCTTCTTCTAGGCAGGGCAGTCCAGCAATAGCTTCGCAGTCTAAAAGCATATGGGGAAAGATGCGCCCTTGATCATAAAGAACACAAGAGTAGTAACTGCGCTGCTGATAGCTCCAGAACCGATCAGATGAAATTCTTGGCTTCGAGTAGGGGTTCTTGGCACTGTCAAAGAAGGTGTTGTGTGCAATGAAGCCATTTGCATTGAAAGGTCCTGGTGAAGTTGCAGTACCTGGAAACCTTGGTAGCCTTGGCTTAGGCTTCTGGACATGAGGCTTGTGCTCTACATGATAGTCAAACTGTGGACCGGCAGCAGGTGGAGGAACCAGAATGGGCCATCTGATAGTAACCAGCTAACCACGATCAAATGCTTGCTCAATGGTGTGTGGCCTTGGAGGCGGTACAGGAGCAGTGGCATTGGCATTGACTTCAGGCCGCAGATTTGTATCAGGTGCAGCTTGGCTTCATGTGCATTTACTTTTGGCACCACATGAACTTCAGGTGCCACATTTGTTTCAGCCATGACAACATCATTGGCTTCAGTATTGGTGTTGGTGGCCGCCTCAATGTTATCAACCTCCACTTGAGTAGCTGGAGGGTCGGACACGTTCTCCTCGAGAACAACTTCTTGGTTGGACGGGGGTGTAGCAACACGTTCTTCTTCTTGAAGTGGTTCTTCTTGTTCATCGGCTGATGCAGCCGGAATGTCTTCAGCAGCTTTGGCTTTAGACTCGAAGATGTTCGCAGTTGGGGAGGCTCCAGGAAATACTTGGCGTGATACTGAGTGGTGCTCTTCTCCTTCTGGAACACTCGAAAGAGTGACTTGTGGCCTTGGTCCTTTGCGAAGCCTGCGAAATGCTAGCGACACTTGTGGAGATGGAGTTGTCTCGGCCACAAAGTCTTCATACTCAAGCACCGGAGTGGTGACTTGAGTTGGGGGAGTACGTGGTGATTCTTCTTGGCGGGGGGAGGCTTGAGGGTGATCAGCCCATGAATCATCCTGAGCGATTGGCGTCAAAGGACGACCAATGCTGATGAGTTCGCTGTTCATGAGAACGGGCGATGATACCATGTTGTGTTCGATCTGAGGAAGGACTTCATCATCTTCTACATTATCTTGGGGACCAATGTCTTCAGCTGCGGTGGGGTTAACAGCTGGAATATCTTCAACTTCAGGAGCCTCTGTGGTAGCAGGCTCATGAACTATCAAACGACGCTCTTGATGTGCAGACGCAGGACGAGCAACTGAGATTGGTCCACAACAGGCTTCTTCTTCTACTTGGCAGCCATCTTGGGGTCGATGCCGGGACGCCCAAGTGCCTTGCGCTTCTCGGCTTCATTGTAAGCTTGAACACATTTGGCAGCGAGGAGTTTCATGCGCTCTCGTGAACCTTTAGCTTCGTCACGCTTCTTGTGAAACGCCTGCTTGAGCTCGTGCATCATTCGCTTGAAGTTTTGGACATCAGTCACACTGAGCTTGGCCATATGCTTCTTGAACTGAGCTTTTTCATAGTCAATTTTATTCTTTAGCTCAACAATCCTCTGAGCTAGAGCCAGCTCAGGAGCAATGGCTCCATGGAACAAGACACTTAGGCCAACAGGAAGCTGAAGATCATCAAAACTAAGGTTTGGGCTATCAAACCACTCATCAATGAACTTTTTCAGGATGTCCACATCAAAAAGGGGAAGATCGTTGAAGATTTCCGCCTCTTGCTTGCTCTTTATCAGCAGCTCAAGAGCATCATCGCCAAGATCGTCGTCACTAGACAGATCAATGGCTTCGCTCTCGTTCCTCAGAAGGGCAGCTGGGGTCAGTGCTTGACCAGTAGTCTGCATGGGCTTCTTCTTCTTCTCAGACTTGGCGATGCGAGAGAGATCTTCAGAATGCACACTTGGTGCAGGAGGAGCAGTGGCCATAGGCTTCGCACGCAAAGCTCTTGGTGCAGTGGAGGGATTTGAAGCCATGGATTTCTTCTGCTTTTGAGGCTTCGGTGGAGCAAGCGCTTCATCAGAATCAGCGTCATCTATAGAGTGCTCCACGGCTGCCCCTGGAACCATAATGTGAGTGATGAGACCTTCAAGGTTGTAGAAGGGCCCGACGATATTGGGTTCAACATCGCGTGTGCCATCGGCCCGAGGAGTAGAAGGACCGGGGTTAAAGCCTAATCCCAGTGATTTATTGTTCTCTTTGGCCGATGCCTTGGCAGTCTGAAAATTGCACTTGAAGAGATTATTGTCACGACACTACAACAATGATGATGGGTCGGCATTGGTAGGCTGTGGTCCACGGACCATACAGGGGTAGAAACCCTGAGCAATAGCTTCAGCTCTGTTCTTGGGTTGAAGATTTCGAAAGAGAATATCACCCCAAGGACTCTTGATGGCATTCTTCTCAGCATACTCCTGGGTCACGAACCTGTATTTGAACCATTGCTCGGCCCAATATCTTCGAATCCACTGGATTCGAGTTTTGCGTTGATTGTAATCCTCTTCTGGATCTGTCTTGTACAACTCATAGAGGTCTGGTGGCAAGTCCCTTGATGTGCCCCCATGGCGTTGCCTGCCGCCCTTCCTTGCAGACTTTTCTGTTGCCATGAAGTTCAGACTGAATGGCTTCAAAATTGTCAAAGTCTTCCGTTTGCTCGTCAGACAAGAACTAGCTTCGGGAGAGTTAATGTGATGCTGTAAGAATTCTGCAAATGAATGCAGACTATGAGAACCAAGGGATTCTCCCACGGACATGTACCTGTGACAGCATTAGAGATGCGAGGGAAGGGGAAGAGGTCATATGCATTCTCAGAAGATTTTGAAGATAAATCAGTTTAGAAGACATTGACCTCATAGTGTGAAGACATTCACTTTATATTGGGAGTTGGTTCCAGATTTGTACGAATCCAAGAATAGGTATAAGTGAGGAATCTAACTATATGTGAAGCATAAGTGAATATACTAGGCATATTATGAGATGCAGAACAGGATAGATCTAACGATGTAGCCAGAGAAACCACTTTCGGTGAAAAAGGATGAATCAATCGGATCAAAAAGGCAGTAAAAGTGAGTTTTAATTACCACATGAAGAACTGCTAGACGAGGTAGAGAGGAGGCCGAGAAGTTTGATCTTCCGTGCCCTAACTTGGTGACGGAGGACGCCTACGGCGGCGGCGGAGAAGACGATGTCCGCAGCCGGCATGAGGACGGCATGGTGAGGTCGCGACAGCTAAGCGCTTCGTCGCCGGCATCGTCGAGAGCTAGCGGTGGCGCTAGGGTTTGTCGAGGTGGAGAGGTGGAAGAAATATTTTGACCGCAATGTGATGTGCATTTATAGGGAGAGGGACAACATAGCGCAATTACGCAGGTGCCCCTGGCGGTTCACATCTGAGGGACACATGGCAAACATGCAACACATTGGAAGTTGTTCCATGATCCCACGCACGCCTGGACTGTCGGGTGGTTGTTCCGGCTTCTCCGGGTTTCAGGCAATAAGGACTGAGCATTTAAAACAGATTCAATGTTTGTCTCTGTATCTTCTGCTGACAAGGACGCAGAGAAGACATTCGACGGTTTCAATAGAATGCATATGATTTGGATAGATAGAATTTTAGGAAGAAGCATAGAGAGGTTAGGGTCCGATCACATTCACTTAGTTCAAAAGATTCAACAATAAGACATAGCTATAAGTGAATGATGTAGAGGACAGAACACAAATATATGTATATATCTTAGTAAGACTAAATCATCAAAGTGAAGATCATCATGAAGACAAATCAATGTTGAAGATAAATCAAATGCGAAGACTTAGCAAATGTAACGCCAAGAAAAACACTTCAAACAAGAATTTGGTGGTGGCGTTACCCACCGTATAGGAAGTATTAGACCCAGACATGGCGCACAATTGTCGTGGCGCTCTGAAGTCAAATTCCGCATTAATGTATTCACACTTAGAGTGTAAGTCTTCATAGATTTAAGACATACATTACATCGTGTGTTGCACATCTATGTCATCAACATGCATAAGTGTTAGGATGTGTGCCTAATCACAGGACATTCGAGGATTCTAAGATATTTAGCTCACACCGCAACTTCCAAAACCTTTTCTCATCCAAGGGCTTTGTGAAGATATCTGCCAATTGCTCTTCAGTGTTGACGTGTGTGATATCAATATCTTCCTTCATGACATGATCTCTGAGAAAGTGATGACGAATTTCAATGTGCTTTGTCTTCAAGTGCTGAACTGGGTTGTTGGCAATCTTGATGGCGCTTTCATTGTCGCAGTAGAGTGGTACTCTTTTCAGATGGATGCCATAGTCCTTGAGTGTTTGCTTCATCCATAGAAGTTGAGCGCCGCAGGATCCAGCAACAATGTATTCAGATTCAGCATTGGAGAGAGATACATAGTTCTGCTTCTTTGAAGACCAACAGACAAGTGATCGTCCCAAAAAGTGACATGTGCCTGATGTAGACTTGCGATCCACCTTGTCACCAGCATAATCAGCATCCGAAAATCCAACTAGATCAAACTCTGAGTCCTTGGGATACCATAATCCTAGTGTTGGGGTGTAAGCCAAATATCGAAGAATTCGCTTCACAGCTAAGTGATGCGATTTCTTTGCTGCCGCTTGGAATCGGGCACACATGCAAACACTAAGCATTATATCTGGCCTATATGCACATAAATAAAGTAAAGAACCAATCATGGAGCGGTATACCTTTTGATCGAACTCTTTACCATTGGCGCTAGGACCCAGATGACTTTTGGTTGGCATTGGCGTCGTGTAACCTTTGCAGCCTTGCATTCCAAAATTCTTCAGGCAGTCTTTGAGATATTTCTCTTCAGATATGAAGATGTCGTTGCTTTGCTGACGAATTGGAAGACCAAGGAAGAACTTCAGCTCACCCATCATGGACATCTGATATTGCTCTTGCATCATGTGACCAAACTCACCACTGTATTTTTGGTTAGTGCAGCCGAAGATAATGTCTTCCACATATATTTGGCACACAAACAGTTCACCATCATATGTCTTCGTGAAGAGTGTGGGATCCAGGGAACCAGGTTTGAAGCCTTTGCTCTTCAGGAAGTCTTTGAGTGTGTCATACCAAGCACGAGGAGCTTGTTTGAGGCCATACAGTGCCTTGTTAAGCTTGTATACCATATCAGGATGTTTTGGATCTTCAAAGCCAGGTGGTTGTGCAACATACACCTCTTCTTCAATCTTGCCGTTAAGAAAGGCGCTCTTCACATCCATTTGATACAGAAGAATGTTGTGATGATTGCGTAGGCTAGCAGTATGCGAATGGCTTCAAGCCTAGCCACAGGAGCAAACGTTTCACCGAAGTCAATCCCTTCAACTTGAGTGTATCCTTGAGCAACGAGACGAGCCTTGTTTCTAACGATTTGACCATGCTCATCTTTCTTGTTGCGATATATCCATTTGGTGCCAATGATATTGTACTTACGAGGATCAGGACGCTTGACAAGTTCCCACACATTGTTCAGCTTGAACTGTTGAAGCTCTTCTTGCATAGCTTGTATCCATTCAGGTTCCATGAAGGCTTCAACAACTTTCTTGGGTTCTGATATTGAGACAAACGCAAAATGCCCACAGAAATTTGCCAGTTGCGTTGCTCTTGAACGAGTGAGTGGACCAGGTGCATTGATGCTATCAATTATCTTCTCAATCTGTACTTCATTTGCAACACGAGGATGAACTGGACGAAGATTTTGCTCTTGCTGATCATTGTCATCATTAGGAGGATTGTCTTCAGGCTGAGCATTGGCTTCAGGTTGATTAGGTGCAGAAATGATGAGTTCCTCTTTAGCCTGTGCCTCAGAAGGTATGATCTCTCCAGTTCCCATGAGCTTGATGGATTCACTAGGTGGAACTTCATCTATCACATTTGGCAGGTGCTCTCTTTGCGAGCCGTTAGTTTCGTCGAACCGCACATCAACAGTTTCAACCACTTTATAGTGAAAGAGGTTGAAGACTCTGTAGGAGTGTGAATCCTTTCCATAACCAAGCATAAAACCTTCATGTGCTTTCGGTGCAAATTTTGAAGTGTGATGTGGATCCTTGATCCAACACCTAGCACCAAATACTCTGAAGTAACTGACATTGGGCTTCTTACCAGTTAGGAGTTCATAGGATGTTTTCTTCAGAAGCTTGTGAAGATAAACACGGTTGATGACGTGGCATGCAGTATCAATGGCTTCAGGCCAGAACTTTCTTGGAGTCTTGTATTCATCAAGCATCGTCTGAGCCATCTCAATGAGGGTTCTGTTCTTGCGCTCCATGATGCCATTCTGCTGAGGTGTGTATGGAGCGGATAACTCGTGAGTGATGCCCAATGTATCTAGGTAAAGATCGAGGCCGGTGTTCTTGAACTCTGTGCCGTTGTCACTTATGATATGCTTGATCTTGACGCCATGGTTGTTCATGGCACGGTTGGCGAAGCGTCTGAAGACATCCTGCACTTCAGTCTTGTAAAGGATTATATGCACCCACGTATATCTTGAATAATCATCAACAATGACGAAGCCATAGAGACAAGCAGTGGTAGTGTGAGTAGAGTAGTGAGTAGGGCCAAATAAGTCCATGTGTAGCAGCTCGAAGGGTTGAGATGTCGTCATGATTGTCTTCGAGGGATGCTTGGCCCTAGTCATCTTTCCAGCTTCGCAGGCACCACACAAGTGATGCTTCTTGAACTTGACACCCTCGATGCCTATGACGTGTTTCTTCTTCGCGAGAGTGTACAGATTCCTCATGCCTGCATGTCCTAGCCTCCGATGCCAGAGCCAGCACTCTGAAGCCTTTGCTAGAAGACATACGACTAGTTGTGGTCCTGCTGAGAAATCTACCATGTACAAATCATCTCTTCGATACCCATCAAAGACTAGAGATTTGTCAGATTCCATTAGTACAAGGCAATGATATTTTCCAAAAATCACAATCATGTTCAAGTGACAAAGCATTGAGACAGACATTAATTTGAAACCAAGGGATTCAACAAGCATCACTTTATCCATGTGCTGATCCTTTGAGATTGCAACTCTACTAGACCCAATACCTTTCTTTTACCAGTGTCAGCAAATGTGATGTGACTCTTGTCAGATGGACGTAAGGTTGGGTCCATGAGAAGACTTCGATCACCAGTCATATGATTAGTGCATCCGCTGTCCATAATCCATTCTAAAGACTTTGGTGTCATACCCTATAGTACAGTTAGGGGGATAGGCTTCACCAAGAGTATTGTGAAGCATAAACATTTGACGGACAAAAGTATTATCAAAGCTCAGATCAAGGTTAGGACTGATAGGATGTTTGGCAAGTGATTCAGGAACAAAATACATAGTGAGACCATTTGGGCATTTTATCTTGCGCCCTACAAGATGTTTTAGGTCCCCAAAGATTAGCATCGACGCCTTTGATTTACGGGCCGAGACCTTTCCCTGCAAAAGAAAGTTAATTCTTCTTAACCACCCACATCTTCAGGGGTGGCTTCGAAGCAATGAGTCTAAGTGCAACATCTGAGAACTTCGGCTTTGGAGCCCTAGCAAATAGCCTTGCAGGAGATGAATGATACTCATATGAATAAGCAGAAAAGTTCTTAGTTTTATGAACATAGCGGTTTGAAGAAACACGCTCATATTCATAAGTTTGAGTATGATTTCCCTGCAAAACATTGGCGTTAGGGTGACTCAGGTGAGTCCTGTGTCTGTATGAAGCCTTTTCTCTGGGGTTTGTCTTCTTCCCTTGTGGTGTCGTGATGAAATTCACAGGAAGATTCTCAAGACAACTTTTGGGTACCCATATCTTATTCATAGGTGGCCCATTCCTGCAGTTAGTACCAATATACCTGGCAACCACTTCACCATTCTGATTCTTAAAGAGTTTATAGTTTGCATCCAAGGAATCATCAATGATAATTGGGTTAACACAAGTGAAGCCAGATAAGGTGGATGGATCCACTAAAGGTCCCTTTGCAGCAACCCATGTGGTTTTGGGGTACTGCTCAGGCTTCTAGTAAGAACCATCAACATTCATTTTCCTCTCGAACCCAACACCCTCTTTTCTAGGGTTTTGGTTCAAAATCTGCTTTTTGAGGACATCGCACAGTGTCTAATGCGCTTTGAGACTTTTGTGCATCCCTGTCTCAAGCAATGTCTTCAACCTAGCATTTTCATCAGCAATAGTAGTGGAATCCTCAGCAAAGGGGTTAGTTACCACATCAAAAGTTGAAGATATTGCACCAGTAGCAGCAGTAGAACATTCAGCAACAGAAGTAGCGTTATCACGCTCAAGACATTTTAGACATGGTGGTTCTAATCTGTTGAGCGCGAAGTGACTCATTCTCCTTTTGAAGATCTTCATGAGCCGCTCTCAATTTCTCAAGTTCTTGCTTCCTTTGAAGATAATCATAGGAAAGATTTTCATGAGTTGTTGAGAGCGTTTCATGACGACTTTCAAGTTCCTCGTACTTAACATGAAGATTTTTTATGTCTTCAGTTAAGGACTGAGATCGGGTCATTTCCGTGAACAACAGGTCATCCCTTTTGTCTAACAATTTTTGAATATGTTCCATAGCTTTCTGTTGTTCAGTTGCAATTTTAGCAAGTGTTTTGTAGCTGGGTTAGGATTCACAATCAGAGTCATCTTCACTTGATGTTTGAAAGTAAGCATCGCGTGAGTTTACCTTGGCAGCACGTGCCATGAAGCAGTAGGTGGGAGCGGAGTCGTCCTTGTCATTAGCATCAGCCTTGGTAACGGAGCCTTTGCCTTCAGTGTTGAAGATGGACTTGGCAACGTAAGCTGCCGCTAGAGCCAGACTAGCAACGCCAGAGTCGGACTCCTCCTCAGACTCCACCTCCGCCTCCTCTGAAGAAGACTCCTCCTCTGAATCCATCTCCTTGCCAACAAAAGCACGAGCCTTTCCAGATGAGCTCTTCTTGTGTGATGAAGACTTGGACGAAGACTTGGAAGAAGACTTTGAGGATTTCTTCTTTTTCTTGTCATCAGAATCATATTCCTTGCTCTTCTTCTTCTTCTTCTTGTTTTCATTGTCCCACTGTGGACACTCAGAGATGTAGTGACCAGGTTTGTTGCACTTGTGGCATGTTCTCTTCTTGTGTTCATGAGTAGAAGCTTCATCATTTCTTGAGCTGGATCGTGAAGACTTTCTGAAGCCTTTCTTCTTTGTGAATTTCTGGAACTTCTTCACAAGCATAGTAAGCTCCTTTCCAATGTCTTCAGGATCACCAGAACTGCAGCCAGATTCTTCTTCAGATGAGGAAACAACCTTTGCCTTCAAAGCGCGAGTTCGTCCATAGTTGGGACCATAGATGTCTATTTTCTTAGATAGCTGAAACTCATGTGTGTTGAGCCTCTCAAGTATGTCAGACGGATCGAGTGTCTTGAAGTCTGGGCATTCTTAAATCATCAGGGCTAGGGTGTCAAATGAGCTGTCAAGTGATCTCAGGAGTGTCTTGACGATTTCATGCTTGGTGATCTCAGTGGCGCCGAGAGCATGAAGCTCATTTGTGATGTCAGTGAGGCGATCAAACGTGAGCTGGACATTCTCATTGTCATTTCTCTTGAAGCGGTTGAACATGTTGCGGAGGACACTGATCCTTTGACCTCTCTAGGTTGAGACGCCTTCGTTGACCTTGGAGAGCCAGTCCCAGACTAGCTTCGAAGTTTCCAAAGCGCTCACACGGCCATACTGTCCTTTGGTCAGATGACCACAGATGATGTTCTTGGCAGTAGAATCCAGTTGAACGAACTTCTTGGCATTAGCAGGGGTGACACCTTCACCAGTCTTGGGAACGCCATTCTTGACGACATACCATAGATCGACATCAATGGCTTCAAGATGCATGTGCATCTTATTCTTCCCGTAGGGGTAATCAGTGCCATCGAAGACAGGGCACGCAGCGGAGACTTTGATTATCCCTGCAGTCGACATAGCTAAAACTTCAGGTGTTTAAACCGAATCGCACAGAACAAGGGAGTACCTTGCCCTGATACCAATTGAAAGTGCTAGTTATCGACTAGAGGGGGGGGGGGTGAATAGGCGATTTTTATGAAAGTCTTCAAAACATGGAAGTTTCAAAGACAAACAATAGAAACGAACCTATTAACATGCAGCGGAAGGTAGACTACACTAGGCAAGCCATAGTTAAGTATTCAATGAAGTGAAAAGCACAGAGACTAATAGCAGCTAGGTAGTAATGTTCAGGATGGAAGATAGTATGAAGCCAAACATCAATAGTAGACACACAGTGAAGTCAAACAGGTAACGCTAGCAGGCAATGAATTCACCAAGACAAATTGTAAGTAAAGAGAGGGAGAAGATAGAACCAGTCGCTTGGTGAGGACAAGGATTTCTTGGACCAGTTTCAGTTGCTGTGACAACTGTACGTCTGGTTAGGGAGGCTGAGATTTAACTCAGAAGACTGCGTCTTCACCTTATTCCCCTTGAGCTAAGGACACCCAGTCCTCGCCCAATCACTCTGGTAAGTCTTCAAGGTAGATTTCCAAACCTTCACAAACTTCGTTCATCGGCAATCCACAATGACTCTTGGATGCTCAGAACGCGAAGCCTAACCGGCTGGAGGATTCACAGTCCTCAAGTGTAACAAGACTTCAGGTCACGCGGACAGAAAGACTTCAGTGATGCCTAGCACTCTTTGGCTCTGGGTGTTTGGGCTTTGTCCTCGCAAGGATGTCTCTCTCTCAAAATCTTCGGAGGTGGGTTGATCTCAAACGACAAAAGCCGTGCACTAACTCTAAGCAGCCACCAATTTATGGTGTAGGGGGTGGGCTCGACACGTGTTCCAACGGTCAGATTTCAAACACACACGGCAGCTTGACTTGGGCTACAAGTAAAGCTGACTCATCCAACTCTGGACAAGATTTGCTCTCATTGTCTTCGCCAAGACATAGGATTTAGTTGAGCATCACTTGATCCACTCGACTTTGTTCACTGGGACCCCACTTAACAAAGATGCAAGTGGTTCCTATGACTCAACAAAGAAGAAAAGGAAACTATGAAACAACTATGTCTTTGCACTCCATAGTCTTCACGTGAATGTCTTCTTGAGTCATAAGCTTCGATGTGATTTTCTTCACATACCACCATTGTCTTCAATGTCTTCATACATTTTTAGGGGTCATCTCCGGTAGGTAAACCGAATCAATGAGGGACTACTACACGTGTTATCCTACAATTCTCACAAACACATTAGTCCCTCAACCAGGTTTGTCGTCAATACTCCAAAACCAACTAGGGGTGGCACTAGATGCACTTACAGTTTGGCAAGAAACCCAAGTTGTCGTTTCTTAAAGTTTGGGGCTGCGATGCTTATGTGAAAAAGCTTCAACCTGATAAGCTCGAACCCAAATCAGAAAAATGTGTCTTCATAGGATACCCAAAGGAGACTGTTGGGTACACCTTCTATCACAGATCCGAAGGCAACATATTCGTTGCTAAGAATGGATCCTTTCTAGAGAAGGAGTTTCTCTCAAAAGAAGTGAGTGGGAGGAAAGTAGAACTTGATGAGGTAATTGTACCTGCTCCCTTATTGGAAAGTAGTTCATCACAGAAATTAGTTCCAGTGATTCCTACACCAATTAGTGAGGAAGCTAATGATGATGATCATGAAACTTCAGATCAAGTTACTACTGAACCTCGTAGGTCAACCAGAGTAAGATCCGCACTAGAGTGGTACGGTAATCCTGTTCTGGAAGTCATGTTACTTGACCATGACGAACCTACGAACTATGAGGAAGCGATGATGAGCCCAGATTCCGCGAAATAGCTTGAGGCCATGAAATCTGAGATGGGATCCATGTATGAGAACAAAGTATGGACTTTGGTTGACTTGCCCGATGATTGGCAATCCATAGAGAATAAATGGATCTTCAAGAAGAAGACTGACGCTGACGGTAATGTTACTGTCTACAAAGCTCGACTTGTTGTGAAAGGTTTTCGACAAGTTCAAGGAGTTGACTATGATGAAACCTTCTCACCCTTAGCAATGCTTACGTCTAGCAATTGCCGCATTTTATGATTATGAAATTTGGCAAATGGATGTCAAAACTGCATTCCTTAATGGATATCTTAAAGAAGAGTTGTATATCCTACAACCAGAAGGTTTTGTCGATCCTAAAGGTGCTAACAAAGTGTGCAAGCTCCAGTGATTCATTTATGGACTGGTGCAAGGCTCTCGGAGTTGGAATATACGCTTTGATAGTGTGATCAAAGCATATGGTTTTATACAGACTTTTGGAGAAGCCTGTATTTACAAGAAAGTGAGTGGGAGCTCTGTAGCATTTCTGATATCATATGTGGATGACATATGTTGATCGGAAATGATACTGAATTTCTAAATAGCATAAAATGATACTTGAATAAGAATTTTTTAATGAAAGACCTCGGTGAAGCTGCTTACATATTGGGCATCAAGATATATAGAGATAGATCAAGACGCTTAATTGGACTTTCACAAAGCACATACCTTGATAAGATTTTGAAGAAGTTCAAAATGGATCAGTCAAAGAAGGGGTTCTTGCCTATGTTACAATGTGTGAAGTTGAGTGTGACTCAATGCCCGACCACTGCAGAAGATAGAGAGAAAATGGAAGTCATTCCCTATGCCTCAGCCATAGGTTCTATCATGTATACAATGTTGTGTATCAGACCTGATGTGTGCCTTGCTATAAGTATAGTAGGGAGGTACCAAAGTAATCCAGGAGTGGATCACTGGACAACGGTCAAGAACATCCTGAAATACCTGAAAAGGACTAAGGATATATTTCTCGTTTATGGAGGTGACAAAGAGATCGTTGTAAATGGTTACGTCAATGCAAGCTTTGACACTGATCCGGATGACTCTAAGTCACAAACCGGATACATATTTATATTGAATGGTGGAGCTGTCAGTTGGTGCAGTTCCAAATAGAGCGTTGTGGCGGGATCTACGTGTGAAGCGGAGTACATAGCTGCTTCGGAAGCAGAAAATGAAGGAGTCTGGATGAAGGAGTTCTATCCGATCTAGGTGTCATACCTAGTGCATCGGATGAAAATCTTTTGTAACAATACTGGAGCGATTGCCTTGGCGAAGGAATCCAGATTTCACAAGAGAACCAAGCACATCAAGAGACGCTTCAATTCCATCCGCGATCTAGTCAAGGAGAGAGACATAGAAGTTTGCAAAATACATACGGATCTGAATGTTGCAGACCCATTGACTAAGCCTCTTCCACGAGCAAAACATGATCAGCACCAAGACTCCATGGGTGTTAGGATCATTACTATGTAATCTAGATTATTGACTCTAGTGCAAGTGGGAGACTGAACGAAATATGCCCTAGAGGCAATAATAAAGTTGTTATTTATATTTCCTTATATCTGATAAATGTTTATTATTCATGCTAGAATTGTATTAACCGGAAACTTGGTACATGTGTGAATACATAGACAAACAGAGTGTCCCTAGTATGCCTCTACTTGACTAGCTCGTTAATAAAAGATGGTTAAGTTTCCTAGCCATAGACATGTGTTGTCATTTGATGAACGAGATCACATCATTAGAAATGATGTTATGGACAAGACCCATCTATTAGCTTAGCACTATGATCGTTTAGTTTATTGCTATTGCTTTCTTCATGACTTATACATGTTCCTCTGACTATGAGATTATGCAACTCCCGGATACCGAAGGAACACTTAGTGTGCTATCAAACATCACAATGTAACTGGGTGATTATAAAGATGCTCTACAGGTGTCTCTGATGGTGTTTGTTGAGTTGGCATAGATCGAGATTAGGGTTTGTCACTCCGTGTATCGAAGAGGTATCTCTGGGCCCTCTCGGTAATGCACATCACTACAAGACTTGCAAGCAATGTGACTAATGAGTTAGTTGCGGGATGATGCATTATGGAACGCGTAAAGAGACTTGCCGGTAACGAGATTGAACTAGGTATGGTGATACCGACGATCGAATCTCGGGCAAGTAACATACCGATGACAAAGGGAACAACGTATGTTGTTATGCGGTTTGACCAATAAAGATCTTCGTAGAATATGTAGGATCCAATATGAGCATCCAGGTTCTGCTATTGGTTATTGACCGAAGATGTGTCTCGGTCATGTCTACATAGTTCTCGAACCCATAGGGTTCGCACGCTTAACGTTCGATGACGATTTGTATTATGAGTTTATGTGATTTGTGTTGGGGAACGTAGTAATTTCAAAAAAATTCCTACGAACACGCAAGACCATGGTGATGGCACAGCAACGAGAGGGGAGAGTGTCCGTCCACGTACCCTCGTAGACCGAAAGCGGAAGCGTTAAATCAACGCGGTTGATGTAGTCGTACGTCTTCACGATCCGACCGATCCAAGCACCGTTACTCGGCACCTCCGAAGTTCTTGGCACACGTTCAGCTCGATGACGATCCCGGGCTCCGATCCAGCAAAGCGTCGGGGAGGAGTTCCACAAGACGACGTGGTGGCGATCTTGATGTTCTACTGTCGCAGGGCTTCGCCTAAGCACCGCTACAATATGACCGAGGTGGAATATGGTGGAGGGGGGCACCGCACACGGCTAAGGAACGATCACGAAGATCAACTTGTGTGTTCTAGGGTGCCCCCCTGCCCCCGTATATAAAGGAGCAAGGGGGAGGGCCGGCCAGCCCTAGGGGCGCGCCAAGGGAGGGGGGAGTCCTCCTCCTAGTAGGAGTAGGACTCCCCTTTCCTAGTCCTACTAGGAAGAGGAAAGGGGGAAGGAAAGAGAGGGAGAGGGAGAGGGAAAGGGGGGCTGCCCCCCCTCCTAGTCCAATTCGGACTCCCCATGGGGGCGCGCGCCACCTCCTGGTGCAGCCCTCTCTCTCCCCTCTTGGCCCAATAAGGCCCATTACTTCCCGGGGTTCCGTAACCCTCCGGCACTCCGTTTTCTCCGAAACTTCCGGAACCTTTCCGTGTCCGAATATAGCCGTCCAATATATCAATCTTTATGTCTCGAACATTTCGAGACTCCTCGTCATGTCCGTGATCACATCCGGACTCCGAACTCCTTCGTACATCAAAATACATAAACTCATAATATAACCGCCATCGAAACCTTAAGCGTGCGGACCCTACGGTTCGAGAACAATGTAGACATGGCCGAGACACATCTCAGTCAATAACCAATAGCGGGACCTGGATGCCCATATTGGCTCCTACATATTCTACGAAGATCTTTATCGGTCGACCGCATAACAACATACGTTGTTCCCTTTGTCATCGGTATAGTTACTTGCCCGAGATTCGATCGCCGGTATCCAATACCTAGTTCAATCTCGTCGGCAAGTCTCTTTACTCGCTCCGTAATACATTATCTTACAGCTAACTCATTAGTTGTAATGCTTGCAAGGCTTAGTGATGTGTATTACCGAGAGGGCCCAGAGATACCTCTCCGACAATCGGAGTGACAAATCCTAATCTCAAATACGCCAACCCAACATCTGCCTTTGGAGACACTCTGTAGTACTCCTTTATAATCACCCAGCTTACGTTGGACGCTTGGTAGTACCCAAAGTGTTCCTCCGTAAACGGGAGTTGCATAATCTCATAGTTATAGGAACATGTATAAGTCATGGATAAAAGCAATAGCAACATACTAAACGATCGGATGCTAAGCTAATGGAATGGGTCATGTCAATCGATCATTCAACTAATGATGTGACCTTGTTAATCAAATGACAACTCCTTTGTCTATGGTTAGGAAACTTAACCATCTTTGATTAACAAGCTAGTCTAGTAGAGGCATACTAGTGACACTGCTTGTCTATGTATTCACACATGTATTATGTTTCCGTTAATACAATTCTAGCATGAATAATAAACATTTATCATGAAATAAGGAAATAAATAATAACTTTATTATTGCCTCTAGGGCATATTTCCTTCAGCCTCCCACTTGCACTAGAGTCAATAATCTAGATTACATAGTAATGATTCTAACACCCATGGAGTCTTGGTGTTGATCATGTTTTGCTCGTGGAAGAGGCTTAGTCAACGGTCTGCTACATTCAGATCCGTATGTATCTTGCAAATCGCTATGTCTCCCACCGACTAAGTCCCGGATGGAATTGAAGCGCCTCTTGATGTGTTTGGTTCTCTTGTGAAATCTGGATTCCTTTGCTAAAGCAATTGCTCCAAAGATTGTCACAAAAGATTTTCATTGGACCCGATGCACTAGGTATGACACCTAGATCGGATATGAACTCCTTCATCCGCACTCCTTCATTAGCTGCTTCCGGTTGCTATGTATTCCGCTTCACATGTAGATCCCGCCACGACGCTTTGTTTAGAACTGCACCAACCGACAGCTCCTCCGCTTAGTGTAAACACGATCCGGTTTATGCGATTTAGAATCGTCTGGATCGTGTCAAAGCTTGCATCAACGTAACTGCTTACGATGAGCTCTTTGTCACCTACATATACAAGAAACATATCCTTAGTCCTTTTCGTATTTCAGATGTTTTTGACCGCTGTCCAAAGGATCCACTCGATTACTTTGGTACCTCCCCGCTAAGCTTATAGCAAGGCACACATCAGTCCGTACACAAGATTGCATACATGATAGAGCCTATGGCTGAGGCATAGGAACATCTTTCATTTTCTCTCTATCTTCTCATGGTGGTCGGGCATTGAGTCTTACTCAACTTCACACCTTGTAACACGTGCAAGAACCCTTTCTTTGCTTGATCCATTTTGAACTTCTTCAAAACTTTGTCAAGGTATGTGCTTTGTGAAAGTCCAATTAAGCGCCTTGATCTATCTCTATAGATTTTGATGCCCAATATGTAAGCAGCTTCACCGAGGTCCTTCATCGAAAAACTCTTATTCAAGTATCCCTTTATGCTATCCAGAATTCTATATCATTTCCGATCAGTAATATGTCATCTACATATAATATCGTAAATGCTATGAGCTCCCACTCACTTTCTTGTAAATACAAAGCTTCTCCAAAAGTCTCAGATAAACCCAAATGCTTTGATCACACTATCAAAGCGCTTATTCCAACTCCGAGATGCTTGCACCAGTCCATAAATGGATCACTGAGCTTGCACACTTTGTTAGCTCCCTTGGATCGATAAAACCTTCTCGTTGCATCATATACAACTCTTCTTCCGTAAATCCATTCAGAATGCAGTCTTTACATCCATTTGCCAAATTTCATAATCATAAAATGCGCAATTGCTAACATGATTCGGACAGACTTAAGCATCGCCACGGGTGAGAAAGTCTCATCGTAGTCAATCCCTTGAACTTGTCGAAACCCTTTGCATAAGTCGAGCTTTGTAGACAGAAATATTACCGCCGGCCGCCTTCTTCTTGAAGATCCACTTGTTTTCTATTGCTTGTCGAATTCGGGCAAGTCAACCAAAGTCCATACTTTGTTTTCATACATGGATCCCATCTCAGATTTCATGGCCTCAAGCCATTTTATGGAATCTGGGCTCACCATCGCTTCTTCATAGTTCGTAGGTTCATCATGATCTAGTAGCATGACTTCCGTAACAGGATTACCGTATTCACTCAAAGTGCGGTTCTTACTCTGTTGATCTACGAGGTTCAGAGTAACTTGATCTCAAGTTTCATGATCAACATCATCAACTTCCTCACTATTTGGTGTAGATGTCGCAAAACCGCTTTCTCGTGATAAACTACTTTCAAATAAGGGAGAAGGTACAGCTACCTCATCAAGTTCTACTTTCCTCCCACTCACTTCTTTCGAGAGAAACTCCTTCTCTAGAAAGGATCCATTCTTAGCAACAAATGTCTTGCCTTCGGATCTGTGATAGAAGGTGTACCCAACTGTCTCCTTTGGGTATCCTATGAAGACACATTCTCGATTTAGGTTCGAGCTTATCAGGTTGAAGTTTTTCACATAAGCATCGCATCCCCAAACTTTAAGAAACGACAACTTTGGTTTCTTGCTAAACCACAGTTCATAAGGTGTCGCCTCAACGGATTTTGATGGTGTTCTATTCAGCGTGAATGCGGCCGTCTCAAGAGCATAACCCCAAAATGATAGCGGTAAATCTGTAAGAGACATCATAGATCGCACCATATCTAGTAAAGTGCGACATTCTGCGTTCGGACACACCATTGCGCTGTGGTGTTCGGGTGGCGTGAGTTGCTAAACTATTCCGCATTGTTTCAAATGTAGACCAAACTCGTAACTCAAATATTCGCCTCCACGATCAGATCGTAGAAACTTTATTTTCTTATTACAATGATTTTCAACTTCACTCTGAAATTCTTTGAACTTTTCAAATGTTTCAGACTTATGTTTCATTAAGTAGATATACCCATATCTGCTTAAATCATCTGTGAAGGTGAGAAAATAACGATATCCGCCACGAGCTTCAACATTCATCGGACCACATACATCTGTATGTATGATTTCCAACAAATCTGTTGCTCTCTCCATAGCACCGGAGAACGGGTTTTAGTCATCTTGCCCATGAGGCACGGTTCATAAGTGCCAAGTGATTCATAATCAAGTGACTCCAAAAGTCCATCAAGATGGAGTTTCTTCATGCGCTTTATACCGATATGACCTAAACGGCGAAGTGCCACAAATAAGTTGCACTATCATTATCAACTCTGCATCTTTTGGTTTCAACATTATGAATATGTGTATCACTACTATCAAGATTCATTAAAATAGACCATTCTTCAAGGGTGCATGACCATAAAAGATATTATTCATATAAATAGAACAACCATTATTCTCTGATTTAAATGAATAACCGTCTCGCATCAAACAAGATCCAGATATAATGTTCATGCTCAACGCGGCACCAAATAACAATTATTTAGGTCTAAAACTAATCCGAAGGTAGATGTAGAGGTAGCGTGCCGATCGCGATCACATCGACTTTGGAACCATTTCCCACGTGCATCGTCACCTCGTCCTTTGCCGTTGTTAAGCAATCCGTAGTCCCCATTTGAGTTGCAAATATTAGCAATGAACCAGTATCAAATACCAGTGTACTATGCGAGCTCTAGTAAGGTACACATCAATAACATGTATATCACATATACCTTTGTTCACCTTGCCATCCTTCTTATCCGCCAAATACTTGGGGCAGTTCCGCTTCCGGTGACCACTCGCTTGCGCGAGAAGCACTCGATTTCAGGTTTAGGTCCAGACTTGGGTTTCTTCTCTGATCAAGAACTTGTTTGCTGTTCTTTTGAAGTTCCTTCTTCTTCCCTTTGCCTTTCTTCTTGAAACTAGTGGTCTTATTGACCATCAACACTTGATGCTCCTTCTTGATTTCTACCTCCGCAGCCTTTAGCATTGCGAAGAGCTCGAGCATAGTCTTTACTAACCCTTGCATATTATAGTTCATCACGAAGCCTTTGTAGCTTGGTGGCGGTGATTGAAGAATTCTGTCAATGACACAATCATCCGGAAGATTAACTCCCGCTTGAGTCAAGTGATTGTAATACCCAAACATTCGAGTATGTGCTCACCGACAGATCCATTCTCTTCCATCTTGCAGCTATAGAACTTATTGGAGACTTCATATCTCTCAATCCGGGCATTACTGTTGAAATATCAACTTCAACTCTGGAACATCTCATATGCTCCATGACGTTCAAAACGTCGTTGAAGACCCGTTCTAAGCCGTAAAGCATGGCACACTCGAACTATAGAGTAGTCATCAGCTTTGCTCGCCAGACGTTCTTAACGCCGCGGTTAGCATCAGCGAAGAGGCACTGCACCTAGCGGTGCATCCAGGCGTAACTTTTACGTGCAGCAATGAGGATAATCCTCGAGTTACGGACCCAGTCCGTGTAATTGCTACCATCATCTTTCAACTTTGCTTTCTCAAGGAACGCATTAAAATTCAACGGAACAACAGCACAAGCCATCTATCTACAATCAACATAGACAAGCAAAATACTATCAGGTACTAAGTTCATGATAAATTTAAGTTCAATTAATCATATTACTTAAGAACTCCCACTTAGACAGACATCTCTCTAGTTATCTAAGTGATCACGTGATCCAAATCAACTAAACCATAACCGATCATCACGTGAGATGGAGTAGTTTTCAATGGTGAACATCTTATGTTGATCATATCTACTATATGATTCACGCCGACCTTTCGGTCTCCGTGTTCGAGGCCATATCTGCATATGCTAGGCTCGTCAAGTATAACCTGAGTATTCTGCTTGTGCAAAACTGGCTTGCACCCGTTGTAGATGGACGTGAGCTTATCACACCCGATCATCACGTGGTGTCTCGACACGACGAACTTTGGCAGCGGTGCATACTCGGGGAGAACACTACTTGATAATTTTAGTGAGAGATCATCTTATAATGCTACCGTCAATCAAAGCAAGATAAGATGCATAAAGGATAAACATCACATGCAATCAATATAAGTGATATGATATGGCCATCATCATCTTGTGCTTGTGATCTCCATCTCAAAGCACCGTCATGATCACCATCGCCACCGCGCGACACCTTGATCTCCATCGTAGCATCGTTGTCGTCTCGCCAACTATTGCTTCTCGACTATCGCTACCGCTTAGTGATAAAGTAAAGCAATTACATGGCGCTTGCATTTCATACAATAAGCGACAACCATATGGCTCCTGCCGATTGCCGATAACTCGGTTACAAAACATGATCATCTCATACAATAAAATATAGCATCACGTCTTGACCATATCACATCACAACATGCCCTGCAAAAACAAGTTAGGCGTCCTCTACTTTGTTGTTGCAAGTTTTACGTGGCTGCTACGGGCTGAGCAAGAACCGTTCTTACCTCGCATCAAAACCACAACGATAGTTTGTCAAGTTAGTGTTGTTTTAACCTTCGCAAGGACCGGGCGTAGCCACACTCGGTTCAACTAAAGTGAGAGAGACAGACACCCGCGGTCACCTTTAAGCAACTAGTGCTCGCAGCGGTGAAACCAGTCTCGCGTAAGCGTCTGGCGTAATGTCGGTCGGGCCGCTTCATCTCACAATATCGCCAACCAAAGTATGACATGCTGGTAAGCAGTATGACTTATATCGCCCACAACTCACTTGTGTTCTACTCGTGCATATGACATCAACGCATAAAACCTGGCTCGGATGCCATTTGTTGGGGAACGTAGTAATTTCAAAAATTTCCTACGAACACGCAAGACCATGGTGATGGCACAGCAACGAGAGGGGAGAGTGTCCCACCCACCCTCGTGAGACCGAAAGCGAAGCGTTAAATCAACGCGGTTGATGTAGTCGCGTCTTCACGATCCGACCGATCCAAGCACCGTTACTCCGGCACCTCCGAGTTCTTGGCACACGTTCAGCTCGATGGCGATCCCGGGCTCCGATCCAGCAAAGCGTCGGGAGGAGTTCCGTCGACGACGGCGTGGTGACGATCTTGATGTTCTCTTGTCGCAGGCTTCGCCTAAGCACCGCTACAATATGACCGAGGTGGAATATGGTGGAGGGGGCACCGCTGCACGGCTAAGGAACGATCACGAAGATCAACTTGTGTGTTCTAGGGTGCCCCCTGCCCCGTATATAAAGGAGCAAGGGGAGGGCGGCCAGCCCTAGGGGCGCGCCAGGGGGGGAGTCCTCCTCCTAGTAGGAGTAGGACTCCCTTTCCTAGTCCTACTAGGAAGAGGGAAGGGGAAGGAAAGAGAGGAGAGGGAGAGGGAAGGGGCTGCGCCCCCTCTAGTCCAGTCGGACTCCCCATGGGGGCGCGCCACCTCCTGGTGCAGCCCTCTCTCCCCTCTTGGCCCAATAAGGCCTATTACTTCCCGGGGGTTCGGTAACCCTCCGGCACTCCGGTTTTCTCCGAAACTTCGGAACCTTTCCGTGTCGAATATAGCCGTCAATATATCAATCTTTATGTCTCGAACATTTGAGACTCCTCGTCATGTCCGTGATCACATCCGGACTCGAACTCCTTGGTACATCAAAATACATAAACTCATAATATAACCGTCATCGAAACCTTAAGCGTGCGGACCCTACGGTTCGAGAACAATGTAGACATGGCGAGACACATCTTAGGTCAATAACCAATAGCGGGACCTGGATGCCCATATTGGCTCCTACATATTCTACGAAGATCTTTATCGGTCAGACCGCATAACAACATACGTTGTTCCCTTTGTCATCGGTATGTTACTTGCCCGAGATTCGATCGTCGGTATCCAATACCTAGTTCAATCTCGTTACTGGAAAGTCTCTTTACTCGTTCCGTAATACATTATCTTACAGCTAACTCATTAGTTGTAATGCTTGCAAGGCTTAGTGATGTGTATTACCGAGAGGGCCCAGAGATACCTCTCCGACAATCGGAGTGACAAATCCTAATCTCGAAATACGCCAACCCAACATCGCCTTTGGAGACACCTGTAGTACTCCTTTATAATCACCCGATTACGTTGTGACGTTTGGTAGTACCAAAGTGTTCCTCCGTAAACGGAGTTGCATAATCTCATAGTTATAGGAACATGTATAAGTCATGGATAAAAGCAATAGCAACATACTAAGCGATCGGATGCTAAGCTAATGGAATGGGTCATGTCAATCAGATCATTCAACTAATGATGTGACCTTGTTAATCAAATGACAACTCCTTTGTCTATGGTTAGGAAACTTAACCATCTTTGATTAACAAGCTAGTCTAGTAGAGGCATACTAGTGACACTCTGTTTGTCTATGTATTCACACATGTATTATGTTTCCGGTTAATACAATTCTAGCATGAATAATAAACATTTATCATGAAATAAGGAAATAAATAATAACTTTATTATTGCCTCTAGGGCATATTTCCTTCAATTTGATGACCAAAGATTGTTTGGAGTCCCGGATGAGATCACGGATATGACGAGGAGTCTCTAAATGGTCGAGACATAAAGATTGATATATTGGACGATGTTATTCGGACACTGGATGAGTTCCGGGAGGTACTAGATAATTATCGGAGTGTCAGAGGGTTATCGGAACCCCCCGGGGGAACTAATGGGCCTCGATGGGCCTTAGTGGGAAGAGAGGAAGGGCCAAGAGGGGCTGGCTGCGCCCCCCCACCTTGGGTCCGAATTGGACTAGGGGAAGGGGGCAGCGCCCGCCTTTCCTTCCCATCCCCCTCTTCCTTCCTTCTTCCCCCTCTTCCTTAGGTGGAAACCTACTAGGACTTGGAGTCCTAGTAGGATTCCCCTCTCCTGGCGCGCCCTAGGAGGGCCGGCCGGCCTCCCCTCCCCTCCTTTATATACGGGGGAAGGGGGTACCCTAGAACACACAAGTTGATCTTTTAGCCGTGTGCGGTGCCCCCCTCTAGAGTGAAACATCTCGGTCATATCGTCGTAGTGCTTAGGCGAAGCCCTGCGTCGGTAACTTCATCATCACCGTCACCACGCCATCATGCTGATGGAACTCTCCCTTGACCTCAACTAGATCAAGAGTTCGAGGGACGTCACGGAGCTGAACGTGTGTTGAACGCGGAGGTGCCGTATGTTCGGTACTTGGATCAGTTGGATCGCGAAGACGTTCGACCACATCAAGCGCGTTACTAAACGCTTCCGCTTTCGGTCTACGAGGGTACGTGGACACACTCTCCCGCTCATTGCTATGCATCTCCTAGATAGATCTTGCGTGATGGAGGTAAATTTTTTGAAATACTGCGTTCCCCAACAGGTGGTGCCTGCGAGAGTGGTGACGGCCAGTCGTAGCTTCGCCTGGAGCGCGGCGCTGGTGGGAGCACAGTTGTTGGTGACAGAGGCGAGGAGACTGGCGGCATGAGGGCATCCTGGGAGCGGTGGCGGGCGGAGCGTGGCGAGAGCTAACGTGCTGGGCTGCGGCCACGCCCGGCGGCCAGAGGCGGGGCTTGCACAGGCAGAGACTCGAGGGCTCGGACTGCTTCCATGCTGGTAGATCCGGAGCCCAATAGAACTGCGTCAGGCACGGTAGGCTTGGCGGAGCGACGATGGCCTCCCCCATCGCGGCTGCCATCACGACCGTCCTCACGACGGTTGTCGCACGACGCGTCCCTTGGATGGCGGGAGAGGCTGCGCCGGATGCGGTCACCCTAGCCCTCCCTGCTCCGCGAGTTGTCACGGCCACGACGCTCCCTGTCATCCCGCCCACGACCCGGGTCGTCGTCGTGGTCTCTTCGATGGTGCTCGACAAGGCGAGAGATGCGCTCGCGGGGATCGCGTGCCTGCCGCTCTTCGTCGATGACCCCCTTCTGGTAGGTGTACCCCTTTGACACTATCCTTGGGCCCTGAGTGGGATCTTCATGAATTGAAAGGTGGATGATCACCCTTCGCTCCAGACCGCGACGGCCGACGATCGGCTGACCTCCCGCGCGCGCCGGCAGGGTCACCCAGTTCACCCGCGGCACATTTGCAGGCGACGCCGTCCACGACCACACCCCCAGGACCTCAGTATCCGTCTTGAGCTTGTAGGCCGTCTCGATGTAGTCGATGGAGCAGCCCGGACCGATGGCCTGCGCGACGGTGAAATCATCCCAAGCTTGGAGAGGCATCCCGTCCAGGCAGAGACGGACGTGGTGGACGAGGTCCACGTGCTCCGAGTGCGCCTCGAGGCGCCAAGGACGCATTTGCAGCCTGGTGTCCCTGAACTTGAGGTCTCTGCGCCCGGCCGCGTCCGCACAGTGGTGCTGATGGAAGAAACGGACGAGGAAGGCCTCAGGGAAGTGCTTGACGATGCAGACGTCCCCCACCAGCATGCCCAGCTCGAGAACGATGGCATCGGCGATTTCTTGCGTGTTGTCCTTGAGGTCGCGGTCGAGCCAGGCGACCACGGTGTTGGAGCCGAGGAGCGCTGCCTCCTGGTGCATGGTTGGCGTCGCGTGAATCACCGTGAAGACCTCAGCCGACCGCATCGAGTGGTCGCCATTCCAAGCCATGGCGCGGGGCGGATCTTGCGGACGACGGAGAGCAGCCGGTGGCAGAGGCGATTTAGGCGTGCAGCCGCAGAAGGCGCCGTGTGCAGTTTGGGAGGACGGTTGGGACGCACGCCGGAGGCGCCTGGACGGAGGTGAGGAGTAGGCTTGTTGTAGCAGCACAACGCATGGTGGCCGGGTTGAAAGCAGCGGCGGCAAGTGATGGGGTTGCGGCACGCAGCCTGGCGGTGGCGAGGGGAGAGGCAGCGGAAACAAAGTCCTTTAATCCACTGCGGGACTGGCTGGCGCGTCTTCAATGGAGCAGCAAAGAAAGCCGGCCGGCGCGGCCGACGGGATGCGACGGTGACCCAGCCATCCTCCGCCTCGAGCCCCACAGCGGTTGTCCGCGTTGAATGCGCTTTCAGCATGCCCGCATTCGCGCCGCGCACGCAGTCCACCCAGCTGGAGGAGTTATTGCGCGCCCCTCGCCCAGCCGCAACAGCATTGAAGGCTGGCGCGGACGCAAGCCGGCCGAGGTATGATACATCCCGCGGGTCGCGAGCCGGCCTACCCGGCGGCGGGGGAGGAGGGGTGGCGAGTAGCCGATCCAGATCCAGATCCGGCGTGGCGTGGCAGCAGCGTCCAATAGGCACTGGGGACGGGAAGGCCCAGAGCAGGGTGGGAGCTGCGACAGCGTGGGGATGGTGCTGGGCAGGGTTTGCGTGGCTGGCCAGCGGCGCCGGAGCGGCGGCCGCCGGGGAGGGCTGGTGGGTTGCTGGGTTGGGGCGGCGGCCGTCGCGGGAGCGAGAGCGTGGATGAGGCATGCTGTCGATTGGGTGAGTAGCTTCTGAATACTTGGTGCACGATTTCACATGTGCATACATGTATGTTACATACACACCACCATCATTCCTCTCCATGTGTGTGATGACAATAATGGTTAAGGGTCTCCATGTGGACGCGGCTAATGGCCGATCCTTGTTATTCCCCTATTAGAGTTCCCTGAGGAGGAGATAATTTTTATCACCGCAGTACCTCCTCTTCCCCGCATCACAAGGACAATAATTTCCATCTCGTCCATAAGGCAGATGTTATGTGTTGTACTTCCAATAGTATCAAGAAGAAGAATTAGCATAAGCATACAAAGAGGATATTCTATCCTATTGGCATTCAGCTCGTAAACATACTAGGGTTCCTTCATATTCACGAGAACTAAAGAAATTACTCATGCACAAACAACACACGTCATCAAAGTACTAATGGTAATTGCGGAAGAATGATTCATGTAAAGCACATATGAATTCACGCTAGGATTGGTGTTACAACGGATAAATTGGGTTCATGATGAGGGTGGATGCGAAGATGGCGATGGAGATCAATGTTGAGGCCTCCTTGACTAAGGTGATGGTGTGGCAGTACCCTTCTGCCGATTCCCCCGCCAGATCCATCTGGAGACGATGATTTCTTGTTCCGCATCGTGGTTCTTGTCTCTCTATTCGTCTCTTTTTCGATCCTATTACACATGGCTAAAATAGTTGATAAAGAGAAAGCGGCGCCATGCGGTACGAGTGGTACGGTCGTACCACATGCTATCTTCACTCGTGGTTATCACTTTGCGACTGGTTCCACTACCCTCACTTACTAGTTATAGATTTGACAAAAACCATTTTTTAACAAAAAATCATTGGTCTAAAAACGATTAATAATTCTAGAAATATTTATGAATTTTAAAACCTCATGAATTTGAAAAATATTTTTGCTAACTAGAATTTATTTTATTGCTAATTTTATTAATTTTTGTGAATGTAAGAAAATGTTTGTAAATTTTAAAATATTCATTTTTAGAAAAACATTATTTTTAAAATGTTCTTGAGTTTCAGAAAATCACATATTTTAAAAGGTCACGATGTTGAAAAATACTCACAAATTTTTTAAATCTGTTCAGTTATTTTTATTAAAAACATTTAAAAATAAAAAAGATAAACAGAACAATGAACAAAAGCTAGTGAAAACCAGGTAAAAACAATGTAAAAACAAGAGAAAGTCCACCCCAAAAAACCTGAAAGGAGCCTTCTAAGGGCGCTACTGTGGCATCGCACCTTGCGATCGCGATCACAATAGCGTCTCTCACTACAACCCACATATGAGCCAGGCCTAGCACACAAGGGTGACTTCCATGAACCATCGCTAGATGGACCTCCTATTAGGCGCCTTTACCGTCGGGGAAGCTGAATGACGCTCAATGCAGCGCCCAATTGGGCCGGCCCAGGAACGCGCAAGCACAGGGAACTTATAAAAGCGCTAAAAACCTCAAAAAATGAGGCTCTCCCCAGGATTCAGACTCATGCCGTTGCGTTCAAGTATGAGTTCGACTAAAGCACTAGACCTACTCGACTGTTGTGACCGATAATAACGCCAACCTTATAAGAACAATGTGGCCATGCTATTTATTGCACACTACCATCTACTGCATCACTTGTTTTTTTGAATTATTTGAAAAAATTATGAATATGAAAACATTCATCATTTTTTAAGAAAAGTTCACAAACTTGAAAAAAAAATTCAAGAAAAAAGCAAAAGAGGTACATCGAATTTGAAAAAAGTTCATTGAGTTTGGAAAAAGTTCAACGAATTAGAAAATAAGTTCATTGGTGAGATAAAATCGCTAAGTTAAAAGAACTTGGTCAAATTTGCAAAACGCCGTTCACAAATTTGAAAAGTTCATTGATTTTTTTAAAAAATTTCATCGAATTTGTAAAATGTTGAAGGTTTTGAAAAAAAAGTTCACAAATTTGAAGAAAAGTTAAAGTGTTTGAAAAAGAGTTCATGAATTTGAAAACAAAAGTTCATGGATTTAAAAAAAGGTTTTGGATTCGGAAAAAGTTTAGGTATTTGAAGAAAAGGTTCATGAATTGAAACAAAGAAAAGAAAAATGAAAAAAGAAAAGATAGAAGAAAAACTGGCCAGAAAAAAATTGGCAACCACGCGTTTTTTAGCCTTATATTTATAGAGGAAAGATGTATACTCGTTTTAAATGGTAAGGCATCCTGTTGGCGTGAGTTTGATGCTTGGCCGCGCATGTTTTTTGAACTTTTACATAAGAAGAAAACAGATTGTACATGGCCGGCCCAAGGCGGATGGGGGTGTGTGCTAGTTGGCCAGCTAGCCTATTTCCGTGGGAGCTCCCCAAAAACGCTCGCGGTCGCTGGCTGCGATGTTGTTTCAGTGTTGATGGTCGCATGTGTTCGCTGCTGATTGTCGGAGTTGACGGTCAACCATTAACCGATCAAACCGTGACTTTTGAAAAAACGATTTTTTTTTGCAAAAACAAACTTGAATTAAAAAAGGTAAATGAAATTTTAAAAAATGTTATTAAATTTTAGAAAATTATTGTATTCGAAAAAAGTTCATAGATTTTGAAAAATCGTTCATCAAATTTGAAAAAAGTTCATCCAATTTGAAAAAAAGTTCATCCAATTTGAAAAAAAGTTCATCGGTTTTGAAAAACAAATTCATAAAATAAAAAAACATGAAATATGAAAAGTTTTCATGAACTTTGAAAATAAGTTCATCGATTTTCAAAAAAGTTCACCGAGTTTGAAAAAAGTTCATCAGTTTTAAAAACAGATCACGAGTTTGATAAAAAGTGCATCAAATTTAAAAATATCATCAATTTAAATAAATATTCACATATTTGCAAATAATTCATCGAACCAAGATGAAAAGAAAAGAAAAACAAAAAAGAGAAAACAAAAAACGAAAAAAGGAAAAAGGAAAAATAAAATAAGGAAAATGGTTCAATCTTACCAGATCCCGCTGCGTAACTAGATGAATGAGGTCGCTGGCTCGAATCACGATCAGCGCACTATGTTTTTTGCGGATTAAAACACATATTAAGAAACACAATAGATGGTCTGGCCCAGCGCGGGATCGCTTCTCGCGCCCGTTTGCATAAACACTAGTAACGGGCGCCTAAAACGCCAAATAGGTTCTGCCTATTTCCGGCGCCTTAAGCGCTGAATAGGAATTGCCTTTGCCTCGATAGATGCCTAAAAAACCATCGCTAGAAAAAGACATCGCCTATATGCCTGGCGCTACATACGGGTTTGGAATTTTTTTCCCTTTTTGTTTCCTCGTTTAAGTTTGTATCCAAAAATTCAAAAACTGTCCACGGGTTCAAAAGTTATTCAAGAGTTCAAAAAATGGTTTGTGACTTTGAAAACTTGTTCACAAATTCCAAAAATATCATGGATTTGAAAAAACAAACATGAATTCAAAAAAAATCATAACTTCAAATAATGTTTATGAATTCAAAAAATAGGTCATGAATTTGGAAAAATGTTCAAGAATTCGAAGAATGTTCATGGATTTGAAAAATCATGAATTAAAATTTTCTTCACGAATTCAAAAAATGGTCATGAATTTTAAAATGTTTTCGAATTCAAAAAAATGCTCATGAATTGAATAAAAGGTTCATGAATTTAAAAATGTTCATGAGTTAAAAAAAGTTCGTAAATTCACAAATTATTTACAAATTTGTATAAGTGTTCGCAACTTCGAAAATTGTTCACGGTTTTTAAATATTGATTGCCCAAAAGAAAATTTCCCCTTACTCGCCGGTCTGAGTTCTCTCGCTAGCCCGTTCATTTTGGAAAAAAAAAATCACTCGGCTTTTGAAGAGACCAGTCCACTTTCTCAGATAAAAAAACATATACGGTCTTTTATAGGTTAAAAATCCATAGATTAAAAATGTGAAATTGTCATGAATTTTACAAAATGTGCATGGATTTTGAAAAAAAAATCATGAAATAAACATAATTCACGATCCTCTCCTTCTTCCTCGGGTACATCTTCCCCTTCTTCCTCGAGTGATGCTTTCAGCTTTGATTTTATGCATTCGGTGGAGGTTGATCTCTCGCATCGTGCATGTCAAGTTTTCTCTCAGCGCCTCTCTAGCCTCCATCTTCGGAGGCCCCTTCAAGGGTCCCTGGCGTTGGAGAGGGGTTGGTGGACTCGGCCCCGTTCTTAGGTCATGTGCGATGCTCTCTGTTGTTGTTGGGAGCTTTTGGTGTTGCTTCTCCTAAGCAATTTGAGTGTTGGTTGCCGGCACATATGCTTCACTGTTTGTCATGGCGTCGACATAATCTCTACTGGCGCCATCCTTACCACGGTGGTAGCTCCATAGTCCGCGATCCTAGAGGAATTGCTATTGTAGTCGGAGAATGGCTACACTAGCAAGCTATTGGCGATGGCACTGCCTAGCTGGTGGTACTCGGAGCACCTGCTTGTCATTGACAAACCTCCTCCAGTCAGCGATGGTGTCGATAATGCCACAGAAGTTGTCCAGAAGCCCGAAGCAACTTTTGCTCTCAAGATCGACACGTGGATCACCCATTAGCGTCGGGGGGTGCACGTCTTCTTTTGGGATTTATCTGTAATCTTTTTCTTTAGCAGGGTTGTTTCTGTTCTTAGGGTTTGTCATGACCCTAATATGTACTATGAGCTTAAATGATATTCAGGGAAAGCCCTCATTTGGAAGGTCCAAGTTTGCCAAAAAAAAGCAGCGTGTTTGATAATACCTCGTCCATTTCTATTTGGCTAGTGAGCCGGCGCCATGACAGGGCCCGGTCACAAGCCACAACAAAAGTAAGAGCAACTACAACTGGTATTGCCTAATCTGAATCCCTATATGTTCACGAATAGTGACCAGCCGGGCCTTAAATTTTGCCATTTGCAACCATAAACTCTATTTTAAAACATCAAATACATGCAAATACATGCACGTCGATCATTTTGGTCAAGCATAGTTTAGTGCACACAAATACAAAATTTCAGGCCTGACACGTTGGGGGTTTGCAGTGTGGATGTAACATCCATGTTGGCCGGCAGGGTAGTGGGTTTAATTTCACCTCGTCGCGCGAGGAGCGATGCAACCGGTTTAAATAGACGTGTCATTCAAAAATGGTAACTTCTCTCTCACTCTGAATAGGGATGTCAATGCACCCTTTATGAATGGTATGAACTGTCACCATATCCTTTGAACAGAGATTCATAATGATAGTTCATACCTTTTACAAAGCAAGCATTGACGACCCTACTTTTTTAAGTTAAAAATCATTTTCTCATTCACCCTCTGCTCTAGTTTTTGAATAATTTTTACTGCAAACGAGAATCTTTCTGCATATAGGTTCCCATAGCAATCATTCATGACGTGGCAGACAAGAAATGGAGGGGGTGGATATGGGCGAATTGGCATGGGCCCTAGCGGCCAGTTCGACATGACGGGCATGTCCAGATGTATCTGCCGTAGATTTTGGCTGGATATGAAGAATGCCGGTCAGTTTAGATGTTTGGACGGTTGTGGAGTACCCAATTGGATGTTGTTTTCCGTTTGTAATGGATATATAGGATCTGGTTGTAGATGCTCTTGCCAGTAGCCAACCTCCCCGTAGCCAAGACGGCAACCCATCTAATCCCCCAGGTATGCACCGCCATTAGCGTCAGAACACAGCCTGTAAGCACGTCGGTGTGGGGCATCACGGACTTCTGTTGGATGATCATCAAGCAGCCGCAACTTAACAAAGTGGATGAGAACTTGCTAATTAATCTCGTCGGCAGGGAGCGAGGCCGTCCCTGCTCCGAGCCTCGCCATGGAGACAAGGGCCACCGTCGGCACGCCGGCAGGGAGCCTTCAGTCGCCCCTCACCGATCCTCCTTGCGCCACCGGCCGGCCATGCAGTGCCGTAGCCAGGATCGGCCCACGCCCCGGGCCACCTTTGGCGCTACAGTAGTACTGTAGCTACAGTCAACGAACCGTTTTCTCTCCACGACCAGGGCCATGGCCTGGGCAGCCCGGGGCCTAGCTATGCCCCTGCGGCCAAGGCCGTATCGAGACAGATCTGGATGGGACGCCAGGTCCGTAGCCATCAAAGCCACACACGTGCCCGCGGCCACCACACCGCTGGCCATGTAGGTTCCCATCGCTGCCGCGCAGCAGGGGTGCCGCCCTGACTACCACCCGCGGCCTCCCTGTGTGAGGCACCGCCTCCGCCTCACCGAATTAGTCGCGACGACCACCCGCTCTGGATCTGTGGTGCAGGTCCCGCCGCCATCGTGGCCCTTGCCGGCGGCAACGGTGGTTGGGGATGGACGACCGGGAAGGGGCTGGCGGCGCAGGATCAGGGGGCCCTGGCGCCGCCCGAGGGGAGGTGAGGCGAGGGGGAGGAGAGATTCTCAGACCTTTGGTCGCCCAGGTTTCGCATCCAAGCTACACCAAATATGCATCATCCTGATGCAGAGGCCGGAGGTTATCCTCCTTGCAAAAAAATCACCAACGACGAGGTGCTATCACATATGCACACCTAGCTCACACGTGAAATGAACACTTGCTCCATCCCTGAATTCATGTTGATGTTGGACCTTACATGACATTAATCTGCATGATGCTTTAGCTTCTTTTTCACATTTTGTTAGGTGGGTTTGTCAAACACATTGTTCGCTTTACGACATGTTGATGTTGGCCCATAAACAAATTAATAAATGTGATACTATCTGATTATGGATTCTAGGCTCTTTCTAACTTGGCGGATAGGGTACATGATTTTGACAGCCACATGCTCAAGTGTCTTCCACAAAGCAAATGATATGAAGACAAAAGGCATAAAACATGTTCTAATTGGTCTTTATCGGGTTGATCATTAATTTTTAAACGGTGCTTTGGCATGTTTTCGTTCCAGCAGTACCAAAACTTGTGAAAGGTATGAACAATGATTTGATTTGTTGCCTTGATGGTAGGTAGACAACTAGCATCAAATGCTTTCTTTTTGTAGATAAGGTGAATGATGCGGTAGCTTATGATTAATGCTACATCTGCAGAATGTTAGGCAATTTTTTTTCCAAACAAGCTGACGTGGGGGATTATGATTGGTAATAAGAGGATGAAGAGCCCACTATACCCGAGTTGAATCCGAGGGTGGGGCGTTTGTAATTCTTTGTAGGTGTAGCATCATTGGTAGCTTATAGGTGAAAAATTATTGCTGTGTGTAGTGTGGAGATTTCAGTGACCATAGCTGCTTGTAACGTCTCTCCTGTCAAAATGCCCGGTCCTGTTCAATTCGTTTGATGATTTTCAGGTCATCATCACCAACTAGCTTTTTATCTTCCTGTTCAAACACCCATTGCGCCTCCACTTGCTGCTCGCCAATGTCACTGTTCTTCTCGTTAACTTCAGACTCGCCAAAGACACTCATGATGCGCCAACGATCAGCTAGCTATGTTCGCCTAGGTTCGACCACCTATGCATGATTTGATGTTACTAGTTAGCTGTTGTATACTTTGGAGGACGGCCCCAGAAGAGTGACGGGGCCTGCAGCTCGAACGCTAGACCGGCTAGGCCAGCCCACCAACCAGCACATCGCTTGTGCTTCA
Organism: Aegilops longissima; assembly: GCA_021605205.1. NCBI lineage: Eukaryota > Viridiplantae > Streptophyta > Magnoliopsida > Poales > Poaceae > Aegilops > Aegilops longissima. Next base: position 211,637,651 of record CM038682.1, on the reverse strand, counting down.
CATGAGCCATAACAACATGGCCAAGTTAAAAGCGCCAACGATCGGCTAGTGAGGGGGACGCATGCATGCATGGGCCTACTAGGGACCAGGGCGTACACTGCGCACCTGCCCTCGGGTCATGCATTGGTTCTCTGCTGCCACTTTGCCGTTGATGCCGCTCTCCCGTTGCACTTAACGGCCAGGTCGTTTTGGCTTCTTGTTCGTGGTGGTCCTCGGCTCGTGAACTCATTGTCCATGGTTTTGTCGGGTGATCAATGTCAGATACGTAGGGGTGATACTTCCTGGGTTAGATAGACCTAAGATCTCAGAGCAACTCTAATAAGGTGACCCATTTCGTCCGCCTGCGTCTGTTTGGGTCGGCGTGAGCAAAACTGGCGGGCCAACGCGCCGACTCAAACCCAAATCTTGTCCGCTGCGCGTCTACGTCAACACATTTGCGGCTTAAATTGGTGCCCCAAATGCGTCGGCGTGAACGCGGAACGGACGCCACACGCGCCTTCTTGGTGTCTGCCGCGCCCCCTGGCAGTCGTCCAACCTCCCGCGGCCAACTTGGTCAGCTTAATTTATGACCTCGGACCCACGCGTTAGCGACGGCGGTCGTCCTTTTTTAAGCCGACCGTGCGGCGGGGCCGTCCTCATCCAAATCGCCTTCCACATTTAGCAAGCTCTGCTTCCCCGTCGCCGGCAAAACCTAGTCACCACCACCACAACGAGATGGGGCTCTTCTCCGGCGCCAGCAGCAGCAAGGCCAAGGGCAAGGCCCCCGCCATCCCCTTCCCCTCGGAGTTCCTCCCGCCTCTGCCGGCGCCGGCTCGCCGGCAGAGGCAACGCGTGAACGTGCCAGTGCACCAGGCGGAGTGGCACTGGCAGCACCGCGTGCCTCTCCCGTACCCCGACGCCACCCTGCCGCACGACTGGCATCTGGATCCGGAGAGGATCCCAGTGCCGCGGTCGGCTAGGGCGCACGTGGAGGAGGTGCGGCGCCGGCGGGCGCTGCTGACGCCGGAGCAGCGCCGCGACACCGCTTACGCAGCCGACTCGCCCAACTGGGCGAGGTGGTTCGCCTTCGAGCACGAGGAGGCGAGGCGACGCGGCGTGCACGAAGTCGACCGCAGCGTGCCGCCATGGCCGCTCGTAGTCCGCGAGGAGGACCAGGCGGTGGAGGACGCCTACCAGGCGACCCTTGCGGCGGTCTACCGGGAGAGCGAGGAGGACAAGTGGCGCAGGGTGGAGGCGGTGGAGGAAGATGTCACGCCCAATATGCGACCCTATCCAAAAGAAACTCGAAGGTCCCACCAAGGATAGACCCGCATATTGAAACGCTTTTGCAAGGTGGATATCATTACATCAACATTACATAATACATAGGGATACAACCAAGACATACAATGTCACATGAATACAACAACATCATATACAAGATCAACATCCGACTACGGATGAAACATAAACGAAGCTCAAACGACATCCACCACCTAGCCCGGGCTGCCGACCGAACCTATCCCCGATCGAAGAAGAAGCGGAAGAAGAACTCCAATACAAGCAAACATCGCTCTCACGTCATGATCATCGCAAACCTGTACCTGCAACTGTTGTTGTAGTAATCTGTGAGCCACGAGGACTCAGCAATCCCATTACCATGGGTATCAAGACTAGCAAAGCTTAAAGGGAAAGGAAGGGGTAAAGTGGTGAGGTTGCAGTAGCGACTAAGCATATATGGTGGCTAACATACGCAAATGAGAGCGAGAAGAGAAACAGAGGAACGGTCGCCAACTAGTAATGATCAAGAAGTGATCCTGAACTCCTACTTACGTCAGACATAACCCAGAAACCGTGTTCTTCTCTCGATCAACGCCGAAAAGAGACGCTCACGGTTACGCACACGGTTGGTGTATTTTAGAAGAGTTTGCTTCAAGTTTACTACAACCGGATATTAACAAATTCCCATCTGCCACATAACCGCGGGCACGGCTCTCGAAAGTTTATACCTGCAGGGTGTCCCAACTTAGCCCATGATAAGCTCTCGCGATCAACGAAGGATATTCCTTCTCCCGGGAAGACCCGATCAGTCTCAAATCCGGCTACAAGACATTTCGATAGTAATAAAACAAGACCAGCAAGACCGCCCGATGCGCCGACAATCCCGATAGGAGCTGCACATATCTCGTTCTCGAGGCAACACCGGATGAGACAGACTCTGAGTAAAACCAGGCCTCGAGTTTCCCAGCGGTGGCCTCAAGAAAGGTTGGTTCAGGCCAACACTTAGACAAGCATTGGCCCGGGGGCTAAATAAAGATGACCCTTGGGTTAATTACTCCCAAGGAAAAGTAGGTGGTGGTGAGGCAAATGGTAAAACCAATGTTGGGCCTTCTTTGGAGGAGTCTTATTCAAAGCGAACTGTCAAGGGGGTCCCATAAATCACCCGACCGCGTTAGGGACGCAAAATCCGGGAACATAATACCGATATGACGGAAACTAGGGCGGCAAGAGTGGAACAAAACACCAGGCATAAGGCCGAGCCTTCCACCCTTTACCAAGTATATAGATGCATTAATAATATAAGAGATATTGTGATATCCCAACATAAACATAATCCAACATGGAGCAATCTTCATCTTCACCTGCAACTAGCAACGCTATAAGAGGGGCTGAGCAAAGCGGTAACATAGCCAAACAACGGTGCGCTAGGAAGGGTGACAAAGGTTAGAGGTTCATGGTAATTTGGGATGGCTTGATAAACAGGTAATAGGTAGCTCAACATAGCGATAGAACGAAGCAACTAGCATAGCAATGATAGTAGTGAGATCCAGGGTAGCGGTCATCTTGCCTGAAATCCCGCAAGGAAGAAGAATGAGTCTATGAAGAAGACGAATGGATGAAGCCGAACCAAGTGTAGACGAACGAATCCTCACGATCGCAACGAAACGAGAACTATCGAGAAGAAAGACACAACATAGTAAACACACCACACATGAACAAGGCATGATGCACAGACAAGCATGATGCATGACAAGGCTACATGAAGCTACTCATGGCAAGGGATGATGCATACAAGAGCAACACATCAAAGCAAGTTTAAATGAGGCCGGGAACAACATAGAACAATTCCGGTAAGTCCTCATATGCAAATTTCGAAATTGGTCCAGATCTGAATAAACCTTATGTTCAAGTTGTTAAACAGAAAGTTAAGATGCACCACGATGATCTACACGAAATTCTAGTCAAGTTACATATAAAGTTCATTTAATTCGGAGCTACGGTCTAGAAGATATGAGCAAAACAAGTTAAACATGACATTGATGCAAAATGCATATAAACCTCAAGCAAACACCTCAAAACATGGATGCAACATAATAATATGAAGCTACATGCAAAATCAAGCAAGTTTCATATAGAGCACACTCAAAACGGAGCAACGGACACATACACATGAAACAAGTTATAGCAACAATCTGTCCAAAACAGCAACTAGGCATATTGCAAGCATCAAAACACTATGCTACAACATCTCAACGTGAAAACAAAAGGCATGGGCATGAAGCAAAGGTAAAGCATGACAAAACATGAACACTGAGCTATCTCTAGAAATCACTAGAACATGCTCAAAATGACATGGCAAGAATGCAAATAATAACAGTTTCAGACTTATGTTTATAGCTATCAAACAACATGTTACAGGAACTTATCATGGCAAACAAAGGCATGTAATGAACCTACTAAATGCATAGATCAAAAGTCCTTTACGGACCATAAGCCAAAAAGGATCAGAAAATATGATGGCACCCATGTAAACATGGCAAGTTACATTACAGATTCATACATGGCAGGAATAACAATAAGTAGACATGTTGATGAGCTTGAACCACTCATCACAGAGAAATACATGGCATGGCAAGGCAACCAACAGTAATAAGACATATTTATGAAGCTAAGCATGGCAAGAGAAAGTTCATAAGGTGCATGGATCACTAACAACAATCATGGAAACATTGAACTTAAAGTTAACAGGCTGACAGCAACATTATTTAGCAATTTTGGAGCAAGATAACAACATGTTAAAGCAGGCTATAAATGCAACCAGGGGCATGGATGGATAGAGCATGACATGTATAACAAAACATCCTTAGTGAACATCTCCAGATTATGCATAGATTGACTTGTAGAAGCAGGTTAACATAGCATCATGATATAGCAGATTCAGACAAGCAAAACAGTAACAGCAAGTACCCTACTTAACAAGCTTGATTCACTCACCACACAACTCACAAAAATACATGGCAAGCATCCCTGAAAAGATGGCATGGCATAGATCAAAACACATGTAGAGCTCATGCTCATAGGATGCACACATCAAATGCAACAAAAATGACAAATCATCAAGTTATAACAGTTTCAGCAGATTAACATCACCTAGCACACTTTCAACGAAGATTCAGGCATCAAGATGAACTCAAATGAACATGGTGCAATGGAACGAAATGATGTACTCGTTGATACGAACAATTCGACATATTACACGCACGAAACGGAGCTACGGATGCAGTTATGGCACGATGAACATGGCATGATAATGTTAAGATAACAGGGACTTGGTGGAAAAATGGACCTCGAGGGGAAAAAGTCAACTCGCCGGAATCTTCGCCGGAGAACGGCTGGAGAGGAGGGGGATCGCCGGAGACGGCCGGATCCGGGCCGGATCCGGGAGGAGGACGGAGCGGGGAGGCCGCGGAGGAGGTCGGCGGCGAGCGGGGCGGCCGGAGGCCGGGCGAGGCCGACGCAGCGGTGGGTCGGCGAGGGCGCCGGGCGGCGGCGATGCAGCGCCGGCCGGCGGAGGCGGCGCGAGGCGCCTGCTGGTGGAGGGCGGCGGCGCTGCCGGCTTCGGCGCTGCGCCGATCGAGGACGGACGCGGCGGAGGCTTCGCGGCGGCGCGGGCGAGCTGGAGGCCGAGGGCGGCGCGCCGGGCTGGCGGCGGCGGCGGCGGCGGAGGGCCGTGCAGCGGCGGCGCGCGCGCCGGGCCGGGCGTGGAAGCGGCGGGCGCGGTCGGGGGCGGGCGGGCCGGGCCGTGGCACCCGCAGGCGCATGGCGAGGAGAGAGAGAAGGCGCGGTGGGGTGAGGTGGCGGCGCGGGATTGGGGGAGAGTGGCGGCGGGGTGACGTGGCGCGACGCCATTGGACGGAGGGATGTGGCCGGCGGACATGTCCGGCGAGGTTGGACATGTCCGGCGCGCGAGGGGAGCGGGGCTAGGGTTTGATCTGCGGGATTTTCGGGGAGAGCACATATAAATAGGTAGAGGGAGCTAGGAGAGTCCAAAAGAGGCACGGTTTTCGCCCACACGATCGTGATCGAACGACCGAGAGCATGGAGGGGGTTAGGATGGGTTTTGGGCCACTTTGGAAGGGGTGTTGGGCTGCAACAAAAGAGGCCTTTACGGTTACCCGGTTAATCGCTGGAGTACCAAACGACCTCCAAATGGCACGAAACTTGACAGACGGTCTACCGGTGCTATACCAAGACCGCTTGAAAAACCTCGGTCCATTCCGAGACCGTTTAACACCCGCACACGGAAAGAGGCAAAAGGGGCGCCGGGAGACATAGGAGTGCCGGATTGCAAAACGGACAACGGGGAAAAAGCTCGGATGCATGAGACGAACACGTATGCAAATGCGATGCACATGACGACATGATATGAAATGCATATGATGACATGGCAAAGTGCAACACGCAAGCAAATGACATGGCAAGGACGACAAATAACTGGCGGACACCTGGCGCATCGAATCCGGGGCGTTACAGAAGAGAAGGCTCGATACGAGGCGGTCATGGCGCATGCCATTGCCCTCTCCGCGGCGGGCGACTGCATGCTGCCGCCGGTGGCCCTGCCGTCCCCTCCCCGACGCCGCGTCAAGGCCGAGCCGGAGCCGTGCCCCATCGAGCGCTACTCCTGGACGGGAGTACTACACAAGTGGGTCTCCGCGCCACCGGTTTGGATAGAGGCGACGCCGGCGCAGGAGGCGGCGTACCTCGAGATGTGGTGCCAGCGACGGCTGGCCGAGGAAAGCCATCACGGCGAGTACGAGGAGATGCTTGACCCCGACCTCGAGGAGGAGCAGCGCGAGGCCGAGGAGGAGGCGTGCCAGGCCGCGGCCGCACAGCCCCCCTCGCCGGCACAGCTGCCCGCGCCCGACATCGCCGCCGCCTGAAACACGGCGTTCCCCTGGGCCGGCCCTGCGCGGACGCTCATCGACCTACCGTCTCCGAGGACGACAACGACGACGACGCCTAGGGCAGCGCGCCGCCTCGTAGTATAGTTAGTTTTTAGTTTTATTTAATGCTAATGTGGACGCGTGGACTCTCGCCGGCCTTCCTGGCCGGCTTTAATGTTTAATTAAGTTGTTTTTATTTTAAATATGCATGCACTGTTTTTTTAGTCGGCGCCGTCAAAATGGGTCGGGCGAGTGTTAGGCACATACGCCGACCCAAACACGGAAGCGAATGTCCGTGTCCGCCTGGCCGACCCAAACGTACAAAAAACAAACAAAATCACCGTTCGTTTGGGTCGACCCGTTGGAATTGCTCTCATGAGAGGTGAAGGTAGCGCGACCACGGTTAGCCGGTCAGTCGGCATCTTGTCGGCGGCGCGGGCGCCGGCGTTCCTTGTTCCAGAACGATGCCTGTGCTGTGGCTGGTATTCTTCTCTCTACCGTGAGATCCTGGCCTTTAAGGTACCAGGCCAACAGTAGATTTGTTTTTCTTTGTTTCATCGGGTAATTTATTTCGTTGGTGGATTATTTTAGTTTTTGGAGGTTTGTTCCTTGGGGGAAAAAACCAATGAAACTCTTGGCTTGGACCTGTAGGGGTCTTGGGAATGCCCCGGTGGTTCATGCTTGGTTAGACGTCCAGGGAAGATGCGATCCCAACGTGCGGTTTTTGTCGGAGACTGACCTTGATTGCTATCCGGCTGAATATATATTGAAGGAGGAAATTACAGGTGGATCAGAAGTTTGTGTGCCCGAATAATGATAGAAAGGAGGGTTGCTACTATTTTTGGAAAAGCGATGTAAAATTTTGAGGGTTAGCTCTTGATTCTATGTTCGTTGATGTTAAAACCAAGGAAAAGAATAATAGTGTTTGGCGCTTGACACGGATGTACGGGGAATTTTGCTGGGAGAACAAGCACCTGACATGGAACCGTACGAGACAGCTACACCGTAGTTTTGATCTCCCATGGATTTTGTTAGGTGACCTTAATGAAATACAGTTCTTGCACAAGAAAGAAGGCCGGAATCCACATCCATGTCTGTATATGCAAGCCTTCCAGAACGCTACTGATGATTGCAAGCTACACGACTTAGGATTTATTAGGGACCCTTTCACATGGCATAGAGGGCAAATTAGTGAGAGGCTGGACAAAGGACTTGTTATTGATGCATGGGTGACACTCTTCCTCAATGCGGTGTTGAAATATATGGACTACAACCATTCTGATCATTGGCCCTTGTGTGTAATTAGTGAATATTATAACCAACCCAAGCACCAGACAATGGCCAACAGAACAGTTTTGAGGCATGGTGGTTAGCTCTTTAACATGACTATAAGAGGCCTTGTGTAAGTTTAGGGCTGACCAAGGCGTCACGTGTATCCATGAGAAGCTGAATAAGAGGCCTGTAGAATTCCATGATTGGGATCAGTGGGTGCTAAATATGCCAAGGAAGAGACTCTGTAAGGCACAAAGAGACCTCGAAAAGGTTGGCCGATTGAATGATGAAAATGATACAAAGAAAAAAGAACTTGCAGAATTGATTGAATACCTACTGGAGTTTGAAGAAATTCAAGTTATGCAAATGCCTCGTGCGACTTGGTTGAAAAATGGTGACCATGACACTGCTTTGTTTCATGCCTTATGCGTCTGCTAGAAGAAAGAGAAACTTCATTGATAGACTGAAAGATGACAGTGGGACTTTGTTAGAAGGTATGGTTGGATTAAACCCAGATATAGAAAACTATCTTACTCATTTGTGTATGTCTGAATTGCAGCAAATAGACCCCTCTATTCCACGAAAAGCTCTGTCCAAAGTTACAAAACAGATGAATATTTTTTAGGGCACCTTATAATGAGGATGATGTATGGAAAAAAATTAGTATAGGGGATTAAAGGCGCCTGGTTGAGGAAAAGAATAATCATATTTGGCGCTTAACATAGATGTACACCGAATTTCTTTGGGAGCACAAGCACCTAACATGGAATATAGGTACACCAAAGTCTTGATCTCCCATGGATTTTGCTAGGCGACCTTATTGAAATACAATTCTTGCACGAGAAAGAAGACGGAAATCCACGTCCATATCAGCATATGCAAGCCTTCCATAGCGCTATCGATGATTACGAGTTGCACCACTTGGGGTTTGTTAGGGATCACTTACATGGCATAGATGGATTAGAGAGAGGTTCGATAGGGGACTTGGTAATGATACATGGATGACATCTTTCCCCAATGCGGTGTTGGAAAATATGAAGTACAACCATTCTGATCATCGGTCCTTGTGTCTAAATACTGAATATTATTACCAACCCAATGCACCAAACAATAGACAACAAAATAGGTTTGAGGCATGGTGGTTAAGGGAAGAGAGCTTTAAGGCCTTGTACAATGGGAGATGCTTAAGGGAGGTGCTTAAAGAAATAAACCAGGCTTTTCTTAAGCACCGGTGCTTATTTGTACAGGGTAGACGCTTAACTAAGTGTCTCTCCTGTAGAAATAGGCACCGGTGCTTCAGAAAAAATCGGTTTTTTTCATAAGCATCTCTCTAAGCACCTCCCATTGTATAAGGCCTAATGTGACAGTGCTAGAGGCCTGGTGCAAGATTGCGGCTGACCTGGGCGTCACATATATTTATGATAAGTTGAATAAGATGCACATTGAATCACATGATTGAGATCAACGGGTGCTGAAGAAGCCAAGGAAGAGATTCCGTAAGTAACAAAGATACCTCAAAAAGGTAATATCAAGAACGATGGATGACGAAAATGACACAAAGAAAAAAGAACTGATAGAACTGATTGAATACCAACTAGAGTTACAAGAAATTCAAGTTATGCAAATGTTCCGTGCGACTTGGTTGAAAAGTGGTGACTGTGACACCACTTTCTTTCAGGCCTTTTGCGTCTGCTAGAAGAAAGAGAAAATTCCTTAAAAGATTGAAAGATGACAGTGGGAATTGGTTAGAAGGTATGGTTGGATTAAATCCTCATATACAAAACTATTTTACTTATTTGTTTATGTCTGAAGTGCAGCAAGTAGACCCCTCTATTCTACAAAAAGTTTAGTCCAAAGTTACAAATAGATGAATAAATTTTTTATGGCACCTTATAATGAGTACGATGTGAAAATAATAATTTAGTATAGCGATCTAAAGGCATTTGGTTGAGGAAAATAATCATCGTGTTTGTATCTTGACAAATATGTATAGAAAAAATCATTGGGAGAACAAGCACCTGATATGGAACTGCATGAGACAGCTACCACTAAGTATTTACCGCCAATGGTTTTTTAAGTGACCTTAATGAAATACAATTCTTGCATGATAAAAAAGGCGCAAATCCATGTCCATCTCATTATATGCAAACCTTCGAGAGCGCTATCACGATTGCGAGCTGCACAACTTGGGGTTTATTAGTGACCCCTTCACATGGCGTGGAGGGCGAGTTAGAGATAGGTTGGATAGGGGACATGTTAATGATGCATGTGCAACACTCTTCCCAATGCAACATTGGAAAATATGGAGTGCAACCATTCTAATCATCGACCCTTGTGTGTAAATACTGAATATTATAACCAACCTGAAGCACCAAACAATAGATAACAAAATAGGATTGAGGCATGTTGGTTAAGGGAAGAGAACTTTAAATCGACTGTGCCAGAGGCCTATTCTAAAATTGGGGCTAACCCCGGCGTCACATGTATCTATGAGAAGCTGAATAAGATGTGCGCCATTCCAAGATTGGGATTAGCGGGTGCTAAAGATAATAAGAAAGAGATTCCGTAAGGCACAAAGAGACCTGGAAAATGTTGTTTCTGGGCTGATGAATGATGAAAATCATATATAGTAAAAAAGAACTTGGAAAATTGATCGAATACCTACTTCAGTTAGAAGAAATTCAAGTTAGCAAAGTTCTCATGCGAGTTGGTTGAAAAGTGGTGATGGCAACACCGCTTACTTTCAGGCCCTTGCGTCTGCTAGAAGAAAAAGGAAATTCACTAAAAGATTAAAAAATGACAACAAAAATTGGTTAGAAGGTATGGCTGGATTGAAGCGCCATACGCAAAACTATTATACTCATCTGTTTACGTCTGAAGGATAGCAAATAGACCCGTCTATTCTATAAAAAGTTTAGTCCAAAGTAACAAAACATATGAACAATTTTTTGATGGCAACTAACTTACAATGAGGATGATGTGCAAAAAGCAGTACTCCCTCCATTCCCTTATACAATGCCACTATGAAAAAGACAGTTTGCATCTATACAAGGCCACTAACAGTAATCGCGGTAGAAAATAATGGTGTTTTCTCTTACTTGCAACTTATTTAATACTTGCATGCATGTAGTCATAATGACACTATGTTATTTCCTTCTCATTCCTTCCTTGCATGCATGCGGGCGTATTAAAAATCACGGTTAACGAGAAGAAAAGTTGGCTTGCATAGTAGTCATTAAATTTTATCTTGGTACCTATAATATGAGTTCTTGGCCTTGTATAAGGGAATGGAGGGAGTATTAGTATATGGGATCTAAAGGCACCTAGTTGAGGAAAAGGACAATAGTGTTTGGTGGTTGACATGGATGTACAAGGAATTTTGTTGGGAGAACAAGCACCTGACATGGAACCATATGAGATAGATACACCAAATTCTTGATTCCCAATGGATTTTGGTAGGACAACTTAATGAAATACAATTTTTGCACAAGAAAGAGGGCAGGAATCCACATCCATCTCAGTATATGCAAGACTTCTAGAGCGCCATCGATGATTGCGTGCTGCGCGGCTTGGGTTTTATTATATTGGGGACCCCTTCACATGGCATAGAGGGTGAATTAGAGAGATGTTGGACATGAGACTTGTTAATGATGCATCGATGACATAGTCAAAAAAATGATGCATCGATGACATCGGTCCTGGTGTGTAAATACTGAATATTTTAACCAACCCGGAGCACCAAACAATGGACAACAAAAGAGCTCCACAACGTCGCTTCAGGAATAAGCTAACGTCGTATAGTTGAGATATATAGTCCGTGTTATTGCTTCCATCCATTGATTTTTAGTTGTATAACAAGCATATATCAATGCATACTATTTTCCAAATTTATAACAAGCATATGTTTAATTCTTACTGTAGGTTGGTTTCACATTGTTTTCTGAAACAAAGTGATGCCCGTGATCAAAGAGTGTACAAAAGTCGAAGAACTACACATTTGAAGCAATTCAACAGAAACAATATTTGGTTACGAGGGTCACGAGTCAAGAATAACCTTAGAAGGTTATTATTTGATCGATGGATACAATATAGCATCTATTGTTATAGGGCAATGCGCTAAGCTATTAATTTAGTCTTTTTTTGCTTTTGCTTGTCAAGTGGTGTTGGGCACATTTTTGTTGTTAGTTGTGTTGGCTACAACTGTCTGTCATTGTGTTCCAATCATCCAGTTGTTCCTTCTTCGTGGGAGGTGTGAAAGTTTACCAGGTAAAGCCAAGTGGTCTTTGTTTTGTCTAAAGAAGACTACTTGCAGTTATATCATTTAAAGTTTTATTGCTTTATGCATTCCAGATTCATTATGTACTAAAAAACCTTTATTTAGTTAAGAAAAAGCCTTTGTTATGTTGGTGCAAAGAATGGTTTAGTTATGCTTAACACTCCACATTTTACACTTCATTTCATTGGCATGAAGATGGATATGCACTCTTACACTGCACCATTTGTATCATCGGCATAAAGATAGATATGTAGGTTTGCTGAGAACATCTGGTGGATCTGCTCGCAACACTAGATGGGGACTTCATTTATTTCATCTATAAGGTAAGGATTTAAAGGACAAACTTCTCATGCATGGTTATTTTTACTATATATTTTCCTTGTATGGTTTTGTTTCAATTGAGATGCTTAAACAGTGATGTTTCTTACTCCCAAATAAACTTGCTGCTGATGTGTGATATATGTCTCTGAATGTTCCTTCCCCGTGTGTGTTATGGTATCTATACTACAAAGGACACCTCCATTTATATCATGCCCCAAAGTCTAAACGAGCTAGTTAGGACATTGTTTATGTCCCATTGCATGATGGATAGTTGCGAGCATTGAGTAGTTACTCAGTTGAGCATCAAGCTGTAGATTATCCTTGCATGTGTTTTGGCTTCTAAAATAAACAATATTTGGTTCAAATAGCGAATTCATCTAGTAGAAACTGTTTGAAGACCAACCTTGTAATTTATTGTGAGGAATTTCTATTGATAGTCCGTCATTGACAACAGATTTAAAACAAAAGGCATGGAAACTATCGTTTGGAATAGATAAAGATACTACTTTAGTGGTTAGGTCCATATTTTTTCTTGCATTCATTATTTTAATTACATGTTTGCTAGCAAACTTCAGGTAGTTCCCTTCTTTATTGCGTCAGTATGTTCAGAGAAACCTTTGGGTGAGAGACTTACTTTGATATGAACAACTGCACATCCCTTTTCTAATTGATATGTACTCTGGAGTGAGGACCACGCCATCGAGACAACCCAAAAGGAAAACAACTAGCCATCGAGACAACCCAAAAGGAAAACAACTGCCATCCACACCACACTGCCATACATGTATATATGCTTCACTTGTGCCCCCTTCCACTAGTGCAGAAAAGCTTAGCTATGGCGTGGCAAAAACGGCCTTACTGGCGTGGATGATCGACGCTACCAATATGACGCCATTGCTAAAAAGTAGTGGTGGCGTTGGAGCCCATGTCAGGAGTATTTTAGGTGTTGCTGGCGTGCCATGTGGCCAACGCCAGCAGTAAGTTCATCTTAACATCGTTGTTCCTTGTTGGCCAATGCTAGCAAATTGTTTTTTGGTAATAAAAAATATTTTACTTCACGAACTAAATAATTGTACTTCACAAAAGGTACTAGCTAGTTACTCAATAGATACTCATAAACACAAGATACTCATCAACTTAACAAGTCAATTAAACTTCACAAAAGTTACTCATCAACTCAAGATGGACTAGCTAGTTAAAGAATTACTCTTCATCAAGGATTACGCTCAGCTGGCGAAGCTTCTTTTTTTTGCCCTCTCGTTCTTTTTTGAAATGAGCTATGTCCACCATGAGCTCATTCCTCTCCACCGAAAGGAGTTTCCTCTCCTACTTCAACTCATCCCTATCCTCGATCAGCTTATCCCTCTCGTCCCTCAGCTTATTAGTCTTCTGAACAAGCTGACACTCCTGTTGTGCAACTCTTTAATCTCCGCCTTTAGCAAGGCATTCACCTCTTACCGGTTGTTGATGGTATACTGATGAGTCTCTAAGAGATCTTTGTTGAGCATGTCCACATTGTACATCTCCTCATTGTTGCCTCCAGAATTGGCCATGACCTAACAAATAAATAATTGGTTAGACAAAGTAGTTCAACATATGCACTCCTAATTATTTAACACATGGTAGTTTCTACGCATACAAACAGATACAATTTAACTAGCATAAATTGAAAGAATGAACTAGCATGCCACACGTTTTCAGTCACATACTTCACTTTGGCCAATTTGGCCACCACAAAAAATGTAGCTTGTGGCACACAAAGTGTGGATGGAAACCAAACATGCCATGTGTATCAAAATGCCTAGAGCATGATTTTGCACTGATTTGGCACTGCTTCAACATGTTCAAAATGCACAGAGCAAACACAAATTATATATCCAACACATATGGTAGTTTCAACACATGCAAACTATCCATCTATTCAAATTATCAAGCACTACCAAACTCCTAATTTGGCCTACTCACTTCACATTGTAGTTTCTATTCATTTGGCTTGCTCACTTCACATTATAGTTTCTAAAGAAACTCCTAATTTTCCCTACCTAGTCAAATTATCTTGCACTGCCAAACTGAAACAACAATCACTGACGATTTGTAGTCAATGTCGTGGAGGGGATGAACTCACCGATGATTTGTAATAAATGTCGTAGAGGGTATGAAAGTGGAGAGGACGAAACCTAGCAGCTGGTCGACATCATCACCGAAACCCTAGCGATGCAAATCCAACAAAGTCAGATCAAACAAAATCAAACTAAATATAATCAAATGGTTCCAGAGTAGGGCATGGAGATTACCTGTTACCTAACGACGGAACCCGCCGGAATGTGAGGGCAACGAGCGGCGAGAGAAAGGGGATCGAGAGAGCGAGGGCAGAGAGAGGGAGCGGCGGCAGAGAGAGAGGAAGGATGAGGCGAGGGGGCCGTTACCCTTGGTTTTGAACCCCACTGCCTCCTAAAAATTTATGGGCTTGGTCCAATAAGCAAAAAAATAAATTTAGCAAAAATAAATAAATCTTTTACTTTAGTAAAAGCAATACAATGTTCTTAATTTAATAAAAATAAATATTCATAACTTAGTAAAAAACTACAAAATAAAAATAATACTTTAAAGTCAAAAAATATTCTTAAATTAGTAAAATCAATTAAAATAAAAGTAATACAATATGCTTAATTTAACAAAAACAATATTCATAACTTAATAAAAGTAATACAAAAATAATAATAGTACTTTAAAGTCAAAATAATATTCTTAAATTAGTTAAAGCATTTAAAATAAAAGCAATACAATATTATTAATTTAATAAACACAATATTCATAACTTAATAAAAGTAATACAAAATAATAATACTACTGTAATGTCAAAACAATATTCTTAAATTAGTAAAAGCAACTAAAATAAAAGCATATAATATTCTTAATAAAAAGCAATATTCATAACTTAATAAACGTAATATAAAATAATAATAGTACTTTAATATCAAAACAATATTCTTAAATTAGTAAAAGCAATTAAAATAAAAGCAATACAATATTCTTAATTTAATAAAACAATACTCATAACTTCGTAAAAGTAATACAAAATAATAATAGTAATTTAAAGTTAAAACAATATTCACAAAGGATGCATTGGTGTCATGTTCTTCCTCCCTCTTTCTCGGTGCTTAGTAGAAGCATCACCGCCACCCAAAAGTATGAACAAATAAGGTTGGTAACTAGTTACTTAAGCTCCTTCTATTTTTATTTTACTAATATAGTCATGGCACTCCAGTCCTATGACTTGATCCGAGTCATAAATCATCATTGATTGGATAGGAGTAGGCTGAGTTGAAAAATTGTCCAATACCACACACTTTCTTAGGAAGTTGGTTGCATGTGTTTGGTACATTCGTTTCATCTCTACTCTCCATCTCTTCTGTTGTACAATACCTTTTGCTTATGATTTTTTATTCTAGTGGCAAATTTTAGTTGCTATGGTTTGTGCTTGCGTTGTTACTGCTATAAAAAACATAATGATATTCCCAATTTCGAGTAAGGTACATATTAGATATATAGTATATAACTTTTTTGGTTGATAGATGTTTTCTTGATATAGAGTTGTATTTAGTTTGCTAAAATGTACTACGTACTCCTTCAGTCTCCCTGGTTTCTTTAATTTCCCTAAATTAAACATAATGATATGAATTTCTAGTTTTTTCTGCAAGATTGAAGAGATTCTTTTCAATACTGAGCCTGCCATGACCTACTTTGTTCCTTTGCACTACTTGAAGGATGCATGGATTAGAGAGATTATGGATGAGTACTGAATTATGTTTAGCTATGACATCTTTTCATGTTTTTTCATTTGTATGAGCATGATGATGCACCTTGAATTATATAGCTTCCAAGCACGTCTTCTGTAATTTTATGCAGTTTATTTTTTTGGAAACATATAGTTTGTTGTGTAATTATAATTGGGAACTATTTATATTTTCCTATCATGATTATAGGAACATGTGTTGTGTATTACGGGTTGTGTTTATTCCAATGGCCAATCACTTATGGGATATGGCTACATGCTTTTTTGGTGGAGGCAACCTGACATGTGGGGATTTTGTGATTTTGTGCAGGCGGTGTGGCAAGATGCACCCCCTATTCATGGCACTCTCTTGGGTAGAATTATTCCTGGCTTTCTTTCAGTATAACATACCTTGAACCTTTGGAATATAATGTATGTCATACGGGGGTATATGGTTGTGTATACTGGTGGAAAAACAGGCTTCCGTCCAGCCCCATAAGTCGCGAAGCTGTAGGAACCACGACTAATGGGACCTTTAGTCGCGATTCGAGGTGAACCGCGACCAAAGGCTGGGCCCAGGCGCTCGGTGGCCAGTGGCGCGTGAGAGGTCTTTAGTCGCGGTTGGCCAGGACAACCATGACTAAAGGCCTTCGGCACTTTTAGTCACGGTTTGCCGTGCCAACCGCAACTAAAGCCCTCCCTATATATACCCATCCAGCAGCCAACACTTAGCCATTTGGAGCCATTCTCTTCACAAGTGGGTGTAGGTTTGCTTTTGGTTCCTCTTATGCACATAAGGTGTTTGATGAAATGCCCCAAGAGCATGAAACAAACATGACATGAAGTGTTGGAGCCACACTCCTCGATCATGGTTAGCAACTTGATGAACCTTTGATGTGCCATTGATAAAATATGCATGTGTGTAGTTCATTGTTTAATTTATATTGTTTGTAGCTAGTTAGTTTAATAAATGCATGATGGTTAATTATATATTTTATATTATAATAATGCAGATGAATCGGCAATGGATGTACGGTAACCGACTCTCCGGCGAGTTCACTACGGGTTTGAAAGATTTCCTCGTAGTGGCTAATGCGAACAAGCGGGGGTTTTGTTATCTGTCCATGTGTTATCTGTAAGAATCGAAGGGTTACTCTTCCTCAAGAGATGTTCACATGCATCTGCTTCGCACGGTTTCATGCCAAGCTATAATTGTTGGACCAAGCATGGAGAAAGAGGGTTATAATGGAAGAAGATGAAGAAGGATGATTTCATCGATGAAAGCTATCTTGCTCATTTCGGTGATACTTTCATGGAGGATGTTTGAAGGTGAAGGGAAGGTGAAGAAGAGGCACGTGATGATCCGTTGATGATCTTGGTCGACCATTGCTGATGCACGGAGACGCTGCTAAACCGAAAAGGAGAGGGAGAATTTGGATCGCATGTTAGAGGATCACGAAAGGCGCTGTACCCGGATGCGATGATGGTCTGAAAAAGCTGGGCTGCACAATGGATTTGCTGAAATGGAAGGCGAGGCAGGTGTAGCTGACTCGGCATTTGAAAACTTGCTGAAAATGTTGAAGAATATGTTTCCAAAGGATAACGAGTTGCCCGCCAAGACGTCTGAAGCAAAGAAGGTTGTCTGCCCTCTAGGTTTAGAGGTTACAAGATACATGCATGCATCAACGATCGCATCCTCTACCGCGTGAATACGAGAATTTGAATGAATGCCCGGTATGCACCGCATTGCGTTATAAGATCGAGGCGATGACCACGGTGACGATGTTGAGGGCCGAAACCCGGAAGAGGGTTCCGCCAAGGTGATGTGGTATGCTCCTATAATACCACGGTTGAAACGTCTGTTCAGAACAAAGAGCATGCCAAGTTGTTGCGATGGCACAAAGAGGACCGTAAGTCGGACGGGAGTTGAGACACACCGCAGATGGAACGAATGGAGAAAGATCGACGATGGTTCAAAGATTTTGCAGCCGACGCAAGGAACATAAGATTTGCTCTAAACGGATGGCATGAATCCTTTTGGCGAGCGAGCTCCAGCCATAGCACTGCCCGTGACTCTATGCATCTACAACCTTCCTCCTTGGTTGTGCATGAAGCGGAAGTTCATTATGATGCCGTGCTCATCCAAGGTCCGGCAACCCGCAACGACATCGATGTGTACCTAAGGCCATTAGTTGATGAACTTTTACAGCTGTGGGGTGGTGTCCGTGTGGGATGAGCACAAACAAGAGGAATTTGACCTCGAAGCGTGCTTTTCGTAACCATCAACGATTGGCCTGCTCTTAGTAACCTTCGGGACTGTCAAATAAGGGATACAATGCATGCACACACCGCTTACATGAGACTGAAAGTGTACATTTGCCAAATTGTAAGAAGAACGTGTACCTTGGGCATCGCCGATTTCTTCCAAAATTCATCCAAGAAGAAAGAAAGGCAAGCATTACAACGGCAAGGTAGATCACCGGCGAAGCTCGCGAACGACCGGTGCTGAGGTATTTGATATGGTCAAGGATTTGAAAGTCATCTTTGGAAAGGTCTGGCGGACAATCAGTTCGAAGGGAGCCGACGGCACGCAGCCATGTGGAAGAAGAAATCTATATTCGGGAGCTAGAATATTGGAAAGTCCTAGATGTCCGCTCTGCAATCGACGTGATGCACGTTACGAAGAATATTTGCGTGAACCTCCTAAGCTTCTTGGGCGTGTATGGGAAGACAAATGATACAAAGGAAGCACGGCAGGACCAGCAACGCTTGAAAGACCACGATGACCGGCATCCGGAATGGTTTCAAGGTCGTGCCACCTACGCTCGACCAAAGAAGAGAAGGTCATCTTTTTGAATGCCCGAGCAGTATGAAGGTCCCGTCTGGATTCTCGCCCAATATAAAGGGAATAATAAACATGGCGGAGAAAAAGTTCCAAAACCTGAAGTCTCACGACCGCCACGTGATTATGACGCAATTGCTTCCGATTGCTTTGAGGGGCTCCTGCCGAAAATGTTCGAGTAGCCATTGTGAAGCTATGTGCATTCCTCAATGCAATCTCTCGAAGGTAATCAATCCGAAGTTCTACCACGGTTACTGAACGATGTGATCCAATGTCTTGTCGGCTGAGTTGGTGTTCCCGCCATCCTTCTTCAATATTATGACGCACCTCCTGGTTCACCTAGTCGAAGAGATTTTCGTTCTCGGTCCTGTATTTCTACACAATATGTTCCCCTCGAGAGGTTCATGGGAGTATTAAAGAAATATGTTCAGTAACCGTGCTAGGCGAGAAGGAAGCATCGCCAAGGGCTATGGAAATGAGGAGGTAATTGAGTTTTGTGTTGACTTTGTTCCGACCTTAAGCCGATTGGTCTTCCTCGATCGCTGCACGAGGGGAGACTAAGTGGAAAAGGCACGATCGGAAGGAAATCAACGATATGTATGGACGGCCATTCTCTCGATCAAGCACACCACATCAGATCGACCAATTCCAGCTTGGTGGCTCCGTGCTTTGAGAAACACAAGAATATTTTACGCTCGACAACCCGGGAAGCTGAATCCTGGATTAGGAAGGCCCACATGGAGACTTTCGGCAGTTGGTTGAGAAAACATTTAATGAATGACAATGATGTTGTAGATCAGCTGTACATGTTGGCCAAGACACCATCTTCGACTATAACGACTTTCCAAGGGTACGAGATAAATGGGAATACATTTTACACGATCGCCCAAGATAAAAAGAGCACCAACCAAAACAGTGGTGTCCGCTTTGATGCAGAACCGAGAATGGGCAAGAGGTCACATATTATGGTTACATAGAGGAGATATGGGAACTTGACTATGGACCCTCCTTTAAGGTCCCTTTGTTCCGGTGCAAATGATTCAAGCTAACAGGAGGTGGGGTAAAGGTGGACCAGCAATACGGAATGACAATGGTGGATTTCAACAATCTTGGTTACCTTGACGAACCATTCGTCCTAGCGAAAGATGTCGCTCAGGTTTTCTATGTGAAGGACATGAGTAGCAAACCGAGGAAACGGAAATATAAGAAAACGATCAAGACATCATGCGATGATCCAAAGCGCCACATTGTTCTTTCAGGGAAAAGAAACATCGTGGGAGTGGAGGACAAGACAGACATGTCAAGATTATAATATGTTTGCTGAAATTCCGCCTTCAAAGTGAACACCGACCCAAGCATTAAGTTAAATGATGAGGATGCTCCATGGATACGGCACAATCGTAAGCAAGCAGGGACACAAGGGAAGAAATGATGTGTAATAATTTATTGTACCAAACTTTGTTGAATGTATCATGTGAATTATATTACCCGTGATGTGTTTGGTGTCCATTTTGAATGATTCGAGATACCACCGATGATACATGAAATTTGGAGTGATTTAGTCATACTCCTGCCTAGGCGATAATATGCATACTAAGTAGTCTTCATAGCCGCCGTCGTCGTTGTACTTGGTAGTCGCCGCCTTCTAAGTTGCCGCCGCCGCCGCGTCGCTGCTGTCGTCGCTGCTGCCGTCGCTGCTGTCAGGGCGGCGCCGTGGCTCGAATCGAGGGTAGCGCAGCGGGGATATCGCCGCCGTGATGTAGTCCATGGCGCTCTGCAGAGTCCGCCATACCACCATAGCCGACGGCCGCCTCGTGGAAGTTCCCAGAGGCAGACCGTCCTCCTCATACCGGCGGCGCCCTCTCACGCCGATTGATGAAGAAGGCGTCCCAAGTATGCTGGTTATCGGGATGCCGGGAGATTCATCCGCTGCTCGGCGTGAGGTCGAGGTAGTAGTGGTTCGTGATGGCCGCCCGGCCAGCAAGACCACGAGGGACGGGAGGGACGCACGCCCGGGCGCTTAGGCTCCTGCCGGTGGGGCGCTTGTAGCCCGGTGAACAAGGGTAGTTCGAGGCGCAAAGCTCCTCCACCTGCTGGTAGGTTAGAGTGGGTGCGGTGGAAGCCATGAGAGAGTGATGAGAGATTGTAGAGATGTGATAATGCTGGCCAAGCCGGGCTACATATATGTAGTGAGAAATGGCGGGAAAAATGGGAGCGGGAAGACAGGAGGCGGGAAGAAAGTGGCGGGAAGAAAGAGGCGGGAAGACAGGGAAGAAATGGCGGAAGAAGAGGAATCAGAGCTGGTCATCTAACCTTTAGTCCCGGCTGGTTGGTGCAACCGGACTAAAGGTTAGACAGACGCGTGGGTAGCGCACGACGCCTGTCGGAGGAACAAGACAAAGCGAAGCGACGCCGTGCCTATAAAAGGAGCATCGATCTGTGCCAAGATAGAGGCGTGAAGAAATGGCGGAAGACATAGGCGGAAAGAATGGCGGGAAGACCGGCCGGAAGAACTTGTGGGAAGACAGAGGTGGCCGGAAGAACTTCTCTGAATTTTTGATATATTATTTGTATTTTTAGAATTTTGAAATGAATTAGTTCTATTTTTCTAAATTTTTGATATATTATTTGTATTTTAACATATTGAATTGAATTAGTTTTATTTTTGACATATTATTTGTATTTGCCTCGTAGGGTTTGGAGACGGTTCGTAGATACAAAGGACGAGAACTTTATATGCATTAAATTATGTATGGAAACTTGTTCAAAATTGTATATGGTCATCCGATGACATTGAATATATATTGTATATTCCTCTTGAATTCTTTTGGTTCTAATTTCAAATTTGTTTGAAATTGTACATTCATATGCATGTATGTAGTACCGTAGAATATGTGAAACTCCTTCAAAATTAAAATAAAGCACAAAAGAAATAAAACAATACAAATTAAACAGAAAACAATACA
Source organism: Aegilops longissima (assembly GCA_021605205.1). NCBI lineage: Eukaryota > Viridiplantae > Streptophyta > Magnoliopsida > Poales > Poaceae > Aegilops > Aegilops longissima. Next base: position 211,615,996 of record CM038682.1, on the reverse strand, counting down.
AATTAAAAAGAAAACAATACAAATTAAACAGAAAACAAGTTTGGGGGGGCTAAAACCCTAAACTGCAATGACCTTTAGTCGCATGTTGGCTGAACCAACCGCGACTAAAAAAGAAAAATGAACGCATAAACTCGCATAAAAACCCTTTAGTCATCGCGGTTGGGCAGGCAACCCGCGACTAAAGGGTACCTTTAATCATGGGTCTCGCCGCCAACCGCGACTAAAGGGGGGCTATAAATACAAGGCTCGATTCTCGTCTTCTCCGATTCCCTTTGTTCGTCTCGCCGCGCCCTCGGCGACGCCGCCCGCCGCCGCCCTCGCCCTCGGCCGCCGCCGCCGTCGCCTCGCCCTCGGCCGCGCCATTGTCGCCCTCGCCCAGCCGTGCGCCACCCGGCCGACCTCGGTCTGCCGCCTCGCTCGCCCGCCCTCAACGCCGCCGACCGGCCGGCCTCCCCCGCCCTCAACGCCGCCAACCTCTCTTTCTCTTCGCCGCCTCCCTCCTCGTCTGCTCCGCCGGGCAGCCGTGGGGTGGCGATCCCTCTCTCTCTCTCTCCGGGCCTCGATTGATCCCCCTGTCGGTGACGAACCCTAGGTATCTCGATTGGGCCGTGAAGGAAATATGCCCTAGAGGCAATAATAAAGTTATTATTTATTTCCTTATATCATGATAAATGTTTATTATTCATGCTAGAATTGTATTAACCGGAAACATAATACATGTGTGAATATATAGACAAACAGTATGTCACTAGTATGCCTCTACTTGACTAGCTTGTTAATCAAAGATGGTTATGTTTCCTAACCATGAACAAGGAGTTGTTGTTTGATTAACAAGGTCACATCATTAGTTGAATGATCTGATTGACATGACCCATTCCGTTAGCTTAACACTTGATCGCTTAGTATGTTAATGCTTTCTTCATGACCCATACATGTTCCTGTAACTATGAGATTATGCAACTCCGCTTACCGGAGGAACACTTTGGGTACTACCAAACGTCACAACGAATCGGGTGATTATAAAGGAGTACTACAGGTGTCTCCAAAGGTACTTGTTGGGTTGGCGTATTTGAGATTAGGTTTTGTCACTCCGATTGTCGGAGAGGTATCTCTAGGCCTTCTCGGTAATACACATCACATAAAGCCTTGCAAGCATTGCAACTAAAGAGTTAGTTGTGAGATGATGTATTACGGAACGAGTAAAGAGACTTTCCGGTAACGAGATTAAACTAGGTATTGGATACCGACGATCGAATCTCGGAAAGTAACATACCGATGACAAAGGAACAACGATGTTGTTATGCGGTTTGACCGATAAAGATCTTCGTAGAATATGTAGGAACCAATATGAGCATCCAGGTTCCGCTATTGGTTATTGACCGAGAATAGTTCTAGGTCATGTCTACATAGTTCTCGAACCGTAGGGTCCGCACGCTTAAGGTTTCAATGACGGTTATTATGAGTTTATGTATTTTGATGTACCGAAGGAGTTCGAGTCCCGGATGTGATCACGGACATGACGAGGAGTCTCGAAATGGTCGAGACATAAAGATTGATATATTGGATGGTTATATTCGGACACGGAAAGGTTCGGAAGTTTCGAGAGAAAACCGGAGTGCCGGAGGGGTTACGGAACCCCGGGAAGTTATGGGCCTTATTGGGCCAAGAGGGAGAGAGAGGGCTGCACCAGGAGGTGGTGCGCCCCCCTCCATGGGGAGTCCGAATTGGACTAGGAGGGGGCGCAGCCCCTTCCCTCTCCCTCTCCTCTCTTTTTCCTTCCCTTCCCTCTTCCTAGTAGGACTAGGAAAGGGAGTCCTACTCCTACTAGGAGGAGGACTCCCCCCCCTTGGTCGCCCCAAGGGCTGGCCGCCCTCCCCTTGCTCCTTTATATCACGGGGGCAGGGGGCACCCTAGAACACACAAGTTGATCTACGGATCGTTCCTTAGCCGTGTGCGGTGCCCCCTCCACCATATTCCACATCGGTCATATTGTAGCGGTGCTTAGGCGAAGCCTGCGACGGTAGAACATCAAGATCGTCCCACGCCGTCGTCTTGACGGAACTCCTTCCCGACGCTTTGCTGGATCGGAGCTCGGGGATCGTCATCGAGCTGAGCGTGTGCCAAGAACTCGGAGGTGCCGAGTAACGGTGCTTGGATCGGTCGGATCGTGAAGACGTCGACTACATCAACAGCGTTAATATAACGCTTCGCTTTCGGTCTCACGAGGGCGTGGGCGGACTCTCCCCTCTCGTTGCTATGCCATCACCATGGTCTTGCGTGATCGTGAGGAAAATTTTTGAAATTACTACGTTTCCCAACAGTGGTATCGAGCCTGGTTTTATGCGTTGATGTCATATGCACGAGTAGAACACAAGTGAGTTGTGGGCGATACAAGTCATACTACCTACCAGCATGTCATACTTTGGTTCAGCGGTATTGTGAGATGAAGCGGCCCGGACCGACATTACGCCAGACGCTTACGCGAGACTGGTTTCACCGCTGTGAGCACTCGTTGCTTAAAGGTGACCGGCGGGTGTCTGTCTCTCTCACTTTAGTTGAACTGAGTGTGGCTACGCCCGGTCCTTGAGAAGGTTAAACGGAGTCTATTTGACGAAATATCGTTGTGGTTTTGATGCGTAGGTAAGAACGGTTCTTGCTCAGCCCGTAGCAGCCACGTAAAACTTGCAACAACAAAGTAGAGGACGTCTAACTTGTTTTTGCAGGGCATGTTGTGATGTGATATGGTCAAGACGTGATGCTATATTTTATTGTATGAGATGATCATGTTTTGTAACCGAGTTATCGGCAATCGGCAGGAGCCATATGGTTGTCGCTTTATTGTATGAAATGCAAGCGCCATGTAATTGCTTTACTTTATCACTAAGCGGTAGCGATAGTCGTAGAAGCAATAGTTGGCGAGGCGACAACGATGCTACGATGGAGATCAAGGTGTCGCGCCGGTGACGATGGTGATCATGGCGGTGCTTGGAGATGGAGATCACAAGCACAAGATGATGATGGCCATATCATATCACTTATATTGATTGCATGTGATGTTTATCCTTTATGCATCTTATCTTGCTTTGATTGACGGTAGCATTATAAGATGATCTCTCACTAAAATTATCAAGCAGTGTTCTCCACGAGTATGCACCGTTGCCAAAGTTCGTCGTGCCCGCACACCACGTGATGATCGGGTGTGATAAGCTCTCGTCCATCTACAACGGGTGCAAGCCAGTTTTGCACACGCGAATACTCAGGTTATACTTGACGAGCCTAGCATATGCAGATATGGCCTCGGAACACGGAGACCGAAAGGTCGGCGTGAATCATATAGTAGATATGATCAACATAAGATGTTCACCATTGAAAACTACTCCATCTCACGTGATGATCGGTTATGGTTTAGTTGATTTGGATCACGTGATCACTTAGATGACTAGAGAGATGTCTGTCTAAGTGGGAGTTCTTAAGTAATATGATTAATTGAACTTTAATTTATCATGAACTTAGTCCCGGTAGTATTTTGCAAATTATGTTGTAGATCAATAGCTCGCGTTGTTGCTTCCCTATGTTTTCATATGTGTTCCTAGAGAAAATTGTATTGAAAGATGTTAGTAGCAATGATGCGGATTGGATCCGTGATCTGAGGTTTATCCTCATTGCTGCGCAGAAGAATTATGTCCTTAATGCACCGCTAGGTGACAGACCTATTGCAGGAGCGGATGCGACGTTATGAGCGTTTGGCTAGCTCAATATGATGACTACTTGATAGTTTAGTGCACCATGCTTAACGGCTTAGAATCGGGACTTCAAAGACGTTTTGAACGTCATGGACCATATGAGATGTTCCAGGACTTGAAGTTAATATTTCCAGCAAATACCCGAGTTGAGAGATATGAAGTCTCCAACAAAGTTCTAAAGCTAAAAGATGGAGGAGAATCGCTCAACTAGTGAGCATGTGCTCAGATTGTCTGAGTACTTCAATCGCTTGAATCAAGAGGAGTTAATCTTCCGGATAAGATAGTGATTGACGAATTCTCTAGTCACCATCACTAAAGTTACTAGAACTTCGTGATGAACTATAATATGCAAGGGATGACGAAAACAATTCCCAAGCTCTTCGCGATGCTAAAATCGGCGAAGGTAGAAATCAAGAAAAACATCAAGTGTTGATGATTGACAAGACCACTAGTCTCAAGGAAAAGGGCAAAGGGAAGAAGGGGAACTTCAAGAAGAACGGCAAGCAAGTTGCTGCTCGAGTGAAGAAGCCCAAGTCTGGATCTAAGCCTGAGACTAAGTGCTTTTACTACAATGGAACTGATCACTGGAAGCGGAACTACCCCAAGTATTTGGCGGATAAGAAGGATGGCAAAGTGAACAAAGGTATATTTGATATACAAATTATTGATGTGTATTTTACTAGTGTTCGTAGCAACCCTCGGTATTTGATACTGGTTCAGTTGCTAAGAGTAGTAACTCAAACAGGAGTTGCGAATAAACAGAGACTAGTTGAAGGGGAAGTGACGATAAGTGTTGGAAGTAGTTCCAAGATTGATATGATCATCATCGCACACTCCCTATACTTTCGGGATTAGTGTGGAACCTAAATAAGTGTTATTTGGTGTTGAGCATAAATATGATTTGATCATGTTTATTGCAATACGGTTATTCATTTAAGTAAGAGAATAAATTGTTGTTCTGTTTACATGAATAAAACCTTATATGGTTACACACCCAAATGAAAATGGTTCATTGGATCTCGATCATAGTGATACACATATTCATAATATTGAAACCAAAAGATGCAAAGTTAATAATGATAGTGCAACTTATTTGTGGCACTTGCCGTTTAGGTCATATTGGTGTAAAACGCATGAAGAAAACTCCATGCTGATGGACTTTTGGAATCACTTGATTATGAATCATTTGATGCTTGCGAACCGTGCCTTTTGGGCAAGATGACTAAAACTCCGTTCTCCGGAACAATGGAACAAGCTGCTGACTTATTGGAAATAATACATACCGATGTATGCGATCCAATGAAAGTTGATGCTCGTGGCAAGTATCGTTATTTTTCTGACCTTCACAAGATGATTTGAGTAGATATGGGTATATCTACTTGATGAAACATAAGTCTGAAATAGTTGAAAGGTTCAAAGAATTTCAGAGTGAAGTGGAAAATCATCGCAACAAGAAAATAAAGTTTCTGCGATCTGATCGTGGAGATGAATATTTGAGTTACAAGTTTGGTCTTCAATGAAAAACAATGTGGAATAGTTTCACAGCTCACGCCACCTGGAACACCACAACATTATGGTGTGTCCGAACGTCGTAACCGTACTTTATTTTGATATGGTGCGATCTATGATGTATCTTACCGATTTACCACTATCGTTTTGGGGTTATGCATTAAAGACAGCTGCATTCACGTTTAATAGGGCACCATCTAAATCCGTTGAGATGACACCGTATGAACTATGGTTTAGCAGTAAACCTAAGCTGTCGTTTCTTAAATTTTGGAATTGTGATGCTTATGTGAAAAAGTTTTCACCTGATAAGCTCGAACCCAAATCGGAGAAATGCGTCTTCATAGAATACCCAAAGGTAACTATTGGGTACACCTTCTATCACAGATCCGAAAGCAAGATATTTGTTGCTAAGATGGATCCTTTTTAGAGAAGAAGTTTCTCTCGAAAGAAGTGAGTGGGAGGAAAGTAGAACTTGATGAGGTAATTGTACCTTCTCCCTTATTAAAAAGTAGTTCATCACGGGAATCAGTTCGGTGATTCCTACACCAATTAGTGAGGAAGTTAATGATGATGATCATGAAACTTCAGATCAAGTTGCTACCAAACCTCGTAGGTCTTCGAGTAAGATCCGCACTGAGTGGTACGGTAATCCTATTCTAGAAGTCATGTTACTAGACCATGATGAACCTACGAACTATGAGGAAGCGATGATGAGCCCAGATTCCACAAAATGGTTTGAGACCATGAAATCTGAGATGGGATCCATATATGAGAACAAAGTGTGGACTTTGATGGAGTTGCCGATGATCGGCAAGCCATATTATATAAATGGATCTTCAAGAGGAAGACAGATGCTGATAGTAGTATTACTATCTACAAAGCTCGACTTGTCGCAAAGGTTTTTGACAAGTTCAAAGGTGTTGACTACAATGAGATTTTCTCAATTGTAGCGATGCTTAAGTCTGTCCGAATCATGTTAGCAATCGCCACATTTTATGAAATCTGGCAAATGGATGTCAAAAATACATTCTTTAATGGATTTATTAAAGAAGAGTTGTATATGATGCAACCAGAAGGTTTTGTCAATCCTAAAGGAGCTAACAAAATGTGCAAGCTCCAGCGATCCATCTATGGACTGGTGCAAGCATCTCGGAGTTGGAATAAACGCTTTGATAGTGTGATCAAAGCATATAGTTTTATACAGACTTGCGGTGAAGCCTGTATTTACAAGAAAGTGAGTGGGAGCACTACAACATTTCTGATAAGTATATGTGAATGACATATTGTAGATCGGAAATAATGTAGAATTATTCTGCAAAGCATAAAGGAGTGTTTCAAAGGAGTTTTTCAAAGGAAGACCTCGGTGAAGCTGCTTACATATTGAGCATTAAGATCTATAGAGATAGATCAAGACGCTTGATAAGTTTTTTCAATGAGTACATACCTTGACAAGATTTTGAAGTAGTTCAAAATGGAACAGTCAAAGAAAGAGTTCTTGCCTGTGTTACAAAGGTGTGAAATTGAGTAAGACTCAGAACCCGGCCACGGCAGAAGATAGAAAGAGAATGAAAGTCATTCCCTATGCCTTGGCCATAGGTTCTATAAAGTATGCCATGCTGTGTACCAGATCTATTGTATACCCTGCACTGAGTTTGGCAAGGGAGTACAGTAGTGATCTAGGAATAGATCACTGGACAGCGGTCAAAATTATCCTTAATGGAATAAGGATATGTTTCTCGATTATGGAAGTGATAAAAGGTTAAATCCGTAAAGGGTTACGTCGATGCAAGTTTTGACACCGATCTGGATGACTTTAAGTCTCGATCTAGATACATATTGATAGTGGGAGCAATTAGCTAGAGTAGCTCCGCAGAGCATTGTTGACATAGAGATTTGCAAAATACATACGGATCTGAATGTGGCGGACCCGTTGACTAAGATTCTCCCACAAAGCAAAACATGATCACACCTTAGTACTCTTTGGGTGTTAATCACATAGCGATGTGAACTAGATTACTGAATCTAGTAAACCCTTTGGGTCTTGGTCACATGGCGATGTGAATTATGGGTGTTAATCACATGATGATGTGAACTATCGATGTTAATCACATGGTGATGTGATCTAGATTATTGACTCTAGTGCAAGTGGGAGATGAAGGAAATATGCCCTAGAGGCAATAATAAAGTTATTATTTATTTCCTTATATCATGATAAATGTTTATTATTCATGCTAGAATTGTATTAACCGGAAACATAATACATGTGTGAATATATAGACAAACAGTATGTCACTAGTATGCCTCTACTTGACTAGCTTGTTAATCAAAGATGGTTATGTTTCCTAACCATGAACAAGGAGTTGTTGTTTGATTAACAAGGTCACATCATTAGTTGAATGATCTGATTGACATGACCCATTCCGTTAGCTTAACACTTGATCGTTTAGTATGTTAATGCTTTCTTCATGACCCATACATGTTCCTGTAACTATGAGATTATGCAACTCCGTTTACGGAGGAACACTTTGGTACTACCAAACGTCACAACGTAATCGGGTGATTATAAAGGAGTACTACAGTGTCTCCAAAGGTACTTGTTGGGTTGGCGATTTGAGATTAGGTTTTGTCACTCCGATTGTCGGAGAGGTATCTCTAGGCCTTCTCGGTAATACACATCACATAAAGCCTTGCAAGCATTGCAACTAAAGAGTTAGTTGTGAGATGATGTATTACGGAACGAGTAAAGAGACTTTCCGGTAACGAGATTAAACTAGGTATTGGATACCGACGATCGAATCTCGGAAAGTAACATACCGATGACAAAGGAACAACGATGTTGTTATGCGGTTTGACCGATAAAGATCTTCAGAGAATATGTAGGAACCAATATGAGCATCCAGGTTCCGCTATTGGTTATTGACCGAGAATAGTTCTAGGTCATGTCTACATAGTTCTCGAACCGTAGGGTCCGCACGCTTAAGGTTTCAATGACGGTTATTATGAGTTTATGTATTTTGATGTACCGAAGGAGTTCGAGTCCCGGATGTGATCACGGACATGACGAGGAGTCTCGAAATGGTCGAGACATAAAGATTGATATATTGGATGGTTATATTCGGACACGGAAAGGTTCCGGAAGTTTCGGAGAAAACCGGAGTGCCGGAGGGTTACCGAACCCCGGGAAGTTATGGGCCTTATTGGGCCAAGAGGGAGAGAGGGCTGCACCAGGAGGTGGTGCGCCCCCCTCCATGGGGAGTCCGATTGGACTAGGAGGGGGCGCAGCCCCCTTCCCTCTCCTCTCCCTCTCTTTCCTTCCCTTCCTCTTCCTAGTAGGACTAGGAAAGGGAGTCCTACTCTACTAGGAGGAGGACTCCCCCCCTTGGTGCGCCCAAGGGCTGGCCGCCCTCCCCTTGCTCCTTTATATCACGGGGCAGGGGGCACCCTAGAACACACAAGTTGATCTACGGATCGTTCCTTAGCCGTGTCGGTGCCCCCTCCACCATATTCCACATCGGTCATATTGTAGCGGTGCTTAGGCGAAGCCCTGCGCGACGGTAGAACATCAAGATCGTCCCACGCCGTCGTCTTGACGGAACTCCTTCCCGACGCTTTGCTGGATCGGAGCTCGGGGATCGTCATCGAGCTGAGCGTGTGCCAAGAACTCGGAGGTGCCGAATGTAACGGTGCTTGGATCGGTCGGATCGTGAAGACGTCGACTACATCAACAGCGTTAATATAACGCTTCGCTTTCGGTCTCACGAGGGTGCGTGGGCGGACACTCTCCCTCTCGTTGCTATGCCATCACCATGGTCTTGCGTGATCGTAGGAAAATTTTTGAAATTACTACGTTTCCCAACAGGCCGTACCCGGGGTTCTGTTCCGGAATTTCCTTGCCACGATCCGAATTTGTGAACATTCTTTGAAACCATGAAATTTTGAATCTTCCAACAGCTTTTTTTAAAAATGGGAACATTTTAAAAATTATGTAAACATGAATATTTTTTGAAACTTCGAACAAAATTCAAAAGCACAAACATTTTTTGGATCCATGAACAAAATTTAAATACGGGAAAATTTTTGAAACTCCTAAATTTTTGTGAAAACCCGAACATTTTTTGAAACTCCCGAACAAAATTTCAAAACACGAATAATTTTATAAAAAGTGAAGAAAATTTGAATATGTGATTTTTCTTGAAATCGAAACATTTTTGAAACAACCGCAAAAAAATTGAAAACACAAACAATTTTCTGAAACTCCGGAACAAAATTTGAAAACACGAACAAATTTGTGAAAATCGAACATTTTTTGAAAATATGAACATTTTTGAAAAATAGAACATTTTTTAAAAGGAGAACATTTTTTAAAAAGAAAAGAAAAGAACAATAAACAAAAAAGAAAAGAAAAACGAAACAGAAAAAGAAAGGAAAAGAAATGAAAATAAAAAGGGTTGGGAACCCTCGGAAGGTTCCTAAAACCGGACGTGAAGGATTTACGTGATGGGCCGACCCAAATCGTTCGCTCTGGTCGCTCGTGAGGTGCGTTAAGCTCGACAGTTTGACGCAGACAGCGTCATATAGGAAATTCCAACGTATCCTAATCACTGTTTGGCGTCCAGCTACAACGGGCAGGTGCATTAGCAGCAGTACAGCCGCGGAGGCTGCAACTGCAGCCTGCTAAGACCAGGCTCGGCCATATCCAGCCACGTGTGACGCTCTTTGCATCAAAAAGTCGACGCGTCTCACAGGGGCGTAGCTCACTGGGCCGCCCATTTTGGGTTCGCGACATGACAAATTGGATTTCCTCCTCTCCGTGACGCCGTCGTCGCCGCCCGTCTCGCGCTCTGCGACACCCTCTCCCCCCCTTCCTCGCCCCCTCCTTTTGCCACCGCCTTTCGCCACCGCCACCGCCACCCCCCTTCTTCACTTAATTAATTTGTTTTACTACATGTTTTCAGGATGACATAATGGCGGACGATAGAGCTGACCCGATTATGGACAACTATGATCCGAACGGTGAAGCACATATGTTCGCATCATAAACGGCGATATTCTATATGTGCTGACCGGAGAAGAAGAAGATGATATCTCTTCTTATCTGAACCTTGACGGTGAAGATGAAGGGCGCCACGAGAAGATGATGCGAACAAACGTCGATAAACGACGATCTTCAAATGGAAGTAGCAACCACCTCCGGCGCCGAGGTATATATATACATTGAGCCTCGGTGATACAAACTAACTGATTTGAATAAATATGTGTGTACTAACGCGCGACTCTCTTTCTTATTTTAGCCCTCGGCGGATCGTCGAAACAATCGAGTGCGTCGTCAAAGCGTGGCGCAACCAAGACGATGAAACAAGGAGAAACATGCACCATCGAGGTTGTCGACAATTGCAAGCGGCAGGCAGCTGGAGCCCGCAAGAACGCCACCAAGTTTGTCACCAATGCGGAGCCATTGTTAGAGACAACGTCTCGATCACCGTCCAGGAGTGGAATGAGCCAAAGAAGGCACGAATTGATGGTTTCACTTTTGTCGATAAGAGAACAAAAAAGATTGCTTCAAGAAGCTTATGGAACATTTCGTTCTACCTCCGAATACAACAAATTCGATGAGGAGGGTAACAAGATTGAGGAAAACAAGGAGAGGAGGAGGCTAGTCAAACAGTTCGCTCTTCATAAGATGGCCGGCGCATTCGGAAATTCAAGCAAAATCTAGCCCATGACTTTGTCAAGCAGAACAAGACTCGGATTTCAAAGGACAATATGAGAAACTGAAACATGATTGGCCAGAATTTGTGAAGCAAAAGAAATCGGAGCAGTTCATTCAAATATCGAAAAAAATAAGGAAAATGCGGCTAAGAAGGAGTACAATCATGTTATGGGGCCAGGAGGGTATCGCATTTGGGTGCCTAGGTTGGAGAAGATGGAGAACGAGCTGAGGGCGCGAGGAATCCGTCCAGTGCGGAGGATGGGACCCAAGGGCCAAAAGCTGGTGGTACGGGCATGGGGAACGCTGAACCCGGAGACAGGGGAGTGTGTTTACAGGGCAAATTAATTAAACCCACCCAAGCCCTTATTGACACAATGAAGGATGCTCAACAGGGAAGATCAAGTTCAACAGAGAGAACGACGCTGACAAAAGCCCTCGGGAATCCTGAACACGGAGGACGTGTACGAGGCATGGGGCACATTCCGTGGAAAATAGGGTTCCCCGAGCGATGACCCGTCTGATTCTGAAGCCGTAAGAGAAAGATGGATCGGGAAGCAGATGTTGTGGCGCGGTTGGCATCGGAAATGGATGTGATGAAGAAAACCATGAGTGTACTAGTAGCGAAAGAGATGCAGCTCGGTGCAGCATGAAGATCATCCAGCGGATCTCGGAAGCCAGCAGCGGAGAAGCAGCGTGGCTTCCACGGAGGCCCCCACCGGCTGGTGCGGATGCACCGACGATCGAAATTACTGCACCGGAGTCTCGGTGGTCGAAATTACTGCACCGGAGCCTCCTCGCTACCCGTGGGCGATATAAAGGAGATGAAAGAATGTCATCAGATTATCCTATCGGGAACATGTCCATGAAGGTAGCCATCGGCAGTGCTTTACCATGTTTACAGAGCACTCCACCACAACAACCCCATTCAAGATGGCTATGCTCGTGTCACGGTGGAGGACATAGTCCAAGGGTTTGAGGACACAGAGATTGACATTGCTACACCAAGGGAGAAAAGACTTGGAGATGTCAGCGCCATTTCATTCTATGGCAAAAGAAGTTTATCAAGTTTCGAGCGAGGCGCCAAGGACAACAAGTCCACCCCCTCACGGTGGTGGTGGTGGCGGTGGCGGTGGTGGTGGTGGTGGTGGTGGTGGCGGTTCACCTACACCTCCGTCACGTCGGCCGCCGCCGCCCCGATCCTAACGTCCGGCGGGTGATCAGCCGCCGCCCCGATCCTCGTCCGGCGGGTGATCGACGCCGCCCCAATCCACCTCCGGCAAAGAGGCGAAGCAGTCTGGATTATTAACCGGACCCTTATGTACCTAAGACCACAAAGGTACCGGAGCCATCATCAAGCCTCTCCCCACAAGGCCTTGGGAACGTGGTGCCGAGGAAGTCGACGCTGCGCTGCTGCTGATTTGGAGAAATGGAAGGCGGACTGCAAGAAGAAAAGAGAGCCCGAGCCCAAGCCGGTATTTTCGATGAGCAAAAGAAGTGGGCTAAGTCATTTTGAGCACACCGTCCCAAGCCGCCAAGAATCTGCCTAACGACTATGCACGTGAACTTGCAGGCAGGCACTCATGTTCAAGGAGAACAAAGAGCGGAGAAGGCCGAAGTAAAAAAGCGGAAACAAGTTGCCCAGCTCGGGAACAAAGTAAACAATCGATTGCCCGCTTATAGTGGAAGCCTTCCGTCCGGATGCCCCGAGATCATACAAGCTGCGGCAGCACAGGATTGATATGAACGAGTGCGAGAGAACAAGCGGCCAACTTAGGTATTACTCTTCGTGAACTATTAGGCCTTGATGAGGCGCCAATGAAGGAGGTAGTAATTACATATGTCAAGAATGGGCCTCTCGTCGAGCTCTGCAGAAAAAGGATCTACCTCCACAAATGAAAGGTCTGCTGAAATGGTACAAGGGTTACATAAAAATAAAACGCCAAAGAATATATTTATGCGGAAGTTAGACATGAGCATCACTTCAAACATTACTATGTACAAATTGAACTGAGTGAATTGTTCCAGCTTTTCAATCTGCGCGAGCTCGACAAATCTATCATCGGTTTGCTACGTTACGTAAGTGATTTATTAATTTCTACCCCATCTCGTTCATATTGCCTGCACTATATATATGTCCTAACTATATTGTTGTGTCCGCTATTATACATGCAGAATGAAGATTAAGGAATGCAGAGTAAGGAACATCCATGATGTTGGGTTCATTGACCCACACATCGTTAATGGACATGTGTTGGGCGTCACCCACCGACGTGGAGGCAGACCTGTGGCAGTTTCTTACAAAGCAGGAACTCAAAAGTGATATTCTATTTCCTTACCATTTTGGGTGAGTGTTTCTGTCTTGAGCACATTCTCTTTGTTTACTCCATGCATGGTATGTGGCGGCTAATCGATGAGTTATGCATGACGTCTGTGCATGTATCGTGTCCGCAGGTTCCACCGGATTCTGCTAGTAATTAAAGTTAACACCTCGAAATGTCTCGTCCCACGACTCTCTGAATATGGATCCAAAGCTTTGGGGCGGCATGAGAAGAATGCTGCGAAGTAATTATTTTCATTCATTTGCGCTCTATATCGATCGGCCTATTTCGTTCATTTCCTAATATCAAGTAACTAATAACTCTCTTGTTCATTTAATTTTCTTTGCCTCGTAGGGTTTGGAGACGGTTCGTAGATACAAAGGTCGGTGAATTCAAAAAAGAGCTAGAATTCAAAAGGTCAAAGGCTAAGAATGCTGGGGATATTCAGCCACCGGAGACCAAGCTATGTGGATACTATGTTCGTGAGATGATCCGAGATACACCTCTGAGCGGGTTCCGAGTGATACCAATGCTCGGAGGAATAACCTCCGTGGATGCTTAGTCCGAAGCTCGCTTCCGACCACTTCAAGAGGAACTAGCTGGATGGTTCAGCAGGAAGTCCTCCATCCTAAAGGAGAACACTATTACGAGGACGTAGAACTTTATATGCATTAAATCATGTATGGAAACTTGTTCAAAATTGTATATGGTCATCCGATGATATTGAATATATATTGTATATTCCTCTTGAATTCTTTTGGTTCTAATTTCAAATTTATTTGAAATTGTACATTCATATGCATGTATGTAGTACCATAGAATATATTAAACTCCTTCAAAATTAAAATAAAGCACAAAAAAATAAAACAATACAAATTAAACAGAAAACAGGTTTAGGGGGGGCTAAAACCCTAAACACTGTGGCGGCCTTTAGTCGCGGTTGGCGAAGAACCGCGACTAAAGGTCCTCCGCCTGACGGTCACTTTGGCGTCCACGTGGACGGGCCGTTAGTCGCGGTTCTTAAGCAGCCGCGACTAAAGGTGGGGGCTTTAGTCGCTTATTTGGTCGCGGTTGCCCAACCGCGACTAATGGCAGTTGCGAACCGCGACCAAAGGCCTTTTTTCCACCAGTTAGTATGCTATTCAAGTAACCTGTTTGTCCTAGATAGTATTGAGGACGAAGGCAAAACTTATATGTGTGATCTGAGGATCTTCATGGTGATGCATGTGTTTGAAGTTGCTTCGCTTTGTACAAGCATTGAAAATAAGTCGTCCTGCAGTTACAATGTCTTGAACCCATGCACTTTTGCCTTCCGCTTTGTAGACCTATCGAATCCCAATCATATCCAACCAAGTTGGACATGACTACGGAATTTATCGTTCCTTGCTTTGAGTTATTTCATTCTGGTCTAAATGTTTATTACATTGTTTTGTTACCGGGTAGGATATGACAGCACCCGCAGGAATGTGGCAAGCCGCACTCCCTACCTAGTGTAGAGAGAGTTGTAGATTAAGATGGTAGTTTCTCATTTGTTGTTGATATATCTTTTTTGCCATCCCTTACATGCAGCCATTTGTCTAGAGATGTAGGTTCGCTTTTGTGGTGATGAGTTTCTCGGGGGGGGGGGGCTATGTGTAATTTGTTTTTTTTTTGTTCCTTGTGATCTGGAGACTCCTTTTTCTAAATGAAAATGGGGGTCCTGTGGCCCCTTTTATCAGAAAAAGACTATTAGAATCCTGAAAATTCTCTACTCCGTCCTTAACTAGAACCGGAACAAAATTCCTTCTAACATGATAGTTGGCTGCAAGGCGAAAGGAACGTGAGTTTTCACCCCGAATCGGCACCAATTGAGCTTGGATCTCTGCTTCCAGTAAATGGATTGCCATTTGAGCAAGGATTCTAACTTTCTTCTACCTCATTGATGTAATCAAGCACAATTTTATTATTGGAAATCAGTAATTGTGGGTTTCCTTTTCTGCTCGCCCATTGCCGCAGAGCTGCGCACAATCTTCTGAATTTAACACTAAACTTGGACGTGGTGGAGGTGATATAGCGGTGCCCTTGGGACCAACAATTAGCCATCAAAACTCTTGAGCCTCAGGAACGTGCATCAAGTGATTTTCGAGTCGGAATATCTTAGCCTTGGCCAAACGTGAGCGGACCGTCACACAAATTGGCACATGGTTTGGCATGACAAAGGTGACACACAATGTCGATGTAGTATCTGCAAAAGCCATGCTCCATTCTGCATTAATCAGCACCCTGTCTAGCTTAACCAAAGTGTGCTCCCTTCGCCTGTTAGACCAAGTAAACTGCTTGTTGACAATATTAATATCCATCATCCGGGGCCGTTGATCCAATCAATAAGCAGCCCCCCGGCATGGACAAATTAATTCGATCATTGATCTTCTCGAAATCATAATGGTACATGTTAAAACCACCCAAAAGAATCAACGGCCCATTAACTTGGGTAATGACATTGTTTATAGAGCCAAAGAAATCCGGTCGTAAAACATCATCACAAGGAGCATATACAGGCTGTGGTTAGAGTGAACCAATTATTATCTGATGCTGATGCAAATGCCATAGAAACATGAAAGTTCTCCTGCCCAATTAGAGTACCATGGACCAAAGAGACCCGTGCAACCTATGGAAAATATTGGAACCTAAATATTTCTTGTTATATTGATTTGGTCATCGTGGGTATTTATAGAATACATAGTGAGGGGAGAGACTTGGAGTATAAGACAAGACATGATATGTTTAAACTAATTCTATCTCTATCTCTCCTTTATCTCTAATTACATGTATGTACTTCTAACACAACCAAAATACCACTACACGTGTTATCAGCTGGTTGAAAGCAGAAATTGTCAAGGTAAGTTGGCATGAATTTCCTAAATTCAAAAATCCGTGATATCACTTAGTTTCATCTCTTGCAGGCACACAATTGCAGGTTTGCATGAGTTGATGGCATGTCGAACCAGACAATGCTTGTTAACATCCCCCAGCCCACGAACATTCCAATTAGCAAACTTCATGGGAGAAAGAACGCATGCACAAGAAACAGTAATAACCACGGAGAGAGGAAAAAGAAGAGACACAATGCAATAAGAAAGCAAACATGACATGCATCAATGTAGAGCTCGAGCCTACAACCCAAAAGGCGCTAGGCCATACTAATAAAGCGACTAGCAGAAGTACAGAACAAGACCAGAACCAAAGCTAAAACGGAGACCTGATTACCCGCGAGAACAGACAACAACACAAGACAGAGAGACGAAACAGAAGACGCCGCCGACAGGCTGGGAAGGGACAAACCCATGCAACAGCTCCAGTGCAATGAACACTCCACATCTCCTAATCGTTGAGGTCTAGTGCACGCGCGTAGGAAGTGGAGGCGGCAGAACGAGCTTCCCCCTCGAGCAGAATGTCAGAGGCACCGAGATCACAACAGTATGATAGCGCCTTGAGCTTGTCCCTCCAGATGGTCTTGGGCGTGCGCTTGAGCGGTAACTTGGTCAGCGAGGAGATGTCCTTGATCTTCTTGGCCCTCTTGCGAGGAGCGGCGGACGGGCCGGATGAGCGAGAAGACGAGGAGCCCGAAGCAGTGGATGCGGACAGCGACTCCTTGCGCTTGGCCGCTCGCTCCACCCATCTCACCCGCGGCCCATCCAGCAAATTCATCAGCCTCGCGCTGCGCCTAGGTGGCGCCTGCTCAAGTGCTGCCAGCTCTGACTGGGTCACAACAGCAACACGCATCTCCTCGTCCTTGCTGGCGGCGGGGTCATCAGCCACCAGCTCAGCCGGCGCGTCCACTGACGCCGATGAGTCGAGGATAACTGGGTTAGCCGCGGAGTTCACGACATCCATTGTTGCAGCTGTTGACGGTGTCGTCGGGAAAAGTGGTAGGAGCACCGGAGACGCCTTGCACTGGGAACTGGCGGGCCCTTTGGGCGGAACAAGACAGCCACAAGCGTAAGGAGCTACTGCCGCTGGCAGGGAGTAGAAAGAAGCAAGGGATGATGGCCCAGCTGCCGCCGGCATAGTGCAGGTTGGCGGCGAGGTAAGCCAAATCTGGCACTGAAGCTCGAGAAAAGCGGTGGAGGCGGCATAGCTATCCGAAGCAGTGGCAGTGGCAAGGGACAAGCTTGGGCCCACGTAGTTGAAGAGGCTCAGTGGCACATTAGGTTTTGGCGCAAAGCGGCAGTCAACAGAAGAGAGTAAAGGCAGCGTGCGGGTGCACATCGTCTCAGGAGCGAACGGATCATCCGAAAGACTTTTTGGCCAGAACTTGAAAAGAAGGGAGTTGCACCTCTGTCGGGATTGCTTGCCCATGGAAAGGTCGAAGACGGGGAAATAGCCGTCATCCAGCCTGCTGGCAGGGCCAACCGAGATGGCGCCATGGAAGACCCTGCCCAGGCTAAGCTCCAGCTTGAAGAAGAACTTGACGTGGTCTGGGTCAAAGTACGTGACCGCATGAGGCCGAGCCACGGGCGCGGCGACCAGCAGGCGCTTGAGGTGGCCGTCATTCTCCGAATCCGCGTCAAAGTCGGACACGTCCAGCATGCCCGTGACCACCGGGAGCTTGAACTTGGGCTTGGCAGAGAGCTTCAGCATGGCCATGAAGTCGTCGAAGGAGGCCAGGTGGGGGCGTTTGTAGGCGCGGAGCGCGCGCTCAGCGGCCGTAGTCAGCCCTTGCGATGATTTCCGGCAGGTGCGGCCCCTTGCAGGAGGGCTCCGCGGCGGCGAGTGAACACGTCCATCAAATGGATGGTGGCCTGAGCGTGGGGGGGCGGCAGGATTCCCAAGGGACCGAGCCACATCCCATATCTCATTGATGTAGACATCTGCATAGGCCGGGCCGGTGCCGTTGATCTTGTGAAATGATATGTGGTGGGGTATGTGCTGGAGCGCCTCCACCTTGGCCAGGACAAAGATGCCGGCGAAGTCCCGGCCATGCAGGCAAGCATGCTCGACGTTGATCAGGTCGGCGAAGCCCGAGACGCTGGCTGCCACGCCACGCCGGCTCCAGAGCTCAAGCGGCATTTTCTCCAGGGAGAGGCAAACAATGTGGCGGTAGGCGAAAGAGAAGGAGTTGCTCCGCGCATGGTGTGGCCGGATGTCAACCCGATGACGCCCCACGTCCACCGGGCTGGCCTGGAGGGCGCGCAACTGATCGGTCTCCCTCTGGAACACGACAAAGGCAGTGGCAACAGAGGAGCCGGCGAAGCGCACCGCCGTAATGCCCAAACGCTGGTGGAAGACGCGCTTGAGCCAAGGGAGGAAAACTGGCATGGCAGGAGTAATGTTGACGAGGCAGACCAGCGCGTTGTGATCCTGGACAAGTGGGTAGTGGACCTCGAGGTAGGTGGGACGACCACGGATCACAGGCTCCATGGCGGGAAGCGGGGTGGAAGTGAAAGGAACAATAGCTCAACAGCGATTCTCGTTGGAGGAAGAAGATGATGAAGAGGTGGGCGATGAAGATATTGTGAATGAACGGGAGGCCAGCCCCTTAGCTTTATAGACCGATTTGTGCAGGAGTGCCTCGTATGAACGACGAGCCTACAAGTCCAGTAGAACATGGGATCACGGCAGCCAACTCGCCTATGACGATACTAGGGCGCAGGAGGATAACGATGCTGCTTAAACAGCGCGTGTTGAATCATACGTCGAGCCGATGCCATGACAGGCCCAGCAACAGGACACAACAAACTAACCAGTACCACCTGCCAAGCTCCCCGGAGCCAAAGACGGCACCCGTCTAATCCGCCATTAGCGTCAGATCCCAACCCGTAAGCACGTTGGTGTGAGACATTACGGACTCCTGTCGGATGATCATCAAGCAGCCGCAAATTAACAGTGGATGGGAACTTGCTATTCTCGATCGTCGGCAGGGAGCGAGGCGGTCGCTAGCTAAGGTAGCTTGATAAGGTTAGCTGCTGGTTCCTTTCCAGCAGACCAAGCAAGTTAGCGTGGGTGGTGGATCATCCCCTTCATCGATCCGCTGGTGGATTCGCTCAATCTCGTACTATCGCATGTGCTCGAGATGGAGACTTCAGTCCAATGCAAATCCAGCACCGCGCCGCATCGGGACTTCCTAGCTACTATCTCTAGCGATTGTATGGTTCTCCTTCAGCTCTCTTGGGCCGGGTACATCTATAGCGATTGTATGGCCAGCTTGTTGGTTCTTCTCCTTCAGCAGTTGGCTTACACTTTGTAATAAACGCTATGTTGTCTGTATCCTGCTACGAAAAGCTATCCAGCCCGAACGTTGCTTGAACTTACGGAGCACATAGGATTGTTTATATCCTGGACTGCATAAGTCTCGTCAATCAAAAGACCGTGAAAAAGTCATACTCATATACACTCATTCCTATATACTCCCCTCCGTCTCAAAATAAATGACTCAACTTTATACTAACTTTATTGTAAAGTTAGTACAAAGTCGAGTCACTTATTTTGAGATGGAGGAAGTATGAAGGAAAGTATACACGCATACTTTACCCAGGTGAGCACCTCCGAGATACTTAGCAGACACAACATCTTGTAATTGATGAAATCAAGGAACATCACCTCTCACTAAATGAACACTGTCTAAAATAAATATAGAAAAATGCGACCATCAGTGCCAAGTCTTGAACTTAAACCCTGATGGCTTGGTTCCATCATAAGTAACCTAACCATTTGAGCTATGCTCAGTATGGAGGAACGTCGTACCCATCCTGGGCGACGGTTGCATGTTTATATAGCCAGGTCGCGACCTCCTGGTATAGCGTACAAGTTGGTTCAGATTACAACTTGGAGAAGAAGAGATAAGAGAGGTTACAAAGATAAAACGCATATGAGCTAGATCCTAGTCTATCTTCGGTTGGAGTCCTTGGCGATGGTTATCTTCAGAACTCTGAACCTCTGTCATGTACAGCACTAGGCGTTGCCATATTACGTTCAACATCCTCCCTTAATCACAACTTGGTCAAGTTGAGATTACGCTTGAACTCTTCAAAATTTTGTGTGGGCAAAGCTTTGGTGAATCCATCTGCAACCTGATCACGAGAATGAATAAACCGAATTTCCAACTGCTTGTTTGCAACTCGTTCTCTAACAAAGTGGAAATCAATCTCAATATGTTTTGTCCTTGCATGAAACACAGGGTTAGCAGATAGGTAAGTAGCACCAAGATTATCACACCATAAACATGGAGCTTGGGTAGTCTTCACACCAAGCTCTCGTAGCATGGACTGGACCCAAATAATTTCAGTTGTGGCATTGGCCAAAGCCTTATACTCAGCTTCAGTACTGGATCTTGATACAGTGGCTTGTTTCTTTGCACACCATGATATTAAGTTTGGACC
This sequence comes from Aegilops longissima, assembly GCA_021605205.1. NCBI lineage: Eukaryota > Viridiplantae > Streptophyta > Magnoliopsida > Poales > Poaceae > Aegilops > Aegilops longissima. Next base: position 211,595,358 of record CM038682.1, on the reverse strand, counting down.
AAAGAATACTGCAAAACCACCAGTAGATCGTCTATCATCTAAACACCCTGCCCAGTCAGAATCAGAGAATGCACTAACAAGTGTAGATGAAGACTTGTTGAAAGTGAGGCCTAGATTAACTGTGTCCTTCACATATCTCACTATGCGTTTAGCAGCTGTCCAATGAGTTATAGTGGGTGCATGAAGAAACTGACAAACCTTGTTTACTGCAAATGAAAGATCAGGTCTTGTCAGGGTCAGATACTGAAGTGCACCTACCAAGCTCCTGTACCTGGTACTGTCATCTTGGCCCAAGGGCTTTCCTTCTGTAAGTGACAATTTTTCTATGCTGGACAGTGGAGTTGGTGAGGACTTACATCCTTGTAACCCAACTCTTCTTACCAGATCAGTAGCATACTTTTCCTGAGAAAGATGAAGACTATTTCCTTGTTTCTTGACTTCAATCCCTAGAAAGAAATGCAAGTCACCCAGATCCTTGAGAGCAAACTCAGCATTTAAATCCTTCAACAGTCCTGATATAGCCTCATTAGATGAGCTTGTGACAATAATATCATCAACATATATAAGAACGAATATTGTTGTTTTCAACTTGTTGTAAATAAACAAGGATGTGTCAGACTTAGAAGGAACAAAACCAAGAGTTTGCAATTTGTGACTTAATCTGGAATACCATGCCCTAGGAGCTTGTTTGAGTCCGTATAATGCTTTATCAAGCTTGCACACATGGAACGGCTTATTCTTGTTTTCAAAACCAGGAGGTTGTTTCATATATACTTCCTCTTCCTGAACACCGTGAAGAAACGCATTCTTGACATCTAGCTGGCGAAGGCTCCATCCCCTGGAAACAGCAATAGAGAGCACAAGACGAATAGTTGCAGCTTTAACGACTGGACTAAAAGTGTCCTCATAGTCTATACCGTACCGTTGTTTAAAACCCTTTGCAACTAGTCTGGCTTTGTAGCGATCAATGGTTCCATCAGCCTTCTTTTTAATTCTAAATACCCACTTGCAATCAATCAAATTTTTACCGTGCCGTGGCGGAACCAGATGCCATGTTTTGTTTTTGAGAAGTGCCATGTGTTCTTCCTCCATGGCTGCCTTCCAATTTTTGTCGCTGAGTGCCTCGCCAAGAGTACTTTGTTCATCTGTGGAGCACATTAAACTGAACTTTGTCAATTGTTTGTAATTAATTGGTTTTATTACCCCTTTTTGGAGACGTGTCCGTGGAGCAGCAGCAGGTGGTGATGCAGAAAATCCTGGGACGGCGGCGTCAGAAAATCCCGTGAGAATCCCCGCCTCGCTGCGCGCAGGATCCTCTGCACCAACGCGATTTGGAGACGTGGCGGAATCAGGCGCAGAGAATCTTGTGTCGTGGGAGACATCCAGCGCAGACTCATCATGGTGCAATGATGAGGCGAATCCAGGCGGGCCCGCGCCGGATCGCGCGCCAGCGGCAGGCGCTGACAGGGCCGGATCTGCGGTGGGATCAGCGCCAACACCTGGCTCCTGGCGCTCCCCGCCTGTCGGCTGGCGGCGTATGTAGTGGCGGGGCCCATCATGGGCCCAGCGGATCTCGGGCTGCCGCGTGGGGGCATCCGAGTGGTGGAGGCGGGCCGAATCGCCCTGGCCCGTGGCGAGGCACCGAGTGGCAGGCGCGGAGCCGCTGCTCGGCTGGCTGGCGGGCGACGCGGGTTTCCGCGCGGCGCTGCTCCCGGGCGACCCTGATCCCGAGGAGGATCCGTTGTCAGGCTGCGGTGGAGCTGATCCCGAGGAGGATTTGTCCCCCAGCCCTGGACACATAAAATATGGCGTTGTAGGCAGATTTTCTTCGCCATTTTGAACGTGTCCTGCACCGTTTTCTGCGCTGTTCTCATCTGCATCATCATAGAACTCATGCACGTGGTTGTGAACATTAGTCAATATTGGATCACTACAATCATTATCCCCATGAGAGATGCCGGTAAGACTAGAGGGTAGAAGAAGAATTTCTTTGCGAAGTAGTGCCCCGGCATTTGGGTGGAGTTCAGAGAAAGGAAATTTTGTCTCATCAAAAATGACATCGCGAGAGATATAAACTCAACCAGTGGAGATGTCAAGGCACTTAACGCCCTTGTGTTGGGCACTGTAGCCAAGAAAAGCACATTGCTTGGAGCGAAACATGAGCTTACGAGTGTTATATGGGCGGAGATTTGGCCAGCAAGCACAACCAAACACACGAAGAGTTGTGTAGTCGGGTTTGATGTGGAGAAGACGCTCAATAGGAGTTTCATAGTTGATGACACGGCTAGGGAGCATATTTATGATATGCACCGCAGCAAGAAAAGCCTCGTTCCAAAACTTGAGGGGCATGGAGGCGCCGGCTAGTAAGGCAAGACCGACTTCAACGATGTGTCTGTGTTTGCGTTCAGCAGATCCATTCTGTTGATGGGCGTGAGGACATGACACGTGATGAGAGATGCCAATTTTCTGAAAGAACGAGTTTAACTTCTCGTACTCCCCTCCCCAATCAGATTGGAGAGCCAGGATTTTGCAATCAAATTGGCGCTCAACAAGAGCTTGAAAATTCAGAAACACTTGAAACACATCCGACCTTTTTTTGAGAAGGTAAATCCATGAAAACTTGCTATAGTCATCTATGAAACTCACATAATATGTGTGTCTACCAACAGAGGAGGGAGCAGGCCCCCACACATCAGAGAAAACAAGTTGTAGAGGCTTGGTAGAAACACTGGTAGAAGTTGGATAAGGTAGCTGATGGCTTTTAGCCTTTTGACAAGAATCACAAATTTTCTCAACATCACGCTCTCCAACATACGGGAGCTTATTTTTCTTAAGTAATCTCTCAACTAAGGAAAAAGATGCATGTCCTAAACGATCGTGCCATCGTGTTGAAGACACTTTGGTGGCACTAAAAACTTGTTTATTGAACCTTCTAATTTCCGGAATCAAGGGGTAAAGCCCACGAACGCATCTACCTCGGTATAGCACCTTCTTCGTTGCCTGATCCTTGATCAAAAAAAAATAAGGGTGAAACTCAAGAAAGACATGATTGTCAATGGCAATGCGATGAACGGAAAGAAGGCTTTTTGAAGCACTAGGGACATGCAAAATTTTCCTAAGATGAATTTTTCGATGAGGGGTTTTAACAATTGAGTGACCAACATGACTAATTTTCATACCTTCTCCACTTGCTGTGTGGATGTGATCTTTGCCACGGTACTTGTCGCGCATGGTCACCTTCTCCAGCTCACCGGTGATGTGGTTTGTGGCACCGCTGTCGACGTACCAATTTGTGTCGACGCCGTAGGAGCCATCAGCAGCTCCGGCCACCTTCTCATCTTGTGAGGATTCATCTTCGTCTTCTTCAAAACGGTACCAACAGTCTTTTGCCGAGTGTCCCGGCTTGCCACAGATTTGGCACCTGATTGCATCAGGGCGTGATCTGTTGTTGAAGGAGTTGCCGCGCCGGCCTCGATTGTTGGAGGAGAAAGGCCGGCCGCCGCGTGTGTTGTTGGCGCCGCTGCTGTTTCCGTTGCCGGAGCCCCGGCCCTTGCCACTCCGAGGTGGGCCGCGGTAGCGGGAGCCTCCGCCCCGGCCGCGCGTGGCAGCGTTCGCTGACGACTTGAAGCCGCCCGCCGTGCCTGCTCCCTGGAACATAGCCACCCGCTGGTCGAAGTTGCTCATCTGCCCGAACAGCTCGTCGAGAGTGACTGGGGTGGTGCGGGCGTCGAGGGCGGACACCAAGGGCTGGTACTCCATGTCAAGCGCGTTGAGGATATAAGAGATTAACTCATCATCCTTCAACGGCTTGCCAGCCGCGGCGAGCTCGTCGGCGAGTCCCCGCATGTGCGCGAAGAAGGTGGCCACCGATTGCGTTCCTTTCTGCGCATTGGTGAGGGCGGCGCGGATGTTGTTGACACGGGACAACTGTTGGGGAACGTAGTAATTTCAAAAATTTTCCTACGATCACGCAAGACCATGGTGATGGCATAGCAACGAGAGGGAAGAGTGTCCGTCCACGTACCCTCGTAGACCGAAAGCGGAAGCGTTATAACAACGCGGTTGATGTAGTCGTACGTCTCCACGATCCGACCGATCCAAGCACCGAACGTCGGCACCTCCGAAGTTACGCACACGTTCAGCTCGATGGCGATCCCGGACTCGATCCAAAGAAAGTGTCGGGATGAGTTCCGTCAACCTGACGGCGTGGTGGCGGTGATGATGCTCCACCGACGCAGGGCTTCGCCTAAGCTCATGACGATATGACTTCTCCGCGCAGGGCTTTGCCTAAGCTCATGACGATATGACCGAAGTGGAATATGGTGGAAGGGGCACCGACACGGCTAAGGAAAGATCCGTAGATCAACTTGTGTGTCTTGGGGTGCCCCTGCCCCAGATATAAAGGAGACAAGGGGAGGTGGCGGCCCTAGAGGCGCACAGGGGAGGAGTCCTACTCCCACCGGAGTAGGACTCCCCCTTCCTAGTTGGAGTAGGATTGGGGAGGAAAAGGAGGAAGGCGCGCCCCCTCTCCTTGTCCTATTCGGACTGGAAGGGGAGGGGGCGCAGCCCACCTGGCCAGCCCTTCTCCTTCTCCCTCAAGGCCCATGAGGGCCCATATACCCCACGGGGGGTTCCGGTAACCCCCCGGTGTTCCGGTATTATCCTGTTTTCATTCGGAACCATTCAAGTCCAAACATAGGCTTCAATATATCAATCTTTATGTCTCGACCATTTGAGACTCCTCGTCATGTCCGTGATCACATCCGGGACTCGAACAACCTTGATGCATCAATACTTATAAACTCATTATGAACTGTCATCGAAACGTTAAGCGTGCGGACCCTACGGGTTCGAGAACTATGTAGACATGACCTAGAACCATTCTCGGTCAATAACCAATAGCGGAACCTGGATGCCCATATTGGTTCCTACATATTCTCTGAAGATCTTTATCGGTCAAACCGCATAACGACATCGTTGTTCCCTTTGTCATCGGTATGTTACTTACCCGAGATTTGATGTCGGTATCAATACCTAGTTCAATCTCGTTACGGTAAGTCTCTTTACTCGTTCCGTAATACATCATCTCACAACTAACTCATTAGTTGTAATGCTTGCAAGGCTTTAGGTGATGTGTATTACCGAGAAGGCCTAGAGATACCTCTCCGACGATCGGAGTGACAAAACCTAATCTCGAAATCGCCAACCCAACAAGTACCTTTGGTGACACCTGTAGTACTCCTTTATAATCACCCGATTCGTTGTGACGTTTGGTAGTACCAAAGTGTTCCTCCGTAAACGGAGTTGCATAATCTCATAGTTACAGGAACATGTATGGGTCATGAAGAAAGCATTAACATACTAAGCGATCAAGTGTTAAGCTAACGGAACGGGTCATGTCAATCAGATCATTCAACCAATGATGTGACCTTGTTAATCAAATAACAACTCCTTGTTCATGGTTAGGAAACATAACCATCTTTGATTAACAAGCTAGTCAAGTAGAGGCATACTAGTGACATCTTGTTTGTCTATATATTCACACATGTATTATGTTTCCGGTTAATACAATTCTAGCATGAATAATAAACATTTATCATGATATAAGGAAATAAATAATAACTTTATTATTGCCTCTAGGGCATATTTCCTTGAGTCTCCCACTTGCACTAGAGTCAATAATCTAGATTACAAAGTAATGATCCTTACACCCATGGAGTCTTGGTGCTGATCATGTTTTGCTCGTGGAAGAGGCTTAGTCAGCGGGTCTGCAACATTCAGATCCGTATGTATTTTGCAAATCTCTATGTCTCCCACTTGGACTTGGTCCCAATGGAATTGAAGCGTCTCTTGATGTGCTTGGTCCTCTTGTGAAATCTGGATTCCTTTGCCAAGGCAATTGCACCAAGATTGTCACGGAAGATCTTCATCGGTCCCGATGCACTAGGTATGACACCTAGATCGAAATGAACTCTTTCATCCAGACTCCTTCATTCGCTGCTTCCAAGCAGCTATGTACTCCGCTTCACATGTAGATCCCGCCACGGCGCTTTGTTTAGAACTGCACCAACCGACAGCTCCACCGTTTAATAAAAACACGTATCCGGTCTGCGATTTAGAATCGTCCGGATCGGTGTCAAAGCTTACATCGGCGTAACCATTTACGACTAGCTCTTTGTCACCTCCATATCGAGAAACATATCCTTAGTCCTTTTCGGTATTTCAGGGATGTTCTTGACCGCTGTCGATGATCCACTCTGGATTACTTTGGTACCTTCCCGCCAAGCTTACAGCTAAGCATCGTCGGTCTGGTACACAGCATTGCATACATGATAGAGCCTATGGCTGAAGCATAGGAACATCTTTCATTTTCTCTCTATCTTCTGCTGTGGTCGGGCATTGAGTCGACTCAATCTTACACCTTATGTCTGGTAAAAACCTTTCTTTGCTGATCCATTTTGAACTTCTTCAAAACTTTATCAAGGTATGTGCTTTGCGAAAGTCAATTAAGCGTCTTGATCTATCTCTATAGATCTTGATGCCCAATATGTAAGCAGCTTCACCGAGGTCTTTCATTGAAAAACTTTTATTCAAGTATCCTTTTATGCTATCCAGAAATTCTATATCATTTCCAATCAATAATATGTCGTCCACATATAATATTAGAAATGCTCTGAGCTCCCACTCACTTTCTTGTAAATACAGGCTTCTCCAAAAGTCTGTACAAACCCATATGCTTTGATCACACTATCAAAGCGTTTATTCCAACTCCGAGAGGCTTGCACCGACCATAAATTGATCGTTGGAGCTTGCACACTTTGTTAGCACCCTTTGGATCGACAAAACCTTCTGGTTGCATCATATACAACTCTTCTTCTAGAAATCCATTCAAGAATGCGGTTTTACATCCATTTGCCAAATTTCATAATCATAAAATGCGGCAATTGCTAACATGATTCGACAGACTTAAGCATCGCTACGGGTGAGAAAGTCTCATCGTAGTCAACCCCTTGAACTTGTCGAAAACCTTTTGCAACAAGTCGAGCTTTGTAGACAGTTACATTACCATCGGCGTCAGTCTTCTTCTTAAAGATCCATTTATTTTCAATGGCTTGCCGATCATCGGGCAAGTCAACCAAAGTCCATACTTTGTTCTCATACATGGATCCCATCTCAGATTTCATGGCTTCCAGCCATTTTGCGAATCTGGGCTCACCATCGCTTCTTCATAGTTCGTAGGTTCGCCATGGTCAAGTAACATGACTTCGAATAGGATTACCGTACCACTCAGTGCGTATTTTACTCTGGTTGACCTCGAGGTTCAGAGTAACTTGATCTCAAGCTTCATGATCATCATCATTAGTTTCCTCACTAATTGGTGTGGTTGTCACAGAACCATTTCTTGTGATGAACCACTTTCCAATAAGGGAGTAGATACTGATTATCTCATCAAGTTCTACTTTCCTCCCACTCACTTCTTTCGAGAGAAACTCCTTCTCTAGAAAGGATCCGAATTTAGCAACGAAAATCTTGCCTTCAGATCTGTGATAGAAGGTGTACCCAACAGTCTCCTTTGGGTATCCTATGAAGACACATTTTTCCGATTTGGGTTCGAGCTTATCTGGTTGAAGTTTCTTCACATAAGCATCGCAGCCCCAAACTTTAAGAAACGACAACTTTGGTTTCTTGCCAAACCATAGTTCATAAGGCGTCGTCTCAGCGGATTTTGACGGTGTCCTATTCAACGTGAATGCGGCCGTCTCTAAAGCATAACCCCAAAATGATAGTGGTAAATCGAAATAGACATCATAGATCGCACCATATCTAGTAAAATACGATTACGACGTTCGGACACACCATTTCTCTGTGGTGTTCGGGTGGCGTGAGTTGCTAAACTATCCCACAATTTTTCAAATGTAAACCAAACTCGTAACTCAAATATTCTCCTCCACGATCAGATCGTAGAAATTTAATTTTCTTGTTACGATGATTTTCCACTTCACTCTGAAATTCTTTGAACTTTTCAAAAGTTTCAGATTTGTGTTTCATTAAGTAGATATACCCATATCTGCTCAAATCATCTGTGAAGGTGAGAAAATAACGATACCCGCCAAGGTGCCTCAACATTCATTGGACCACAAACATCGGTATGTATGATTTCCAACAAATCAGTTGCACGCTCCATAGTTCGGAGAACGGCGTTTTGTCATCTTGCCCATGAGGCACGGTTCATAAGTACCAAGTGATTCATAATCAAGTGATTCCGAAGTCCATCGGTATGGAGTTTCTTCATGCGTTTTACACCGATATGACCTAAACGGCAATGCCACAAATAAGTTGCACTATCATTATCAACTCTGCATCTTTTGGCTTCAACATTATGAATATGTGTATCACTACTGTCGAGATTCAACAAGAATAGACCATTCTTCAAGGGTGCATGACCATAAAAGATATTATTCATATAAATAGAACAACCATTATTCTCTGTTTTAAATGAATAACCGTCTCGCAATAAACAAGATCCAGATATAATGTTCATGCTCAACGCTGGCACCAAATAACAATTATTTAGGTCTAAAACTAATCCCGAAGGTAGATGTAGAGATAACGTGCCGACCGCGATCACATTGACTTTGGAACCATTTCCCACGCGCATCGTCACCTCGTCCTTTGCCGATGCTCGTTTATTCCGTAGTCCTGTTTGAGTTGCAAATATTAGCAACGGAACCAGTATCAAATACCAGTGCTACTACGAGCTCTAGTAAGGTACACATCAATAACATGTATATCATATATACCTTTGTTCACCTTGCCATCCTTTTTATCCGCCAAATACTTGGGGCAGTTCCGCTTCCGATGTCCGGTCTGCTTGCAGTAAAACACTCGATTTCAGGCTTAGGTCCGACTTGGGTTTCTTCTCTTGATCAGCAACTTTCTTGCTGTTCTTTTGAAGTTTCCTTCTTCTTCCCTTTGCCCTTTTCTTGAAACTAGTGGTCTTGTTGACCATCAACACTTGATGCTCTTTCTTGATTTCTACCTCCGCAGCTTTTAGCATCGCGAAGAGCTCGGGAATTGTCTTAGTCATCCCTTGCATATTATAGTTCATCACGAAGCTCTTGTAGCTTGGTGGCGTGATTGGAGAATTCATCAATGACACTATCATCCGGAAGATTAACTCCCAGCTGAATTAAGTGATTGTTATACCCAGACATTTTGAGTATGTGCTCACCGATGTAACTATTCTCCTCCATCTTGCAGCTATAGAACTTATTGGAGACTTCATATCTCTCAATCCGGGCATTTGCTTGAAATATTAACTTCAACTCCTGGAACATCTCATATGCTCCATGACGTTCAAAACGTCGTTGAAGACCCGGTTCTAAGCCGTAAAGCATGGCACACTGAACTATAGAGTAGTCATCAGCTCGCTTTGCGGACGTTCATAACTTCGGCTCAAGATCTGCAGCAGGCCTGTCACCCAGCGGTGCTTCCAGGACGTAATTTTTCTGTGCAGCAATGAGGATAATCCTCAAGTTACGGACCCAGTCCGTGTAATTGCTACCATCATCTTTCAACTTTGCTTTCTCAAGGAACGCATTAAAATTCAACGGAACAACAGCACGAGCCATCTATCTACAGTAAACATAGACAAGCAAAATACTATCAGGTACTAAGTTCATGATAAATTTTAAGTTTCAATTAATCATATTAAAGAACTCCCACTTAGACAGACATCTCTCTAGTCATCTAAGTGATCACGTGATCCATTTAACTAAACCGTGTCCGATCATCACGTGAGACGGAATAGTTTCAACGGTGAACATCACTATGTTGATCATATCAATTATATGATTCACGTTCGACCTTTCGGTCTCCGTGTTCCGAGGCCATATCTGTTATATGCTAGGCTCGTCAAGTTTAACCTGAGTATTCGCGTGTGCAACTGTTTTGCACCGTTGTAGATGGACGTAGAACTTATCACACCCGATCATCACGTGGTGTCCGGGTACTACGAACTTTGGCAGCGGTGCATACTCGAGGAGAACACTTCTTGATAATTTTAGTGAGAGATCATCTTATAATGCTACCGTCAATCAAAGCAAGATAAGATGCATAAAGGATAAACATCACATGCAATCAATATAAGTGATATGATATGGTCATCATCATCTTGTGCTTGTGATCTCCATCGCCAAGCACCGTCATGATCACCATCGTCACCGCGCGACACCTTGATCTCCATCGTAGCATCGTTGTCGTCTAGCCAACTATTGCTTCTCGACTATCGCTACTCCTTAGTGATGAAGTAAAGCAATTACATGGCGTTGCATTTCATACAATAAGCGACAACCATATGGCTCCTGCCATTGCCGATAACTTCGGTTACAAAACATGATCATCTCATACAATAAAATATAGCATCACGTCTTGACCATATCACATCACAACATGCCCTGCAAAAACAAGTTAGGCGTCCTCTACTTTGTTGTTGCAAGTTTTACGTGGCTGCTACGGGCTGAGCAAGAACCGTTCTTACCTACGCATCAAAACCACAACGATACTTCGTCAAATAGACTCCGTTTAACCTTCTCAAGGACCGGCGTAGCCACACTCAGTTCAACTAAAGTGAGAGAGACAGACACCGCCGGTCACCTTTAAGCAACGAGTGCTCGGGCGGTGAAACCAGTCTCGCGTAAGCGTCTGCGTAATGTCGGTCCGGGCGCTTCATCTCACAATACCGCTGAACCAAAGTATGACATGCTGGTAGGCAGTATGACTTGTATCGCCCACAACTCACTTGTGTTCTACTCGTGCATATGACATCAACGCATAAAACCTGGCTCGGATGCCACTTTGTTGGGGAACGTAGTAATTTCAAAATTTTCCTACGATCACGCAAGACCATGGTGATGGCATAGCAACGAGAGGAAGAGTGTCCGTCCACGTACCCTCGTAGACCGAAAGCGGAAGCGTTATAACAACGCGGTTGATGTAGTCGTACGTCTCCACGATCCGACCGATCCAAGCACCGAACGTCACGGCACCTCCGAGTTACGCACACGTTCAGCTCGATGGCGATCCCGGACTCCGATCCAGCAAAGTGTCGGGATGAGTTCCGTCAACCGACGGCGTGGTGGCGGTGATGATGCTCCACCGACGCAGGGCTTCGCCTAAGCTCCGCGACGATATGACTTCTCCAGCGCAGGCTTTGCCTAAGCTCATGACGATATGACCGAAGTGGAATATGGTGGAAGGGGCACCGCACACGGCTAAGGAAAGATCCGTAGATCAACTTGTGTGTCTTGGGGTGCCCCTGCCCCAGATATAAAGGAGACAAGGGGAGGTGGCGGCCCTAGAGGGCGCGACCGGGAGGAGTCCTACTCCCACCGAGTAGGACTCCCCCTTCCTAGTTGGAGTAGGATTGGGGAGGGAAAAGGAGGAAGGCGCCGCCCCCTCTCCTTGTCCTATTCGGACTGGAAGGGGAGGGGGCGCAGCCCACCCGCCAGCCCTTCTCCTTCTCCCTCAAGGCCCATGAGGGCCCATATACCCCGGGGTTCCGTAACCCCGGTGTTCCAGATATCCTGTTTTCATTCGGAACCATTCAAGTCCAAACATAGGCTTCAATATATCAATCTTTATGTCTCGACCATTTCGAGACTCCTCGTCATGTCCGTGATCACATCCGGACTCGAACAACCTTGATGCATCAATACTTATAAACTCATTATGAACTGTCATCGAAGCGTTAAGCGTGCGGACCCTACGGGTTCGAGAACTATGTAGACATGACCTAGAACCATTCTCGGTCAATAACCAATAGCGGAACCTGGATGCCCATATTGGTTCCTACATATTCTACGAAGATCTTTATCGGTCAAACCGCATAACGACATACGTTGTTCCTTTGTCATCGGTATGTTACTTACCCGAGATTTGATCGTCGGTATCAATACCTAGTTCAATCTCGTTACCGTAAGTCTCTTTACTCGTTCCGTAATACATCATCTCACAACTAACTCATTAGTTGTAATGCTTGCAAGGCTTTAGGTGATGTGTATTACCGAGAAGGCCTAGAGATACCTCTCCGACGATCGGAGTGACAAAACCTAATCTCAAATCGCCAACCCAACAAGTACCTTTGGTGACACCTGTAGTACTCCTTTATAATCACCCGATTCGTTGTGACGTTTGGTAGTACCAAAGTGTTCCTCCGTAAACGGGAGTTGCATAATCTCATAGTTACAGGAACATGTATGGGTCATGAAGAAAGCATTAACATACTAAACGATCAAGTGTTAAGCTAACGGAACGGGTCATGTCAATCAGATCATTCAACCAATGATGTGACCTTGTTAATCAAATAACAACTCCTTGTTCATGGTTAGGAAACATAACCATCTTTGATTAACAAGCTAGTCAAGTAGAGGCATACTAGTGACATACTGTTTGTCTATATATTCACACATGTATTATGTTTCCGGTTAATACAATTCTAGCATGAATAATAAACATTTATCATGATATAAGGAAATAAATAATAACTTTATTATTGCCTCTAGGGCATATTTCCTTCAACAACGACGTTGACGAGAACATGCTCGCCAGCGCCGTCCAGAGTTCGCGTGCGTGCGCGATGGAGGTGACCTGCACTAGCACCTCTTTGGATAGGTTATTCAAGAGATAACCAAGTACCTGCTGATCCTCTCGGAACAAGACGGCATGAAGTGGGTTGGGGATGGTTGCCTCCTTTCCATCCTTGTCCTTGCTGACGACGAACTCGGCCGGCTCCGCCATGCTTCCGTCGACGTACCCGAAGACTCCAGCTCCCCTCAGCTGCGGCGTGATCTGAGTGCGCCAAAGCACATAGTTGGTGCGGGTAAGGCGCTCGGTGATCTGGCCGGAGAGAGGGGAGGAGGTGGCGGCGGATGAGGCCATGGCAGGAAGCTTCGGTGGAAGGAGGAGAACTAGATGGGAAGAGTTAGGCTCTGTATACCATATGGAGGAACGTCGTACCCATCCTGGGCGACGGTTGCATGTTTATATAGCCAGGTCGCGACCTCCTGGTATAGCGTACAAGTTGGTTCAGATTACAACTTGGAGAAGAAGAGATAAGAGAGGTTACAAAGATAAAACGCATATGAGCTAGATCCAAGTCTATCTTCGGTTGGAGTCCTTGGCGATGGTTATCTTCAGAACTCTGAACCTCTGTCACGTACAGCACTAGGCGTTGCCATATTACGTTCAACACTCAGTTCATTGATTTTTCTCAACTTAGCAAAACCTGCACACGTAGGTTGCATCACTGCACATCCCAAGAACCATAGGTTGCGCTCATATTTGAAGACAAATGAATACCGACACATCTTCATCGCAATACATGTGAAATCCATTGCGCATCATATTAACTTGCTTAAAAATAATCGAGAGTTCTAAAAAACCAGTGAACGAACCAATTAGTAAAAAAAACATATTATTAATCAGGAGGTTAATATTAACATGGTTAAGCCTATGGAGGTTAGTGGATATGTTTGTCCTTGAAGACTTGAAGTTTGCCAAATGCAACCATGATTGCGGCTCGGGAAGTGATGGTGCAGAGACTCCTCTCGCTCCTGTCAGCCTCAACCTGGCCGCATCCAGAACCACACACTCCTCTTCCTGCGGACAGTGACACCTGGCCGGGAGTAGATGGAAACGAGCAACCAAGAGGTGGAGAGAGCGCGGTTAGGGGAGCTGTGACCGGGGATGGAGGAAAACCACTTAAGTCACCTTCTGCCAAATATAAGCCACCTTTCACCAAATGAAATTCACATTCCGCCAAATGAAAGCCACTATACGCGAAATACAAGTCACTAAGCCGCTTTCCACCAAATAGCATCCTCTTTCGCCACAACACGACACGCCGTAGTAGGATACGGGGCAACTTCTGGTTGGCCAGGTGGACGTCAGGAATCCCACAAACGTCCCATGAATTTGCATCTGGTTTGCTGGATTTCAAAAAGCGGACGCGTCCGCGCACATATACAGGTTCAAGTTAGATGGCAAATTACTGCAAAATATGTATGGACAGCTCGGTCCGGACATTTGCCGGCGGTTTAAGGGTCTGCGTTGGAGATGACCTTGTTTATGTAGTAAGGTCCAACAACAACACAGGCCGTCCGAAGTACTAGATCGTGTGCAATGAGAGGAAGAGGGTGAATATGATAAAGAAGCTAAAGAAGGATGGACGAGAAGTATTGGAGGGGCAAGAGGAGATTTTTCGACAAAGGGTGTTTTTTATTGACTTAAAATCAGCATCAAGCGATACAATTATAATGAATACACATTCGGCCTCTGCATAACTAGGATGCACACAACCAACACTAACACACACACACGCAAAGTATCACGTCGGCAAATAGCAGAGTCATTCAGGACCGAAGCTATGCCTAGGCGAAGGGGAAAAAGAAAAAAAATCCGAAAGAGGTAAATAGCAAAGGGGTAAGAGGAGATAGGAAACCGTATAACTAACAACTACAAAAGTTAATGTCTTCTGCAGGTATCGCCAACGAGAAGGTGCTATCACATATGGACACCTCGGTCACACATGAAATGAACCCTCACTTGACCCGTGAATTCATGTTGATTTGGACCTTGCATAACATTAATCCGCATGATGCTTTAGCTTCTTTATCACATTTTGTCAGTTGGGTTTGCATGCAAACAAATTTTTTGCTTGACGAAAGGTTGATGTTGGCCTATAAACACAAATTAATAAATGTGGTACTATCTGATTATGGAGTCTAGGCTCTATCTATCTTGGAGGGTGGGGTACATGCTTTTGACAGCCACGTGCTCAAGTGTCTTCAACAAAAAGCAAATGATATGAAGAGAAAAGGCAGACCAGTCCTAAAATGATGTTGTAATTAATGGGTCTTTATCGGGTTGATCATCAATGTTTAAACAGTGATTTGGCATGTTTTCGTTTCCAGCAGTACCAAAACTGGTGAGAGGTATGAACGATGGTTTGATTTGTCGCCTTCATGGTAGGAAGACAATTACCAGCAAATGCTTTATTTTTGTAGATACGGCAAATGGTGGGGTAGCTTATGTGGTTGAAAATATATTGCTGTGTAGTGTGGAAATTTCAGTGGCCTAGCTGCTTGTAACGTCTCTCCTGTCAAAATGGCCGGCCCTGTCCAATTCGTTTGATGATTTTGAGGTCTTCATCACCACATGGCTCTTCTCTTCCTGTCCAAACACCCTTGGCGCCTCCACTTGCTGCTCGCCAGCGTCACTGTTCTTCTTGTCAATTTCAGCCTCGCCAAATATTCTCATGATGTCTTCCACACTCAGGCCACCACTCTCCCGCGTAATTCATACTCCATGTACTCCCTCCGTCTCATAATTCTTGTCGTGGTTAAGTTCATTCGGTATGTACTACTCCCTCCGTTCCCAAATAAGTTATAAGTGTCTTAACTTTGAAAGCTACTCCGTATTTACCAAACTGAAACTAACTTACAAAACAGATAAAGTCACCACGTCGACAAATCGCAAAGCAGACAAATGGCAACTCAATCATGCACGAGACTTGTCAACAAAGTGCGGGCGACAATCGCCAACGATCAGCTAGCTATGTTCGCCTAGGTTCGACCACCTATGCATGATTTGATGTTACTAATTAGCTGGTGTACTTTGGAGGAGGGGCCCAGAAGAGTGACGGAGCCAGCTCGAACGCTCGACTGGCTAGGCCAGCCCACCAACCAGCACATCACTTGTGCTTCACATGATCCATACAACGTGGCCAATTAAAAGCACAGACGATCGGCTAGCGAGCTATTATTCGAACTTGAGAGGAGCGAGGGAGACGCATGCATGCATGGGGCTGCTAGGGATCAGGACGTACACTCCGCTGGCTGTACCCTCGCACCCACCGCCGGATCATGCATGGGCGCGATATTCTCTCCTGCCACGGACGGTGGGCCATCGATGCCGCTTTCCCGTTGCACGTAACGGCCAGACCGTTTTGGTTTCTCATCCGTTTTGGTTTCCATGGTTTTGTCGGGTGATGAATGTCAGATAAGTAGGGGTGATATCTCCTGAGATACATAGACTTAAAATCTAGTGTGAGGCAAAGCTCGCGCGACTAGGGTTAGCATGCCCGCCACCGCGCCGGCGGTCCTTGTTCAGGGACGGTGCCCGTGAGGACCCGTCGCTGGTGTTCTTCTCTCTATTGCGAGATCCTGGCCTTCAAGATTCTAGGCCAACCATAGATTTGTCTTTCTCTATTCCATCGGCTTGATCTGAGGAACATGCCATGCAAGGTCTCACGCTATAGTGGCTCTCCGGACCATCACAGAGTGGATGATCAGGCGAAGTAGGGATGTGATGTAGTAATTCTTTTTTCATTGGTGGATTGTTCTAGTTCTAAAGGTTTGTTTGTTTGGAGAAGAAGCAATGAAACTCTTTGCTTGGAACCGCCGGGGTCTTGGGAATGCCCCTGCGTTTCGTGATTTGCTGGACGTCCATGGAAGATGCAACCCCGATGTGACGTTTTTGTCGGAGACTCACTTTGATAGCTATCCAACTGAATATTTAAGGAGGAAATTAAAGACGGATCAGAAGTTTGTGTGCCCGAATAATGATAGAAAAGGAGGCTTGATGCTCTTTTGGAGAAGCGATGTAAAAGTTCAACGATTAGCTCTTCATCATATGTTCATTGGTGTTAGAATTGAGAAAACGAATAATAGTGTTTGGCCCTTGACAGGGATGGACGATGAATTTCATTGCGAGAAAAGCACCTGACATGGAACCGTATGAGACAACTACTCCATTGTCTTGATCTCCCATGGGTTTCTTTAGACGACCTTAAGGAAATACAGTTCTTGCACGAGAAAGGAGGCGGGAATCCATGCCCATCTCATTAAATGCAAGCCTTCCAGAGCGCTATCGATGATTGCGAGCTGCACGACTTGGGGTTTATTGGGGACACCTTCACATGGCATAGAGGGCGGACTAGAGAGAGGTTGGACAGGGGACTTGTTAATGATGCTTGAAAGACACTCTTCCACAATGTGGCGTTGGAAAATATGGAGTACAACTATTCCTGATCATCGACCATTGTGTGCAAATATTGAATATTATAACCAATCCGAGGCACCAAACAATGGACAACAAAACACTTTTGAGGCAAAGTGGTTAAGCGAAGAGTACTTTAATGTGACTGTGCAAGAGGCCTCGTCTAAGGTTGGGCCTGACCCTGGCGTCACATGTATCTATGAGAAGTTGAATAAGATGCACGCTGAATTCCATGGTTGTGATCAACGGGTGCTAAAGAAGCCAAGAAGTGAATCCTTAAGGCACAAAGAGACATGGAAAAGGTTATGTCAGGTGTCAATGAATTATGGAAATGATACATAAAATTTACTTGCAGAATTGATTGAATACCTACTAGAGTTAGAAGAAATTCAAGTTATGCTAAGGTCCCGTGTGACTGGCTTGAAAAGAGGTGACAGCGACACCGATTGTTTCGGGCCTTTGCGTCCGCTAAAAGAAAGAGGAACTTCGTAAAAAGATTGAAAGATGATAATGAGAATTGGCTAGAAGGTATGGATGGATTAAACCCTCATATAAAAAAAATTATAATCATTTGTTTACGTGTGAATAGCGACATACATACCCCTCTATTCTATAAAAAGTACAGCCCAAAGTTACAAAACAGATGTATAATATTTTTTTGATGTCATGTTATAATGAGGATGGTGTGAAAAATGTTGAATTTACAATAGGGGAACTAAAGGCGCCTGACTGAGGAAAGAATAATAGTGTTTGGCGTTAGACAGGAATGAACGGGGAATTTAATTTTGAGAACAAGGACTTGACATGGAACCATAGCAGATAGCTACACCAAATTCTTGATCTCCCATGGATTTTGTTAGCCGAAATAAATGAAATATAGTTCTTGCACGACATAGAAAGAAAGAATCCACGTCCATCTCAGTTTATGCAAGACTTCCATAGCGCTATCGATGACTGTGAGCCGCACGACTTTGGGTTTATTGGGGACCCCTTCACATGGCGTAGAGGGCGAAATAGAGAGAGGTAGGAGATGGGACTTGTTAACGATGCGTGGATGACACTCTTCCCCAATGAAGCATAAAATATGGAGTATAACCATTCTGACCATCGGCCTTTGTGTGCAAATAGTGAATACTATAACCAACCCGAAGCACGAAAGAATGCAAAACAAAACATGTTTGAGACATGGTGGTTAAGGAATACAGCTGTAATGTGAATGTGCTAGAGGCCTGGTGTAAGGTTGGGATTGACCCGAGCGTCATATGTATCTATGAGAAGCTGGATAAGATGCGCACTGAATTGCATGATTGGCATCAGCAGGTGCTAAAGAAGCCAAGGAATAGACTTTGCATGGAAAAATGACACCGAAAAGGGTTATGTATGGGGCGATGACTAAAGGCAATGATGCAAAGAAAAAATAACTTGCAGAATTGATTAAATACCTACTATAGTTAGAAAATTCAAGTTATTCGAAGGTCTCGTGCAACTTGGCTGAAAAGTGGTGACCACGACACTGCTTTCTTTCAGGCCTTTGCTTCCACAAGAAGAAAGAGGAACTTCCTTAAAAGATTAAAAGATGGCAGCGGGAATTGGGTAGAAGGTACGGTTGGGTTAAACTCTCATACCCAAAACTATTTTATTCATCTGTTTACGTCTGAAGTGAAGCAAACAGAACCCTCTATTCTACAAAACATCTAATCCAAAGATACAAAGCAGATGAATACTTTTTTGATGGCACCTTATAATGAGGATGATGTGAAAATGTGAAGTATTTAGTATAGGGCATCTAAAGGCGTCTGGTTGAGGAAAAAAACAATAGTGTTTGGCTTTTAACGGGGATGTACGGAGAATTCCTTGGGACAACAAGCACCTTACATGGAACCGTATGAGACCGGTAGTCCATTGTCTTGATCTCCCATGGATTTTGTTAGATGACCTTAACGAAATACAGTTCTTGCACGAGAAAGAAGCCGGGAATCCACGCCCACATCAGTATATGCAAGCCTTCCAAAGCGTTATCGATGATTGCGAGACGATGCGCATCTTGGGGTTTACTGGGGACACCTTCGCATTGCATAGAGGGCGAACTAGATAGAGGTTGGATAGGGGACTTATTAATAATGCATGGAAGACACTCTTCCCCAATGCGGCGCTGGAAAATATGGAGTACAACCATTCTGATCATCGACCATTGTGTGTAAATATTGAATATTATAACCAACCCATAGCACCAAACAATGGACAACAAAACCTGTTTGAAGCAAGGTGGTTAAGCGAAGAGAGCTTTAACACGACTGTGCGAGAGCCCTCATCTATGGTTGGGGGTGACCCTGGCGTCACATCTATCTATAAGATGTTGAATAAGATGCACGCTGAATTCCATGATTGTGATCAGCCGGTGCTAAAGAAGCCAGGAAGAGAATCCTTAAGGAACAAATAGACATGGAAAAGGTTATGTCATGCGTCAATGAATCATGAAAATGGTACAAAAAATTACATGCAAAATTGATTGAATACCTACTAGAGTTAGAAGAAATTCAAGTTATGCTAAGGTCCCGTGTGACTTGCTTGAGAAGAGGTGACCGTGACACCGATTAGTTTCGGGCCTTTGTGTCTGCTAGAAGAAAGAGGAAATTTTCTACAAAATTTAAAGTTGAAGTGGGAATATGTTAGAAGGTATGGCTGGATTAAACCCTCATATAAAAAACTATTTCAAAAATTTGTTTACGTGTGAATAGCAACAGAAAGACCCCTCTATTCTATAAAAAGTACAACCCATAGTTGCAAAATAGATGAATAATTTTTTTTCGATGGAATGTTATAATTAGGATGATGTGAAAAAAAATTGTATTTAGTATAGGGGGACTAAAGGCGCCTGGTTGAGGAAAGAATAATAGTGTTTAGCACTCGATAAGGATGTACGGGGAATTTCATTTTGAGAACAAGCACCTGACATGGAACCATATTAGATAGCTACACCAAATTCTTGATCTCCCATGAATTTTGTTAGGAGAAATTAATGAAATATAGTTCTTGTATGAGATAGAAGGCGAGAACCCACGTCCATCTTAGTTTTTGCAAGCCTTCCGTAGCGCTATCGATGACTGTGAGCCACACGACTTCGGGTTTATTGTGGACCCCTTCACATGGCATAGAGGGTGAAATAGAGAGAGCTAGGACATGGGACTTGTTAATGATGCATGGACGATACTCTTTCCCAATGCAGCGTAAAATATGGAGTACGACCGTTCTGACCATCGGCCTGTTTGTGCAAATAGTGAATACTATAACCAACCCGAAGCACCAAAGAATGGACAACAAAACTAGTTTGAGACACGGATAGCTAAGGGAAGAGAGCTCTAATGTGAATGTGCTAGAGGCCTGGTGTAAGAATGGGGTTGACCCGAGCGTCACATGTATCAATAAGAAGATGAATAAGATGCAGGCTAAATTGCATGACTGGGATCCGCAGGTGCTAAAGAAGCCAAGGAAGAGACTCCTTAAGGCAAAAATAGACCGGAAAAGGTTATGTATGGGCCAATGAGTAAAGAAAAAGAAAAATAATAACTCGCAGAACTGATTGAATAGGTACTCGAAGGTCTCGTGCAACATGGTTGAAAAGTGGTGACCGCAACACCGCTTTCTTTCAAGCCTTTGCGTCTGCTAGAAGAAAGAGGAACTTTCTTAAAGGATTGAAAGATGGAAGTGGGAATTGGTTAGAAGGTATGTGATACGTCTTCAACGTATCTATAATTTTTGCTTCTTCCATGCTGTTATATTATCATTCTTGAATGTTTTACAATCATTTTATAGCATCTTTATATCATTTTTTGGGACTAACCTATTGACATAGCGCCCGGTGCCAGTTGCTGTTTTTGCTTGTTTTTTACTTCGCAGAAAATCAATACCAAACGGAGTCCAAACATAGCGATTTTTTTTTGGAGAATTCTTCTGGACCATAAAATACAAGATGAGCCAAAGAAGTACCAGAGGGGTGCCCCGAGGGGGGCACAACCCACCTGGGCACGCCTGGGGCCCAGGCGTGCCCTGGTGTGTTGTGCCCACCTCGGTGGCCTCCCGCATCGCCTCTTCGCCCTATAAATATCTCAATATTCCAAAAACCCTAGGGGAGTCGACGAAACACAATTCCAGCCGCCGCAAGTTCCAGAACCACGAGATCCAATCTAGACACCATCAGGGAGGGGTTCATCATCCTCATTGGAGCCTCTCCGATGATGCGTGAGTAGTTCATTGTAGACCTATGGGTCCGTAGGACTAGCTAGATGGATTTATCTATCTATCTCTCTTTTGATTCTCAATACAATGGTCTTTTGAAGATCGATTTGATGTAACTCTATTTGCGATGTGTTTGTTGGGATCCGATGAACTTTGATTTTATGATCAGATCTATATCCATGAAAGTTATTTGAGTTCTCTGATCTCTTTTATGCATGATTACTTATAGCCTCGTATTTCTTATTTGAATCTTTGGTTTAGTTAGGCCAATTAGATCATTTTTTTCTTGCCATGGGAAGAGGTGCTTTGTGATGGGTTCAATCGTGCGGTGTTCTTTCCCAGTGACAGAAGGTGCAGCAAGACACGTATTGATCGTTTCTATTAAGGATAACAAGATGGGGTCTATTCCTACATGAATAGATCTTGTCTACATCATGTCATCGTTCTTATTGCATTACTCTGTTTCTCCATGAACTTAATACAGTAGATGCATGTTGGATAGTGATCGATGTGTGAAGTAATAGTAGTAGATGCAGGCAGGAGTCGGTCTAATCATTTTGGACGTGATGCCTATAAATTGATCATTGTCTGGATATCCTCATAATTATTTGAGGTTCTATCAATTGTCAAACAGTAATTTGTTTACCCATCGTGTGTTATTTCTTGAGATAAGCCATTAGTGAAATCTACGGCCCCCGGGTCTATTATTCATCACATTTGCTTTCCTATCTATTATTTGCCATTTTTATTTTCAGATCTATTATTCCAAAAACCCAAAAATACATTGTTGCACTTTTATTTGCATATTTTATTTCGCATTTTATCGAGATCTATTTATCCAATCTACCTCAAATTTATCTATCTTTTTACCCATAGAGGGATTAAAGCCCCTCCTAATCATCGGGTTGCAAGTATTTGTTCTTTCTGTGCAGGTACTGTTTACATAGTGTTGCTTGGTTCTCGTACTGGATTGATATCTTGGTTTCATAACTTAGGGAAATACCTACCGTAGCTGTGTTGCATCATCCCTTCCTCTTTAGGGAAATACCGACGTAGTTCAAGCGACATCAAAGGAATTTCTGGCGCCGTTGCCGGGAGACATCATCAACATCTATCAGGTTCCTAATCACAAATCTCTTCTCCTTACAATTTACATTATTTGTCATTTGCCTCTCGTTTTCATCTCCCACACTTCACAAAAATTTGTCGTTTTATTCGTCCTCTTTTTCGTTTGCCATTTTCTCGTCAGATCTGTTTTTGTGTGCAATCTTATTTGCGTAGTCATGATGCCTCAAAGAAAATATTATGATGTTCCCTACCCCAATATTTTGATTGAAATTGATAAAAGTACTAAGGAATATATGACTACACAACTTGAGCACAATAAATATTTTACCGAAGAATTTAAATAACACTCTGTTGTGCCAGATGCTATAACAAAACAACTCGATGATATTAGTAGAGAAGTTTGTAGTCTCCAATCTAATTATGCTTTTGATGAAAATTTGCTAGGCAAAATATTCGATGCACAAGCTACCCTAGTAATCAAATGGCCGCTAAACCAATCTTGTTAGAAGATAAAAAAGATGAAGATCTTAAAGTGATTGGTGTTTCTTCTATTTCTTCTTTGTTTAGTAAAATTAAAATTTATGATAAAGGGACTAAAGAAGTCTAAACTTTAGTTAGAAGGCGCCCCGATAATTTGGAAATAATTTAATGAAAATAGTTCAAGAAATTTGAAAATAAGTTAATCGATTTTCAAAAAAGTTCACCAAATTTGAAAAAAAAATCATCAATTTTGAAAACAGATCATGAATTTGAAAAATATCATCGAAATTTAAAAAAATAAAAATTTAAATAAAAGGTCAGGTATTTGCAAACAACTGATCGAACCAAGAAGAAGAGAAAAGAAAAAACAAAGAACAAAAAATAACAAAGCCCTAAAAAACAAAGAACAAAAAAGGAAAAAGGAAGAAGAAACAATAAAAGAAGGAAAAAGTTCAATCTTACCAGATCAAGCTGCGTAACTAGATAAATGAGGTTGCTGGTTCGAATCACGATCAACGCTCTCTTTTTTTGCAGATTAAAACACAGATTAAGAAAAACACTAGATTGACCGGCCTAGCGTGGGAGCGCTTCAGGCGCCTGTTTGCCTAAACACTAGGAACGGGCGGCTGAAACGCCAAATAGGGTCTGCCTATTTCCGGCGCCTTAAGCGCCGAATAGGAATTGCCTTTGCCTCGCTAGAGGCCTAAAAAGACATTGCTGGAAAAAGAGATCGCCTATATGGCTGGCGCTACATACATGTTTGATTTTTTTTCCCTTTTTATTTTCCTCGTTCAAGTATATTTCCAAAAACTCAAAAACTGTCCACGGGTTCAAAAGTTATTCAAGAGTTCATAAAATGGTTCGTGACTTTGAAAACATGTTCACATATTCCAAAAAATATTCATGGATTTGAAAAAACATACACGTATTCAAAAAAAAGATCATGACTTCAAATAATGTTTATGAATTCAAAAAGCAGGTCATGAATTCGGAAAAACATTCAAAAAATGTTCATGGATTTGAAAAACCATGAATTAAAAATTTCTTCATGAATCCAAAAAATGTTCATCAATTTAAAAATGTTTTTGAATTCAAAAAAATGTTCATGAATTGAATAAAATGTTCATGAATTCAAAAAAATGTTCGTGAATTCAAAAATTATTTACGAATTTGTAAAAGTGTTCAGAGCTTCAAAAATTGTTCACGAAAATATAGTTTGCCTAAAACAAAATTGCCCCATACTCGGCTGGTCTGAGTTCTCTCACTAGCCCATTCATTTCAAAAGAAAAATTCACTCGGCTTTTGCGGATGCCACTCTACTTTATCAGATAAGAAAATAGATACGGTCTTTTATAGGTTAAAAATCCATCCATTAAAAATGTGAAATAATCATGAATTGTACAAAATGTGCATAGATTTGTAAAAATCACGAAATAAACAAAATTCACGATCCTCTCCTTCTTCCTCGGGTGCATCTTCCCCTTCTTCCTTGAGTGATGCTTTCAGCTCTAATTTTATGCATTCGGCGGAGGTTGATCTCTCGCGCCGTGCATGTCAAGTTTTCTCCCGGCACGTCTCTAACCTCCATCTTCGGAGGCCCCTTCAAGGGTCCCTAGCGCTGGAGAGGGGTTGGTGGACTCGGCCCCGTTGTTAGGTCATGTGTGATGCTCTCTGTTGTTGTTGGGAGCTTTTGGTGTTGCTTCTCCTAAGCAACTTGAGTGTTGGTTGCCGACACATATGCTTCATTGTTTGTCATGGCGTCAACATAATATCTACCGGCGCCATCCTTACCGCGGTGGTAGCTCCATAGTCCGCGAGCCTAGAGGGGTTGCTAGTGTAGCCGGAGACTGGCTACACTAGCAGGGCATTGGCGGTGGCACTGCTTAGCTGGTGGTAGCCGCAGCACCTGCTTGTCATTGACAAACCTCCTCCAGTCAGCGTTGGTGTCGAGAATGCCGCGGAAGTTGTTCAGAAGCCCGAAGCAACTTTTTCTCTCAAGACCGACACGTGGATCACCAATCAGTGGCGGGGGTGCACGTCTTCTTTCGGGATTTATTTGTAATCTTTTCCTTCAGCATGGTTATTTCTATTCTTAGGGTTTGTCATGACCCTAATATGTAATATGAGCTTACACTACTAGAAAAACGGCTATAGTTAATATGGACATTAATGGTGCATCATGTATGTGCAGATATAGGTGCGTCATTAATAATGGCGCACCTGGTGTGTGGTGCGCCATTACTAGTTTTGAAAAAAAAATGTTAGCAGTGGCGCACCATGGGGTAGTGCGCCATTACTAAGTTGACATAGTAATGGCGCACCTTCACAAAGTGCGCCATTATTATGTGTATGACTGGGTCAAACCTTGGTCAAACTTAGTAATGGCGCACCTATACAAAATGCGCCATTACTAACTTTGACCAAGATTTGACCAAGTCATACACATAGTAATGATGCACTTTGTGATATGTGGTCTAGTTGTTAGGTGCACCATTTCAAACTTAGTAATGGCGCACCATTTGCTAGGTGCGCCACTAGTAACAGAAAAAAATTGGTTTTGAATTTTTTTGGAAAAAATGTTCAAAATATGATACGTAATATGACCAGGAAATTTGAAATATTTTTTCAAAATTTCATCACACTCATGAACATGAACAAAGTCCTATACATCAACAAGGTTTAATAGGATTTATATGATAGATATATCAACAAGTGCCTGTTAAGTGAGCTGGTAAGCGTGCTCGGGCTGGAGTAGTGTGAGGATGGGTGACCTTCCGGGAAATTTGACCAGGGAGTGCGATTTGACTTGAGATTAAGCTATAGTGACCCGAGATTAAGAAAAAAACGAAAAAATTTCTGAAAAAAATTTAAAAAAAAAAATCTGAAAAAAATTGTTAGTAATGGCGCATCAGATATGTGGTGCGCCATTACTAAGTCAGATAGTAATGGCGCACTGTTGGACATAGTACTGGCGCACTATCAGGTGCGCCACTATTATCTGGTATACTAATGGCGCACCAGAGATGCGCCATTAGTATTTGTTACTAGGTGCGCCACTAACATGCCTTTTTCTAGAACTGTTAAATGATATTCAGGGAAAGCCCTCATTAGGAAGGTCCAAGTTTGCCAAAAAAAATGCAACGTGTTTGATCATACCTTGTCCATTTCTATATGGCTAGTGAACCGGCGCCATGACACGCCCGGTCACAAGCCACAACAAAAGTAAGCATCTACAACCGGAATTTCCTAATCTGAATCCCTATACATTCACGGATAGTGACCGATTGAGCCTTAACTTTTGCCATTTGAAACTATAAACTCTATTTTTAGAAAATCAAATACATGCACATCGATCATTTTGGTCAAACATAGTTTAGTGCACACAAATACAAATTTTCAGGCCTGGCAGGGCTGGGGGTTTCTAGTGTGGATGTAACATCTGTGTTGGGCTGGTAGGGTTGGGGGTTTAGTTTCACCTCGCCGCGCGAGAGCGACACGGCCAGTTTAAATAGCCGTGTCATCCAAAAACGGTAAACTTCTCCCTCACTCTAAATAGGGACGTCAATGCACCTTTTATGAAGGATATGAACTGCCTCCATGTCCTTTGAACAGAGACTCATAGTGATAGTTCATGCCTTTTACAAAGCAAGCATTGATGACCCTACTTTTTTAAGTTAAAAATCATTTTCTCACTTACCCTTTGCTCTGTTTTGAATAACTTTTACCGCAAATGAGAACCATTTGCATACGGGTTCCTATAGCCATCATTCCACGGTGTGGCAGGCAAGAAAGGGGGACGGATATGAGCAAATTGACGTGGGCCCTAGCGGTCAGTCCGACGTGGCGGGCATGTCCGGGCGTCCCATATCCGCTTAGATTGGACTGCATATGGAGAGTGCCGGACGGTTCGTACGGTCGCGGAGAGCCTGCTTGTTTTTCGTTTGGAACGGATATGTAGGATCTGGTTGTAAATGCCCTAACCAGTCCACCTGCCAACCTCACGGTAGCCAGGACGGCAACCCATCTAATCCCTCGGGTATGCACCGCCATTAGCGTCAGATCAAAGGCCGTAAGTTGGTGTGGGACATCACGGACTCCTGTTGGATGATCATCAAGGAACCGCAACTTAACAAGGTGGATGAGAATTTGCTAATTAATCTTGTTGGCAGGGACCGAAGTGGTCGCTAGCTAAGCTAGCTTGTAAAGCTGCTGGTTCGTTTCCGGCAGACCAAGCAAGTAGCGTGTCCTTGGACACGTACGCCACATAAGTTGGGTGGCGGATCATCCCTTTCATCGATCCTCCGGTGGATTCGCTGAATGTACTACACTAGTACTCGTATATTGCATGTGCTCGAGATGGAGACTTCAATTCAACGCGATCGACCGCGCCGCATCGCGTCTCTCTAGCTACTCCTATCTCTAGCGATTGTGTGCGGTTCTCCTTCAGCTCTTGGCTAACACTTTGGGTGGTGAACTATCTATCCCCTTCATCGTTCCTTTCAGTATACCATCTCTACCGATTGTATGGCCAGCTTCTGGACAGCTTCCTGATTCTTCTGCTTCAGCACTTGGCTAACACTTTGCAATAAACTAGTGGATGGGGCGCGCCTCCTGTGCGGTGCTTTCTGCACTTGCCTTGGCGGTAACGTTGTGAACATGCATAGGCGTGCTAGAGTAGCTTGGGTATTAAAATATAAATAGAGTTAAACAAGCTTACCAGATAAATGTTCAATCATCGGGCATAGCAAGGTTAGCTCCATATTATCAGATAGGTGACAGTCGTACAAGGTTGATGATAAAGCACATCATTGAATTGAAATCAAAGCCTAACATGCTCCAAAAGACACGTGATCTCCAAAAGAGAAGCAAAATCTTTGCAGAACTTGCCTCAGGTCACACATCATATCGAACCCCAGCCCGATACACCGCACCACCTTCTCCGCTGCCACCACAGCCATCGCTCTCCGTCCCTTGGAAATCCAAGAGCTGATACTGGGTTGCAGGTTGTCTTCACACTTCATGGGTAACAAAGGGATAAAAGGCAATCAAGAAGAAATAACATGCATACTAAATTTAGTGATAGTTTATAGAAGTGACAAGCTGTTACAATGCAGATTTATGGGCAATGCCCTCTATATCTAGACTCTCACCCGAACAGCAGTATGTTGCGATATGTTTCACATGTTATTGTTTCTCATCTAGCTAAAAAGAAAGATAAATATACCATTTGACACGGAGCATGCTACTGTGTCAGTTGCATCCTCCCATCATCCTTTTCGATCTTAAATTGCTCCTGAAAATAACATAAAAACATCAAGAAAAATTTGAGATTGAAGTGCAAAGAAATCGGAAGCAGCATGTTCTGTACCAAATGGTATTGTCGCCCAACAAAGGTCTAAAGAGCAATAATGCATAAACAGCCAACCATATCGCACATGCACAACTCATGAATATGGATCGTGTTGGGGCTGGACAGCAACAATACGCTGCACAAATTCACCGACACGGCAAATATGCACACTACACAGCCTCCTCCACTTGTGATGAACTTTGAGGACAACTTCAACCAACAAGTAAGCAGCGGAATAACACAAACAACATGCAGAAGTGACACAGGATTTAACGTGGAAAAACCTCCTCAACTTGAGGAGTAAAAAACCACGGTTGTGGACCGACCGGTCCACGCAACTTCCCTATGAGAATGATGAGTACAAAGTCTTCTCTAGAACCTCTAGAGAGATTTACAACATACTCTCCACGTTGCCAACCAGCAACAGCAACAACAACCACAAGAAGCAAGATTTCAGCAAAGCAGAGTTTACAGAGCTTCTGTACCCTTTAGTGTTTTGCAAACTGCTCTTAAACCGCTGAACCAAACAGCACCAAATTTGGCAGACAAGTAGACACATGAGTTCTTGACATCCCCTCCAAATTTCAGCTCAATCGGACATCATTTGCCTACCCAAACTGTTCGTCTCCCAAAGCTACTCTGTTCTGAAACTGCAGCAGTCAGAGCTGACCAAACCACTCTCAAATCTGATGCTCCACTGACCCAATCCTCAAACCAGCTAACCAGATCGAAGTACTCAAATTAAGGAATGAGCTCACCAAGTTTGGGTTCGATCCAAGCACGTTTGAGCCTCCAACCACCAGCTTGAACACTGTCTAGTCAGATGCACCAAATCTGGACAGAACCTCTGCTTCTTCTTCCTCTCTCTCAGGTTGTGTTTTCTCTTGTGTGCTCTGTCTCTCTCACTCTCACGAATGGCAGCCACCACCAGCAAGGGGTGGAGTGGCTAGGGTTTTCTTATTGCTTCACTTCCCTTGGAAGCGCTCTCAACCGTTGGATGCAGCACATATCAACGGTTCATATGTGTTGGACTTGTGTGGCCTGATGTTGGGCTGCCAACACACCTCCATGTGGAGGGACTTAGCCCAACAAACTCCCCCTCCTGACATCATGGAGGGTCTCACTGCCTTCCGGCAGCCATGCCAGCGAGCCGACGACATACTTCGAGCTTCTTCCTTGTCACCATTTTAGTCAACATGTCAGCCCCATTGTCATCGGTGTGAACCTTCTCAAGTTGCATTTTCTTGAAATACAACACATCTCGAATCCAATGATAACAGACTTCTATATGCTTAGACCTTGAATGAAAACTTGCATTCTTACTCAATTGGATAGCACTTTGGTTGTCACAAAACAACACATACTTGTCTTGCTTAAAATCAAGCTCACGAGCCAACCGTTTCAGCCATAATAGCTCTTTGCTCACCTCTGTTACAGCAATGAATTCAGCTTCAGTTGTATTCAATGCCACACACTTCTGCAGCCTGCTTTGCCATGACACCGCTCCCCCTGCATAGGTAACCAAGTAACCTGAAGTAGACTTCCTTCAGTCAACATCTCCAGCCATGTCAGAATCTGAAAAAGCAATCAGCTTGGCCTCACCATCACCAAAGCAAAGTTTCAGATTTGTGCTACCCCGAAGATATCTCAAAATCCACTTCACGGCTCCCAATGAAGTCTTCCTGGATTGGACATAAATCTCCTCACAGTACTAACCGCATGAGCAATGTCAGGCCTTGTACACACCATAGCATACATCAAACTTCCAACCGTTGAAGCATAAGGAACATGATGCATTTCCTTTTTCTGCTCATCAGTGGTAGGACATTGCTTTCTGCTCAACTTGAAATGGGCTGCTAGTGGACAACTCACAACTTTAGCATTTTCCATCCTGAACTTCTGAAGTATCTTCTCAATATACTTCTCTTGAGACAAGTACAACTTGTTGCAATTTCAGTCTCGCTCAATTCTCATTCCGAGAATGTTCTTTGCTGGACCTAAGTCTTTCATGGCAAAACATTTGCTCAACTCCTTCTTCAACTTAGCAATCCTAGTGACATTATTGCCAACAATCAGGATATCATCGACATAGAGCAATAATATGATGAAATCATCATCTGAGAACCTCTGAATAAACACACAATGGTCTGAGCTACACTTCTTGTAGCCTTGCTCCCCCATGACAGTTTCAAACTTCATGTACCATTGTCTTGGTGCTTGTTTCAGGCCATAGAGACTTTTCTTCAGCTTGCACACATAGTCTTCTTTGCCTTTCACAAGAAACCCCTCAGGTTGCTCCATATATATTTTTTCCTCCAACTCACCATGAAGGAATGCAGTCTTCACATACATTTGTTCAACCTCCAAATTGAGACTTGCTGCCATGCCAAGGATTACTCTTATGGATGTCATCTTCACAACCGGAGAAAAGATCTCATCATAGTCAATGCCTTTTCTCTGGCCGAATCCTTTTACAACTAGTCTGGCCTTGTACCTTGGATGTGATGTGTACTCTTCTTGCTTGATTCTGTAGACCCACTTGTTCTTCAAAATTTTCTTGCCCTTGGGCAACTTCACCAACTCATAAGTATGATTCTTATGCAAGGAATCCATCTCTTCTTGCATAGCCTTTCTCCACTCCTTCTTGTGCTCATCTTCCATTGCATCTGCAAAGCACTTAGGTTCTGAACCGTCAGATAATAACACCACATATTGATCTGAGGGATACCTGCTGGAAGAATTCAACCCTGTTGGATCTTCCGAGTGGAGCAGGTGGTGGACTTTCTAGTCTTGGTGCTTCCTGCTGATCCGGATCATCAAATTCAGCATCATACTCTTGATGCTGCTGTTGTTGAGCATCTTCTTCACTGCACCACCATGTACATCATCATGTACATCTTCGCATCTGCTTCAACTTGCACAGAGCTGGAGCTGCGGGAGCAGTCGAGAATCAATCATGTCTTCTTCTTCTGCCGAGGAGGAACCTGCCCTTTGTCTTCACAATATCCTCAATCGCTTTGGTCTTCAACAAACAAAACATCACGGCTTCTCACAACTTTCCTTGCTATAGGGTCAAACAGCTTGTAGCCAAACTCATCACCACCATATCCAAGAAAGATACATTGTCGTGTCTTCGAATCAAGCTTTGACCTTTCATCTTGAGGAATATGAACAAAGGCCTTGCACCCAAAAACCTTCAGGTGGTCATATGAGACGTCCTTGTCACACCAGACCCTGTTAGGAACATCTCCCTGCAAAGGATAGCTTGGTGAGAGATTAATAAGATAAACTGCATGTTGGAAATATGCCCTAGAGGTAATAATAAAAGGATTATTATTGTATTCTTGTTCATGATAATTGTCTTTTATTCATGCTATAATTGTATTATCCGGAAATCATAATACACGTGTGAATACATAGACTACAACATGTCCCTAGTGAGCCTCTAGTTGACTAGCTCGTTGATCAATAGATAGTCATGGTTTCCTGACTATGGATATTGGATGTCATTGATAACGGGATCACATCATTAGGAGAATGATGTGATGGACAAGACCCAATCCTAAGCATAGCACAAGATCGTGTAGTTCGTTTTGCTAGAGCTTTTCCAATGTCAAGTATCTTTTCCTTAGACCATGAGATCGTGTAACTCCCGGATACCGTAGGAGTGCTTTGGGTGTACCAAACGTCACAACGTAACTGGGTGACTATAAAGGTGCACTACGGGTATCTCCGAAAGTGTTTGTTGGGTTGTCACGGATCGAGACTAGGATTTTTCACTCCGTATTACGGAGAGGTATCACTGGGCCCACTCGGTGATGCATCATCATAATGATCTCAAAGTGACCAAGTGTTTGGTCACGGGATCATGCATTACGGTACGAGTAAAGTGACTTTCCGGTAACGAGATATTGGGATACCGACGATCGAATCTCGGGCAAGTAACATACCGATTGACAAAGGGAATTGTATACGGGGTTGCTTGAATCCTCGACATCGTGGTTCATCCGATGAGATCATCATGGAACATGTGGGAGCCAACATGGGTATCCAGATCCGCTGTTGGTTATTGGCGGAGAGCTGTCCGGTCATGTTCGCATGATTCCCGAACCGTAGGGTCTACACATAAGGTTCGGTGGCGCTAGGGTTATTAGGAGGACTTGTATGTGATTACGAATGTTGTTCGAGTCCCAGATAAGATCCGGACATCACGAGGAGTTCGAATGGTCGGGAGGTAAAGATTTATATATGGGAAGTTGTCATACGGTCACCGGAAAGTTTGAGGGGCATATCGGTATTGTCTTAGGGGCCACCGGAGGGTTCGGGGTCCACTGGGAGGGGCCACCTCTTCCGGAGGACCTTATGGGCTGTATGGAGAAGGGAACCAGCCCAAGTGGGCTGGGGCGCCACAAACCCCTAGGGCCATGCGCCAAGGGTTGGGGGGGACCCTAGAGGGGGCGCCCCCTTGCTTGGGGGGCAAGCCCCCCTCCCCTTGCCCCCCCCCCTAGATCTCATCTAGAGGGGGCCGGCCCCCTTCCCCCTTCCCCTATAAATAGAGGGGCAAGGGGAGGGCTGCATACACAATCCAAGGCGCAGCCCCTCCCCTCCCCAACACCTCTCCTCCTCCGCGTGTGCTTGGCGAAGCCTGCCGGGAATCTGCCACTCCTTCACCACCACGCCATCGTCTTTCTGCTGTTGGAGCCTTCTTCCTCAACCTCTCCCTCCTCCTTGCTTGATCAAGGTGCGGGAGGCGTCATCCGCTCCGTCGTGTGTTGAACGCGGAGGTGTTGTCCGTTCGGCACTTGGTCATCGGTGATTTGGATCACGACGAGTACGACTCCCTCAACCCCGTTCTCTTGAACGCTTCCGCTCGCGATCTACAAAGGTATGTAGATGCACTCCTATTACTCGTTGCTAGATGAACTCATAGATGGATCTTGGTGAAACCGTAGGAAAATTTTTATTTTCTACAACGTTCCCCAACACTGCAGTCATCAAAGCCTCACCCGAATAGTGTTTACGTAGCTTTGCACTTGACAACAAGCATCTAACTCTCTCCACAATTGTCCTGTTCATCCTCTCAGCAAGACCATTCAGCTGTGGTGTCTTCGAGGGAGTAACTTGATGCCTAATACCTTGCTACTTGCAATATGCATCAAATGGCCCAATGTACTCTCCTCCATTATCAGTGCGAATGCACTTGATCTTCTTCTCAGTTTCTCTCTCAACCGAGGCTTGGAATTTCTTGAATACACCTAGTACTTGATCTTTGATCCTCAAAGTGAAGGCCCAAACTTTCCTGGAAAAGTCATCAATAAAAGTCACAAAGTACTTAGCACCACCAAGAGATCTTACCGACATTTTGCAAACATCGGAATGTATCAAGTCCAGCTTCTCAGGCTTCTTGTGGGGAGGTAGAGTCTTGAAGGCAACTCGGTGTTGCTTCCCTGCTAGACAATCTGAACATTTCTTGATGTGAACTTCTTTCACACCCTTCAACAATTTTTTCTTCACTAGCACTGTCACCCCCTTCTCACTCATGTGCCCAAGTCTTTTGTGCCATAGAGCACAATGATCATCCTTCTCTAGTGCGTTGACAGAAGCACTAAAGAGCTTAGCATGAATAAGATACAACACTAAGACCATTTTACCTCTTGCAACAATCATGTTGCCTTTGGTGAGCTTGTACTGCCCTTTTCCAAAACTGCTCAAGTAATCATCTCCATCAAGCAAACCAACTGAAATAATATTGAGACGAAGTGCCTCAACATGCCTCACGGATTTGAGGACTAACCTTGTACCATTAGCGGTCTCCAAATGCACATCTCCTTTTCCAATGATGGCTTCTCTATCATTGTTCCCCATCTTCACAACACCAAAATCACCTGATATATAGTTAGTGAAGAGCTCTCTGCAAGATATAGCATGAATGGTAGCACCGCTGTCCAAGATATCAAATCATCTCATCACCATCCACAAGGTTGGCGGTTTCATCGAAACAACAAAGGATCTTCTCCTCAGCAGTGGACCCAAAACTGCCCTCGTTTTCTTCATGCATAACAAGCATGATGTCCTCTTCTCTGCAGTAACTCGGTTGCCCTCTGTGTCACTATCACTTTGTCAACTTGCTTCGATCTTGCTTCTTCTTTTCTTTTGTCTTTCTTCCACTTGTCACATTGCCACTTAATGTGGCCCTTCTGATGGCAGTGATGGCACTCATAATCAGCATACTTACTTTTTGATTTGCTCCTACTGAAGGAAATATGCCCTAGAGGCAATAATAAAGTTATTATTTATTTCCTTATACCATGATAAATGTTTATTATTCATGCTAGAATTGTATTAACCGGAAACATAATACATGTGTGAATACATAGACAAACAGATAGTCACTAGTATGCCTCTACAAGACTAGTTCATTAATCGAAGATGGTTATGTTTCCTAACCATAGACATGTGTTGTCATTTGATTAATGGGATCACATCATTAGGAGAATGATGTGATTGACATGACCCATTCCGTTAGCTTAGCACTTGATCGTTTAGTATGTTGCTAATGCTTTCTTCATGACCCATACATGTTCCTGTAACTATGAGATTATGCAACTCCGTTTACGGAGGAACACTTTGGTACTACCAAACGTCTGGCGTAATCGGGTGATTATAAAGGAGTACTACAGGTGTCTCCAAAGGTACTTGTTGGGTTGGCGTATTTGAGATTAGGTTTTGTCACTCCAATTGTCGGAGAGGTATCTCTAGGCCTTCTCGGTGATACACATCACTCAAGCCTTGCAAGCATTACAACTAATGAGTTAGTTGTGAGATGATGTATTACGGAACGAGTAAAGAGACTTACGATAGCTTGAGATTGAAATAGGTATTGGATACCGACGATCGAATCTCGGGTAAGTAACATGCCGATGACAAAGGGAACAACGATGTCGTTATGCGGTTTGACCGATAAAGATCTTCGTAGAATATGTAGGAACCAATATGGGCATCCAGGTTCCGCTATTGGTTATTGACCGAGAATGGTTCTAGGTCATGTCTACATAGTTCTCGAACCCGTAGGGTCCGCACGCTTAACGTTCGATGACAGTTCATTATGAGTTTATAAGTATTGATGCACGAAGGTTGTTGAGTCCGGATGTGACCACGGACATGACGAGGAGTCTCGAAATGGTCGAGACATAAAGATTGATATATTGGAAGCCTACATTTGGACATCGGAAGTGTTCCGAGTGAAATCGAGAATTTACCGGAGTACCGGGAGGTTACCGGAACCCCCCGGGGACTACATGGGCCATAGTGGGCCTTGGTGGAAAGGAGAAAGGGCCAGCCCTAGGTGGCCGCGCCCCCCTCCCCTAGTCCTATTAGGACTAGGAAAGGTGGGCCGGCCCCCCTCTCTCTCTTTCCCCTCAGGAATCCTAATCCAACTAGGATTGGAGGGAATCCTACTCCCGGAGGAGTAGGACTCCTGCGCGCCCCTCTTGGCCGGCCAGCCCCTCCCCTTGGCTCCTTTATATCACGGGGCAGGGGCACCCTAGAACACACAAGTTGATCTACGGATCGTTCCTTAGCCGTGTCTGGTGCCCCTTCCACCATATTCCACTTCGGTCATATCGTCGTAGAGCTTAGGCGAAGCCTGCGCGGAGAAGTCATATCATCGCGGAGCTTAGGCGAAGCCCTGCGTCGATGGAGCATCAACATCATCACCATGCCGTCGTCTTGTGGAACTCATCCCGACACTTTGCTGGATCGGAGTCCGGGATCGTCATCGAGCTGAGCGTGTGCGAACTTCGGAGGTGCCGTCGTTCGGTGCTTGGATCGGTCGGATCGTGAAGGCGTCGACTACATCAACAGCGTTGTTATAGCGCTTCCGCTTTCGGTCTCACGAGTGCGTGGGCGGACACTCTCCTCTCTCGTTGCTATGCCATCACCATGGTCTTGCGTGTTCGTGAGGAAAATTTTTAAATTACTATGTTCCCCAACGATGGCATCCGAGCCTGGTTTTATGCGTTGATGTCATGTGCGCGAGTAGAACACAAGTGAGTTGTGGGCGATACAAGTCATACTGCCTACCAGCATGTCATACTTTGGTTCAGCGGTATTGTGAGATGAAGCGGCCGGACCGACATTACGCGTGCTTCTGGCGAGACTGGTTTCACCGCTCCGAGCACTCGTTGCTTAAAGGTGACCGGCGGTGTCTGTCTCTCTCACTTTAGTTGAACCGAGTATGACTACGCCCGGTCCTTGAGAAGGTTAAAACGAGTCTATTTGACAAACTATCGTTGTGGTTTTGATGCGTGGGTAAAACGGTTCTTGCTCAGCCCGTAGCAGCCACGTAAAACTTGCAACAACAAAGTAGAGGGCGTCTAACTTGTTTTTGCAGGGCATGTTGTGATGTGATATGGTCAAGGCGTGATGCTATATTTTATTGTATGAGATGATCATGTTTTGTAACCGAGTTATCGGCAATCGGCGAGAGCCATATGGTTGTCGCTTTATTGTATGAAATGCAAGCGCCATGTAATTGCTTTACTTTATCACTAAGGAGTAGCGATAGTCGTAGAAGCAATAGTTGGCGAGGCGACAACGATGCTACGATGGAGATCAAGGTGTCGCGCCCGGTGGCGATGGTGATCATGGCGGTGCTTGGCGATGGAATCACAAGCACAAGATGATGATGACCATATCATATCACTTATATTGATTGCATGTGATGTTTATCCTTTATGCATCTTATCTTGCTTTGATTGACGGTAGCATTATAAGATGATCTCTCACTAAAATTATCAAGTGTTCTCCTGAGTATGCACCGTTGCCAAAGTTCGTAGTACCCGGACACCACGTGATGATCGGGTGTGATAAGTTCTCGTCCATCTACAACGGTGCAAAACAGTTGCACACGCGGAATACTCGAGTTAAACTTGACGAGCCTAGCATATAACAGATATGGCCTCGGAACACGGAGACCGAAAGGTCGGCGTGAATCATATAGTAGATATGATCAACATAGTGATGTTCACCATTGAAACTACTCCATCTCACGTGATGATCGGACATGGTTTAGTTGACTTGGATCACGTGATCACTTAGATGACTAGAGAGATGTCTGTCTAAGTGGGAGTTTTAATATGATTAATTAAACTTAAATTTATCATGAGCTTAGTACCGATAGTATTTTGCTTGTCTATGTTTCTTTGTAGATAGATGGCTTGTCTGTTGTTCCGTTGAATTTTAATGCGTTCCTTGAGAAAGCAAAGTTGAAAGATGATGGTAGCAATTACGGACTGGGTCCGTAACTTGAGGATTATCATCATTGCTGCACGAAAAATTACGTCTGGAAGCACCGCTGGGTAGCGAACTGCTGCGAGAGCTGAGCGAAGTTGTGAGCGTCGGCAAAGCAAAGCTGATGACTACTCAATAGTTCGGTGTGCCATGCTTTACGGCTTAGAACCGGGTCTTCAACGACGTTTTGAGCGTCATGGAGCATATGAGATGTTCCAGAGTTGAAGTTAATATTTCAAGCAAATGCCCGGATTGAGAGATATGAAGTCTCCAATAAGTTCTATAGCTGCAAGATGGAGGAGAATAGTTACATCGGTGAGCACATACTCAAAATGTCCGGGTATAATAATCACTTAATTCAGCTGGGAGTTAATCTTCGGATGATAGTGTCATTGACAGAATTCTCCAATCATCGCCACCAAGCTACAAGAGCTTCGTGATGAACTATAATATGCAAGGGATGACCAAAACAATTCTGAGCTCTTCGCAATGCTAAAAGCATGGGAGGTAGAAATCAAGAAAGAGCATCAAGTGTTGATGGTCAACAAGACCACTAGTTTCAAGAAAAGGGCAAAGGGAAGAAGAAGGAAACTTCAAAAGAACAGCAAGAAAGTTGCTGATCAAGAGAAGAAACCCAAGTCTGGACCTAAGCACAAATCGAGTGTTTTTACTGCAAGCGATCGACACCGGAAGCGGAACTGCCCCAAGTATTTGGCGAATAAGAAGGATGGCAAGGTGAACAAAGGTATATGTGATATACATGTTATTGATGTGTACCTTACTAGAGCTCGTAGTAGCACACTGGGTATTTGATCTGGTTACATTGCTAATATTTGCAACTCGAAGCAGGGACTACGGAATAGACGAGCAACGGCAAAGGATGAGGTGACGATGCGCGTGGGAAATGGTTCCAAAGTCAATGTGATCGCGGTCGACACGCTACCTCTACATCTACCTTGGGATTAGTTTTAGACCTAAATAATTGTTATTTGGTGCCGCGTTGAGCATGAACATTATATCTGGATCTTGTTTAATGCGAGGCGGTTATTCATTTAAATCGAGAGAATAATGGTTGTTCTATTTATATGAGTAATATCTTTTATGGTCATGCACCCTTGAAGAATGGTCTATTCTTGTTGAATCTCGACGAGTAGTGATACACATATTCATAATGTTGAAGCCAAAAGATGCAGAGTTGATAATGATAGTGCAACTTATTTGTGGCACTTGCCGTTTAGGTCATATCGATGTAAAACGCATGAAGAAACTCCATCTTGATGGGCTTCGGAATCACTTGATTATGAATCACTTGGTACTTGCGAACCGTGCCTCATGGGCAAGATGACCAAAACGCCGTTCTCGGAACAATGGGCGAGCAACTGATTTGTTGGAAATCATACATCTTGATGTTTGTGGTCCAATGAATGTTGAGGCCTTGGCGGGTATCATTATTTTCTCACCTTCACAGATGATTTGAGCAGATATGGGTATATCTACTTAATGAAACACAAATCTGAAACATTTGAAAAGTTCAAAGAATTTCAGAGTGAAGTGGAAAATCATCGTAACAAGAAAATAAAGTTTCTACGATCTGATCGTGGAGGAGAATATTTGAGTTCTGAGTTTGGTTTACATTTGAAACAATGTGGAATAGTTTGCAACTCCGCCACCGGAACACCACGGAGAAATGGTGTGTCGAGCGTCGTGTCGTACTTTACTAGATATGGTGCGATCTATGATGTCTATTTCGATTTACCGCTATCGTTTTGGGGTTATGCTTTAGAGGCGGCCGCATTCACGTTAAATAGGACACCGTCAAAATCCGTTGAGACGACGCCTTATGAACTGTGGTTTGGCAAGAAACCAAAGTTGTCGTTTCTTAAAGTTTGGGGCTGCGATGCTTATGTAAAGAAACTTCAACCGATAAGCTCGAACCCAAATCGGAAAATGTGTCTTCATAGGATACCCAAAGGAGATCTGTTGGGTACACCTTCTATCACAGATCTGAAGGCAAGATTTTCGTTGCTAAATTCGGATCCTTTCTAGAAAGGAGTTTCTCTCGAAAGAAGTGAGTGGGAGGAAAGTAGAACTTGATGAGATAATCAGATCTGCTCCCTTATTGGAAAGTAGTTCATCACAAGAAATGGTTCTGTGACAACTACACCAATTAGTGAGGAAACTAATGATGATGATCATGAAGCTTGAGATCAAGTTACTCTTGAACTTCGAGGTCAACCAGAGTAAAATCGCACAGTGAGTGCGGTAATCTTATTACGGAAGTCATGTTACTTGACCATGGCGAACCTACAAACTATGAAGAAGCGATGGTGAGCCCAGATTCCATAAAATGGCTGGAAGCCATGAAATCTGAGATGGGATCCATGTATGAGAACAAAGTATGGACTTTGGTTGACTTGCCCAATGATCGGCAAGCCATTGAAAATAAGTGGATCTTTAAGAAGAAGACTGACGCTGATGGTAATATAACTGTCTACAAAGCTCGACTTGTTGCGAAAGGTTTTCGACAAGTTCAAGGGGTTGACTACGATGAGACTTTCTCACCGATGGCGATGCTTAAGTCTGTCCGAATCATGTTAGCAATTGCGCATTTTATGATTATGAAATTTGGCAAATGGATGTAAAACTGCATTCTTGAATGAATTTCTAGAAGAAGAGTTGTATATGATGCAACCAGAAGGTTTTGTCGATCAAAGGGTACTAACAAAGTGTGCAAGCTCCAGCGATCAATTTATGGTGCAGTGCAAGCCTCTCGGAGTTGGAATAAGCGCTTTGATAGTGTGATCAAAGCATATGGGTTTATCTGAGACTTTTGGAGAAGCTTTGTATTTACAAGAAAGTGAGTGGGAGCTCTGTAGCATTTCTAATATTATATGTGGACGACATATTATTGATTGGAAATGATATAGAATTCTGGATAGCATAAAGGATACTTGAATAAAAGTTTTTCAATGAAAGACCTCGGTGAAGCTGCTTACATATTGGGCATCAAGATCTATAGAGATAGATCAAGGCGCTTGATTGGACTTTCACAAAGCACATACCTTGATAAAGTTTTGAAAAAGTTCAAAATGGATCAAGCAAAGAAAGGTTTTTACCTGTATTACAAGGTGTAAGATTGAGTCGGACTCAATGCCCGACCACAATGAGAAGATAGAGAAAATGAAAGATGTTCCTATGCTTCAGCCATAGGCTCTATCATGTATGCAATGCTGTGTACCAGACTGGCGTATGCTTAGCTGTAAGCATGGCAGGAAGGTACCAAAGTAATCCAGAGTGGATCATTTGGACAGCGGTCAAGAACATCTGAAATACGAAAAGGACTAAGGATATGTTTCTCGTATATGGAGGTGACAAAGAGCTAGTCTTAAATGGTTACGTCGATGCAAGCTTTGACACTGATCCGGACGATTCTAAATCGCAAACCGGATCGTGTTTTTATTAAGCAGTGGAGCTGTCGGTTGGTGCAGTTCTAAACAAAGCGTCGTGGCGGGATCTACATGTGAAGCGGAGTACATAGCTGCTTGAAGCAGCAAATGAAGAGTCGGATGAAAGAGTTCATTTCGATCTAGGTGTCATACCTAGTGCATCGGGACCGATGAAGATCTTACGTGACAATCTTGGTGCAATTGCCTTGGCAAAGGAATCCAGATTTCACAAGAGGACCAAGCATATCAAGAGGCGCTTCAATTCCATTCGGGACCAAGTCCAAGTGGGAGACATAGAGATTTGCAAAATACATACGGATCTGAATGTTGCAGACCCGTTGACTAAGCCTCTTCCACGAGCAAAACATGATCAGCACCAAGACTCCATGGGTGTTAGAATCATTACTATGTAATCTAGATTATTGACTCTAGTGCAAGTGGGAGACTGAAGGAAATATGCCCTAGAGGCAATAATAAAGTTATTATTTATTTCCTTATATCATGATAAATGTTTATTATTCATGCTAGAATTGTATTAACCGGAAACATAATACATGTGTGAATACATAGACAAACAGATAGTCACTAGTATGCCTCTACAAGACTAGTTCATTAATCGAAGATGGTTATGTTTCCTAACCATAGACATGTGTTGTCATTTTATTAATGGGATCACATCATTAGGAGAATGATGTGATTGACATGACCCATTCCGTTAGCTTAGCACTTGATCGTTTAGTATGTTGCTAATGCTTTCTTCATGACCCATACATGTTCCTGTAACTATGAGATTATGCAACTCCGTTTACGGAGGAACACTTTGGGTACTACCAAGCGTCTGGCGTAATCGGGTGATTATAAAGGAGTACTACAGGTGTCTCCAAAGGTACTTGTTGGGTTGGCGTATTTGAGATTAGGTTTTGTCACTCCGATTGTTGGAGAGGTATCTCTAGGCCTTCTCGGTGATACACATCACTCAAGCCTTGCAAGCATTACAACTAATGAGTTAGTTGTGAGATGATGTATTACGGAGCGAGTAAAGAGACTTACGTAGCGAGATTGAAATAGGTATTGGATACCGACGATCGAATCTCGGGTAAGTAACATGCCGATGACAAAGGGAACAACGTATGTCGTTATGCGGTTTGACCGATAAAGATCTTCGTAGAATATGTAGGAACCAATATGGGCATCCAGGTTCCGCTATTGGTTATTGACCGAGAATGGTTCTAGGTCATGTCTACATAGTTCTCGAACCCGTAGGGTCCATACGCTTAACGTTTCGATGACAGTTCATTATGAGTTTATAAGTATTGATGCACGAAGGTTGTTGAGTCCGGATGTGATCACGGACATGACGAGGAGTCTCGAAATGGTCGAGACATAAAGATTGATATATTGGAAGCCTACATTTGGACATCGGAAGTGTTCCGAGTGAAATCGAAATTCTGGAGTACCGGAGGTTACCGAACCCCCGGGGACTACATGGGCCATAGTGGGCCTTGGTGGAAAGGAGAAAGGGCCAGCCCTAGGTGGCGCGCCCCCCTTCCCTAGTCCTATTAGGACTAGGAAAGGTGGGCCGCCCCCTCTCTCTCTTCCCCTCAGGAATCCTAATCCAACTAGGATTGGAGGGAATCCTACTCCCGGAGGAGTAGGACTCCTGGCCGCCCTCTTGGCCGGCCAGCCCCTCCCCTTGGCTCCTTTATATCTGGGGCAAGGGGCACCCTAGAACACACAAGTTGATCTACGGATCGTTCCTTAGCCGTGTCGGTGCCCCTTCCACCATATTCCACTTGGTCATATCGTCGTAGAGCTTAGGCGAAGCCTGCGCGGAGAAGTCATATCGTCGCGGAGCTTAGGCGAAGCCCTGCGTCGGTGGAGCATCAACATCGTCACCACGCCGTCGTCTTGTGGAACTCATCCCGACACTTTGCTGGATCGAGTCCGGGATCGTCATCGAGCTGAGCGTGTGCGTAACTTCGGAGGTGCCGTCGTTCGGTGCTTGGATCGGTCGGATCGTGAAGGCGTCGACTACATCAACAGCGTTGTTATAACGCTCCGCTTTCGGTCTACAAAGTGCGTGGGCGGACACTCTCCTCTCTCGTTGCTATGCCATCACCATGGTCTTGCGTGTTCGTAGGA
This sequence comes from Aegilops longissima, assembly GCA_021605205.1. Classification (NCBI taxonomy): domain Eukaryota; kingdom Viridiplantae; phylum Streptophyta; class Magnoliopsida; order Poales; family Poaceae; genus Aegilops; species Aegilops longissima. The sequence goes on along the minus strand of CM038682.1, from coordinate 211,552,287 downwards.
AAAATTTTAAATTACTACGTTCCCCAACACCTACCTCTTTCTGCCCCTTTACCTGGACCTCTGCTCTTACTTCTCCCCCTGGACTGAGTGACCAACACCTCTGAATGTGAGGAAGAACTAGCTCCAGTCACCTTTCTAGACTCTTCATTTAGTACCCTGGTTTTCACAAGATTCCAAGTGGCAACTCCATTAGGTGCTGAATTGCAAACTGTGACCTTAAAGCTCTCCCAGCTATCCGGTAATGAGCCTAGTAGCAGCAAAGCTCTCACTTCATCTTCAAATGTTATTCCCATTGAAGAAAGCTGATTTATAATGCCTTCGAACGTATTCACATGATCTGCAATTAGAGTGCCCTCGTTGTACCTCAAGCACATCAATTGTTTGATCAAAAACATCTTGTTTGTACCTTCTTTTTGGGCAAACAACTCTTCCAATTTCTGCCATAAGGTGCGTGCATGTGTCTCATCAATGATATGGTTCAAAACATTGTCATCGACCCATTGCCGAATAAACCCACAAGCTTGGCGATGAAGTACCTTCCACTGACCTTCCTCAATGCCCTCCGGCATCTCAGTGTAGAACACTGGCTTCCAGTATTCTTTCACATACAACAAGTCCTCCATCTTTCCCTTCCATGCTTGATAATTTGTACCATTCAAAGATATCATCCTGCTGGTATTCACTTCCATCTTTCACCACAAGAAACTCAGCAATTTGCACAAGCAAACCAAGGCTCTGATACCACTTTGTTGGGGCTGGACAGCAACAATGCGCTGCACAAATTCACCGACACGGCAAATATGCACACTACACAGCCCCTCCACTTGTGATGAACTTTGAGGACAGCTTCAACCAACAAGTAAGCAGCGGAATAACACAAACAACATGCACAAGTGACACAGGATTTAACGTGGAAAAACCTCCTCAACTTGAGGAGTAAAAAACCACGACTGTGGACCGACCGGTCCACGCAACTTCACTATGAGAATGATGAGTACAACGTCTTCTCTAGAACCTCTAGAGAGATTTACAACACACTCTCCACGTTGCCAACCGGCAACAGCAACAACAACCACAAGAAGCAAGATTTCAGCAAAGCAGAGTTTACACAGCTTATGTATCCTTCAGTGTTTTGCAAACTGCTCTTAGGCGTTGTTTGGATACGTGATACGTAGAGAACTGGTTCTCCACAAATTAGGAAAACAATGTAACAAACTAAAATCATGTTTGGCAACTCTATCTAATCCGTGAATATAGAAAATCTGGTTTTCCATAATCCAGGATTTCGGGTATATGGAAAAACGAGGATTAGTTGTTTTTCTAAAAACGTGATCTGGATATACTCGATCACTAACTTTTTCTCTGCGCCCGTCCTTTTCTCAACAAACTCGTTGATGCGTGTGGGCGAAAAGCCTATCCAAACCAAACAAGGAACGTGACAAATCGATCCTAAGTTTTTTCTAGTCCAAACATCTTTTTTCATAAACTGGTTACACATATAACAATTGATAAAACCGATTTTACTAAAAATTGGCTAAACACCAGTTCTATATAATCCCGTCGCTACCCAAACAACGCCTTAAACTGCTGAATCAAACAGCACCAAATTTGGCAGACAAGTAGACACATGAGTTCTTGACATCCCCTCCAAATTTCACCTCAATCAGACATCATTTGCCTACCCAACTGTTCGTATCCCAAAACTACTCTGTTCTGAAACTGCAGCAGTCAGAGCTGACCAAACCACTCTCAAATCTGATGCTCCACTGACCCAATCCTCAAACCAGCTTACCAGATCGAAGTACTCAAAGTAAGGAACGAGCTCACCAAGTTTGGGGTCGATCCAAGCACGTTTGAGCCTCCAACCACCGGCTTGAACACTGTCTAGTCAGATGCACCAAATCTGGACAGAACATCTGCTTCTTCTTCTTCCTATCTCTCAGGTTGTGTTTTCTCTTGTGTGCTCTCTCTCTCACTCTCACGAATGGCAGCCACCACCAGCAAGGGGTGGAGTGGCTAGGGTTTTCTTATTGCTTCACTTCCCTTGGAAGCACTCTCAACCGTTGGATGCAGCACAGATCAACGGTTCATATGTGTTGGACTTGTGTGGGATGATGTTGGGCTGCCAACACACCTCCATGTGGAGGGACTTAGCCCAACAAATCGGCCATATAGAATTTTCTTCAGAGTTCCCATATCATTAACGTAAGATAACCTAATACTGGAATTAGATCAAAATAACTATTGCACCAGGGTACAATTCCCACATAAAATGATGTCTCACTACTTAACTCTACAAACCCCATATTCCATATACCACTCAGAACTGATGCAAAAAGAAAAAAGTAGCCAAGTATATTAGGACTTAGTCTCGCTATGTTTTGAAACCAATATATAGGTCATTTTACTAAAATCTACCAGGTCTTCGAGTCACCCACTGAACCATAATGCCTGAAATTAGATATAGCAGCAACAGCGAACACAAGAAGCAGAGCAGGAGCATCAAGCAAAGAGAAGTACCAGGTGATGACAGGTAGTAGCTGAGTCACTGGGGTCGGGCGGATCGGAGTAGTGACGATGAGTATATCGTGGGCATGGGGTACCATGTTCGAATTGATCAACTGAAGAGCAACGAGAAAGAAATTGAACAGGCAAAGAGAAGATAAGTCACAATAGTGATAGGTATGGTTGGTAGGTGGCTACAGGAGAAGACATGCAGGAAAATATTATACAACCATGCATCCCATATCAAATATCAATTTTTTTATCCATGTCATGCTGAAAATACGTGTCATTACATGGATGAAACATTGGCGCAAAAATTGTTTGTACAAATGATGACTAACCTACGTAGTACATACAGAGTCTTCTTGAAGAAGGATGGATTCGAATTAATCTTAAGATCCTTGTTCAGGAATAGCCATTATAGACAAATCACACAATGAATTAGCTTTAAGATCCTTGTAAACTGGAAGAAAAGAGCAAAGAGATTCCAGTGCTATTAAAAAATAAATTAATATAGTATCACTTATAAAGTTATAGGTTGATCTAATGATCATGCCATGTCTCCCATGCATCACTTCCGTAGTTTGTAGGTTCATCAGCACATTGAAATGGAACACTTTTAGGAGCTAAAGTGAGAATCAGAGTTATGCAATGGTTCCTATGTGTGCATACTTTTAGAGATAGAGGGTAGCACCATGTGTATGAGAGGGTGGTACGCGACTGTGTCTGGATATGTTGTGTGTGTTCTAAAGGAAAGGTAGTGATATGAGGAATATGCTTATCAGTACATGTCACTTGGAGTAAGTTCTAAAAAAGAAAAGGTAGTGATCTGAGGAACCAGCAAATAAAAAAGAAAGACTACCTTGCAACAGACAAAAACTGTGTTGTATTGGTATCAGTGGCATATGTCCTATGCGTGAACTTAACGCTTCCCCATATCAAGACTAACGCCATCATTTTGATTCCTTCTATTCAACAGGACATACGAGATACAACGCGATCAGTTTATCTCAGGTACAAATGAAATTTAATTAATAATACGCAGCGTATTTCTCCATAGCAAATGTAAAGAAATATCACAAAGAAAAGGGTATTAGCAATTCAAAAGAACGTCGTGGCACAAACCAAGTCTCAGTAGATGACCCTCCAATATTGAAAAAATCATTGAGAAGCAAACTAATAATCAGAAAATCATCCACATGATAACACCACAACTCTTCCTTTCAATTTTCATAGGTAGCGCTATAATGCAGGAGTAATCATTCTACCAAACAATCAATCTTGCGATGACACGTCGCTTTGCACTATGAAAAGTACAGATAATGCCCTTTCGGCAAGCATCCATCACCCTTAGTGAGACATTAATAAAACTAAACCAAGTCAGAAAATATATTTCTGCAAGTAGTTGAAGATACAATACCATATCAGAGTAGAAAAATGCAATCAATATGCTAATTGTATATGAGTACAGAAAAGTTTATAGGCATTGAATTTAGTGACCACATATGAATATGTTAGGTGGCAAGATGCTACATATTATTAGTTAAATTTCAGTGGTACCTGAGATAAACTCATACGTGGAGCTGCAGCAGGATTCAGTATGTTTAGCAGTGGCGAGACCATCAAGTAGCCAAGCTTATAGATAATCCCCTCTTGTAAGATGTGTAGATAAGCACCAGCAAATGATGTTGGTGCAACTTCATAACTCTAGCTACCCTAGGATAAAAGGACACGTCATGAAAGGAATAACATATGCACAATTGGTCTGCTGTTGTGTTTTGTGCTAAACAGTACTTGCACGTCGATGATGAACATGTGTATGAGCTTGATAGGACCGCTCTCTAAACCGCTGCGAAAATGCCTTAGCCGAGACACTGGGACACATAGCATTTGATTTTGTGTTCCGCAACATAGATTAGCAAGGGTGATAGAAGCCATCTGACGAAAGATACAGTGAATAGCAGATATCTGCTTAGGTAAACATTCGGGGGAATAAAACAATAAATTAAAATGTATCGACTTCAAAAGATAAAACCATGATTCATGATTGTATGAAAATTGTACTGGTCCTAAAAGATATAAACCATGTCTACTATGAAATATGTTAGTCCCTGGCACAAATAGACCTTTGTTCTGGAAGGAAAAAATAATTATCTTATTACGCTCTTGGATTTGCATGCATCTTTCCTATAAATATAGTGTTAGCTGAGGCAATCCTTTCCCTTACACGAACTTTGGTAAGGCAAAGCAGTTATTCCCTTCTAATTCATAAGTTCCCGTTCAAACATTTATGTAACTGAATCACATCTCATATCTTCAAACCACACACTTCCAGAAGTTGCAATTATAGAAGCACTTGCAGCAGAAGTGGATATTGGCAAGCATGGCAGAGTAGACATATAATTTAAAAAAGCATTTCCATATCTATTAAAATAGTTCTTCTCATCACATAGCAGAAATAAATTGTCCATGTCTTTGTTTTACATTTCCGTTAGGAGTATATACTATGTTTGAACAATTCTTAGAACCTAAGCTAGCCTTCTTATTTAGTAATTCTTTCAATTCAAGACAAAATAAACATGCCTTCCAATATGGGGACTGTTATTTCCTAACTGTAAGTATTTAGCGTCATTGGCAGAACTGACAGTCTCCTTAGTCACAGAAATTAGCACATATGTAAACAATAGATCTCATTGCAAAAATAGGATGAAGCATAGGCAGGTAATATCTAATAAACAAAATTAAGCAAGGCAACAAATGCCTCACCTGGACAGAGGACATCAGGCCTAGGCTCTCTCAGGAACAATACAAGAGAAATGAGGGTAAACAAAAAAGGGGATTAAAGAAAGGACGGCTAAACCTGCACAGTCGTGGACGTAGCTACGGCAGGAACGCGACCACGAGAACAAATCAGACGCGGGCATGTGCATGTACGTGACTTCAAGAACTGGAGACACACAACAACAATCCTGCGATAAAATTGGACTGAAAATCAATGGGAAAACGAAAACCTAGCACAAAAGAGAACACCTCTGGGCAGGGGAATGGATCACCTGGCTGTCATTGGAGTGGCTACATTGGGGAGCACCGGCGCCGGCGGCGGTGTCACCCTGGGCCTCCTCGCTGACGAAGGGCGCTCCAACTATTGAGGAACATATTTAAACTTGAGCTAAGCAATGATATTTTTTCACTGATGCCAAGCAAACAGATTTGTTCTTCATTGGAACAGAGCAGCGAAGTCTAAATATTGGGAATGATCATCCTGTAGAAAGTAACTTAAAAGTGCTCTGCTTAATGGAGCACATGCCATCCATATCCTTCAATTTTTGCAGATGTGCCTCGACGTGACACTGCGTGGCCAAAAATCAGAATACACATGATTGCAATTTGTTGTAACGTACTTCATGAATCAGCATCATCTGTACAAACCTTTACTAATCACGCAAGAGTGTATCCATAGGGAATCCCAAAAAAACTAATCAGAACACGTGGAAGTACTAATTTGTGCCGACCATAGCAGTTCGTTGTAGAAGGGATAGGGGGAAGGGGGATGGAAGATGGATGAAGAAATGAGGAGTAACTTGCTGCGGTGTGCGGTGCAGCTCCGGACAACCGGCGTGGAGGGGTTGTTGGGCGGGCAGAGATGGGCGGAGCAGCTCCGGGAGACGGCGGCTAGGAACCATGTAAAGTCGCAGTTGAGAGCGGGCCACTCTGATCGGGCTTTGTGCTCTGACACCACCGTGACCAGATCCATGCCGCTACTCGTTTTCCTCCACCTCGTTGACGTGCTCATCAACGAGCCGCCACCACCGGAACGACGAGCCAAGAGGGAAGAAGGCGAGAGGCATGGTGAGGACTGAGGGGCAGGGGCCGGATCTGATCCTGCGTTGGATCCGAGCCTGCTGCTTGATTTGGGGCGAGGGGGAGGGGAGGAGGTCGTCGATGGTGAGGAGAAGGTAAAGGAAGGAGAGAAGGGGTGGGAGCATCAGCCATGGGGGAGGGTGTGGGTGGTGGCAGCGGCTGTGGGGAGGTCGCTGTTGGAAATATGCCCTAGAGGCAATAATAAAAGGACTATTATTATATTTCCTTGTTCATGATAATTGTCTTTTATTCATGCTATAATTGTATTATCCGGAAATCGTAATACACGTGTGAATAGATAGACCACAACATGTCCCTAGTGAGCCTCTAGTTGACTAGCTCGGTGATCAATAGATAGTCATGGTTTCGACTATGGACATTGGATGTCATTGATAACGGGATCACATCATTAGGAGAATGATGTGATGGACAAGACAATCCTAAGCATAGCACAAGATCGTGTAGTTCGTTTTGCTAGAGCTTTTCCAATGTCAAGTATCTCTTCCTTAGACCATGAGATCGTGTAACTCCGGATATCGTAGGAGTGCTTTGGGTGTACCAAGCGTCACAACGGCGGGTGACTATAAAGGTGCACTACGGTATCTCCGAAAGTATCTGTTGGGTTGACACGGATCGAGGCTCGGATTTGTCACTCCGTATTTGGGAGAGGTATCACCGGGCCCTTTCGGTAGTGCATCATCATAATGAGCTCAAAGTGACCAAGTGTCCGGTCACGGGATCATGCATTCTGATGCGAGTAAAGTGACTTGCGTAACGAGATTGAGCGAGGTATTGGGATACCAACGATCGAATCTCGGGCAAGTAACATACCGTCGACAAAGGGAATAGTATACGGGGTTGCTTGAATCCTCGACATCGTGGTTCATCCGATGAGATCATCGAGGATCATGTAGAGCCAACATGGGTATCCAGATCCGCTGTTGGTTATTGACCAAGAGCCGTCTCGGTCATGTACGCATGTCTCCCGAACCCGTAGGGTCTACACATAAGGTTCGGTGGCGCTAGGGTTGTATGAATATGAATATGCAGCAAACTGAATGTTGTTCGTAGTGCCGGATGAGATCCCGGACGTCACGAGGAGTTTCGGAATGGTCCGGAGGTAAAGAATTATATATAGGAAGTGCTATTTCGGCCATCGGGAGAATTTCGGGGGTTACGGTATTGTACAGGACCACGGAAGGGTCCCGGGTCCACCGGTGGGGCCACCTATCCGGAGGGCCCGTGGGCTGAAGTGGGAGGAACCAGCGCTGGTGGGCTGGTGCGCCCCACTTGCCCCCCTGCGCCTAGGGTTGGAAACCCTAGGGTGGGGCGCCCACTGCCTTGGGGAAAGCCTCCCCTTGGCGCCCCATCTAGATGGGTTCTAGAGGGCGGCGCCCCCACAGGGGGCTATATAAAGGGGAGGAGGCAGCTGCACCTGCATCTTGGCGCCTCCCTCTCCCTGCTACACCTCTCCCTCTCATGAGGCTCGGCGAAGCCCTGCTGCAGTGATGCTGCATCCACCACCACGCCGTCGTCTGCTGGATCTTCATCAACCTCTCCTTCCCCTTGCTGGATCAAGGCGGAGGAGACGTCCACGCTGACCGTCACGTGTGTTGAGCAGCGGAGGTGCCGTCCGTTCGGCGCTAGGATCTCCGGTGATTTGGATCACGGCGAGCGACTCCCTCAACCCCGTTCTCTTGAGCGCTTACGCCGCGATCTACAAGTGGTATGTAGATGCATCTCTCACTCGTTGCTAGATGAACTCATAGATGGATCTTGGTGAGCGTGAAAATTTTTATTTTATGCAGCGTTCCCCAGCAAGGGCATCATGAGCCAGGTCTATCGTAGTTCTCTTTTGCAGAGTAGAACACAATTTGTTATGGGCGTAGATGTTGTCAACTTTCTTGCCGCTACTAGTCTTATTTTGCTTCAGCGGTATTGTGGGATGAAGCAGCTCGGACCGACCTTACACATACGTTTACGTGAGACAGGTTCCACCGACTGACATGCACTCGTTGCATAAGGTGGCTAGCGGGTGTCTGTCTCTCCCACTTTAGTTGGAGCGGATTCGACGAAAAGGGTCCTTATGAAGGTTAAATAGAAGTTGACAAATCACGTTGTGGCTATTCGTAGGTAAGAAAACGTTCTTGCTAGAACCCAATTGCAGCCACGTAAAAGATGCAACAACAATTAGAGGACGTCTAACTTGTTTTTGCAGCAATTGTCATGTGATGTGATATGGCGGAAGTTGTGATGAATGATGAATGATATATTGTGATGTATGAGATCATGTTCTTGTAATAGGAATCACGACTTGCATGTCGATGAGTATGACAACCGGCAGGAGCCATAGGAGTTGTCTTAATTATTGTATGACCTGCGTGTCATTGATTCAACGCCATGTAAATTACTTTACTTTATCACTAAACGTGTTAGCCTTAGTAGTAGAAGTAATAGTTGGCGAGCAACTTCATGGAGACACGATGATGGAGATCATGATGATGGAGATCATGGTGTCATGCCGGTGAAAAGATGATCATGGAGCCCCGAAGATGAAGATCAAAGGAGCTATATGATATTGGCCATATCATGTCACTACTTTATATAATTGCATGTGATGTTTATTATGTTTTATGCATCTTGTTTACTTAGAACGGCGGTAGTAAATAAGATGATCCCTTATAATAATTTCAAGAAAGTGTTCCCCTAACGTGCACCGTTGCTAAAGTTAAATCGTTTGAAGCACCACGTGATGATCGGGTGTGATAGATCCTTATGTTCACATACAACGGGTGTAAGACAGTTTTACACATGCAAAACACTTAGGGTTAACTTGACGAGCCTAGCATGTACAGACATGGCCTCGTAACACAAGAGACCGAAAGGTCGAACATGAGTCGTATGGAAGATACGATCAACATGGAGATGTTCACCGACGATGACTAGTCTGTCTCACGTGATGATCGGACATGGCCTAGTTGACTCGGATCATGTAACACTTAGATGACTGGAGGGATGTCAAATCTGAGTGGGAGTTCATTAAATAATTTGATTAGATGAACTTAATTATCATGAACATTAGTCTAAAATCTTTTCAAAATGTCTTGTATATCAAATGGCCAACGCTCATGTCACCATGAACTTCAATGCGTTCCTAGAGAAAACCAAGCTGAAAGATGATGGCAGCAACTATTCGGATGGGTCCGGAACACGAGATCATCCTCATAGCAGCCAAGAAACAATATGTCCTAGAAGCACCGCTAGGTGAAGCACCCATCGAAGAACCAAGACATTATGAATGCTTGGCGGTCTCATCTTGATGATTACTCCCTCGTTCGATGTGGCATGCTTTACACTTAGAACCGGGGCTCCAAAAGCGTTTTGAGCAACACGGAGCATATGGATGTTCGAGGAGCTGAAAATGGTTTTCCAAGCTCATGCCCGGTCGAGAGATATGAAGTCTCCGACAAGTTCTATAGTTGTAAGATGGAGGAAAACAGTTACATCGGTGAGCACATACTCAAAATGTCAGGTTGCACAACCGCTTTGTCCCAGTGGACATTAACCTCCCGGACGAGGCGGTCATTGACAGAATCCTTGATCGCTCCCACCAAGCTACAAGAGCTTTGTGATGAACTACAATATGCGGGGGATGGTGAAGACCATTCTGAAGTATTCTCAATGCTGAAGTCAGCAGAGGTTGAAATCAAGAAAGAACATCAAGTGTTGATGGTAAATAAAACCACTAAGTTCAAGAAGGGCAAGGGTAAGAAGAACTTCAAGAAGGGCGGCAAAGATGTTGCTGCCCGGTAAGCCGATTTGCCGGGAAGAAGTCAAAGAATGGACCCAAGCACGAGACAGAGTGCTTTTATTGCAAAGGGAAGGGTCCTTTGAAGCGGAACTGCCCCAAATACTTAGCGCAACAAGAAGGCCGGCAACACTAAAGGTATATTTGATATACATGTAATTGATGTGTACCTTACCGATACTTTCGTAGTTGTTGGGGAACGTAGTAATTTCAAAAATTTCCTACGATCACGCAAGACCATGGTGATGGCATAGCAACGAGAGGGAGAGTGTCCGTCCACGTACCCTCGTGAGACCGAAAGCGAGCGCGTATAACAACGCGTTGATGTAGTCGTCGTCTTCACGATCCGACCGATCCAAGCACCGAGCGTCACGGCACCTCCGAGTTACGCACACGTTCAGCTCGATGGCGATCCCGGACTCCGATCCAGCAAAGTGTCGGGGATGAGTTCCGTCAAGACGAGGGTGTGGTGACGATGTTGATGCTCCACCGGCGTGGGCTTCGCCTAAGCTCATGACGATATGACTTCTCCGGCGCGAGGCTTCGCTTAAGCTCATGACGATATGACCGAAGTGGAATATGGTGGAAGGGGCACCGTGCGGCTAAGGAAAGATCCGTAGATCAACTTGTGTGTCATGGGGTGCCCCTGCCCCAGATATAAAAGGAGCCAAGGGGTGCGGCCAGCCTTGGGAGGCGCGCTGGAGGAGTCCTACTCCCACCGAGTAGGACTCCCCCTTGTCCTAGTTGGAGTAGGATTGGGGAGGGAAGAGGGAAGGCGCGCCCCTCTCCTTGTCCTATTCGGACTAGAGGGGAGGGGCGCAGCCCACCTGGCCGGCCCTTCCTCTTCTCCTTGTGGCCCATGAAGGCCCATATACCCCCGGGGTTCCGTAACCCCGGTGTTCCGGTAACTTCTGTTTTCACTCGGAACCCTTCCAAGTCAAACATAGGCTTCCAATATATCAATCTTTATGTCTCGACCATTTGAGACTCCTCGTCATGTCCGTGATCACATCCGGGACTCGAACAAACTTGGTGCATCAATACTTATAAACTCATAATGAACTGTCATCGAAGCGTTAAGCGTGCGGACCCTACGGGTTCGAGAACTATGTAGACATGACCTAGAACCATTCTTGGTCAATAACCAATAGCGGAACCTGGATGCCCATATTGGTTCCTACATATTCTCGAAGATCTTTATCGGTCAAACCGCATAACGACATCGTTGTTCCCTTTGTCATCGGTATGTTACTTACCCGAGATTCGATCGTCGGTATCCAATACCTAGTTCAATCTCGTTACAGTAAGTCTCTTTACTCGTTCCGTAATACATCATCTCACAACTAACTCATTAGTTGTAATGCTTGCAAGGCTTAAGTGATGTGTATTACCGAGAAGGCCTAGAGATACCTCTCCGACAATCGGAGTGACAAAACCAAATCTCAAATCGCCAACCCAACAAGTACCTTTGGAGACACCTGTAGTACTCCTTTATAATCACCCGATTCGTTGTGGCGTTTGGTAGTACCAAAGTGTTCCTCCGTAAACAGGAGTTGCATAATCTCATAGTTATAGGAACATGTATGGGTCATGAAGAAAGCATTAACATACTAAGCGATCAAGTGTTAAGCTAACGGAATGGGTCATGTCAATCAGATCATTCAACTAATGATGTGACCTTGTTAATCAAATAACAACTCCTTGTTCATGGTTAGGAAACATAACCATCTTTGATTAACAAGCTAGTCAAGTAGAGGCATACTAGTGACATACTGTTTGTCTATATATTCACACATGTATTATGTTTCCGGTTAATACAATTCTAGCATGAATAATAAACATTTATCATGATATAAGGAAATAAATAATAACTTTATTATTGCCTCTAGGGCATATTTCCTTCAGTAGTAACTCCTGGGTATTCGATACCGGTGCCGTTGCTCACATTTGTAACTCACAGCAGGAGCTGCGGAATAAACGGAGACTGGCGAAGGACGAGGTGACGATGCGCGTCGGGAATGGTTCCAAGGTCGATGTGATCGCCGTCGGCACGCTACCTCTACATTTACCTACGGGATTAGTTTTAAACCTCAATAATTGTTATTTAGTGCCAAGTTTGAGCATGAACATTGTATCGGGATCTCGTTTAATGCGAGATGGCTACTCATTTAAATCCGAGAATAATGGTTGTTCTATTTATATGAGAGATATGTTTTATGGTCATGCTCCGATGGTCAATGGTTTATTCTTAATGAATCTCGAGCGTAATATTACACATATTCATAGTGTGAATACCAAAAGATGTAAAGTTGATAACGATAGTCCCACATACTTGTGGCACTTTGCCGCCTTGGTCACATTGGTGTCAAGTGCATGAAGAAGCTCCATTCGATGGACTTTTAGAGTCTCTCGATTATGAATCATTTGACACATGCGAACCATGCCCGATGGGCAAAATGACCAAGACTCCGTTCTCCGGAACAATGGGCGAGCAACCAACTTATTGGAAATCGTATATACCGATGTATGCGGTCCAATGGCGTTGAGGCTCATGGAGGATATCGTTATGTTCTCACTCTCCGATGACTTGAGTAGATATGGGTATGTCTACTTGATGAAACACAAGTCCGAGACCTTTGAAAAGTTCAAGGAATTTCAGAATGAGGTAGAGAATCAACGTGACCGAAAAATAAAGTTCTTACGATCAGATCGTGGAGGAGAATATTGAAGTCACGAATTTGGTACACACTTAAGAAAATGTGGAATTGTTTCACAACTCATGCCGCTGGAACACCTCGATTAACGGTGTGTCGAACGTCGTGTCGCACTCTATTGGATATGGCGCGATCTATGATGTCTCTTACTGATTTACCGCTATCATTTTGGGGATACGCTCTAGAGACAGCTACATTCACTTTAAATAGGGCACCATCTAAATCCGTTGAGACAGCACCTTATGAATTATGGTTTGGGAAGAAACCTAAGCTGTCGTTTCTAAAAGTTTGGGGATGCGATGCTTATGTCAAGAAACTTCAACCTGAAAAGCTCGAACCCAAGTCGGAAAAATGCGTCTTCATAGGATACCCTAAGGAAACCATTGGGTATACCTTCTACCTTAGATCCGAGGGCAAGATCTTTGTTGCCAAGAACGGATCCTTTCTTGAAAAAGAGTTTCTCTCGAAAGGAGTAAGTGGGAGGAAAGTAGAACTCGGTGAAGTACTACCTCTTGAACGGAAAGTAGTGCAGCTCAGAAAATGTTCTGTGGTGCCTACACCGATCGGAGAGGAAATTAATGATGATGATCAAGGTACTTGGATCAAGTTGCTCTTGAACCCGTGGGTCCACAAGGACACGTTCCACACCAGAGTGGTATGGCAACCCTGTCACGGAAATCATGTTGTTAGACAACGGTGAACCTTGAACTATGAAGAAGCAATGGCGGGCCCAGATTCCAACAAATGGCTTGAAGCCATGCAATCCGAGATAGGATCCATGTATGAAAACAAAGTATGGACTTTGACAGACTTGCCCGATGATCGGTGAGCGATAGAAAACAAATGGATCTTTAAGAAGAAGACGGACGCAGATGGTAATGTTACCATCTATAAAGCTCGACTTGTCGCTAAAGGTTATCGGCAAGTTCAAGGGATTGACTACGATGAGACTTTCTCTCCCGTAGCGAAGCTGAAGTCCGTCTGAATCATGTTAGCAATTGCCGCATACTATGATTATGAGATATGGCAAATGGACGTCAAAACGGCATTCCTTAACGGCTATCTTAAGGAAGAACTGTATATGATGCAGCCGGAAGGTTTTGTCGACCCTAAGAATGCTAACAAGGTATGCAAGCTCCAGTGATCCATTTATGGGCTGGTGCAAGCATCTCGGAGTTGGAACATTCGCTTTGATGAGATGATCAAAGCGTTTGGGTTTATCTTGAGACTTATGGAGAAGCTGCGTTTACAAGAAAGTGAGTGGGAGCTCTGTAGCATTTCTCATATTATATGTAGATGACATACTTTTGATGGGAAATGATATAGAACTCTTGGACAACATTAAGGCCTACTTGAATAAAAGTTTTTCAATGAAGGACCTTGGAGAAGCTGCTTATATATTAGGCATCAAGATCTATAGAGATAGATCGAGACACCTCATAGGTCTTTCACAAAGCACATACCTTTGATAAGATATTGAAGAAGTTCAAAATGGATCAGTCCAAGAAAGGGTTCTTGCCTGTATTGCAAGGTGTGAAATTGAGCTCGGCTCAATGTCCGACCACGGCAGAAGATATAGAAGAGATGAGTGTCATCCCTATGCATCAGCCATAGGTTCTATTATGTATGCCATCTTGTGTACCGACCTGATGTAAACCTTGCCGTAAGTTTGGTAGGAAGGTACCAAAGTAATCCCGCAAGGAACACTGGACAGCGGTCAAGAATATCTGAAGTACACGAAAAGGACTAAGGACGTGTTTCTCGTTTATGGAGGTGACAAAGAGCTCGTCGTAAGGGTTACGTCGGCGCTAAGCTTCGACACGATCTGGATGACTCTAAGTCACAAACCGGATCGTGTATATGTTGAATGGTGGAGCGATGGCTGGTGCAGCTGCAAGCGAAGCGTCGTGGCGGGATCTATGTGTGAAGCGGAGTACATGGCAGCCTCGGAGGCAGCGCATGAAGCAATTTGGGTGAAGGAGTTCATCACCGACCTAGGAGTCATACCCAATGCGTCGGGGCCGATCAAACTCTTCTGTGACAACACCGGAGCTATTGCACTTGCCAAGGAGCCCAGGTTTCACAAGAAGACCAGCACATCAAGCGTCGCTTCAACTCCATCCGTGAAAATGTTCAAGATGGAGACATAGAAATTTGCAAAGTGCATACGGATCTGAATGTCGCAGATCCGTTGACTAAACCTCTTCCGCGAGCAAAACATGATCAACACCAGAACTCTATGGGTGTTCGGTTCATCACAATGTAACTAGATTATTGACTCTAGTGCAAGTGGGAGACTGTTGGAAATATGCCCTAGAGGCAATAATAAAAGGACTATTATTATATTTCCTTGTTCGTGATAATTGTCTTTTATTCATGCTATAATTCTATTATCCGGAAATCGTAATACACGTGTGAATAGATAGACCACAACATGTCCCTAGTGAGCCTCTAGTTGACTAGCTCGGTGATCAATAGATAGTCATGGTTTCCTGACTATGGACATTGGATGTCATTGATAACGGGATCACATCATTAGGAGAATGATGTGATGGACAAGACCCAATCCTAAGCATAGCACAAGATCGTGTAGTTCGTTTTGCTAGAGCTTTTCCAATGTCAAGTATCTCTTCCTTAGACCATGAGATCGTGTAACTCCGGATACCGTAGGAGTGCTTTGGGTGTACCAAGCGTCACAACATAAGCGGGTGACTATAAAGATGCACTACAGGTATCTCCGAAAGTATCTGTTGGGTTGACACGGATCGAGATGGGATTTGTCACTCCGTATTTGGAGAGGTATCACTGGGCCCTTTCGGTAGTGCATCATCATAATGAGCTCAAAGTGACCAAGTGTCCGGTCACGGATCATGCATTACGGATGCGAGTAAAGTGACTTGCCGATAACGAGATTGAGCGAGGTATTGGGATACCAACGATCGAATCTCGGGCAAGTAACATACCGTCGACAAAGGGAATAGTATCTGGGTTGCTTGAATCCTCGACATCGTGGTTCATCCGATGAGATCATCGAGGAGCATGTGGGAGCCAACATGGGTATCCAGATCCCGCTGTTGGTTATTGATCGGAGAGCCGTCTCGGTCATGTCTGCATGTCTCCCGAACCCGTAGGGTCTACACACTTAAGGTTCGGTGACGCTAGGGTTGTATGAATATGAATATGCAGCAAACCGAATGTTGTTCGGAGTCCCGGATGAGATCCCGGACGTCACGAGGAGTTCCGAAATGGTCCGGAGGTAAAGAATTATATATAGGAAGTGCTATTTCGGCCATCGGGAGAATTTCAAGGGTTACCGGTATTGTACCGGGGCCACCGGAAGGGTCCCGGGGGTCCATCGGGTGGGGCCACCTATCCCGGAGGGCCCCGTGGGCTGAAGTGGGAGGGAACCAGCCCCTGGTGGGCTGGTGCGCCCCCACTTGGGCCCCCCTGCGCCTAGGGTTGGAAACCCTAGGGTGGGCGCCCACTTGCCTTGGGGGCAAGCCTCCCCCTTGGCCGCCCCCCCATCTAGATGGGTTCTAGAGGGCCGCGCCCCACAGGGGCCTATATAAAGGGGGAGGAGGGCAGCCGCACCTGCATCTTGGCGCCTCCCTCCCCTGCTACACCTCTCCTCTCGCAGGCTCGGCGAAGCCCTGCTGCGGTGATCGCTGCATCCACCACCACGCCGTCGTGCTCTTTGGATCTTCATCAACCTCTCCTTCCCCTTGCTGGATCAAGGCGGAGGAGACGTCCACGCTGACCGTACGTGTGTTGAACGCGGAGGTGCCGTCCGTTCGGTGCTAGGATCTCCGGTGATTTGGATCACGACGAGAACGACTCCCTCAACCCCGTTCTCTTGAACGCTTCCGCACGCGATCTACAAGTGGTATGTAGATGAATCTCTCACTCGTTGCTAGATGAACTCATAGATGGATCTTGGTGAACGTAGAAAAAAATTTATTTTATGCAACGTTCCCCAACAGTCGCCGGTGGCGGTGGCGGCGGCGGAAGACGAGGGGGAGGGAGAGGAACCGAAGGATGGGGAATGGCGGCTGGGCAATCCCTTTCTCTGTTTTTTCTCTCTTTCTACTGGACGAGACGAACAATGTGGTGACCCAGTGAGGCAGCGAAGGAAACAAATCATCAATCGTTTTTGGCTCCTAGCGAATCGAACGTGTACACGACCAGGAGGCGCACTTGATGCACACCTTATTGTTTTGGATGTTGTGTGCATCTTACTCCTTCAGTAAATAAATATAAAAACGTTTAGATCACTACATACTACGAAAAGCTATCCAGCCGGGACGTTTGTTGAACTTATGTGAGCGCGTAAACCCGTCAGGATTGTTTATATGGCACCTGCACTGCATACCACCAATCAAAAGATGGAAAAGTTTCTGCGAGTGTTAATTTAGGGTTTTTCAATAACTTAGCAAAACCTGCACGCATAGGTTGCACTACTAATATTTGAAAGCAAAATGAATACCGACACGTCTTCATCCCAATAATATGAAATATATTGTGCCTCATATTGACTTGCAAAAAAATACTCCAGAGAAGGCTGTGTGCATCACTCGATGCAGCGGCCGAGGGATGTCCACTCTTTTCCAAAAAAGAAAAAAATACTCCGGAGTGATAAAAGGCCAGTTAATGAACGAATGAGAGAGAAAGAGAGAGAGAGATTATTAAACAGGAGGTTAATATTAGCATGGTTAAGCCTATGGAGGTTAGTGGATATGTCCGGCTTTGAAGAGTTTAAATTGCTCGTATTGTTGAGTATCATATACCAGTATCATTGCATATGATACTACGTCCATAATACATACTACTCTCTCCGGTCTTTTTTACTCCGCTTATAAGATTTGTCGGAAGTCAAACTTCATCAAGTTTGACCATGTTTATATGAAAAATATCAACATATACAATTTTAAAGTTATAAGTATGCAAACTAAATTCATGACGCATCTTATGATTTTGTATTGTGAATGTTATTTTTCCCAATAAAGTTGGTCAAATTTACGAAGTTCGACTTCATACAAATCTTCTATGCAGAGTAAAAAGAATCGGGGTATCATATGTTAGTAATCTTAGATGACCTCATTTATTGTTTTGCATGACACATACTAGTTCATAATTTTTTATGATACAATATCATGATATGCCTACCATACCCTCCTATTGGAGGTCTTAAAGTTTGCCGCCCGGCAACCATGGTTGTGGCTCAGAACCGATGGTATTGGGACTCCTCTCGCTTCTGTCGGCCTCAATCTACCCGGTTCTGAAACCACACTATTCCCCTATAGACCGTGACCCCTGGTCGAGAGGCAAGTGGGATCGACCGACTAGGAGGTGGAGAGAGCACACACAGGGGAGCGGCGACTGGGAGGTGGAGGGGACTGGCGATCGCGAGGTTGGCGCGGAGAGGGGACTGAGTGGTTGTCGTCGCTGTTGACGTATAAATGTATTGTCTAGTCTCTTTTATTAGATCGGTCTTTTGGTTGCATTGGTTAGAGCATGCACTTCTACATGGTATCGAAGCCAAGAGGTCTTGAGTTCAAGACCCGGCCGGCACAAATTAAATTGCGGGCCACTTTCGGTCCATCATGAGGGAGCCACACGTGAGGGGGTGCTGACATATAAATATATTGCCTAGTTTTTTTCATCAGATCGGTCTTTTAATTACATATGGCTAAATCATGCACTTCTACAGTCGCCATCTCATTCAAAACCGGAGAGGATGAGAAAGTGCAAGAGTTAGTAGGGTTAACTGGGAGGGGGCGGGCAAGAACGAGGAGCTTAATAACATGACAGTACACATGCTTATTTTCCGTTGACTGTTTGCTATGAGCAACACCGGGCGGTCTATCCTTTTGGGCTCACATCTTCGCAAATTGCTACATTTGGGCCTCCGTATATGACCGTTACTTCTCTCACACCGTCAAGTCGACACGTGCAATGAGAGGTCTTGTTAGTGCCATATTTTACGCAACTTCTTAGTGGCCCAGGCTTATAGGTAAACTAATAATATACAAATCACATTTTGTCATTTGGGCTTGCATTCTTTTTTTTTTTTGAGCATATTTGGGCTTGCATTCAAACGCATTGTTTGCGTTGCAACAGGTTGATATTGGCCATATAAACAAATTCATAAATTCGCTCCAGCGAAAGTATCTGATTAGGGATCCGCATGCTCAAGTTTCTTCCAGAGGCAAATGATATGAAAAGAAAAGGCAGACCAGTCACGAAAAGATTTTATAATGGGTCTTTATCGGGATTGATGGTCATTAATGTTTAGACAGTGCTCTGGCATGTTTTCGTTTTCCAGCAATACCAAAACTAGCGATGATTTTGATCTGTCGCCTCGACGGTAGGAAGACAATTGCCAGCAAACGCTTTTCTTTTTGTAGATACGGGCAAAATGGTGGGGTAGCTTATGGTTGAAAATTTATTGCTTTGTCATGTGGAAATTTCGGTGACCTAGGTCCTCAGCACCAATGGCTCTTTTTCTCTTGTCCAGACACCCGTTGCGTCCCTTCACGATCGTGGTCTTGCACAAGTGGCCGTGCTGATCAAACCAGGCACCGTTCTTCACCTCAGCTTCAGACTCGCCAACAGTTTTCATGATGTCTTGCACACTCAGGCCACCACTCTCCTTAATCTAATTAGAAGCCGACGGTGATTGCCAGTTTGATTCGCTGCTTTGGTCATATAATTTGCTGGTTGATATACCAGGACTACACTGCTCGGTGCGCCCCTGCGCTAGCTGTAGCTGTAGCTGCACCCTCGCACTCGCCGTCGGAGGAGAGGAGAGGGGCGGGCCAGCGGATCATGGCCGCGATATTCTCTGCTGCCACGGACGAGTCGGCCGTCGATGCGGCTTTCCGGTTGCACGCAACGCCAGACCGTTTTGGTTTCTCGTCCGAGGTGGTCCTCTTTTTTTTCTTTTCTTTTTTGATTGATAGATAACGTCTGGGGTGGTCCTCGGCTCGTGAAGGTTTTGTCGGGTGATCAATGTGAGATAGACTACGAACTTAGGGGTGAGGCCAACTCTAGCGCGTGCGACCCTATCCCGTCCGGCCCTGTCTATTTGCGGTAAAACGGGCAAACCCCATGGCCTGGCGCGCGACGGCCTGAACCTATCTGGTCCGTTTTGTATCTGGGTCGACCCATTTCGAGCGTAAACATGTATCGGGTTTGGATCGCGGCGGACAGCAAACGGACGTGTCGCTCGTCCGCCTTGGGGCCGCGTGGATTCTAACTTGCATGATTTGAATGAAACTAACCGGACTGACGCTGTTTTCAGGAGAACTACCATGATGTTGTTTTATGTGTAGTCCATTCGGGGCTCCGGAGAGGGGGATTCGTCGCCGTCGTCATTATCAACCATCCTTCATCACCAATTTCATGATGCTCACCGCCGTGCGTGAGTAATTTCATCATAGGCTTGCTGGACGGTGATGGGTTGGATGAGATTTACCATGTAATCAAGTTAGTTTTGTTAGGGTTTGATCCCTAGTATCCACTATGTTCTGAGATTGATGTTGCTATGACTTTGCTATGCTTAATCCTTGTCACTAGGGCCCGAGTGCCATGATTTCAAATCTGAACCTATTATGTTTTCATGAATATATGTGTGTTCTTGATCCTATCTTGCAAGTCTATAGTCACCTATTATGTGTTATGATCCGACAACCCCGAAGTGACAATAATCGGGATACTTCTCGGTGATGACCGTAGTTTGAGGAGTTCATGTATTCACTATGTGTTAATGTTTTGTTCCGGTTCTCTATTAAAAGGAGGCCTTAATATCCCTTAGTTTCCGTAAGGACCCCGCTTCCACGGGAGGGTAGGACAAAAGATGCCATGCAAGTTCTTTTCCATAAGCACGTATGACTATTTACGGAATACATGCCTACATTACATTGATGAATTGGAGCTAGTTCTATATCACCCTATGTTATAACTATTGCATTAGGAGTCGCATCCGGCATAATTATCCATCACTGATCCATTGACTACGAGCTTTTCACATATTGTTCTTTGCTAATTTACTATTCCCTTGCTACTGTTACAACTACTACAAAAACCCAAAACATTTATCTTTACGTTTGCTACCGTTACTATTATTATCATACCACTTTTGCTACTAAATACTTTGCTGCAGATACTAAGTTATGTTGGTGTGGTTGAATTGACAACTCAACTGCTAATACTCAAGAATATTCTTTGGCTCCCCTTGTGTCGAATCAACAAATTTGGATTGAATACTCTACCCTCGAAAGCTGTTGCGATCCTCTATACTTGTGGGTTATCAAGACTAATTTTTGGCGCCATTGCCGGGGAGCATAGCTCTATTCTCTGAGTCACTTGGGATTTATATCTGTTGATCACTATGAAGAATTTGAAAGACACTAAGACCAAGATTTTGCCCTCAACTACGAGGGGAGGTAAGGAACTGCCATCTAGCTCTGCACTAGATTCTCCTTCCGTTATTAGTAAGCTTGCGACACCTAAACCTGCTACTGCTATGAATTCTGATATGTCGCATGTTATTGATGATGCCACTTCTGCTATGCATGATGAAACTACTTCTGTGCGTGATACTACTTTGCCATTAGGTGATTTCTAGATGAACAACTTGCTAGAGTTAGGGGGAATGAAAATATTAAAGAACCTATTATTGATGATAGTGATGATGAAGGTTCCCCAAATGATTATGTATTACCTGTTGTTCCTAAGGGTTAAGTTATGAATGAAAAGCTGCTATGAAAATTCTTGCTTGCAATGATAGAAATGATCTTAAGAAATTATTAGCTAAATGGAAGCAGCAGTCTCTTAATGCTAGAATGAAACCCGATCCTGCTTTTGCTACTTCACCTATCGTATTCTTGATAAGGATTATGAATTCTCTGTTGACCCTGATATTATTACTTTAGTTGAATCTGATCCTTTTTATGGCCTTGAATCTGAAACTGTTGTGGCACATCTTACCAAGTTGAATGATATAGCCACTCTATTTACTAATAATGAGAAGTCTCGCTATTTATATATCCTTAAGATATTTCCGTTCTCATTAAATGGTGATGCTAAGACTTGGTATAACTCTCTTGCTCCTGGTTGTGTGCGTAGTCCCCAGGATATGATTTATTACTTCTCTGCTAAGTATTTCCCTGCTCATAAGAAACAAGCTGCCTTGCGGGAAATATATAATTTTGTGCAAATCAAAGAAGAGAGTCTCCCACAAGCTTGGAGGAGGCTTCTCCGGTTACTTAATGATTTGCCTGATCATCCTCTTAAGAAAAATGAAATACTTGATATCTTTTATAATGGACTAACCGATGCTTCCAAGGACTACTTGGATAGTTGTGCTGATTGTGTTTTCAGGGAAAGAACAGTCGACGAAGCTGAAATACTATTGAATAATATGTTGACTAATGAAAATAATTGGACTCTTCCCGAGCCATTTCCTGAAGTAATTCCTGAACCAATTGAGCCAACTCCTGAGCCTATTCCTAAACCCACTCCGAAGAAGAGAGGTGTTTTATTTCTCAGTCCTGAAGATATGCAAGAGGCAAAGAAATCAATGAAAGAAAAAGGTATTAAAGCTGAAGATGTTAAGAATTTACCACCTATTGAAGAAATACATGGTCTTAATTTACCGTCTGAAGAACTAAATTGTCTTGATAACCCGACACAGGTAGTAAAGGTAAATTCTCTCTATAGATATGATAAAGTTGAAATACCCTCTACTAAATTTCATAGCACTTGCTTAGCTGAATTTGATGACTTTATGGCTAGACAAGAAAGTTTTAATGCTTATGTTGGTAGAGAGTTAAATAATAATGCTTTCGAGATAGGACGCGTAGGCGATAATCTGGCTAGAGTTAAAGATGAATGTCACCGTGTTAGCAAATATGCTTCTATGGTTGCTACTCAAGCTGAGCAAGTACTTAAAGCTCAAAATGAATTTCTTGATGAATTAAATAGTAAAAATGACTTTGCTGTTAGAGTGTCTACTAGAACTGGTAGAATGACTCAGGAACCTTTGTATCCTGAAGGCCACCCTAAGAGAATCGGGCAAGATTCTCAGAGAAATAATTTAGAGGCACCTAGTTCTTCTAAAAATAAGAAAAAGAAAAACGATAGGACTTTGCATGCTTCTAGTGAACCTACTGTAGACACACATGAGAATCCTAATGATATTTCTATTTCTGATGCTGAAACTCAATCAGGTGATGAACATGAACCTAGTGATAATGTTAATGATAATGTTCATGTTGATGCTCAACCTAGCAAAGACAATGATGTAGAGATTGAACCAGCTGTTGATCTTGATAACCCACAATCAAATAATCAACGTTATGATAAGAGAGATTTTGTTGCTAGGAAGCACGGTAAAGAAAGAGAACCATGGGTTCAGAAACCCATGCCCTTTCCTCCCAAACCATCCAAGTCAAAGGATGATGAGGATTTTGAGCGCTTTGCTGAAATGATTAGACCTATTTTCTTACGTATGCGCTTAACTGATATGCTTAAAGTAAATCCTTATGCTAAGTATATGAAGGATATCATCACAAATAAAAGAAAGATACCGGAAGCTGAAATTTCCACCATGCTTGCTAATTACACTTTTAAGGGTGGAATGCCGAAGAAACTTGGAGATCCGGGGGTACCAACTATACCATGCTCTATTAAAAGAAATTATGTTAGAACTACTTTATGTGATCTTGGAGCCGGTGTTAGTGTTATGCCTCTCTCGTTATATCGTAGACTTGAATTGAATAAGTTGACACCTACCGAAATATCTTTGCAAATGGCTGATAAATCAACTGCTATACCTGTTGGTATTTGTGAGGATGTGCCTGTTGTGGTTGCAAATGTCTCTATCTTAACGGACTTTGTTATTCTTGATATTACCGAGGACGATAGTATGTCTATTATCCTTGGTAGACATTTTCTTAATACTGCAGGGGCTGTTATTGATTGCAACAAAGGCAATGTCACTTTTCATGTTAATGGTAATGAACATATGGTACATTTTTCGAGGAAACAATCTCAAGTCCATAGCATCAATTCTATTGAAAAAGTTCCAACTATCATTTTTGGAGGTTTTGAATTTCCTCTTCCTACTGTCAAGAAAAAGTATGATATTCTTATTGTTGGGGATTTTAATATCCCCGTTGAGGTAACTTAGTGTTATTCGAAATTTCTCCTGTTCCGTGTTATTCGGAGTGAATTTGTTAACAAGACTTGATCAACCTTGTTAGTGGATTCATTTTGATGATCACGAGATGGATGAAACTAGAAGGCACAACCTTCTGTACCCTCTTTTTACTTTCTGTTATTTAGAATAAATAAAGAAAAAATAGTATTATCCATCTGTTTTCTGATTTATCCGTGCATTAAAAATAGTCCGAAAATAAAAGTGCTCGAAATGCCCTGCAAATCTAGTATGATTTTTTCTGGAATATTTGAGGATTTTAGGCACTGAAAACACTGCAGGAGGGGCAAGCACCAGGCCACGAGAGAGGAGGGCGCGCCCCCCTATAGGGCGCGCCCCCTGTCTCGTGGGTCCCTGGTGGCCCCCCTCTACTTATGCCAGCACCCACACACTTCATCTTGTACCCAAAAAAATCCCATCCAGCTCAAGCACGAGTTCTAGCTCGTTTTGTTGCGATTCTCGATCTCTTAGCTCAAAGCTCGATTCGCAAAACTGCTTTGGGAGATTGTTGCTTGGTATGTGACTCCTCCATTGGTCCAATTAGTTTTTGTTCTAGTGCTTTATTCATTGCAAATTTTTGTTACATAGGTGACCATGTTCTTGAGCTTGCATGTTAAATTTTTGAGGTCCCAAGCAATTCCGATGCATGATATAGGCTCTAGGCACTTGTAGGAGTAGTTGCTATCAATCTTGTTTAGTTCTTTTCACTTTTATTTTGAAGTTACTAAAATTTCAGAAATTTTTAGAAAAAGAAATATGCTTAGAAGAATGTACCAAGGTGGTTCCTCGGCAAAGAAAGGGCCAAGGATTGCTATACGTGAGCAAGATGTTGAATTGCCGAGGGAAGCAAATGTACGGGCTTGTGAGTGGTCATCCGATGATTTTATGGTCGAAGCAGGCTTCAAGGAGGAATTTGACGCGTATGTGCGTAATGCCGAGCTGGAGGACTTCTTACAAGATAAGTGTCCTCAATATTATCAATTGACTGATTCCTTTGTGCGGAGGTTCGAATATATTTCTGCGCGTAATTCTCCTAGTGTCATGTTTGATATTTAGTATACATCTTATACCATGGATTTAGAGGATTTCACAACTGCTTGCAAACTCCCGCACTGGGGTAATATTAATGATCCTCCCAAATCTGGATTTAGAGACTTTCTTGCTAGTATTATTGTGGGAGAATCTAGGGACGTAGCACAAGCTACCATAGGGAGCATTCATTTTCCTGCTATACATTACTTTGCTCTCTTTATTGGTAGATGCATTAACGGTAAGGACGAGGTATGTCACATGTGTGCCCCTGATCTTTGTGTCCTCAAGAGTGCTGTGTCAGGTTATAAAGGTTATAACTTGGGGGGCAATAGTTGCACGTGGGTTGCGAATAACAAAGAGAAGGGTGATTTCTTTGGAGGAATTTATGCAACCCGTGTGGCTAATTTTCTTAATATAGCTCCATGAGAGGGGGATATGATTGTACCTCCTGTTTATTTGGATAAAGAAGCTATGTTTGATCATCATTTTCTTGAGAGGAATGAAAAATTCCTCCATTATCGACTAATCTATGACAGACGCAACGTCGTCCCTGTTACTCTTCCTGCCCCCTACCTTTTTGATTATCAGGCAAGAGGAAGATATATTATCACCAGGGAAGAAGCAGCTGAATACGAGAGGGGAATGGAAGCAGCTCGCCAACACGCTGCTGCTCAGGAGGCTGTTGCCTCTGCATCTCAGTACCACCCCAATTTCACTTATGGATATCAGCCAGGCGGTCCTTGGTACTAGACCAACTTAGGCCAAAAGGCTAAGCTTGGGGGAGTACGTATTTCTCACCGACCTTACATATTCATGTTCACACACTAGTTGTCGGTGCTCATACTCTTTCATTGTATTATCCGTGTTAGTTTAAATTTCTTTTTCTAGTTTTCTTCTTGTGTGTTTGATAAACCTTAAGAAAAACCAAAAAAATTAGTTAGTTTAATTTCCATATTGTAGTAGAAATTAAATTGAAAACCCAAAAATATTTCTAGTTCTTCTTCTTACTTGTTGGGAGCTTTCCCGTGTAAATAGTTTTATTTTCTTTTTTTCCTTTTGGGGGTCGAGAAGACCATATTAAAATATGTTTAGTGGCTCTCATATGCATGATTGTTTAACTTAGAGCCCATTTTACTTGTCTTCTCTCTTGGGTTGAATGCTTGCAGATTCCAGCTTAGTCCAATGCACGTGCACTTTTATTATTGTACACATCGTTCGGTGTGCGAGTGAAAGGCAATAATGACGATATATGATGGACTTATTGAGATGAGGAAAGCTGGTATGAACTCGACCTCTCTTGTTTTTGTAAATATGATGAGTTCATCGTTCCTGAGTCAACTATTATGAAGTAAACATATTTGCAATGACATTTAGAGATTATAGTTGCTCGTGCCATGCTTGATTAGCTATGAGTTATAATGGTTTACCTTGCGTGCCAACATGCTATTAGAATGATTATGATGTGATATGATGGGATGGTATCCTCCTTTGAATGAATTGAGTGACTTGACTTGGCACATGTTCACACATGTAGTTGAATCAAATCAACATAGCCTTCATGATATTTATGTTCATGGTGGATTATATTCTACTCATGCTTGTTCTCGGTGTGAATTAATTTTAATGCATGTTTACGACTGTTGTCGCTCTCTTAGTTGGCCGCTTCCCAGTCTTTTGCTAGCCTTCACCTGTACTAAGCAGGAATACTGCTTGTGCATCCAAACTCCTTAAACCCCAAAGTTGTTCCATATGAGTCCACTATACCTACCTATATGCGGTATTTACCTGCCGTTCCAAGTAAATTTGTATGTGCCAAACTATAAACCTTCAAATGAAATTATGTTTTGTATGCTCGAGCAGCTCATGTTACAACTAGGGCTGCCTATATCTTCCATGCTAGGTGGGTTATTCTCACGAGGAGTGGACTCCGCTCCTCATTCACGAGAAAGGGCCGGTAACCGGGATGCCCAGTCCCATGATCCAAAAAGATCAAAGCAAATCAAAATAATTAAACGAAACTCCCCTAGGGTTGTTGTATGTTGGAGGCACTCGTTGTTTCGAGCAAGCCATGGATTGATGCTTGTTGGTGGTTGGGGGAGTATAAACCTTTACCATTATGTTTGGGAACTTCCTATAATGCATGTAGTATGGAAGATACAGCCATCTCATAGTTGTTGCGTTGACAGCAAAAGTATGCCGCTCAAAATGTTATTCAATCTCTAATTTAAAATCGAGCTCTGGCACCTCTACAAATCCATGCTTCCCTCTGCGAAGGGCCTATCTATTTACTTTTATGTTGAGTCATCACCCTTCTTATTAAAAGCACCCGCTGGAGAGCACACTGTCATTTGCATTCATTACTATTGGTTTATATTGGGTATGACTTGACTGGATCTCTTTTACCATGAATTACAATGTTTAGTCAGTCCTTGATATTTAAAAGTGCTCTGCATTTACGTTTTGCGGTCTCAGAAAGGGCTAGCGAGATACCATTTTGTTATATCATGTTATGATTATTTTGAGAAAGTGTTGTCATCTGAGTTTTATTATTGTGGCTCGCTAGCTGAGTATGTTATTGATATGAGTAATTGTGATACCTAAGTGTTATTGTGAGTATGGTTAGTTCATAATATTTGCTGAAACTTGAATGCTGGCTTTTCATGTTTACAACAACAAGAGCAAACAGAGTTTGTAAAAGTTTTTCTTTATCACTTTCAGTTTATCAACTGAATTTCTTGAGGACAAGCAAAGGTTTAAGCTTGGGGGAGTTGATACGTCTCCAACGTATCTACTTTTCCAAACACTTTTGCTCTTGTTTTGGACTCTAACTTGCATGATTTGAATGAAACTAACCTGGACTGACGCTGTTTTCAGCAGAACTACCATGATGTTGTTTTATGTGTAGAAAAGAAAAGTTCTCGGAATGTCCTGGAAATCCACGGAGGCACTTTTTGGAATAAATAAGAATTTTTCGTGAAAGAATCAATTCCAGGGGGCCCACAGGCTGTCCACGAGACAGGAGGGCGCCCCCCCTAGGGCGCGGCCTCCTATCTCGTGGACCCCCTGGACCTCCTCCGACCTCAACTCCAACTCCATATATTCCGTCTCGGGGAGAAAAAAATCAGAGAGAAAGTTTCATCGCGTTTTACGACACGGAGCCGCCGCCAAGCCCTAATCTCTCTCAGGAGGGCTGATCTGGAGTCCGTTCGGGGCTCCAGAGAGGGGGATTCGTCGCCGTCGTCATCATCAACCATCCTCCATCACCAATTTCATGATGCTCACCGCCGTGCGTGAGTAATTCCATTGTAGGCTTGCTGGACGGTGATGGGTTGGATGAGATTTACCATGTAATCAAGCTAGTTTTGTTAGGGTTTGATCCTTAGTATCCACTATGTTCTGAGATTGATGTTGCTATGACTTTGCTATTCTTAATGTTGTCACTAGGGCCCGAGTGGCATGATTTCAGATCTGAACCTATTATGTTTTCATGAATATATGTGTGTTCTTGATCCTATCTTGCAAGTCTATAGTCACCTATTATGTGTTATGATCCGACAACCCCGAAGTGACAATAATCGGGATACTTCTCGGTGATGACCATAGTTTGAGGAGTTCATGTATTCACTATGTGTTAATGCATTGTTCCGGTTCTCTATTAAAGGGAGGCCTTAATATCCCTTAGTTTCCGTAAGGACCCCGCTTCCACGGGAGGGTAGGACAAAAGATGTCATGCAAGTTCTTTTCCATAAGCACGTATGACTATTTACGGAATACATGCCTACATTACATTGATGAATTGGAGCTAGTTCTATATCACCCTATGTTATAACTATTGCATGAGGAATCACATCCGGCATAATTATCCATCACTGATCCATTGCCTACGAGCTTTTCACATATTGTTCTTCGCTTATTTACTTTTCCGTTGCTACTATTACAACTACTATAAAAACCCAAAAACATTTATCTTTACTTTTGCTACCGTTACTATTATTATCATACCACTTTTGCTACTAAACACTTTGCTGCAGATACTAAGTTATCCATGTGTGGTTGAATTGACAACTCAACTGCTAATACTCAAGAATATTCTTTGGCTCCCCTTGTGTCAAATCAATAAATTTGGGTTGAATACTCTACCCTTGAAAGCTGTTGCGATCCCCTATACTTGTGGGTTATCATGTTTCACCCGAGCCTGGTGGGCCAGCAGTGGAGCTGGTTGTGCACGGATCCGGAGATGGCCGACGCCGTGGGGGCGTGAACTGGTGCCCCACGCCGCCGCGGTCACCGGAGCAGGAGGCGTCGCCACGGCAGGAGGTGGTGCAGGCACTGTCGGTGTCAAAACCGGCAGATCTCGGGGTAGGGGGTCCCGAGTTGTGGATTCTCATATCAATGGTAACAGGAACGAAGGAGGCGATGTTTTACCCAGGTTCGAACCCTCTTGATGGAGGTAAAACCCTACGTCCTGCTCTTGTTTATATTGATGGAGTATCAAGTACAGAGTTAATCTACCTCGAGATCATATGTTGTCGTCTAAACCCTAGGGGTATGATGATTAATGTCATAATAATCTATCGACTGTTCTGGCCTCGGCTTATATAATGCACTGAGGCCTGGGATAACAAGAGTCCTAGCAGAATACATTGGTGGAGAGGAGTCCTTGTCTTGATCACCAAGTGTCGGTGTCCTGGACTAGTGGGTACTCACCGCGTCGTCTCCCGATTAGTTAGATTGGGCCGAGGACCCCCATGGCCGTATACTCATAGGCCAGTTCGGACAGCTGCCGCATACAAGAAAGATTCCACAAGACTTGGTGATCAAGACAAGGACTCCCCCCCATCGGCGTATTCGGCTAGGACTCTTGTTATCCTAGGCCTCTGGTGCATTATATAAACTGAGGCCAGGCTAGTCGACCGCATATACACAACAATCATAATCATAGGCTAGCTTCTAGGGTTTAGCCTCTACGATCTCGTGGTAGATCAACTCTTGTAATACTCATATCATCAAGATCAATCAAGCAGGAAGTAGGGCATTACCTCCATCGAGAGGGCCCGAACCTGAGTAAACATCGTGCCCCATGTCTCCTATTACCATCGATCCTAGACGCACAGTTCGGGACCCCCTACCCGAGATCCGCCGATTTTGACACCGACATTGGTGCTTTCATTGAGAGTTCCGCTGTGTGATCGGCAAAAGGATCAATGGCTTGACTGCAGATTAACCGCGACGTCAACTTCTTCATCACCGTCTCGACTGGTCACCTTGGCTTAACCGAGGACTATGCCCTGCCTCCGATTGTCATGTTCGGACGAGGGCATTCATCAACATCAACTCCAATCAAGATCATGGAGGAACCATCCATGGAGCTCGGGGGCTCAACGTCAACATTGCCCTCGGGCGACCGTGATGTTTTTCTTGACAGCGAACTTGTATCCACCGCCACCGCCTCCTCAAGTGTCATTTTAACGATTGCTTCGGTGGAATTGTGCGGAATTGAGTGTACAACAACCCTGAAAAATTTCGTCGAGTTCCGATGGAGGAATCTCTGGCAATCCACGATATACCGAAGCCCTGTCAAATCTGGACGGGAATCTGGACGAGTTTAGGGCATGGTGTCTAGCTTCTAGCTCGTATGTCCTTTGGAAGATCCAACCGTTGATGGGCTGCGGAATTCCCATATCTACCACCCCTCCAAATTTCAGCTCGATCCGACGGTTTAAACTCCGGGGACTTTCCGATGAGTGGACCAATTTTCGGATCTGTTTTCTGCGCGAATACGGATCCGACCCAAATTCATGTTTCTTTATGAACTGATATTGGACAACCTTTTTAGAGGAATTCTCTTCTAGGGTATTGTGCGTCGTTTTTAAACACGTGCTCGTAAAATTTTAAGCCTCCCCTGAGGTCATCTTCATCATCATGCTGGTGTCAAACCAGTCCGGCAATATTGCTCCAAGGCTGCCGACCTGCGCTAGACACGTAGTCGCTTTGTTGAGCCGAGCTCAACTTCTTCGGATCATCATCTCGGCAAGACGAACAAGAGTTCGGCATCACGAAGGATAAATCATCACCAACATCACCGCCCCACGGATTACATGGAGCGGGCACACCGGCATCGCCGCACGGTCACTTCATCAAGCCGGCATTGACCACGTCACGACCTGCATCGGCAGGGCCGCACTGTTGCTTCTTCAAGCCAGTATCCATCACGCCGACCTACTTCAACTCATCGGCTGACATCGAGGCTTCGACATCTCGGCTGGACCGGGGGCTTCGCCATCTCTTCATCAACCTACTCCGGAGACTTCGGCATCACTAGCCGACCAGCTCCGTCACGTTAGCTGGACCGAGGGCTTTGCCTCGGCGAGCCAACCTTTGCCAGCATCGCCATGCCGTCGCTTTATCGCCCATCAGGCAATGGGTGTGCGGATCGAGTCCCAATTTTGGGAATCACCTTTCTTCGGATTGCTACAACAAATAAACCAGGTGCTATTAATCCTAGTATTTTTTGCTTGTTTGGGTTCATTTTTCCCAAGGAATTATTACTCTGGTTTGCCCATCATATGTACACAGGTCTATCAAATGGTGGCCGCATTAACGATGGTCGCATGGTGGTTCGGTCAGTTTCCATACATAGTCCGATGAACGCCGCATCCGGAACTCGGACCGACCTGTGAATTCAGGCTTTGCCACACCTTTATCAAGATCACGCCGACGCCTCGATCGACATTGACTTGGCGCCAGGCCTTATTTCTTTTATTACTCACTTTGCATAAATTATTTATTATGCAACGATTTTTATTATTATTATTACTATTATCTCCGGTTTGCACTATTTTTTGTGCACAGGAAAATGATCCGGGTTAGGCAGTATCGCCAACTCGGCGTACTGACATACCACGTCACCTCAGCTGGACGGGGGGCTTCGTCAACACCTCATTAACCCATGCCGGGGACTTTGGCGTCACTCTGCTGGCCTACATTGGTCGTGCTATGACACCACTTCGGAGTGCCGAGCTCTTCGCTCCGCCACCTCGGGACCAGCTTGGGGGATGGAACCTTGTCCCGCATCAAGCTCGGACCGCGTCATCAATACCAAACACATTAACCAGCTAAGTTGCCTTCATGCTCAAAGTTTTAAATTTTTAACTTGTGTTCGGTTCGACCAAGCATTATACTTTTTTGGAAAAAAGTTGCTTGTAAAAAATTTCCTTGTCATAACCTTGTTTGTGACACACAAATTCAAATACCCCGTTTACTTGGGGACTTCCTTTATGAAGCCTTTCCTCTTGCAAATGATTACACTTGTACGGCTTTGTTCCTTGTTCGTGTATTACGCCACAATATGCACCATGTTGACTTAAGCGATTTGCAAGCTGGGTTGCCTCGCTCCTGTGTTTACCCCTACGTTCCTGATTGTTCAGCTAGGGAGTAAAGGGAGCACCTCTGCGATTGTCACGATCGGGTCATCCGAGCCGGACCTCAGACTGGGTGAAGCCGAAAGCTAGCGCTCTTATTGTTTTCAATTATGGTCGGCACACAACGGAACTCATGAGTACAAAATATCTATTGCACAGGTCTCATAGTAACAATGAGCACCGAAGAAAGGTATCGGTGGGGGTACTATTTTCTTTGAAGATGCTTCTTACACTTCGTCGAGAATATAGCATAAGTTCCTGAGCGCTTTATGCTCGTTATGCCTTATGGCCTGATTGCCTGGTTATCGGAAGCACCGTCGATATTCTCGACAGGTGGAGTACATAACACTTTTCGGTCCTTGACCAAAGAGGGAGAAGCCGACACTCGGTTAAGACGCGTTTAAAGTTCGGGTGAACAAAGATATGATATTAGTACTTCAGTACATACAATCATTATACATAAAATTCTTTTACCCAAGTCACTCGGGGGCTCTTAAATTTATGTGAGTTGTTTTATAATAAGTGTTCTTCTTCTTAGTCGTTGCAAAGTCTTTTTTTCTATCACTCCTTTTTTCGACGCGAGTGTGTGGTCAATAGCCGGGGAGCCTCATTTCTCTCTCAAAGCCGCTAGAGTTTAGTTTGCTAAACTGGCCTAACGAGAAGTACTCCGCCTTCGGGATAGGAGGTTGAAGCCGTAGGCTGACCCGCTTGAAGTCTTGAGATAGGATGTGTCATGTTAAAGCACGACATAAGCACTTTTTTAAGACCAATTTTCAGATTGGCACCGAACACTTGATCTTGTTCGGACGTCAGGTTTTCACTGACGTTTTTTGGTTTTCCAAGCCTATGGCACTTTTAAACTATTTGTGCGTTTCTAGCATTAGTCTCGCAGTGCAACGCCGGACACCTTTAGGGATTCGGCAAAAACTTCTCGGATATTGCTATATATGCATCGGTTTCAAATTGTGTCTTTGGTCAATAGTTGGGTTGCCCATCTCCTGTGCTTGCCTCCTACGTTCCGCTTTGTTCGGCTAGGTGTGCAAAGGGAGAACCATTGTGATTGTGCTTCTAGCTCGCATGGTTAAGCACCTCGGTGGAGAAAGCCGAAAACTGACTGTCACAATAGGCGTACACGGGTCAGCGATCCGATGACTATGTTAAATGACGGGCCGTTCATAACATTGGCCGAAGTGTTTACGGCTTGACCTTGGATGTCGCCGAACACTAACCGGGGGCTCATAGCTAGCTTCCCCAGTTTAAAGCTCCTATGACTAAGCGAAAGTTATAAAGCCCGCATATCTGATTGCCTCGTTTCTGCTAACACAACCACCTTCGGGCACTGAGACGTCGGCTAAGGGTTGTTTTGTTATTGCGGAAACACCCTGCGTAGTATCTACCAAGGGGTAGAAGCCGACGATGGGCCACTTTCAACTGATAAACGGTCGCAATGGAGTCAAAATAATGATGTAAAGTACTTGGATACATAGAATCATTACACATAGTCTGTGATTTTACTCTGGATATTGATCCTTAATTTTGCCACCCGTGCCCCCATTAAGGTTCAGGGGCTACTGGGCTTTGCGCTCATTGGCACATCGATCCCCTGATCTTGTGTTGCCACCCTACCAGTGTCTCGGGGTCTACTGCATTGCCTATTCAATGCAGGAAATTGAAAGGGCTCAGTGTTCGGCTTGATCGAACTATGGGAAAGCGCGTCTTCGGACAACAATAAGTACCATCTGGATCTATCTGGCGTCAAGCTAATATATTGTGGCAACTTCTCAAGAACCTCTCTCAAGGGCCCGTTCACCGATTACTATTATCTCTAATATGTTACACTGCGTTTTTATTCCTATGTATGCTGCCGAGCTAGGAGTTGATCCTCAGGCCGATTTCGGCGATCGACCGAGTCTCGAGGGCTACTGGGAACAGCGGTTTTATGCTTTCCTTCAGGTGCATCTCGAGTTTTAGACTGATACACACCTTGAGGGCTACTGGCTATATACCTCGGCAGAGAATAAACTGCACCAGTTAAAAATATTCACCAAAAATCAGCCTGCGGTCGGGGTGGTGCACCACCTCGGAGGCAGTCCGGCATAAAGCTCAGGCGCCAGCGGCTAGCTCCATAGAGGGCATTTCCGACATTAAGCTCGGCTAAACTCCTTCAACATTTTTGAACCAAGATGATCTATGACATCTTGGATACAGTCCGGCGTTGGAGCTTGGACACAGTCCGGCGTTGGAGCTCGGATACATTTCGGCGTTGGAGCTCGAAAGCAGTCCGGTGTTGGGGCTCGGCTACAAAAGATACCTCGAATGCAGCCCGGCGTTGGAGCTCGGACGCAAGAGGACAGTGCCTCCCGGGAACAACTTCAAACCCGAGGTGTGGCATAAAAATAACAAGGCATTGATAAAGGCCGGAAACTTAAAGGGGCTCCTCGGATACCCGACGTGTAAACTCTTCGGATGCACTTCGGCGATCCTCAAGATCGAAGATGAGAAGATTTGTTGAACTGGTTTTCAAGACCGGCGACCGAAGATGAAGAATAGTTCGGAAGAATCCAGGAGCTTCCCCAACTTGAAGACCGGTTCAGGGGGCTACTGTCGGTGTCCTGGACTAGGGGGTACTCACCATGTCGTCTCCTGATCAGTTAGATTGGGCCGAGGACCCCCATGGCCGTATACTCATGGGCCAGTTCGGACAGCTGCCGCATACAAGGAAGATTCCACAAGACTTGGTGATCAAGACAAGGACTCCCCCCATCGGTGTATTCCGCTAGGACTCTTGTTATCCTAGGCCTCTGGTGCATTATATAAACTGAGGCCAGGCTAGTCGACCGCATATTGCTACGTCTTGAGCTTGCATTGGTTTTCCTCGAAGAGGAGAGGGTGATGCAGCAAGTGTAGCGTAAGTATTTCCCTCAGTTTTGAGAACCAAGGTATCAATCCAGTAGGAGGCTCCTCAAAAGTCCCACACACACCTACACAAACAAACTGAGAACTCGCAACCAACACAATAAAGGGGATGTCAATCCCTTCACGGCCACTTGCAAAAGTGAGATCTAATAAAGATAGTAAGATAAGATAAATATATTTTTGGTATTTTATAATATAGAAGCAAAAAGTAAAGATGCAAATAAAAGTAGATTGGAAGCAAATATGATAAGAGATAGACCCGGGGCCCATAGGTTTCACTAGAGGCTTCTCTCGAGATAGCATAAGTATTACGGTGGGTGAACAAATTACTGTCGAGCAATTGATAGAAAAGCGCATAGTTATGAGATTATCTAGGCATGATCATGTATATAGGCATCACGTCCATAACAAGTAGACCGACTCCTGCCTGCATCTACTACTATTACTCCACACATCGACCGACTCATGCCTGCATCTAGAGTATTAAGTTCATAAGAACAGAGTAACACATTAAGCAAGATGACATGATGTAGAGGGATAAACTCATGGAATATGATATAAACCCCATCTTGTTATCCTCGATGGCAACAATACAATACGTGCCTTGCAACCCTTTACACATCGGGCAAGGACACCGCAAGATTGAACCCAAAGCTAAGCACTTCTCCCATGGCAAGAAAGATCAATCTAGTAGGCCAAACCAAACTGATAATTCGAAGAGACTTGCAAAGATAACTCAATCATACATAAAAGAATTCAGAGAAGATTCAAATATTATTCACAGATGAACTTGATCATAAACCCACAATTCATCGGATCTCGACAAACACACCGTAAAAAGAGTTTACATCGAATAGATCTCCACAAGAGAGGGGAGAACATTGTATTGAGATCCAAAAGAGAGAAGAAGCCATCTAGCTAATAACTATGGACCCGTGAGGTCTGTGGTAAACTACTCACAACTCATCGGAGGGGCAAGGATGTTGATGTAGAAGCCCTCCGTGGTCGATTCCCTCCGCAGAGTGCGCCGAAGGCTCCAAGATGAGATCTCATGGATACTGAGAAGGTTACGGCGGTGGAAATTGTGTTTGGTGGTGCTCTGGATGTTTTCGGGTGCGAGGTATATATAGGAGGAAGAAGTACGTCGGTGGCCACCCGAGGGGCCCACGAGACAGGGGGGCGCGGCCTCCTATCTCGTGGGGTCCTCGGAAGCTTCTTGACTTGCACTCCAAGCTCTCCGGATCACGTTCGTTCCAAAAATCACGCTCCCGAAGGTTTCATTCCATTTGGACTCCGTTTGATATTCCTTTTCTTCGAAATACTGAAATAGGAAAAAAAAACAGCAGTATGGGCTGGGCCTCTAGTTAGTAGGTTAGTCCCAAAAATGATATAAATGTGTAAAATAAAGCCCATAAACATCCAAAAGGGGTAATATAATAGCATGGAACAATCAAAAATTATAGATACGTTGGAGACGTATCAAGCATCCCCAAGCTTAATTCCTGCTCGTCCTCGAGTAGGTAAATGATAAAAAGAGAATTTTTGATGTGGAATGCTACCTAGCATAATTCATAATGTAATTTTCTTTATTGTGGCATGAATGTTCAGATCCAAATGAATACAAAATAAAAGTTCATATTGATTAAAGAAATAGCAACACTTCAAGTAATACTAATCAAAGTAATCATGTCTTCTCAAAATAGCATGTCAAAAGAAAGTTCATCCCTACATAATCATATAGTTAGGCTATGCTTCATTTTCGTCACACAAAGATGTTCCCAACTTCTATACCCCCGATGACAAGCCAAGCAATTGTTTCATACTTAAATAATCTCAAAAAAATTCAACCTTCACGCAATACATGAGCGTGAGCCATGGATATAGCACTATGGGTGGAATAGAATATGATGATGGGGATTGTATGGAGAAGACAAAAAAAAGAGAAAGTCTCACATTGACGAGGATAATCAACGGGCTATGGAGATGCCCATCAATTGATGTCAACATGAGGAGTAGGGATTGCCATGCAACGGATGCACTAGAGCTATAAATGAATGCTCAATCAAAAGAAAATTAGTGGGTGTGCATCCAACTTGCTTGCTCACGAAGACCTAGGGCATTTGAGGAAGCCCATTGTAGGAATATACAAGCCAAGTTCTATAATGAAAAATTCCCACTAGTATGAAAAAGATAACTTATGAGACTCACTATATGAAAAGCATGGTGCTACTTTGAAGCACAAGTGTGGAAAAAGAGATAGTAACATTGCCCTTTTTATTTATTTTCTTTTTTTTATTTTTTATTTCTATTTTTTCTTCTTTTTTGGCCTTTTTTTGGGCAATGCTCTAATAATGATGATTATCACACTTCTATTGATTACAACATAAGAATTACAACTCAAACTAGAACAAGATATGACTCTATATGAATGCCTCCGTGATGTATCGGATGGTGCAATGAATCAAGAGTGACATGTATGAAAAATAATGCATGGTGGCTTTGCTACAAATACGATGTCAACTACATGATCATGCAATGGCAATATGACAAAAGTAAAGTATGTCATGATGATGAAGAACGGAACGGTGGAAAGTTGCATGGCAATATATCTCGGAATGGCTATGGAAATGCCATAATAGGTAGGTATGGTGGCTGTTTTGAGGAAGATATAGGGAGGTTTATGTGTGATAGAGTGTATCGTATCACAGGGTTTGATGCACCGCTAAGTTTGCACCAACTCTCAAGGTGAGAAAGGGCAATGCATGGTACCAAGAGGCTAGCAATGGCGGAAAGGTAAAAGTGCGATAATCCATGGACTCAACATTAGTCAAAAGAACTCATATACTTATTGCAAAAATTTAGAAGTCATCAAAATCAAGTACTACGCGCATGCTCCTAGGGGGATAGATTGGTAGGAAAAGACCATCGCTCGTCCCCGACCGCCACTCATAAGGATGCACAAGCGAGGTACACTTCATGTTTCAAATTTGTTACACAACTTTAACCATACGTGCATGCTACTGGATTTGCTAACTTCAACACAAGCATTCTTTAAAGTCATAATCACCCAACTAGCATGACTTTAATATCACTACCTCCATATCTCAAAACAATTATCAAGTATCAAGTTGATCATAGCATCCAATTCACTTCCTATGATAGTTTTTATTATACCCAACTTGGATGGTCATCATTCTAGGACCAACTTTATGACCATAGCAAATACCATGCTGTTCTAAAAGACTCTCAAAATAATATAAGTGAAGCATGAGAGACTAGTAATTTCTTCAAAATTAAGACACCATCGTGCTCTAAAAGATACAAGTGAAGCACTAGAGCAAAAACTATCAATCTCAAAGATATAAGTGAAGCACATAGAGTATTCTAGCAAATTCTAATCAAATAGGCTTCTCCCGAAAAGGTGTGTACAGAAAGGATGATTGTGGTAAACTAAAAAGCAAAGACTAATATAATACACGACGCTCCAAGCAAAACACATATCATGTGGCGAATAAAAATATAGCCCCAAGTAAAGTTACCAATGAACGAAGATAAAGAGGGATGCCTTCCGGGCATCCCCAAGCTTAGGCTTTGGCTATTCTTGAATATCTTGGGGTGCCTTGGGAATCCCAAGCTTAGGCTCTTGCCACTGTCGGTGTCAAACCGCGGATCTCGGTAGGGGGTCCCGAACTGTGCGTCTAGGCGGATGGTAACAGGAGACAAGGGACACGATGTTTTTACCTGTGTTCGGCCCTCTCGATGGAGGTAATACCCTACTCCTGCTTGATTAATATTGATGATATGGGTAGTACAAGAGTAGATCTACCACGAGATCAAGGAGGCTAAACCCTAGAAGCTAGCCTATGGTATGATTGTTGTTCGTCCCTACGGACTAAAACCCTCTGGTTTATATAGACACCGGATAGGGTTAGGGTTACACAGTAGTCGGTTACAATGGTAGGAGATCTACATATCCGTATCGCCAAGCTTGCCTTCCACGCCAAGGAAAGTCCCATCCGGACACGGGACGAAGTCTTCAATCTTGTATCTTCATAGTCTTGGAGTCCGCCATGATGATAGTTCGCTATCCGGACACCCCTAGTCCAGACTCCTCAAGAGCCCCTGAACCAGGCTTCAATGACAATGAGTCCGGCGCGCATATTGTCTTCGGCATTGCAAGGCGGGTTCCTCCTCCGAATACTTCATAGAAGGTTTTGAACACAAGGATAGTGTCCGGCTCTGCAAAACAAGTTCCACATACCACCGTATAGAGAATAATTTTTGCACGGATCTGCTGACGTATTCCGCGGCGTGACATCACACCACGGCTAGGCCTTTATACGAATTGTTTTTTAATGTTCAACCTTAGCGCATTTAGCGAGGCGGTTTCCTTGGCACGTATTATCAAAGCGGAGATCGTGCCCCCTTATTCCGGGATTCTCATCAATACGGACGTGGGTAACCCAACCGCGTTCGCTGGCACGCCTCCTCTATCGGCGAGTCCTAATCGACCACGGGAGGGCTCTTGGTATTCAACCTCTTTATAATGAGACCAAGGCCCTCTTCTTTTTCCACCTCCATCGAGTTCGCCTCGCCGAGTTCTAACACCCAAAGCTTCAGATTTAGGCGCCGGACCTTCGACGATGTCCGCTCCGACCAGCTCGGCCGATGGATGTCTTCTTCATCACAGAATAAGATGTGCTAAAGCTGCGAGACGCCAGTATCTAACCGCGAGATCTCGATAGGCTGCCTGCCTGTGGCAGGTCATTCCCACTCCCGAGCCCGGCGAGAGCATGGTGTTTGTGTCTCACTTCCTTCAGGGTTTAGGCTTCCCGATGGATCCCTTTGTGCGGGGGCTCATGTTTTATTATGGGCTGGATTTCCATGACTTGAATCCGGAGTCCATCCTCCATATCTCGTCATTCATTGTCGTATGTGAGGCCTTCCTCCATATTACCCCTCACTTTGGATTGTGGCTCAAGACCTTCAAGGTGGAGCCAAAGATGATCGAGGGGCAACAAGCAGAGTGCGGAGCGGCGGTCATAAGTGTGCTGATGCTCCGTGGCCCGAGGGCTCTTTTCAAGAGGAGCTTGGTTTGTGGCAACGGGAGTGGTTTTATATCACCGCTCCCAGGGGCACCAAATGGGTGGCGCTTCCCGCCTTCCGCTCAGGTCCACCACAGCGGCCGGCGCCATGGGTCAACAAGGGGCTCGACTGGGGCCGCCCAAGGACGC
This sequence comes from Aegilops longissima, assembly GCA_021605205.1. Classification (NCBI taxonomy): domain Eukaryota; kingdom Viridiplantae; phylum Streptophyta; class Magnoliopsida; order Poales; family Poaceae; genus Aegilops; species Aegilops longissima. Next base: position 211,511,578 of record CM038682.1, on the reverse strand, counting down.
CTCTCTGCAGGGCCGTATTCGAGACCTCCAAGAAAGAGAGATCGATCTGGTCGCAGTGGCGCAGGTTATGTTGATTCGGCGCCTTCTGCCCTGCAAACGTCGCCCCCTCCGTCTGTGGGAATTTAATCCGGAGGGACCACGAGCTCCCAACATTTTATGGGTACGACGCCCGTGGAGATGTATAAATTGTTCTTCGGATCACAAGAGAAGTGTCCGGATCTAACTGAGGACGCAGGACTAAGCTGCAATTGCCCAGATACTCAAGTAAGTAGTCTGTACCCGGACGGTCTGTCCGTTCATTTATCGTAAACTTGCCCTTAAAGGAGCTGTTTCTTGAACAGGAGTGGATAGCGAAGGCAAAGTTGATAAGGTGTCCGGCTCCCCTCCCAGAGACCACGCCGGATCCCATGCTGACCAAGATGTTGAAGGACGCGCCTTTTAAAGAAGGCAAAGGGGGGAGCAGGGAAGCAACTGCCTCCACGAAGGAGGCTTCTGAGGAAGGAGGGATCAAAAGTCCCACCTCCAAGGAGAGAAGAGGACCGCTTGAAGATCCGGAGGTCAAGGCCTCAAAGAGGGAAAGAAATTTCGTCGAGAGTCCGCGCTGGGAAGTATCCCAGCCGCACTATTTCCCAAGGGGATCAGCCTCCAATGAGCCGTAAGTAAAAAGAAGGGTCTTGTAAGTAAGGAACATCCTCAGATTTATTTCAAGATAACCAAATTGTACCTTGTAGTTCGGATCTCAGCCCTTCTCAAAGAAAGCTCGCCTTCGGGGATCTTCTTCCGAGATGATGGAGAGCGAACGCCTCCACCTGCCGCACCCTCATGCGAGGCGGACGACCCGAGGTGTCGTCGCGAGGGATTCCCAAGTCCGGCGGGGCCGGAAGGTCCGGCGCCAAGTGGTGTGCGGTCGGAGGAGCTGAAGGGTCTGCTCGGGCGAGCGGCTATCTCAGAAGATCACCGTGCGCTAATGGGTATGGTGATTGAAAGAATTGCATCCGCGGAGAGCGGATTGCATGAAGCCGTCAGAAGCTTACTGACGGGGTTCGAGGTACGCAAAATGATGTACCTTCCGGCGCTTATGCATATAGAATGCGCCTCAGATAGATAGTAGCCCCGAGACTCGGTATGTTGTCAAAATTGACAGCGTGTCGAGGATCATAATCTCAGTTATAACATATCGCCGCTCCTAAATAGGTGGCGGGGCGTCCGGTGGCCAGCCGGACTGATGAATATGGCGAACTAAAGTGGCAACTTGACGAGGCGGATGTGGACATCGCGCTGGTCAATAAACGGTTTGACGAGTCACAAGGTATGCGACTTCTACGCGGACACCTGGTAAGGGAGCTTGACGCCCATGCCTTACTACTTGTATGCTTAATGCAGGTGGTGCCGCTGCTATGGAGGAGCTGCGGGCGGAACTCGCCCGAGCGAAAGAGCAAGCCAGAAATAGTAATGCGGCCGCTTTAAGGGCGGCCGAAGAGCTAAAAGCCGAACGGGCTGCTCACAGTCGAAGCAAAGAGGAAATGGCCGATATGGTCAGAAAGTTGAAGAATACTACCAACCGCTGCGAGGTTCTTGAAAAGAACGCTGCAGCGAGCAAGAGGGCTGAAAAGGCCACCGCCAATACAAGGATGCCCATTCTCGCTTTGAGAGCTGCCAAGGAGGAGCTGAGTCGGTCGGGCTATTGCGGCTGGAAAACAGTTTCACTGCGGAGGAAATATACGGATCCGGTATGCTCGCTTGGACAAGTTGTGGAGTTCGGAGGATGCTTATCTGGACTTAGCGGCGAAGCGCCATGGACGCGATTGAGCACTTCCGAGGCCGTAAGGGGCATGTAAGGAAGAGCTATATTGGTCGCAATTCCATAGTCCGAGCGCCCTCTTCCGCTGACCGATCGGTTGTCCGAATGGGCCGAGCTGAATCGATTATCCGGACTTGCCATGAAGCATGTCATGACTCATTTGTGGCCAAAGCGGACCCAAATAAGAGTTATTTTGGCTTAGTGCAGCAGTTCCTTGGTGAGGTATCACAGACGACGCAATGAAGCGGTCGGCGGTATTGAGGGAGCGCAGATGGCTCTTGCCCGTGTCAAGACATACTGGGCGGAGATGAAGTCCACCGACGCTATGCGCCCCAAGATTCGGACGAAGCAGTACCGCCGAGCACTATTTTGAGGAAGTCTGCAGGCGCTGCTTAATAGAGACGCAATGCTCAAGGATATTATGTTTAAATGACATGTGTGATTTGTGAAAACAATGTTTCAATATCATATAAGGGCTTTTTATACTTGTGCATTCAAGTAGTAAACTACTCCTCAGGCGGCCGCTGATGTATATGTATATATAACTGAAAGATGGCAGTCCTTGGCTTCAGCCCCCACGCACATAGTGCGGGGTGTTTGCAAAGAAGGCGCTTTTTCACACTTAATACAACGCCTTGGTCCTATTAAGGAGGTGGTAGCGAGCAAACTAGGCAACCGGACTATAATGCTTTATCACTTTCACTTAGCCATAGGAGTTCGAGGGTGGGGCTACTATATAGCCCCTGGGGCACCACACTCTCCGAATTGGGTGCGTATGTGCTCGACCAAAAACGGTCCTTCATTAATGTGGAGGAATTCTAAACATTCCGTGAGTCATCGAGTGGTTGACCAGTCTCTCGCTATATCATGACAATCAGTTTTTGGCTTTCATCGAGGTGCTCGCCTGCCGAACTGGGCGCAATCGCAGAGTTCTCCGGTGCCGCGTTAGCCGATAGAACGGAACGTAAGGCAGCAAAACACAGGAGCCGGGCAAACCCAACATTTGACCAAAGACATGATTCGAGCTGATGCATATAATGCCTAACTCGAGACGCCAACACTCCCTAAGGTATTCGGTCTTTATAAAACGGGCGAATAATGCCCTAAGCCCCCGTGTCCGTGCACGCAAAAAAATTCTGGTGCGGCCGATGCCAAAACACCAGCCTCCTCCTCGGTTATAGCTAAAACCAGGGGATGTGTATCAACAAGAGATAGTAAAAAGGTTTACGCAGGTCTTGATCTGAAAAGAATCTTGCAACGGGTCCCTCTTCGCACGCTCGCTGTGTTCCGCAGCCGTATTCTGGACGGGTGTAGCACGCTGTTCATCTGTAAAAGAGAGGAACTTAGTTGAAAATAAAAAAGATCGTGCGAAAAATGTACTTTATATTAAATAAACAGAGTACGGTTTGGAAGGTGAATAAAATTGAGCTTTATTGTCTCTTGTTGTACATGCGTGCAGCCCCTTGTACGGGGGTATGCCGCTAGTAGGCGCCGGACTCGTCTAGCCGTGTCCGGGGTTCGAATGACCTATTCAGGTGCTTTGATTAGCGGAGCCGGATAGGAGTGGGGCTGTCAAGGCAGTCTCACATTCTTCCGTGCTCGAGTAACACTTAATACTCCCTTTTAATGAGATGATGCCGCGTGGACCGGGCATTTTAAGTGTAAGAGATGCATAATGCGGTATTGCGTTAAAGCGGGCGAAAGCTTCGCGCCCCAATAGTGCTTGATAGCTACTTTCGAATGGGGCGATGTGGAAGGTTAACTTTTCATGCGGAAGTTGTTGGATGAGCCAACACAACTTCTAGCAGTAGGAGCCCGCATAATGGGCATACAGGCCTGGCATTATCCCTTTGAAGGAGGTGTTGCTATGGCGAAGTTTGGTTGGGTCTATCCCCATCCTCATGGAGTGTGTCCCGATATATCGGTTTATGTCATCGCCGCCATCCATGAGGACTTGTGTAAATTGGAACCGCTGATTATAGGATCCAATATCAAGGCAGTCAATCCTGCGCTTCGGATACTTACGGAGTAGTCCCGATGGTCGAAGGTGATTGGTTTTGACAACCAGTGTTGGTACTCCGCTAGGGTAGGATGTGCGCGCGCATCTTAATGGGCGCCATTTATTTTTCCCTTTATCACGTGAAGTGAGTTTACTGTTTTGACCTCTTGTGGGAAATTCTTTTGTGTTCCGTATTCGCTTGTGGGGTTCGCCATCATCCTCACTTGGTGTGTCGAGCCCTTGTGTTCGGCATTGAGTCTGCCGGACTGCTTGAAGACCCAACAATCTCTGGGTATGGTTTGCAGGCCTCCCGAGTATCGTGGATTTGACATATCTTGTCCAAGATTTTGTTTGTTGGATAGCTCATCGCTATTGTCCTTAAGGGGCAGTTTTTATTGTTCTGCCGTGAGCTTTTGAATCCGGCGCTGATCGCCGCGCTTTTTGGACCGTTCCCCTTAATCCGGCGCTGGTCCTTGTTGCATCGTGGTTTCCCATTTCCATCCCTGACCTCGGATGTACTTGGGTCGCTGGTGCTGCATCTTGCTAGCCAGCTATCCTCTCCCGCGCAAAAGTGGGTCATGAGGCTTGTTAATGCGGCCATGGTTCTCGGCTTCTCCTGGCCGAGGTGTCTGGCGAGCCATTCATCTCGGACGTTGTGTTTGAAAGCTGCTAAGGCTTCGGCGTCCGGACAGTCAACTATTTGGTTCTTTTTGGTGAGGAACCTGTTCCAGAATTTGCGGGCTGACTCTCCGGGTTGTTGAGTTATATGACTTAAATCGTCTGCATCCGGAGGACGGACATAAGTCCCTTGAAAATTTGTTCAAAAGCATCCTCGAGCTCTTCCCAACTTCCAATGGTATTTTCAGGAGGCCTTTGAGCCAATGCCGGGCTGGCCCTTTGAGCTTGAGGGTAAGTATTTTATGGCGTGGAGATCATCTCCTCTAGCCATGTGTATGTGGAGGATGTAATCCTCAATCCGCACTCCAAGGTCCGTTGTTCCATCGTATGCCTCTATGTTTACGGGTTTGAATCCCGCCGAATTCGTGATCCAAACCTCATCGGTGAAACACGGGGGTGTGCGCACCCCTATATTTGGGTGTGCCGTGATGTTCGGATATTTGGCGTGTTGCATTGCTTTGAAGAGCTTGCTTTCGCCCATAGATGGACCTGACTGGCCATCCTTTTGATGTGAATCCTTATGCGGATCGCCATCGCTTGTGTGCGTGCCATTTGCCGCTCTCTGCTTGCCATGGGGTCGCCCATCCGACCGGTGGCTTTCTTGCTTTTTGATTGTGGGGTTTCACGGCCTCCTCATCAAATTCGGGCAGTAGTTTTCTTTTGCGTAGTTTTTGTTCGGCGATCGTCGCCGATTTGTCTCATGTGTTGAATACTTTGCTCCATCTGATTCCGAGTGCATCTTCCGCTATTTTGAGCTTCCGCTTGCTTTTTCAGGCTACGCGCAGGGCGACGAGCCTTTTGTGGAGGTTCTTCGCTCCAACAATTTGTCCGGCGTGAGATCGTCCGGACTGTTATCTTCGCCGGGGACGGATTGTTTATCCGAGTTGTCCTGTTCGGACGGTTGCTCGATAGCATGTTCGTCGTCCACCGGTTCGCCCTGCTCTATGGCTGGGTCTTTGTCGAGGCGGGACTTTGTGCAGCGCTTACGTTGTCGCTTTTGACTGCCGAGGGATTTACCTTCAGAAGGCCCCGCTGTTCCTTCTCGCCGCTTCCTTTAGGTGTATCCACCATGTATACATCATGGGATGAGGTGGTTGTCCAGCATCCTATAGGTGTTGGTTCATGGTTGTCTCCTACATCATCGCCCATACCGCCGATGTCTTCGGGTCGGGTCGAGCACGCCGTAAGCTTTCGGCTGGCTACAAAGTGGGTGGTGGGTGGGCGTTGAATTTCTTCGTCGTCCATCTCAACCTTCCTGACCGTAGTCCGGCCAGGGCTCTCCTCATAAAGAGAGAGACTTTAGTGAATTCAGGATGTCGCTAAAGGTCGAGTGCTGAAAGATGTCCGCGGCAGTGAACTCCATGACCTGCGCCCAATCGGATTCGATCGGCAGGGCGCGGAGGGTTTGGAGTCCGGAGAGGAGTCCGGCACCTTGGAGTCACGGTCTTCGCAAAGGACAGGGATGGAGTTCGGCTCAATCACCATTGAGATCGTAGCCCCCGAGGCGGTGTCCAACCACTCGCCCTCGATCGGGGAGTCGGCCCGAGCTAAGGGTCGGAGCGATGCTGGTGTGGCCTCCATCGCACCGCTCGGGCGGCAGAGCTAGATCATGCCCATCGAGACAAAGGCGGCGCGCTTGGTGTGGCTCAATCCGTCAAGATCAAGTCTCCGCGACATCGGCCGATAGTTCAAGCTTCCAAATCTGACCCGATGGCTGGGGCGAAGCTTTTGATCTGCTCCAGATGGCCAAGCAAATTGGCCCGCAGCAAAGCCGCCAATACGAAGATCTGTCCGGGAGAAAAGTCACACCGGACTGCGTCGTTCTTGATGATCAAGGAGCCATCGGGCCTATAGGTGACAACACACGAGGAACTCTCAATGAAAGCACCAATGTCGGTGTCAAACCGTGGATCTCGGTAGGGGGTCCTGAACTCAAGCGCCTAGGCGGATGGTAACAGGAGACAAGGGACACGATGTTTTACCCAGGTTCGGGCCCTCTCGATGGAGGTAATACCCTACCCCGCTTGATTAATATTGATGATATGGGTAGTACAAGAGTAGATCTACCACGAGATCAAGGAGGCTAAACCCTAGAAGCTAGCCTATGGTATGATTGTTGTTCGCCCCACGGACTAAAACCCTCCGGTTTATATAGACACCGGATAGGGTTAGGGTTACACAGAGTCGGTTACAATGGTAGGAGATCTACATATCCAGACGCCAAGCTTGCCTTCCACGCCAAGGAAAGTCCCATCCGGACACGGGACGAAGTCTTCAATCTTGTATCTTCATAGTCTTGGAGTCCGCCGCGATGATAGTTCGCTATCCGGACACCCCTAGTCCAGACTCCTGCACCACCCTTTATTCCATAGTCCATAAAAGCTTTTACCCAAAACTTGAAAACTTCACAACACAAAACTCAACCGAAATCTCGAAGTCTGCTAGTGAAAGAAAACAAAACCACCACATAAGATACTGCAATGAACTCATTCTTTATTTATTTTGTGTTAAACCTACTTTATTCCAACTTCTGTATGGATTATAAACTATTTTATTGGCCATAGATTCATCAAAATAAGCAAACAACACACTAAAAATAGAATCTGTCAAAAACAGAACAGTCTGTAGTAATCTGTAACTAACGCAAACTTCTGGAACTCAAAAATTCAGAAAAATAGGACGACCTAGGCAATTTGTTTATTGATCAGCAGCAATTGGAATCACTATTTTATCACGTTCTGGTGATTTTTAACAATTGTTTTCGTGAACCAAAAGTTTCTGGAAATTACAGCAAGATCAAATAACTATCATCCAAGAAGATCCTATAGGTTTAACTTGGCACAAACACTAATTAAAAGATAAAAACACGTCTAAACAGAAGGTAGATGGATTATTTATTCCTAAACAGAAAAAAAAAACTAAAAACTAAAAATAAAATTGGGTTGCCTCCCAACAAGCGCTATCGTTTAACGCCCCTAGCTAGGCATAAAAAGCAAAGATAAATCTAACGAGTGTCGTCTTTGGCACTAAACTCATCAATAGAGCAATTGTGATCTACAAGGATTTCTCCCCTTTTAGCAATGGCTAAACCTTTAGGCAAAAATTCAAGAAATTCATTGGTAGCAAAAGGTTCCTTAACTATAGAGAGACAATTGGGAAGAACACTTATGGATTTGAGATCCGCATCTCCCTTACTAGAAGATTCACCCTTATTTTTAGGAACATAAATAAACTTGGCAGTTTTAGTCGGGGGTTTTGGAGTGTTTTTCATGGGGGAAAACGCGGAACCTAAGTTTGTAATGATATCCTCAAGTTTATTGATTCTAGCAGAGTCTAGATCTATTTTTTCATTGACTATAGGTTCTTTTTCCTTAAGATTTTTCAAAGTAACTCCAACCCTAGATCCAAACTGGGTAATGTGATTATGAATCTTTTTATCAATCAACTCAACAGTGGCAATATTATTTTCAATAATATCAAGCAGTTGCATCACATGTTCTAAAGTTAAAACCGTTCCATTAACCAAAAGAGGTGGTGAGCCAAACAAATCTAACATAGCATTATAAGCATCAAACGTATGGCTACTCATAAAATCACCTCCGGTAGCAATATCAAGAACACATCTATTCCAAGGAGTAATGCCTACATAAAAGTTGCGGAGAAGAACGGAAGTAGCAAGCTTCCTAGTAGCTTTATATTGGGCATTGCAAATTCTATGCCAAGCATCTTTTAAACTTTCCCTCTCCCTTTGCTTAAAATTGTGAATTTCTTGTTCGGGAGTGAGAATAAGGATAGGAGGACTAGCCATGACGACAAGGTAAACGTACTAACAAACGAGCAAACAGAAAAAGGCAAGCGAAAGAGAGAGGAGGACATTGGGAAAGAGAGGGCGAATAAAACGGGGGTGAAGTGGGGGAGAGGAAAACGAGAGGCAAATGGCAAATAATTTAAATGCGAGGGAGATGGGTTTGTGATGGGTACTTGGTATGTCTTGACTTGAGCGAAGACCTCCCCGCAACGGCGCCGTAAATCCTTCTTGCTACGCCTTGAGCTTATGCTGGTTTTCCTCAAGAGGAGAGGGTGATGCAGCAAGTGTAGCGTAAGTATTTCCTCAGTTTTGAGAACCAAGGTATCAATCCAGAGAGGAGGCTCCTCAAAAGTCCCACGCACCTACACAAACAAACCGAGAACTCGCAACCAACGCAATAAAGGGGTTGTCAATCCTTCACGGCCACTTCATGAAAGTGAGATCTAATAAAGATAGTAAGATAAGATAAATATATTTTGGTATTTTATAATATAGATGCAAAAAGTAAAGATGCAAATAAAAGTAGATTGGAAGCAAATATGATAAGAGATAGACCCGGGGCCATAGGTTTCACTAAAGGCTTCTCTAGATAGCATAAGTATTACGGTGGTGAACAAATTATCACGAGCAATTGATAGAAAAGTTTATAGTTATGAGATTATCTAGGCATGATCATGTATATAGGCATCACGTCCATAACAAGTAGACCGACTTTTGCCTCGCATCTACTACTATTACTCCACACATCGACCGACTCTCGATCGCATCTAGAGTATTAAGTTCATAAGAACAGAGTAACACATTAAGCAAGATGACATGATGTAGAGGGATAAACTCATGCAATATGATATAAACCCCATCTTGTTATCCTCGATGGCAACAATACAATACATGCCTTGCAACCCTTTCTGTCACTAGGTAAGGACACCGCAAGATTGAACCCAAAGCTAAGCACTTCTCCCATGGCAAGAAAGATCAATCTAGTAGGCCAAACCAAACTGATAATTCGAAGAGACTTGCAAAGATAACTCAATCATACATAAAAGAATTCAGAGAAGATTCAAATATTATTCATAGATAAACTTGATCATAAACCCACAATTCATCGGATCTCGACAAACACACCGCAAAAAGAGTTTACATCGAATAGATCTCCACAAGAGAGGGGGAGAACATTGTATTGAGATCCAAAAAGAGAGAAGAAGCCATCTAGCTAATAACTATGGACCCGTAGGTCTATGGTAAACTACTCACAGCTCATCGGAGGGGCAAGGATGTTGATGTAGAAGCCCTCCGTGGTCGATTCCCCCTCCGGCAGAGTGCCGGCGAAGGCTCCAAGATGAGATCTCGCGGATACAGAAGGTTACGGCGGTGGAAATTGTGTTTCGTGGTGCTCCTGGATGTTTTTGTGGTACATAGGTATATATAGGAGTAAGAAGTACGTCGGTGGCCGCCCGAGGGGCCCACGAGACAGGGGGGCATGCCCTACAGGGGGACGCGGCCTCCTTTTTCGTGGGGTCCTCGGAAGCTTCTTGACTTGCACTCCAAGCTCTCCGGATCACGTTCGTTCCAAAAATCACGCTCCCGAAGGTTTCATTCCATTTGGACTCCGTTTGATATTCCTTTTCTTCGAAATACTCAAATAGGCAAAAAACAGCAATATGGGCTGGGCCTCCGGTTAGTAGGTTAGTCCCAAAAATGATATAAATGTGTAAAATAAAGCCCATAAACATCCAAAAGGGGTAATATAATAGCATGGAACAATCAAAAATTATAGATACGTTGGAGACGTATCACATATACACAACAATCATAATCATAGGCTAGCTTCTAGGGTTTGGCCTCTACGATCTCGTGGTAGATCAACTCTTGTAATACTCATATCATCAAGATCAATCAAGCAGGAAGTAGGGTATTACCTCCGTCGAGAAGGCCCGAACCTGGGTAAACATCGTGTCCCCTGTCTCCTGTTACCATCGATCCTAGACGCACAGTTCGGGACCCCCTACCCGAGATCTGCCAGTTTTGACACCGACACCGTCTTGTGGAATACTCCTTGTATGCGGCTTGGGCTGCCCGAAGTTGCCCATGAGTGAACCGCCATGAGGGTCCTCGGCCCGATCCACCTAGTCGGGAGATGATGTGGTGAGTACCCCTAGTGCAGGACATCGCCAAGAGCCCCCTAAACCGGTCTTCAAGTTGGGGACACTCCTCGATCCTTCTGAATTGTTCTTCATCTTCGGTTGTCGGTCTTGAAAACTGGTTCAACAAATCTTCTCATCTTCGATCTTGAGGATCGCCAAGTAAACCAAGAGTTTACACATCGGTATCGCCTCGTAGTTATCGGCCTTTATCAATGCCTTGTTATTTTTACGCCCACCTCGGGTTTGAAGTTGTTCCCGTGCAGTGGTGTCCTCTTGCATCCGAGCCCCAATGCCGGACTATATCCGAGGTTTCATAGATCACCTTGGTTCAAAAAGTTTTAGCCGAGCTTAATGCCGGAAATGCCCTCTAAGGAGCCAGCCACCGTGATTCGAGCTATATGTCGAACTGCTTTCGAGGTGGCTCAGCACCTCGGTCATGGGCTGATTGTTTGCGGATTTTATTTCCGATGCGTATAAATTTATTTGCTGACAAGATGTATTGCAAGTAGCCCTCAAGGTGTCTGTCGGCCTAAAATCTGAGGTGCACCTGAAGGAAAATATGAAACCATTGATCCTAGTAGCTTCTGAGACTCAGGTCGTGAAATCGGCCTCAAGATCAACTCCTAGCTCGGTAGCATACATAGGAACAGAAACGCAGTGTAATATATTAGAGGTAATAGTGATTGGCGGACGGGCCCCTGAGAGAGGGTCGTGAGAAGTCGCTGTGATATATCAACTTGATGGCGGATAAGTCCCGTATGGTATTTATTGTCGTCCGAAGACGCGCTTGTCCATAGTTTGGTTATGTCAAACACTGAGCACTTTGAATTTTCTGCATTGAATAGGCAATGCAGTAGCCCCCGAGCCACTGGTCGGGTGGCAACACCAGATCAGGGGATCGATGTGCCCCTTTAATATTTATAAATAATGAGCGCAAAACCCAAGAGTTCTCGAGCCTTAATGTGGGCACGGTGGCCAAATTAAGGATCGATATCCGCTTGATGTAAAAATTTGTTGTGTTTAACACAAACTTCTCGAAAAGAGAAAAAAAATCTTTTAAAGGAGCTAGAGCCAGCGAAAGCTGGGCTCGCCAAGGTTGGCCCCAAGGGGCTTAATAGATAGGAAATCAATGCCACTTGGGATTTGGGAGAGCATTATGTAAGTTGCTCGGTTGTTTCAGCGAGATTGTGCCCCTTGGTCTTTAAAAGATGAGCTGCAATAAATCGACTTTACTCGCAATTTATGATCCTATGTATTCAAGTATTTTACATCATTAATGTTTGGATCCGCATTGTACAAAACTTTGTCGACCGACCATCAGCTTCAACCTCCTCGGCCAGTAGCCGGGGAGTGTTTGTCCTTCTTTATAAAGCCTTTATAAGAGCAAAGATTTACGACAAACAAGGCAATCCGGTCATACGGTTTTATAAACAAAGGTACGCTGAGAGATATGTTATATACTTTTTAATATAAGACACATTTTCCAAGGAAAATAGTCCCGCTATCGGTTCCTTTTTTTGGGTTGTCATGCTGATCATGATCATGAAACCTCACCTCCGATCAATGTGGGTGGAAAATATTGAGGATTTAGTTTGGGTAAGTTCCCGAACTATGTGGTCTATAGCGAACCTAAATTTTGACTTCCGTCATTGCCAACCAATTATATCCTTTGAGATCGCTAGCTTTCGGCTTCACCCAGCCTGAGGTACTAACTCGGATGACCCGGTAGTAACAATCACAGAGGTGCTCCCTTTACCTCCTAGCCGAACAATCGAGAACGTAGGGGTAAGCACAGGAGCCAGCCAACCCAGCTTGGCCGAAATCTTAAGTCAAATTGATGCATATTTATGGCTTTATATAACGATAATTACAGAAGGCAACTGAGGGAGTCCTGGACTAGGGGTGTCCGGATAGCCGAACTATCATCGCGGCCGGACTCCAAGACTATGAAGATACAAGATTGAAGACTTCGTCCCTTGTCCGGATGGGACTTTCCTTGGCGTGGAAGGCAAGCTTAGCGATACGGATATGTAGATCTCCTACCATTGTAACCGACTCTGTAACCCTAACCCTATCCGTGTCTATATAAACCGGAGGGTTTTAGTCCGTGGGACTAACAACAATCATACCATAGGCTAGCTTCTAGGGTTTAGCCTCTCGATCTCGTGGTAGATCTACTCTTGTACTACCCATATCATCAATATTAATCAAGCAGAGTAGGGTATTACCTCCATCGAGAGGGCCCAACCTGGGTAAAAACATCGTGTCCCTTGTTTCTGTTACCATCCGCTTAGACGCACAGCCGGGACCCCTACCGAGATCCGCCGGTTTTGACACCGACATTGGTGCTTTCATTGAGAGTTCCTCCGTTGTCACCTATAGGCCCGATGGCTCCTTCGATCATCAACAACAACGCGTCCAGTGGTGAGACTTTTCTCCCGGACAGATCTTCAGATTCGGGCGGCTTTGCATCGCGGCCAATTCACTTGGCCATCCGGAGCAGATCGAAGCTATGCCCCGCCATCGTGTCAGGTTTGAAGTTTGAACTACACGGCCGACATCCGCGGAGACTTGATCTTCGACGGATTCGAGCCACAGCCAAGCGCCGCCAAGACTATCTCGATGGGCATGATCTAGCTTTGCCGCACGAAAGGTCCTCGAGGTCGCATCCGCGTCCGCCCGACCCTTAGTTCGAGCCGACTTCGATCGAGGACGAGTGGTTGGACACCGCCGGGGCTACGATCTCAACGACGATTGAGCCGAACTCCATCCCTGTCCTTGCGAAGACCGTGACTCCAAGGTGCCGGACTCTCTCCGACTCCAAACCTCCGCGCCGCCAATCGAATCCGATTGGGCGCCGTCATGGAGTTCACCGCCATGACATCTTTCAAAGACTCGCCTTTGGCGACATCTTGAATTCACTAAAGTCTCTCTTTTATCAGAGAGCCCTGGCCGTATTACGGTCGAAGGTTGGGATGCGGGCGACGAAGAAATTCAACGCCCACCCACCACCCACTTTGTAGCCACTGTCGATGATTTAACCGACATGCTCGACTTCGACCAAGACATCGACAGATGGACGATTTATGCCGAGAAGACCAAGACCCAAGGCTCAGTGTAATCGGAAGGCCACCTTGTCATACGACATATACATGGTGGACATCCCAAAAGATGGGAACGGCGATGGAACAACGGAGGATGACCCTCCAAGAAACAGCCCAAGCGCCGACGCCGCCGCACCGCCTAAATCCCGCCACAAGAAAACGGTGATTCCGCACGGAGATAATAACACCCCGGACAAGGTTGAAGACAACCCTCCAAAGCAGGATTCAGCGCAGGAGGAGGAGAAGCAAGTCCGCACGACAAAGGCGGCGTAAAGAGAGGTAGAGGACGATAATTATGCGCCCCTCCAAGACGAGGCAAGCCTCGACGACGACGAATTTGTCGTGCCTGAGGATCCCGCCGGACAGGAGCGTTTCAAACGCAGGCTTATGGCCACGGCAAGCAGCCTCAAGAAAAGCAGCAACAGCTTAGAGCTGACCAAGACCTGCTAGCTGACAGATGGATTGAAGTCCTTGCAGCCGAAGAGTATGAACTCGAACGCCCCTCCAAGAGATACCCCAAACGCAGGCTGCTACCCTAATTAGAGGAAGCAGCACCCAAACCTACATCACCAGTGCATGAAGCGGCCGACCGGCCACCCCGTGGTCACGACAGAGAGGCCTCTAGACCTCCATTCAAGCTGCATCTCGGCCGCCTCGAAAAGTACCAAGGCACGAGGAAACGCGCCAGACCTGCGAGACATATTGGAGGACAAGGCAAGACATACAAGATCGATCTACGGATCGCGTGGGCGCCCCACGACACGTGTTGATAATCGTCACGCCGGATACAACAACTCCGGCCAGGCCGAACACAGTAGACAAAGCTCATATGAGCCACGTCGTGATATAGCCCAATACAGAGGCACCGCACACCCACTATGCTTCATAGATGAAGTAATGGATCATCAAATCCCTGAGGGCTTCAAACCCATAAACATCGAATCATACGATGGTATCACAGATCCTGCGGTCTGGATCGAGGATTATCTCCTCCATATCCACATGGCCCGCGGTGATGATCTACATGCCATCAAATACCTCCCACTCAAGCTTAAAGGACCAGCTCGGCATTGGCTTAACAGCTTGCCAGCAGAATCAATTGGTTGTTGGGAGGACCTGGAAGCCGCATTCCTTGATAACTTCGAGGGCACATACGTGCGACCACCAGACGCCGATGACCTCAGCCACATAATCCAGCAGCTTAAGAATCGCCGACAATTCGACACGGTTCCTAACCAAGAAAAATCAAATCATCGACTGTCCGAATGCAGAGGCCCTTGCAGCCTTCAAACATAACATCCGCGACGAGTGGTTAGCCTGGCACCTAGGACAGGAAAAGCCGAAATCCATGGCAGCCCTCACCACACTCATGACCCGCTTTTGCGCGGAGAGGACAATCGCTAGCTCAAGCAACAACTTGACCAAAACCCCGTAGTTCGGATACCAAGGACATCAATGGCAGGTCGCGTCAATAAGAACAAGCGCCGCATTAACGGCGATAATGATGAAGATACGGCAGTCAATGCCGGATTCGGAGGCTCTAAACCCGTCACGGAAGAAGCCATTCAAAAGAAATACCTGTGGCCCGCCCAACTTGGACCGAATACTCGATCGCTTGTGCGATACATGGCACCCCAAAAACTAGCCAACCACACCAACAGGATTGTTGGGTGTTCAAGCAAGCAGGCAAGTTCAAGGTCAACTCAATGACAAGGGGCTGCATAGCGATGACGAGGAAGAGCCCCGACAGCCAAACAAGAGAGGATGAAGGGCTTTCCCACACAAGTGCGGACGGTGAACATGATATACGCAACCCACATACCCAAAAGGGAGCGGAAGCGCACTAAGGGACGATATGCGATGGAGCCACGCTCAAGTTCAACCCATGGTCCTCCTGCCCGATCACATTTGATCGAAGGGACCACCCCACTAGCATCCGTCACGGCGGATTCGCCGCATTGGTTCTTGACCCAATTATCGACGGATTTCACCTCACTAGAGTCCTGATGGACGGCGGTAGCAGCCTGAACCTGCTTTATCAGGATACAGTGCGCAAAATGGGCATAGACCCCTCAAGGATTAAACCTACAAAGACAACCTTTAAAGTCGCCATACCGGTGTAGAGGCCAATTGTACAGGCTCGCTTACACTCAAGTGGTCTTCGGATCCCGGATAACTTCCTAAGCTTAAGAGTTAATCTTCGACATAGTCCCGCTCCACAGCAAGCTATCACGCGATCGCTTGGACGAACCGCACGGTAAAGTTCAACGCGTGCCGCACTACGATACCTCAAGCTCAAGATGCCAGCCCTCGAGGAGTAATCACGGTCAATGGAAACACCGAACGCCTCTCCGAACGGAGGAGCACACGGCGTCCTCGCGCAGAGGTGCAAAGCAGCCTCACACAGCAATTCTCGAGTCCGCCACTAAACGTCCGGACACCGCTGCGCCGCCGAGTAACCTACAACAAGACCGCCGGCACGATTCAAGCACGCCAGAGTAATCCGCCCAACCCCAGCCTCGCGAAATTGCGGCCAAGATTACGCGCATATAACTACGCCCGAGATACCATGGGCATAAGGGAGGGCACGACCACGGCACGCCTGTAATGTGGCTCAACCGCACTGTGGGCCCCGATTGTGTCATTCCTTTTCTTTTTCCTTTTTCTTACTTTTAGGACTCGCTTGTCAGAAGTCCCGTCCGCACTAGAATTGCCGAACTCACGATGCAACAACCAGTGGAAGCGTAGCTACGCCGAGCGCTTAGGTGGTCTCTACTATGAGCATTATACCTGTTTTACATACCATCCCGCAGCTTACCCCTCGAGGGGATATGTTAAATAGTCCCATCCCTTGCTTATCGTGACTATTTGTATCGCTCGCTTTTATTTGCGCTTTTGAATAAACAATACATAGCTTTTGCCTATTATTGCAATCCTTTCTTTATCTATATATATGTTCATTTCATGACATGTTGCACCAGACACTTTGGTACGGCCAATACACCGTGGGCTTAAGTACCCCAAAATTATGGTGTGATAAGTCCAACACTTTCACAAGTGCGGCACCTCAACTTATAGCATTATATGCATCGGTTCAATCATGTCTTGGGTCAATAGTTGGGTTTGCCTGCCTCTGTGTTTTGCTGCCTTACGCCCGCTCTATCGGCTAACGCGCACCGTGGAGAACCATCGCGATTGTGCCCTGCTGAGCTGGGTTGAGCACCTCTGGAGAAAGCTAAACTGACCGTCATGATGGGGCGAGAGCCGGTCGCTGTTCGAGAGGTTTTTTCGGGTCCCTAAAGGCTTATGCCGCTTAGAGTGAGGAACCGGAAATTATCCGGCCAAGGCATGGATAGCGCCCCGAACTCGGTCTTCCGAATACTAGGGGCTTCGCCGAAATTTAAAATTATAGAATTCTATGGCTAAGTGAGAGTGTTCAAGCACTATAAGTCCGTTGTTTTGTTCGCTATGCTGAGCCTCCTCGATCAACCCAAGAATGGGAACAAGAGCGCCTGTTTATCCCGAACACCCCAAAGACTGTGGCATGGGGGTGAAGCCAATGACTTGCCATCTCTCAAATTTGATAAACGGACGCACGTAAGGTAATATTTTAAATTAACAAGCGTTGCTTAGTGCATATGAACAAGTTTTCAGCGACATGATAACAAATGCGAGTCTATTCAAAATTACATCTCTGGAACACTCATCCGCTATACGGGCGGCACCCTTCAGACGCCTCATAGTACATTTCGGGCGTATGATGCTCCTTGCCCTTTGGTGGCCCGTCCGTCACAAGCTTCTCCGCATCCAGCTTGCCCCAAAGGCACTTTAGCACGGCAAGGGCCCGACGGCACCTTCAATGCAGACGGAGCGCTTGATGATTTCAATCCATGGACAAAGGCCCACCAGCCACTGCACTAGCCCGGCGTAGCTCCTGACATGGCCTCCAATGGCCACAAATAAACTATGAGGCCCTTCATGGCCTGTTCGGCGACCTTAGGAGCTCGACCAGCTGCTTCACTGGTCGCCAGGGCACTGGACGGTCGGCCTCAAAGATACCGAGACCGAACACCTTTCCGCCGAGCTCCTCCTTGGCGCTGTAGAACGCGCAAGATCGTATACACTATGGGGCAGATCTGCGAATGCTCCCGGAGAGCTCCGAATCCGGGTAAGTAATAGGTAATTCACTTTCACATGCTTGCTTTGCATAAAGAATGCCTTACCCGCCGCTATCTTCTTTAATGATTCAATTTCTTGAGGGCTTTTTGGGCCTCGGCCTTAGCAGCTTTGGCACTTCTCAAGAGCCGAGGCAAGCTCGGACTCTCGGTTCGAGTCACGCCCAAACCCTCGTGTTTTCCACGAGAGCCTCGGAGCTCTTGTCGCATTCTCCGCCACCGCGCCTCCCCTTCTCTTGCTCTGTGCGCCTCAGCCGCTTTGAGCCGGGCCAGGACACCGCCTCCATTCTGTGGTCGCCACTGCTCGTGGCCCCCGCAGCACCCATGTTATTCCTCAAGTATCTTTGCAACCAAATCCTTTCTATAAGGTATTTCTTTAATAAGGTGTTACTTACCTTCCTTGTCCTCGAGCTGCTTCTTGGCAAGGCCGAGCTCGCTCGGACCGCCGAGGCTCTGCTTCAATGCATTGACCTCCGCAACAAGGCGGCAGAGGTCAAGAACGCAGCCTGCATTCCCATATTGACATACTTATATTAGACTCTCACAGATATCTTTTTAGATCCTTAGTCCGCTTTTATTTCCTAACACCAACTAAGCATCAGGCTACCGCCTATGCGGTAATATTTTCACATATTCTAAACTTACCTCAAAGCCTGTTAGAAGGCTGGTATAAGCCAACCAGCCCGCCTTAGCGGACTGAACTTTCTGGATCACCACACTCATAACAAGGCGGTGCTCCTCCTCGATGGAAGCGCTGTTAAGCGCCCAAAGAAGCTATCCGGTGCCTCTGGTTGGACGGAGGACATCAGCGTCTTACCCTTCCTACGAAGGGACCGCTTGCCGGACTTCGGAACCGCTGAAGGTTCCGGTATGGAGTCCGTACGAGGGTCGGACTTAGAGCCCTTGGGTGTCTTGCCCCCCACGCGCCTGGAGTCCGGGAGGTTGCCTTGCGGCACCTCCTGCGCCACCTCCTCTTGACCAGGCCCCCCTCGGGGCCCCACCTCGGCGTCGTCCACAGCGTGAAGTGAGGAGGCGGCCGGAAGTGAAGTACTCTCCACTTTCGACGAATTCAGGGACCCGCTCGATGAAGCGGCGAACTCGTCCTTGGGCGGGCTGCATGATTGTTCGGCATTAGAGAACACTATGCAATGAAAAACCATGGGTATCCGGACACTTACGATCTCGCCAGGCTTAGCCTTGTTGGCCACTCCTCCTCGCTGTTGTCGGCATTGGTGGAGAAGTCCGGATGAAGGGTCCTTCCTTCTGACCCTCCGCCTCCCTAGTTGGGGCGACCTTCCTTTTTCTCTCTCTCACTGGGAGAGGCTTTTTCTTCCTCCTCTTCCTCGAGGAGGATTCCGCCTCGAGTTGTCGGGCGTGAGTCCGACAATACCGGTGCCGGAGCTCTTCGAGTTCCCGTGGCCTCTTTCTTGGTTTTCTTCTCCGCACCACATGAGGTACCGAGCCAGCAGCCCTCTAATCGGGCGTCCGCTGGTCTTCCGCAAAGGGCCGGAAAGTTAACCTGTCCGGACGCCTTCACCACCCGTTAAAGGTTAGGGAGTTTTAGATCCCGCATAGAGTCAAACTATGAAAAAGAGTCCCATAAAGGATAAATAACTTAACTCGCTGGCTTGACGCCATGAGCTGAATCCGCGATCTTCTAGCGGATGTGGGAGCCTCGCGCCTTTGAACAAGACCTTCCGTGCATCTTCATACGTAGTATCAAGAGCCTTTTCAGCGTTGAGTGCTGCGCCGGATCGAACTCCCACAATTTGAAGGCCCGTTGTTGGCATGGGAGAATCCGCGATGAGCATCACTGGATTACGCTGACAAGCCCGAGATTCTTGTCCACCAGTGTTTCGGACGCAGGTTTTGAGTCCGACAGCTCATCCGAATTCCCCCACGCCAGCCCGCCTCTTTCCATGATGAGAGCCGTGGGGAAGCCAGATCTGAATTGGGGCCGCCGCCCATTTGGAGTCGCGCTGCTCGG
Organism: Aegilops longissima; assembly: GCA_021605205.1. Lineage (NCBI taxonomy): Eukaryota > Viridiplantae > Streptophyta > Magnoliopsida > Poales > Poaceae > Aegilops > Aegilops longissima. The sequence goes on along the minus strand of CM038682.1, from coordinate 211,491,882 downwards.
TGATGTAGAACCACCCCAATTGTTACCCCTTTATGGTCTCCACAAAGGAGCCTCGAGCCATAGGACTTTGGCCATCTTGCCAACCATGGCGCCCAAGACTCCGCTTGGCGGCCGCCCACAACCTTCGGCTTGACATTGAAGATCTTCAGCCATAAGCCGGGTGGGGCTGGATGCAGAGGAAGGTTTCGCACACCACGATGAACGCCGAGATGTTGAGGATGAAATTTGGGGCCAGATCGTGGAAGTCCAGCCGTAGTAGAACATGAGCCCCTGACAAATGGGTGAAGTGGAAAACCTAGTCCGCGGAGGAAGTGGGGAGAAACACCACCTCTCATGGGGCCTGGGGTTGAATGAGCTGCCCTCGTCGGGTAGCCGGTGCGCGATGTTGCTGGACAAGTATCCGCCTCCCGCAGCTTTGGATGTGCCCTCCGTGACGGAGGAGGCCATCCACCGCCTCCCGCCTCCGCATATAGTTGGAGAAGGTTGAGGTGGGATGTGCGGACTTGGGCGCTGGAGCTCGAAAAGGAAATGGATGAGCAAAGGAGGAAGAAGGCGAGGTGAAAAGGTGGATCCTTATCCCTTATATGGACGGACGGTTATGCGCCCCCACCACCCGGTAAAACTCGCTATCTCCCAAGCGCCAGAATCAATGGCGCGATGGGTTACCCATGTCCGTATTGACGGAATCCCGAATAAGGGGCACGATCTATGCTTTGATAAGACGTGCTAAGGAAACCGCCGCTAAACGCTACCGAGGTGGAACAAGAAAAAACGATCCGTATAAAGGCCCGGCGTGGTGTGATGTCACGCCGCTGAATACGCCGCAGATCCGCAAAAATTATTCTCTACGGTGGTATGTGGAACTTGTTTTGCGAGCCGACACTATCCTTGTGTTCAAAACCTTCTATGAAGTATTCGAGGAGGAACCCGCTTTGCAATGCCAAGACAATATGCGCGCCGGACTCGCCGCCATTGAAGCCTGGTTCGTGGGCTACCGAGGAGTCCTCGACTAGGGGTGTCCGGATAGCCAAACTATCATCGCGCCGGACTCCAAGACTATGAAGATACAAGATTGAAGACTTCGCCCCTTGTCCGGATGGGACTTTCCTTGGCGTGGAAGGCAAGCTTGGCGATACGGATATGTAGATCTCCTACCATTGTAACCGACTGTAACCCTAACCCTATCCGTGTCTATATAAACCGAGGGTTTTAGTCCGAGGACTAACAACAATCATACCATAGGCTAGCTTCTAGGGTTTAGCCTCTCTCGATCTCGTGGTAGATCTACTCTTGTAATACCCATATCATCAATATTAATCAAGGTGAGTAGGGTATTACCTCCATCGAGAGGGCCCAACTCGGGTAAAAACATCGTGTCCCTTGTCTCCTGTTAACATCCGCCTAGACGCACAGTTCGGGACCCCCTACCCGAGATCCGCCGGTTTTGACACTGACAGCAACGCTTGTGTAATGAATACAAACGATGATGATATATACTTATTTTGACTCCATTGCGACCATTTATCAGTTGAAAGTGGCCCATCGTCGGCTTCTACCCCTTTGTAGATACTACACAGGGTGTTTCCGCAATAACAAGACAACCCTTAGCCGACGTCTCGATGCCAGAAGGCGGTTGTATTAGCGGAAACGAGGCAATCAGATATGCGGGCCTTATAACACTTAGTCATAGGAGCTTTAAACTGGGGAAGCTAGCTACGAGCCCCCGGTTAGTGTTCGGCGACAGCCGAGGTCAAGCCGTAAACACTTCGACCAATGTTGTGAACAACCCGTCATTTAACATAGTCATCAGATCGCTGCCAGTTTACGCTTATTGTGACAGTCAGTTTTCGTCTTTCTCCACTGAGGTGCTTAACCATGCGAGCTGGAAGCACAATCGCAATGGTTCTCCCTTTGCACACCTAGCCGAACAAAGCGGAATGTAGGAGGCAAGCACAGGAGCCGGGCAACCCAACTATTGACCAAAGACACAATTTGAAACCGATGCATATATAGCAATATCCGAGAATGTTATGCCGAATCTCTAAAGGTGTCCGATGTCATGGTTCTAAGATTGACAGTAGAATGGGGGGTAGGTATGAAGAGGCAAGATCCCAGCTATGATGAAGTTGTACACACAAGGTTTACGAGTTCAGGCCCTTCACGATGGAAGTAATAGCCCCACGCCTCTGCGTTCCGGAGGCGGTCGATCGGATTATATGTGTGGAGTTATTAGGTGCGAACCCTTGTCCCTGAGGGGGGGGGGTGGCTTATATAGAGTTCGCCAGGCCCCTCCCGCCCTTAGTTACACAGGGTTTATAAGGTACATAAAGATGGGACGTTTCTGGTAACGCCAGTAATAAAGTGACATAAGTGACCATTAAGACTACAGAGTAAATATCCAACCGTTGTTGTGCAGAGTGGCTTTAGATCTTCTGTTCGTCGAGTGATTCTTGTATCGGTCGAGTGAGTATTATCTCTTGACTCTTCCGAGTGGAATGCTTCTGGTCGAGTGGATGATGGTATCCCTTGAATGCTTCTGTCTTTAGGGTTATGTCCTAGGGGAGGGTGTCTAGGACAGGCCTATGACCCTACCCTAGGTACATAGCTTCATCATTAGCCCCTGAATGGTTCAGGGTTTGAATGGAGAAGGAGTTGAAAATACTTCCGACTCAAATTTTGCGCTTCGGAAGCGTCTTGCTGGGATCAATGAACAACATGATGACTTCAACTTCTTTTTCAGTCGCCTTGATCCATTCTTAGTGTGTCGAGTGAACTTTTACTGCTAAGCTTCGAGTGTTGATATGGGAAAATCTTCAGTGTGACAGGTTGCTCTGCTGCTTGCGGATCTTGCGGGATTCGAATGTTCGGGAAGCGCGCGGGGCGGAGGAGGCCGCGGTAATCGGAGAAGATTAGGCAGGGATGCCTCGATATTCGCGCCACCTTTTTTGCCACGTACTGCGTGCGCGACTGTTGCGGGATTTGACAGGATTGCCTGGGTCCACGGGTCAGCCACTCGGAAACAGTTCCATATAAGGCGTTGGATTGGGGAATTCTGCACATCGCGCCTCCATTCCCCTTTCTTCCTCCTCTGTTTCTCCACTGCCGCCGCTTCCGTTCTCGACGCCACCTCTCGCCCGCGCTCCTCTTGCTTCGATGGCGAGGGACAAGACGGCGGCGCTGGAACGCGCGAAGAAGGGAGCGCGAAGGGGAAGGGAAAGTAGACCGGCAGGAGCGGGTCGTCCTCGAGATTTGGCTTGTCGCGCGGCTGGGTTCAGGGCGACTGGATCTAGTCCACCATCGAGCTGGATGATCTGCGGGATCTGGACGAGAGCGGGCTGATCGAGCATGGTTCCTGGAGGCTCCCGGGGGACAAAACTGAGCCACATCCCCAGGAGGGCGAATGCGCCCTGCTCGCCACCCACGTCGACCATGGTTTTTCCTTGCCCCCACATCCCTTTTTTCGTGCCTTTCTGAACTTCTTCGGATCTCAACTCCACCATTTCTATCCCAATACCATCACATACCTTGCTGCCTTTGTCTCGCTGTGTGAGAATTTCTTGGGCTGTCGACCGCACTGGGGTCTATTCAAGCACATCTTCACATGTCGCTCGCAGACTGTGAAAAAAACTAGCCCGAGTGATGAGAAAACCCAGGTAATCCAGATGTGTGGGGGGCTAGGCATTCAGATGCGGGGGAAGAGCGATTTTCCTGCGTTGACTCTCCCTGACTCGGTTAGAGGGTGGTAGCCGCCTTGGTTTTATTGCAGAGACAAGCCGACTCCTGGCCACTCGACCGGTCCCCCTCCCTTTTCCTTGGCGCGAGTCCAAAAACCCACCACCTTGAAAGTGACTCTAGCAGAGAAGGTGGAGGTGGCCATGTTGATGGAGCGAGTAGTTCAGCGGATTCATGAAGGTGTGACTAGAATGGATTTGCTCGAGGTATTTTTCAGTCGATGTATCCAGCCCCTCCAGGCTCATGATCACTCGATGTGGATGTACTCGGGGATTGAAGATTCCACTCAGATCCCCCCCGGAGGACGTTGATGAGAAGATGGTGGCGCAGTGGGTGCAAGGCATCACAGGAAACAAGGACAACCCCAGGGGGTCCCGAAGAGTTCTTCCATTCGACACCAACAACCAACCAGACAAGGTTCATTCTTTATTTCCGAGTGTTTTTCATTCGGACTTGCAATTGTTTACTGAGTTGACCATCCTTTGATCACCTCTTTTGCTTCGCAGATCTATACAGATACATACTCAATGCCGAACGGGGAGCAAGAGCAGTACCAGGAAGGACAAGAAAGCGGAGGCGAAAGCATGGATTATCAGTCTGATGGAGAAGAGGAACAGGAGGAAAGCGAGGACTCGAGCAGTGGCGAAGAGGTCGAGTCGCCGCCTCGCAATGAAAGGCGTTCCAAGGATAAGCATGACCCGGCAAGTATTCGTGGCAAGGCGATCAAGAAAACGGATGAGACCTCAAAGCACCTCGACATCTTCTCCGGCCGATTGAGAAGGCCCCAAGCGCCTAAGGTTACACCACAAAACCGCTGGAAGGCTTTGCCCAAGATCAAAGTGGTCGTTCCCAATGCTTCCGGGTAATAGTTGGACTTGATTTCTTGGTTTGTCATGAATTGAACTTTAGTCGACCCATTTCGAAAGGTCTGACCGACTGAACCTTGAGATTTGCAACGCTGCTACCTCTGGGACTTCTGTTTACAAGGATGAAGATGAGGAAATGGAGGAGGCAATACTTAACTGGGTGCGACTTTTGTAATCTTGTCTTTAATTTCTCACCGCTTTGTCGGGTCGATCAAATCAAGCGATTGATTCTTTTTGCAGCTCCTCCCAATGTCATTGATCTACCAGACGACGACGAGGATGTGCCGCTGAGGCCCATGGGAAGAAGAAGCAGTAAAACATCAACTGGCAAGGTGCCTCAGTCGACGTTAGTGACGGAGCCAGTGATCCAGGAGGCCGACGATGCCAACCGGGCTTCTGTGACTTTTGTCGTACCATTGTCGAGTGCCCAACCTTCTACGTCGACTACGAAAACTCCAGCCGATCCATCTTCACTCTTCACTGCACATCACGTCCCAGAGGACCAAGTGGGTGCTGCCAAGGAGGCTACACGCCAGGCAGGCATCATGTTGGAGAAAATGAAGATGGTCCGGGAGGCCAGCCAAGCTGCCTATGATGCCATCTCAGCCCTTCAGAGCAACGTCCAGGTTAGTTGATCACCGACTGACCCTTTAGCTTGTCGCTTATTCTGTTAGGATATGCTACCTGAAAACTTTCCCTGAGGGATCTTTCCATCAGTCTGCGTTTTGCATTTGTGTACACCCACTGGGTGTTTTAACTTACTGCTGAATAATTTTGCATCTTGAGTCGACTAAGGTGTGTCGATTGAGTCTTTGAACTAGTGGGGGCATGCTGAGTGCACCCACTAGGTGTAGTCCTCGAGACCATAGTTGACTGCGGGCAGTCGACTGTGGTCTAAGAATCGAAACTTTCTCACTCGGCCTGGATGGACCATGTCGAGTGGAATCTGAACCAGTGGGGGCACGCTAAGTGCACCCACTGGTAGTCCTCGAGACCGTGGTCGATCATGGGCAATGACTCATGGTCTCGTAACAAACTTTCTTATTCTCCTTTTTTTACACTCGCCCGGACAGACCATGTCGAGTGGAATCGGACCGGGGGCATGCTAAGTGCACCCACCGGTGTAGTCCCCGAGACCATCGTTGGATGTTTGATTCGGCAAGAGACGAGAACTTGCTGAATTTATCACTCTATTGTTTTTTCATCCGTCGATCGACCGCCTTTTGATTATAGAAACTCGTGAACTTGAAGCCTGTTTTTTCGACCGAGCGTAGCATTCAGCTCAATCTCGATCCGGAGGTGGCCAAGACAAACTTGCGTATGCAAGGATGAAGCCACCGGCACGAAAAACTTGTCCACCGATTTGTTTCTCAACCAGTGTTATTTTTTTTCTCGAACTAAGCGCCATTTCTTCGTAAACAATGAACCAAGCTTTGGCGAAGAAGGATCTCGACCTTGCGCCGCAAGCAGAAAAGCAGCTTGTCGGTGTCAAAACCAACGGATCTCGGCACGGGTCCCGAATCGTATGCTTAGGGCGGATGGTAACAGAGACAAGGGACACGATGTTTTACCTGTGTTCGGCCCTCTCGATGGAGGTAAAACCCTACTCCCGCTTGATTAATACTGATGATATGGGTAGTACAAGAGTAGATCTACCACGAGATCGTAGAGGCTAAACCCTAGAAGCTAGCCTATGTTATGATTGTTGTTCGTCTCTACGGACTAAAACCTCCTGTTTATATAGGCACCTAATAGGTTAGGGTTACATAGAGTCGGTTACAATGGTAGGAGATCTACATATCCGACGCCAAGCTTGCCTTCCACGCCAAGGAAAGTCCCATCCCGACACGGACGTAAGTCTTCCATCTTGTATCTTCATAGTCCAGAGTCCGCCAAAGGCTATAGTCCGCTATCCGGACACCCCCTAATCCAGACTCCTCAAGAGTCTCCTTTAACCAGGCTTCAATGACAACGAGTCCGCGCAGAGATTGTCTTCGCATTGCAAGGCGGGTTCTTCTCCAAATCTTGTGTACCTGCTTGAATAGTGTCCGCTTCTCATGAATATCGCGCCCTTGGCTTCCACGCCCAACAATGGCCATCTTCCACGCTGCTGAACGAATGCTAAAAGCCGGTATTTTTACATTTACCCCCTAGCTGCGCAAATGAGCTGTCTATATAAGAGACGAGGATCTAGATCTTAATCACATCATCTTCCCTTCGCGAAGCTTTCATCGAAGCGCATCTCGATGTAAATCCATTCCATCATGGATGCCGACGCGCTCCTCCTTCCGCGCCTCCCGCCTCACCGAGATTGGGAGAGATGCTCATTCCCGACAAAGAGCTAGTGACGCCCAAACCAAGGGATTTCTTCCCCGCCTTCATGGTTCCGGCTCGAGTTGGACTCGCCACCTATAAGGGCGGAAAACAAGCGAGAGCGCCCCAGCCCCTCCCAAGGAGAGCGGTATGCCTTGTCCCTTATTTGATAAGAGGGCTCGGATTTCCAATTCATTCGCTTTCTCCGGGGCTCCTCGGAGTTCTATGGCCTCCAGCCAGCACAACCTTACGCCGCCTCCATTCTCGCATATTGCAGCTTCGTGGCCTTTGCGAGCTGTTTTTGGGCATCGAGGCTCATTTCACGATGTGGAAGAGGTTGTTCTCCTCGCACTTCGCTCTCGGAGGGGTCGATATTTCAAGTGGGCGGAGCCGAACTATGGCGCATCGCCGACCAGATATCTATCCGAACCCCGAAGAAGGCGTCCAAGACCGGCCTTCTAATGGTTTTATATAGAAGATGTCCTCTGCTCGGACCCTGTTCGGATCGGCCTCCCGAGTTCAAGAATGCTCCTTTGAAGAAACGCCTAAGCTGGGGCCCACGGAGCCCCTGCAGGGAAAATGAGAGGGACGCCCTTACCCGATGAGCCAATAAGGTTGTTGGCTTATTCCGACCGACCATGATCGGGTCATGGCCACATGCATTATGCGGGGGTGCAGCCGCCCAAGATAGAGGCCACCCCATGTGGGATTTCAATGGGGAGGATGATGCCACCCTTCATGGCCAGGGGCCGGATCGGTCGCCGATCCGATGAAGATCTTGTCCGATTGTACAAGGGAGAAGAGGAGGAATTTCTTCGCACAACCCTCGTGGACGGATTTTCTATGAACAATCCTCCAAGCTGGGTAAGCGGACATTTTTGCCCATCCGATCCATATTCCCATAGTCAAGTATCTCATTTTGTGATTTCGACGCAGAACTGTGCCAGTCAGAAGGATATAAATAGCCTGCCTCCACAACCCAAGATCCGTAACGTTCTCGATCCGCCTCCCGTGAGGATCCGCATATATCGGTGGAGCTGATTGACGGGTATTTCACCAATCGAGCATTGATAATGCCCTAGTTGCCATTACGGCCGACACCCCGGAATACTTCCAGCCTCGCAGTAATCGAGACCGCCCCAATACTTTGAGAATGATTCATCCTTGCTTATTTTTGATCATCGATACCAACGATGTTTTGTAGGGGAGCCCTTGAGGCGGATACCGAGCTCATGGCGGCTAGCCAACGAGGGGCAGCGCGCTCAAAGAAAGCAAAAGAAGTGCGGTCCTGCTCAAACGCCAAAGGCAACGGTATGGCGGTCACCTTATTCCTGTGTTTTATTCCGAAGGCATACTAACGCCGTGTTTCTTCAGAAAAAGAGCGCCACGGACTATATCCGGAGAGGTTGCCCATCGAGCCTCCCACCAAAGCTTCAAAGCCAGGCCCGTAAGCGAGGCTAACACAAGGCGCAAGGCTTGGATGTTCCTCCGACAGAGGATGCCAACAGATTGTCTCGCCACCAACTCGAGGTGGAGAGTGCCATGAATCACAAAGCGCCGCTTCGGACAATTCTTCAGGACACATGTTTTCCCAAGAGGCGCTGAACGCCTTCAATTCGGGAGATGCACACTCGTGACGCCAAGATGGTCTAGCCAGAGCTACGGAGCAAGATGTAAAAGACATACGAGTGAGGAAATTTAATGCTTATATATGCCAAGAGCTCCCGAGACTTGAAATAGTTAGAATAACTGATTTAAGGATCATTTATTGTGCAGGATCTTACGTAAAAGAATACCCAACTGTCCCAGAGCTTGAAGAGTGCAAAGCCCAACTTGAGGCCGCACAAGCCGCGATGGGGAAGCCAAAGAGACCCCTCCGTAACATATGCTTTTAAAAGATAAGTATGTTGTGAAGTGCGGCGTATATAGATCTGATAATAACATTGCAGATGTCGCCGGTAGATCCGACAAGCAACAGCTCTTGTGCCGTTAAAGGCCGGGCGAGAACGTGTTTACGAGGGTGAGGCAGGAGAAAATAATTCCAAGATGCCAACACCCAGCTGGGTGAGGAACTAAAAGATGTTCGTGCTCAAATGTCCGACTGCTAAGGAGAATCGGCGGCTTCGACGCTGCATTTTTAGTAAGTGCTTAAACGAACTTTGAAAATGAGTTCGGCGAGGAAGTCGACTAATGAGTTATGTCTCAGAGGTATGCTCACAGTGCCGCCCAAGAGAGGAAATGCCCGGTTCTATGGGTGACCTTCTTCCCGAAGTTTATAACCGCATTTAACGAAGTTCGGCAGTGATGAAAGGTGTCGCCTGTGCCTTGTGGCCATCTCTGCCTCCCTACCCAAGGCCTTGGGAGCTTGCAGAGAGGTTCAGGAGCGCGGAGGCGCCCGATTATGGAAGATATCGCCTGCATTCAAGGCGCCAGGAGGCCTAGGCCATGGTGAAGACGCTGGTACACGGTTGACCCAAACCACATGGCCGAGGTCGGACCTGGTGGGGCCGATGGGAAGGAGATCCCTGTGAGCTTAGTGTACGCCAGTAGAATTGGCCGCAAAGTATTCCTGCAGGATCAGAACTAGACAACCTGTTAGATGGCATTGAAGAGGAATACAATCACCAAATTGACTATGTAATTTAAGGTGACATGTAAAATGCCTTCTAGCCGGATTGTAGATCGCTTGTCATAGCGGACCTTTTCGCTTCAACCTCGGGACCCAATAGTCCGAGTGTGTCCGAATACCCTCGTTATATAAAAACCGGGCATGCGTGGAGACCAAAGCGAGGGTTCATTAGTGCTTTATCGCATAAGTGCCCAACTAGTTATGTTATATTACATGGTTAGTAAGAAACATCTTCCAGGAGAATAGTTCCGTTAGGGTTCCTTTCTCGAGGCATGCCCTAAAGTGCATGTCCGGATCATGTAAAAGCAGTAAAACATCTGGGGCAGATAAATAAATAGGTAAGAAATCTTCTTTAGTTCAATGACCGAATATTCTCTTAAGAACGCAAGCTTTCGCTTCACCCACCGAGGTACACATCCGCTCAACCCGGCAAGAATAATCGCAGAGGTGCTCCTTTACCACCTAGCCGAACAATCGGGAACGAGGGTAAGCACAGAGCCAGCAACCCAGCTTGGCCAAAACTTAAGTCATATCGATGCATATAATGGTGAATAAAAGGTACATGCGAAGTGTGACATGTATTGGGCATGAAGCCCTTATAATTAAGCTTCGTGAAAGAAGCCCCTGTGTAATGATGAGCGGATAGCGCCAAGTGTGTGCTAACAATGCGCTAACGAGCCTTCAAAGGCTGTAAAGAAAAAGGAGGGAGAAGGAGAAAATAGAAGACAGCTAAAATGTAAAATATGGATGAAGAAGGAGACGAACTCAGAATCCGCGCTAGGCGAGAATCTTCGGAGACGGGCATGCTCCATGGGTTCGCTCGAGTCGGTTATCCGATGCATCTCGCAGACGGTACGCCCACCGGTCAGACTTGGTCGATGATAAATGGACCTTCCCATTTGGGCTTTAGTTTGTCCTTTTCTTGTCCGCAGCGAGAACTAGCTCGCCAACATTGTAAGTTTTGGCCCGCATTTCTCGCTTTGATATATTCGAGCCTCGCTGTTGATAGAATGTGGAACGGGCTTTTGCTACGCCACGCCTCCTCCAAGGCGCCCAAACTGTCCCGCCGATCGAGCTCGGCTTCTTTTCTTCGCATATGCGCACGCCGAGGTGAGTCATGAATTATGTCGAGGGCGAACTGCTTCATACCAGATACCATAAATAATGGTGTGAATCCGTCGTGCGATTCGGAGTGGTCCGCAGCCCCCAAAGTACGGAGTCGAGCTCCTCTACCCAGTGCGTGTTAGATTCCTTGAGGGACCACACTAACCTGGGTTTGATGCCGCTCATAATTAGACCATTTGCTCGCTCAACTTGACCGTTAGTTTGAAGGTGATAGACTGAAGCGTAGTCGATCTTAATGCCCATGTTTTTGCACCATAGTTTTACCTCGTCGGTCGAAAGTTCGTGCCATTATCGGTGATGATGCTATGGGGGACACCATAACGGTGTACGACCCATGATATGAAGTCTATCACCGGTCCGGATTCGCCGTCTTGACAGTGCTTGGCCTCTATCCATTTGGTGAATTTATCCACCATGACCAGAGGTATTTTTGCTTGTGGGTTCCCTTTATGGGGTCCGACCATGTCAAGCCCCTGCACCGCCAAGGGCCAGGTGATGGGTATAGTTTTGAGGGCGGTGGGTGGTATGTGGCTTTGGTTGGCAAAGAGCTGGCATCCGACGATCGTTGACTAAGTCCCGAAAGATCCGCCTGTGCCGCCGGCCAATAAAATCCTGCACGGAAGGCCTTGCTTACAAGGGCCCGGACTGCAGCAGGTGCCCGCCGAGTCCGCATGAATTTCAGCCAAGATTCCGCCTTCCTCTTCGTGAGATACACCTTTGAAGGACTCCGTTGTGCTTTTCTTATAAAGCTCTCCTCATGGACTTTATAGGTTTTAGACCGCCGCACTATGCAGCGGGCCTCGCTGCCCTCTGGAAGTTCCTGCCTGTTAGGTAGGTTAGAATGGTTCAGTCCACGGGCAATGACTGCCATTATGACGTAATGAGGGTGTTATTTCGCTGGCGTAACCACCAATTGTGTCGTAATGTTCGTGGGGGCGGCGGTTGGGTCCGGTTGTTATTTCCGACTCTCCTCCCATAATACGGATGGCTTGAACAACCTCTCTAGGAAGATGTTGGGGAACAAAGATCGCGCTTACCGACGCGCGCTAACACGCCTGCTGCCTGGTTGTTATCCCGCTATATGGTGAAATTCGAGCCCTCAAACCGAGCTGACATTTTTAGTACGACATTGCGATAGGCTGCCATTTTTGGATCCTTGGCATCAAAGTATCCATTTATTTGGGATATCGCGAGGTTCGAATCCCCGCGCACCTCTAGGCGTTGAATGCCCATGGAGACTGCCATCCGGAGACCATGTAGAAGGGCCTCAGATTCGCCGCGTTGTTGGAGTCCCAGATACATTATCTCGAGTACGATTGAATCAGATCTCCGGCTGGGGACGCCGTAACGACGCCAGCCCCAGTGCCAGCCAACATTTTGGAGCCGTCAAGTGCATTATCCAGTTGAATATGCGCCGCATTTTTAGGGAGTTCGCCGTCCATTCGCAACGGTCGGCCAAAACTTGCGACTTAATAGCTCTCCGTGGCTTATAGGTTATGTCGAACGGAGGAGCTCAATGGCCCATTTGGCAATCCGCCCGCCACGTCCGCGGTTGTTGATAATGTCGTTAAGGGTACTTCGGAGGCTACCGTTATTGAACACTCTTGAAAGTAGTGTCGCAGCTTCCGGATGCTATAAACATCACGACGCTATATTTTGATAATGCGGTACCGTGACTTGCATGGAGTTAGGACAAGGGACACGAGTAAACTGGTTTTTGAAGGGGAACTTGTGTCCGCCCGCTTTCGCTCGACAACGAGCACCGCGCTTGCAACTTGATGAGTTGCCGCGATGTATAATAGCATTGGTTCGCCCATGTTGGGCGCGCCAGACCGGGTTTGTTGCCAATATGTCTTTTATTTCTTCGAGTCCGGCCAGTATGGCATCCGCCCACCAAGTGTTCAAAGGGCCGAGGAGGCGATAAAGGGTAATGCCTTTTCTCCCAAACGGGAGATAAAGCGCTTAGAGCCGCCACGCATCCAAATAATTTTTGTATTTGTTTGAGGTCTTTTGGGATATCCAATTGTGATAGAGCTCGGTGTTGGGGAACGAGCAAGAAAATTCAAAATTTTCCTACGTGTCACCAAGATCTATCTATGGAGAAACTAGCAACGAGGGAAGGAGAGTGCATCTACATACCCTTGTAGATCGTTGCGGAAGCGCTCATGTGAACGGGGTTGAAGGAGTCATACTGCCGTGATTCAAATCACCGGAGATCCTAGTGCCGAACGGACGGCACCTCCGCTGCTCAACACACGCACAGCCCGGTGACGCCTCCCACGCCTTGATCCAGCAAGGAGAGAGGAGAGGTTGAGGAAGACTCCATCCAACAGCAGCACAACGGCGTGGTGGTGGTGGAGGAGCGTGGCATCCAGCAGGCTTCGCCAAGCACCAAGGGAGAGGAGGAGGAGGAGAGGCAGGCACCAAGAGGGAGAGGTTCTCGTGTGTTGGGCAGCCCAAACCTCAAGTATATAGGGGAAAGGGGCTGCGCCCTTTAGGGTTTCCCACCCCAAGGGGTGCGGCCAGCCCTAGATGGGACTTGGGGCGGCTAAGAGGGGAGGAGTGCCTCCCAAGTCAAGTGGAGGCCTCCCTTAGGGTTTCCTTCTTCATGCAAGATGGGCCTTGGGGGCTGGTTCCTTGGCCCATTATGGCTAGGGCGCCCCTCACAGCCCATGCTACTGTATTGGACGTGGTGGAACACCGACCTCCGACCTCCGAATCCTCCGAACCTTCCGAAGCTTCCCTGACAATACCGAAAAACCCGAACTTTTTCCTAACCCAACAACAACTTTCCATATATAAATCTTTACCTCCGACCATTCCGAACTCCTCGTGACGTCCGGATCTCATCCGGACCAACAACATTCGCAACCACATACAAACTTCCTTTATAACCCTAGCGCCATCAAACCTTATGTGTAGACCCTACGGTTCGGGAATCATGCGATATGACCGAGACGTTTCCCGTCAATAACCAACAGCGGATCTGGATACCCATGTTGGCTCCTACATGTTCCACGATGATCTCATCGGATGAACCACGATGTCAAGGACTCAATCGATCCCGTGATACAATTCCCTTTGTCTAGCGGTATTGTACTTGCCCGAGATTCGATCGCCGGTATCCCGATACCTTGTTCAATCTCGCTACGCAAGTCTCTTTACTCGCTCCGAACACATCATCCCGTGATCAACCCCTTGGTCACATTGTGCACATTATGATGTCCTACCGAGTGGGCCCAGAGATACCTCTCCGCTTACACGGAGTGACAAATCCCGCCTCGATCCGTGTCAACCCAATGGTCACTTTCGAGATACCTGTAGTGCACCTTTATAGTCACCCAGCCACGCCAGGACGCTTGATACACCCAAAGCACTCCTACGGTATCCGGAATTGCACAATCTCATGGTCTAAGGAAGAGATACTTGACATTAGAAAAGCTTTAGCATACTAACTACACGATCTTTGTGCTAGGCTTAGGATTGTCTTGTCCATCACATCATTCTCCTAATGATGTGATCCCGCTATCAATGACATCCAATGTCCATGGTCGGAAACCGTAACCATCTATTGATCAACGAGCTAGTTAACTAGAGGCTTACTAGGACATGGTGTTGTCTATGTATCCACACATGTATTGTCAGTTTCCTATCAATACAATTATAGCATGAATAATAAACGATTATCATGAACAAGGAAATATAATAATAACTAATTTATTATTGCCTCTAGGGCATATTTCCAACAGCCTCCCACTTGCACTAGAGTCAATAATCTAGTTCACATCGCCATGTGATTAACATCGATAGGTCACATCGCCATGTGACCAACATCCAAAGAGTTTACTAGTGTCTTAAACTAGTTCACATCACCATGTGATTAAGTCTCAATGAGTTCGGGTTTGATCATGTTTTGCTTGTGAGAGAGGTTTTAGTCAACGGTCCAACCTTTCAGATCCGTGTGTACTTCGCAAATCTCTATGTCATATTGTAATGCTGCTTTCACGCCCACTTGGAGCTATTCCAAATGGTTGCTCCACTATACGATCCGGTTTGCTTCTCGAGTCACTCGGATAGGTGTTAAAGCTTGCATCGACGTAACCCTTTACGCCAACTCTTTATCACCTCCATAATCGAGAAACATGTCCTTATTCCTCTAAGGATAATTTTGACCGCTGTCCAATGATCCACCTTGATCACCTTGTACCCTTGCCGATATGTAGCAAGGCACACATCAAAAGTGACACAAAGATAGCATACTATAGAGCCTACGTCTGAAGCATAGGGACGCACCTTCGCCCTTTCTCTTTTTCTCCGTGGTCGAGCTTTAACTCTTAACTTCATACCTTAAATCTCGTGCAAGAACTCCTTCTTTGATCGATCCATCTTGAACACCTTCAAGATCATGTCAAGGTATGTGCTCATTTGAAAGTACTATTGAGCGCTTTTGATCTATCCTCATAGATCTTGATGCTCAATGTTCAAGTAGCTTAATCCATTGAAAACACCTTTCAAATAACCCTATATGCTTTCCAGAATTTCTACATCATTTCGATCAACAATATGTCAACAACATATACTCATCGAAATTCTATAGTGCTCCCACTCACTTCTTTGGAAATACAAGTTTTCATAAACTTTGTATAAACCCAAAATCTTTGATCATCTCATCAAAGCGCACATTCCAACTCCGAGATGCTTACTCCAGTCCTTAGAAGGATCGCCGGAGCTAGCATACCTTTTAGCATCCTTAGGATCGACAAAACTTTTCTGATTGTATCACATACAACCTTTCCTTACGTAAAGGTAAGGAAACTCGCTTTGACATCCATCTCGCCAGATTTCATAAATGCAGCTAATGCTAACATGATTCCGACGGACTTAAGCATCGCTACGGATGAGAAAATCTCATCGTAGTCAACTCCTTGAACTTGTGAAAACTCTTCGCCACAAGTCGAGCTTCATAGACGGTGATATTACCGCCCACGTCCGCCTTCTTCTTAAAGATCCATTTATCTCAATGGCTTGCCGATCATCGGGCAAGTCCACCAAAGTCCATGCTTTGTTATGATTCATGGATCCTATCTCGGATTTCATGGTTTCTAACCATTTGTCGGAATTTGGGCCCACCATCGCTTCTCCATAGCTCAGAGGTTTATCAAGACAGATCACCGCATTCACTCAAGCAAGACGCATCCTTGTCACCCCACGAGGTACGGTAGTGACTTGATCCAAAACTTCATGATCACTATCATAAGCTTCTACTTCAATTGGTGTAGGTGCCACGGAACAACTTCCTCGTGCCCTCGCTACACACTAGTTGAAGTGACGGTTCAATAACCTCATCAAGTCTCCACCATCCTCCCACTCAACTTTTCGAGACGAACTTTTCCTCGAGAAAGGACCCGATTCAAGAAACAATCCCTATTGCTTCCGGATCTGAATTAGGAGGTATACCCAACTGTTTTGGGTGTCCTATGAAGATGTATTTTATCCGCTTTGGGTTCGAGCTTATCAACATGAAACTTTTCACATAAGCGCCGAGCCCCAAACTTTTAAGAAATGACAGCTTAGGTTTCTAAACCATAGTTCATACGGTGTCATCTCAACGGAATTACGTGGTGCCCTATTAAAGTGAGTGCGGTTGTCTCTAATGCCTAACCCATGAACGATAGTGGTAATTGATAAGAGACATCATGGTACGCACCATATCCAATAGGGCAACTATGATGTTCGGACACACCATCACACTATGGTGTTCCAAAGTATTTATTGTGAAACAATTTGCACAATGTCTTAATTGTGTGCCAAAACTCAGAACTCAGATATTCATCTCTATGATCATATCATAGACATTCTATCCTCTTGTCACGAAGATCTTAAACTTCACTCTGAAATTACTTGAACCATTCAATAATTCAGACTTGTGTTTCATCAAGTAAATATACTCAACATCTACTTAAATCATTCGTGAAGTAAGAACATAACGATATTCATCAGATGCCTCAAAGACTCATTGGACTGCACACATCAAAATGTGTTACTTCCAACAAGTTGCTATCTTGTTCCATCTTATCAAACCGAGGCTTTTCACCATCTTGCCCATGTGGTATGATTTGCATATCTCAAGTGATTCAAAATCAAGTGAGTCCAAACGATCCATCCGCATGGAGTTTCTTCATGCATACACCAATAGACATGGTTCACATGTCTCAAACTTTTCAAAACGAGTGAGTCCAAAGATCCATCAACATGGAGCTTCTTCATGCTTTTACACCAATATGACTTACATGGCAAAGTGCCACAAGTAAGTGGTACTATCATTACTATCTTATACTTTTGGCATGAAAATGTGTATCACTACGATCGAGATTCAATAAACCATTTATTTAGGTGCAAGACCATCGAAGGTATTATTCAAATAAATAGAGTAACCATTATTCTCCTTAAATGAATAATCAGATTATGATAGACATAATCCAATCATGTCTATGCTCAACGCAAACACCAAATGATAATTATTCAGGTTTAATACTAATCTTGATGGTAGAGGGAGCGTATGATGTTTGATCACATCAAACTTGGAAACACTTCCAACACATATCGTCACCACCTTTAGCTAGTCTCCGCTTATTCCGTAGCTTTTATTTCGAAGTTACTAACACTTAGCAACCGAACCGCATCTAATACCTCGGTGCTACTAGGAGTACTAGTAAAGTACACATTAACATAATGTATATCCAATATACTTCTATCGACCTTGCCCGCCTTCTTATCTACCAAGTATCTAGGGTAATTCTACTCCAAAGGGCTGTTCCCTTATCTCGTAAGCACTTAGTCTCGGTTTGGGTTCAACCTTGGGTTTCTTCACCGAGCATCAACTGATTTGCCATTTCATGAAGTATCCCTTATCGCCCTTGCCCTTCTTGAAACTAGTGGTTTCATCAACCATCAACAATTGATGCTCCTTCTGATTTCTACTTTCGATGTCAAACAACGCTAATACCTCAAGGATCATCATATCTATCCCTGATATGTTATAGTTCATCACGAAGCTCTAGCAGCTTGGTGGCAATGACTTTGGAGAAACATCACTATCTCATCCGGAAGATTAACTCCCACTGATTCAAGTGATTGTTGTACCTCAGACAATCTGAGTACAAGCTCAACGATTGAGCTTTTCTCCTTAGTTTGTAGGCTAAGAAAATCGCCGGAGGTCTCATACCTCTTGACGTGGGCACGAGCCTGAAATCCCAATTTCAGCCCTCAAACATCTTATATGTTCCGCGACGCTTCAAAACGCCTTTTGTGCCTCAACTCTAAACCGCTTAACCGAACTATCACGTAGTTATCAAAACGTATGTCCGATGTTCGCAACATCCACAAACGACGCTTGGGGTTTAGCACACCGAGCGTGCATTAAGGACATAAGCTTTCATCGTCCGCATAATCGCTACTTTCAACTTTCAACTATATTTTCTAGGAACATATCTAAAACAAGGAACTAAAGCGAGCTTATGACATAATTTGCAAAAGGTCTTTTGACTATGTTCAGATAATTAAGTTCATCTTATGAACTCCCACTCGATAGACATCCTCCGTTATCTAAGTGATTACATGATCCGAATCAATTCAGGCCGTGTCCGATCAACACGTGAGACGGACTAGTCATCATCGGTGAACATCTTCATGTTGATCGATCTACTATACGACTCATGCTCGACCTTTCGGTCTCCGTGTTCCGAGGCCATGTCTTCACATGCTAGGCTCGCAAGTTAACCCTATGTGTTTCGCAGTGTAAATCTTGCTTACACCCGCTGTATGTGAACGTAAGAATCCATCACACCCGATTAACACGTGGTGCTTAGAAGCTTACTTTAACTGTAGCAACGGTGCACGCTTAGGGGAGAACACTTCTTGAAATTTGTAAGGGATCATCTTATTTACTACCGCTGCTCTAAGTAAACAAGATGCATAAACATAATAAACATCACATGCAATTATATAGTAGTGACATGATATGGCCAATATCATATTGCTCCTTTGATCTCCATCTTCGGGCTCCATGATCATCATTGTCACCGCATGACACCATGATCTCCATCATCATGATCTCCATCATCGTGTCTCCATGAAGTTGTCTCGCCAACTTATTACTTCTACTACTATGGCTACCGTTAGCAATAAAGTAAAGTAATTACATGACGCTGTTTAATGACACGCAGTCATACAATAAATAAAGACAACTCCTATGGCTCCTGCCGTTGTCATACTCATCGACATGCAAGTCGTGAATCCTATTACAAGAACATGATCAATCTCATACATCACATATCATTCATCACATTCTTCTTGGCCATATCACATCACATAGCATACCCTCGCAAAAACAAGTTAGACGCCCTCTAATTGTTGTTTGCATGTTTTACGTGGCTGCTTTGGGTTTCTAGCAAGAACGCTTCCTACCTACGCAAAACCACAACGTGATATGCCAATTGCTATTTACCCTTCATAAGGACCCTTTTCATCGAATCCGCTCGACTAAAGTGGAGAGATCGCACCCGCTAGCCACCTTATGCACCAAGTGCATGTCACCGGTGGAACCTGCCTCACGAAGAGTACGTAAGGTCGGTCCGGCCGCTTCATCCCACAATACCGTCAAACAAGATTGGACTAGTAACGGTAAGCATATTGAACAACATCAACGCCCACAACTACTTTGTGTTCTACTCGCAAAGAATCTACGCAATAGACCTAGCTCATGATGCCACTGCTGGGGAACGAGCAGAAATTCAAAATTTTCCCACGTGTCACCAAGATCTATCTATGGAGAAACTAGCAACGAGGGAAGGAGAGTGCATCTACATACCCTTGTAGATCGTTAAGCGGAAGCGCTCATGTGAACGGGGTTGAAGGAGTCGATTGCCGTGATTCAAATCACCGGAGATCCTAGTGCCGAACGGACGGCACCTCCGCTGCTCAACACACGACAGCCCGGTGACGCCTCCCACGCCTTGATCCAGCAAGGAGAGAGGGAGAGGTTGAGGAAGACTCCATCCAACAGCAGCACAACAGCGTGGTGGTGGTGGAGGAGCGTGGCATCTCAGCAGGCTTCGCCAAGCACCAAGGGAGAGGAGGAGGAGGAGAGGCAGGCTGCACCAAGAGGGAGAGGTTCTCGTGTTGGGCAGCCCAAAACCTCAAGTATATATAGGGGAAAGGGGGCTGCGCCCCTTTAGGGTTTCCCACCCCAAGGGGTGCGGCCAGCCCTAGATGGGACTTGGGGCGGCCAAGAGGGGAGGAGGCCTCCCAAGTCAAGTGGAGGCCCTCCCTTAGGGTTTCCCCCTCCATGCAAGATGGGCCTTGGGGGGCTGGTTCCTTGGCCCATTATGGCTAGGGCGCCCCTCACAGCCCATGCTACTGTATTGACGTGGTGGAACACCTCCGACCTCCTGACCCCTCCGAATCCTCCGAACCTTCCGAAGCTTCCTCGTACAACACCGAAAAACCCAACTTTTCCCTAACCCAACAACAACTTTCCATATATAAATCTTTACCTCCGACCATTCCGAACTCCTCGTGACTTCCGGATCTCATCCGGACCAACAACATTCGCAACCACATACAAACTTCCTTTATAACCCTAGCGCCATCAAACCTTATGTGTAGACCCACGGTTCGGGAATCATGCGCACATGACCGAGACGTTTCCCGTCAATAACCAACAGCGGATCTGGATACCCATGTTGGCTCCTACATGTTCCACGATGATCTCATCGGATGAACCACGATGTCAAGGACTCAATCGATCCCGTATACAATTCCCTTTGTCTAGCGGTATTGTACTTGCCCGAGATTCGATCGCCGGTATCCCGATACCTTGTTCAATCTCGCTACCGCAAGTCTCTTTACTCGCCCGTAACACATCATCCCGTGATCAACCCCTTGGTCACATTGTGCACATTATGATGTCCTACCGAAAGGGCCCAGAGATACCTCTCCGCTTACACGGAGTGACAAATCCCGCCTCGATCCGTGTCAACCCAATGGTCACTTTCGAGATACCGTAGTGCACCTTTATAGTCACCCAGTTACGCCAGACGCTTGATACACCCAAAGCACTCCTACGGTATCCGGAATTGCACGATCTCATGGTCTAAGGAAGAGATACTTGACATTAGAAAAGCTTTAGCATACTAACTACACGATCTTTGTGCTAGGCTTAGGATTGTCTTGTCCATCACATCATTCTCCTAATGATGTGATCCCGCTATCAATGACATCCAATGTCCATGGTCGAAACCGTAACCATCTATTGATCAACGAGCTAGTTAACTAGAGGCTTACTAGGACATGGTGTTGTCTATGTATCCACACATGTATTGTCAAGTTTCCTATCAATACAATTATAGCATGAATAATAAACGATTATCATGAACAAGGAAATATAATAATAATAACTAATTTATTATTGCCTCTAGGGCATATTTCCAACACTCGGATCTTGGCTGGGTTTGCTTCAATTCCTCTACCGGATACGATGAAGCCCAAGAGCTTTCCTACCGGCTACAATCGAAAACACATTTTTCCGGTTGAGCTTGATGTCATATGTTCGGAGATTATCGAATGTGAGCCTCAAGTCGCTCTACTAGAGTTTCGACATGCTTGCTTTTGACGACTACATCGCTCTACGATGCCTCCACTGCTTTGCCGATCCGGTTTGCCGTAACTCGTCTCAATCATGCGCCGATATGTTGCACCGGCGCTTTTTAGCCCGGCGGCATTGTGTTGAAGCGTAATGGGCCGATGGAGGATGAATGCCATTGCGGCTTGGTCAGCTCGCCATCTTAATTTGGTGGTAGCCGAGTATGCATCGAGGAAACGCAATGAATCGTGAACCCGCGGTAGCGCCGATGATTTGATCGATGCGGGGAGGGGAAGGGATCCTTGGGCAAGCCTTGTTGAGGTCCTTGAAATCGACGATAGGCGCCAGTGATTTGTCCTTCTTGGTACCATCACCAGGTTTGCTAGCCATCCGGATGTTTTATATCTCTCGATGAATCGGGCCTCCAATAGTTTGGCAAGCTCCTCTCCCATTGCTCGTTTCTTTGGGTTCGAGAAACTCCAAGAGCCTGTTTGATTGGCTTGAACCCTTTAGGATGTTTAGGCTATGCTCGCCAAGGCGTGGGATTCCCGGCATGTCTGAAGGGTGCCAGCAAAATGTCCCAATTTTAGCGTGAGGAATTCTCTTAGTGCGCGCCTACATCAGATTTAATTGTGCCCCGATGGAGGCCGTTTTTGTAGGGTTCGTTGGATGGACTTGGAATTTGACTATTTCGTCCGCTGGTTTGAAGGAAGTGGACTTGGATCTCTTATCGAGTATCACATCGTCCCTATTCACCGTGGAGCGCAGTGAAGTGAGTTCCTCGGCCGCTAGGGCTTCGGATAGTGCCTCAAGGGACAGTGCGGCTGTCTTATTTTCGGCGCGGAGTGCTATGTCCGAGTCACTAGCAAGAGTGATGATTCCGCTGGGCCCGGCATTTTGAGCTTCATGTACCCATAATGGGGTATAGCTTGAAAAATTGTGAATGCCTCTCGCCTAATAGAGCGTGGTATCCGCTGCTGAACGGGCCACTTGGAACGTGACTTCCTTGGACCTGTAATTATCCGGGCGTGTAACACCACATCCAAAGGTGATTTTTCCCAGACAACAGGCTTCCCGATCGGGATTATTACTCTAAAGGTTGTGCTGCTTCGCCAATGCGGCTCCAGCCTATTTCCATTTTTGGAGGGTTTCTCAGAATGAGGTTCAATCTGCCGCCGCCCATGAGTACCTTGGTAAGGCGAATGACGCCCACTATCGGACCGAGGACCAATGCGGCCGGTGCTCGGGCTGTTCGAATTTAGGTTCGCACCGCATTAAAGGTAATAGCCGTGTTACCCATGGGTTTATTGTTGCTACTTGGTAGACTTCAAAGAAGGTCTGTGGAGTGTGCGCTTCAAGATATTATTTGATGCGAAAGTCTCAAGACTGTTAATACCGCACAGTATCCTCGGGCTGGTGCTCTAGAGCTAGAAGCTCTTCGCCACTTTTGGCCACCGCCGAGTATCCAACATGCTCTAAGGCTATGAGTTGGAGTGGCGCCCAGATTATGAATTTTACAGGTCCATTGAGCCATCCCTCCAAAGACGGTTCCATGCCCTATATAGGGTTTTTGCTTTTGGTATTTAACCTAGGTGCCCGCGATGGTGCACCCTTTTATTTCGGATCGGGTTGTGTTCAAGGCCGGATTGTCCCAACATCTTGCTTCGGTTTTCTGTGCGCTTCCATCGCACAAGATTTTCAGATTATGGACGCCAAGTCGGCAAAGCGTGTAATGTCACGGCGACTTATAGCGTTGAGGATCCCGTTGTCCGTGCAATTGTTGCGTAAGAATGAGATTGTGTCCTCCTCTCGGCAGTCCTTTATCCCGCCCATAACCAGGAGGAATCGCCCAAGAATGGTGTATCGCTTCATGGGCTCTTGCCGAATTTGAGATAGGTCGCTATGTTCGGGTGGGCGGTGGAATTAAATCCGAACCGCACTCCAATCTGAGACTTAAGGGCCAAGGAGCTCCGAACTTGGAAGCTTGGATTCTTGGATGTTGTCCAATGAATCTAGCCCGCGCCCGACTTTAGGTTCGTGGCTTGAGGACGCCCTCCTCCGTGGGAATCCGCATGGAGGGATTGGGAATCCTGACGTAGCTAGTCCTTAAGATAGAAGAAGGGTTGCCGATTGTTCCTCTACCACAACAACGCAGGGTAACCCGGGAGAGTTAATCTCTCAAATCAGGTTTAGGCCCAATCTGGTCATAGTCCAGAGCGACTCCTGTATGCAATGCGATCCAAGAGCTTGTTTAAGGAAGAGAGCTCCATCGATCTAACCGCTCGGGCGAGCCCGAGTTAACGTGAAGATTGCTTTCGATGACCCAAGAAGTCATCGCTGCCAAGGCGCCAACAGCGGTCATAAGAAAACTGCTTAGCGGAGAGTTTGGCCGACAGCCAAAGCTTTTTAGAAACAAAGGCCTTCTTTAAAGACGGATGAGGCATCCTTCCCGACGGTGACGACACGCAGGAACTCTCAATGAAATCACCAATGTCGTGTCAAACCGCGGATCTCGGTAGGGGGTCCCGAATCGTAGGCGCTAGGCGGATGGTAACAGGAGACAAGGGACACGATGTTTTTACCTGTGTTCGGGCCCTCTCGATGGAGGTAAAACCCTACTCTTGCTTGATTAATATTGATGATATGGGTAGTACAAGAGTAGATCTACCACGAGATCGAGAGGCTAAACCCTAGAAGCTAGCCTATGGTATGATTGTTGTTCCTCCTACGGACTAAAACCTCGTGTTTATATAGGCACCTAATAGGGTTAGGGTTACATGTAGTCGGTTACAATGGTAGGAGATCTACATATCCAGACGCCAAGCTTGCCTTCCACGCCAAGGGAAGTCCCATCCGGACACGGACGAAGTCTGCAATCTTGTATCTTCATAGTCCAGAGTCCGCCAAAGGCTATAGTCCGCTATCCGGACACCCCTAATCCAGACTCCTCAAGAGTCAAGATAAAACTGCACTCACCGACCAGTAGTTGGCTTCAGTCGGCAAACTGTAGGAAGAGAATGCCAAGCTGAAGACTCCCTTGGATGAAGCCAACAAGGAGGCGAATCGTCTCAAGAAGGACAATAGGGCCCTGACCGACAAGGTGGAAAACTTCGCCCGCAAGAGAGATGACTTGGAGAATTGTCTGGGAGGTCTTGCCAAGAAGCTATTCATCATGCTTGAAGGTGCTTTCCTTTGTCCGACTGACTTGTTATTGTCGACTCGATATATAACCGTTGACTCATTGTTGTGTTGTGTGTGCAGAATTTTGCCAGAACTTCGAGGAAGAAACTGGGCGGATTGAGACGACCCCATCCTCTCTCTCATTAAGGACGAATCTGCCATGAACGTGCTCCGATTGGAATCCCGTGTCGCTGGTGTTGTCGACTACCTTGCTCGACTGAAAGTCGCGGTGTCACGAATCGACACAGCACTCTGGCCAAGAGCGACGCTCCAAAATGACCTCGAGTATCTGATGACTCGACTTAATGAGGTTCCTAGTCGAGTGCAGGAATGGAAGAAGTCTTCTGCTCGATGCGGTGCTGATGTGGATATGTCCCTGGTTCGTGTCCACTGCAAGGAAGCGCGAGAAGAGAAGCTAGCAGTAATCAAGGTTGCCCATACCAAAAGGCATGACTTCCAATCCTTCATGGAAACCTTCATTGCTGCCGCCACTCGGATTGCCGATGGAATCGACCTGGACGAGTTCGTCGAGCCTGCTAGCCCACCTCCTGCGGAGTGAACAAACTTTATGCCTCACCTTAAATTTACCTCGGAATGTCGAGTGATTTTGTAATCGTTAAACTCCTTTGGGCCTGACGCCCGAGTACTTTGATCCATGGTCTGGAACTTTGGGATTTATCTGAACTTGGTTTTCCTCTGAATATGCTGGTGTTTGCCTTCGAGTGGGACTTGTTTCTTCACTCGAAATAGTCTTTCTATTTGTGATGCAGCTCTGAGGAGAAGGTGATCAGTCGACCTGCACCTCGTCGCCCTCGTGGATCGAGTTGGAGCACACATTGTACTTATGGCGTAGCTCTGGGGAGAAGGTCACAGTCGACCTGCACCTCGTCGTCCTTGCGGATCGGGATGGAGCGCACATTGTACTTATGCCGCAGCTCTGAGGAGAAGGTCACAGTCGACCTGCACCTCGTCGTCCTTGCGGATCAGGATGGAGCGCACATTGTACTTATGACGCAACTCTGAGGAGAAGGACACAGTCGACCTGCACCTCGTCGTCCTTGCGGACTGGGATAGAGCGTGCGGCCAAGTCCCCGAGCGAGAAGATCAGTTCTCACTCGGAACGTGTTTTATACTTAGGTGAGTACTGGACTGTAGCTAAGCCTCCGAGTGAGAGGGTTGCTCACCACTCGGTAGGATTTTTCGAACTTAGGCGAGTACTGGACTACAGCTAAGCCTCCGAGTGAGAGGGTTTCTCACCACTCCGTAGGATTTTTCAAACTTAGGCGAGTACTAGACTGCAGCTAAGCCTCCGAGTGAGAGGGTTGCTCACCACTCGGTAGGATTTTTCAAACTTAGGCGAGTACTGGACTGCAGCTAAGCCCCCGAGTGAGATACTTGCTCACCACTCGGTAGGATTTTTCAAACTTAGGCGAGTACTGGACTGCAGCTAAGCCCCCGAGTGAGAGACTTGCTCACCACTCGGTAGGATTTTTCAAACTTGGGCGAGTACTGGACTGCAACTAAGCCCCCGAGTGAGAGACTTGCTCACCACTTGGTAGGATTTTTCAAACTTAGGCAAGTACTCGACTGCAACTAAGCACCCGAGTGAGAGGGTTGCTCACCACTCGGTAAGATTTTTCAAACTTAGGCGAGTATTGGACTGCAGCTAAGCCCCCGAGTGAGAGACTTGCTCACCACTCGGTAGGATTTTTCAAACTTAGGCGAGTACTGGACTGTAGCTAAGCCCCCGAGCGAGAGGTTTGCTCACCACTCGGTAGGATTTTTCAAACTTAGGCTAGCACTCGATCTGCAGCTAAGCCCCCGAGTGAGAGGGTTGCTCACCACTGTAGGATTTTTCAAACTTAGGCGTAGCATCGGATCAGCTAAGCCCCGAGTGAGAGACTTGCTCACCACTCTGCAGGATTTTTCAAACTTAGGCTAGTATCGACTGCAGCTAAGCCCCCGAGTGAGAGGTTTTCTCACCACTCTGTAGGATTTTTCAAACTTAGGCGAAACGGATTCGCAGCTAAGCCTCCGAGTGAGAGGCTTGCTCTTCACTCGGCAGGATTTTCTTTTTTGAAACTTAGGCAAAGAGGATTCGCATCTAAGGCACCCACTGGGGGATTTTAGAACATATAAAAACAACAATCATTTAGGAGACTGTAAAACTATGTTTTTGATAATCAAACTAGAAGGTATTTCTTATTACATCTCAATAGTCTGAATGCTTAAGTATAAAAGGGGCGGAGCAGCTCCACATTCCAAGCGTGTGGCTCGTCTTTATTGTGCTCGACATTGTAGAGGCGATATGCTCCATTGTGGAGCACTTTGGCGACGATGAAGGGGCCTTCCCAAGCAGGAGCGAGCTTGTGTGGTTTCTGCTGATCCACTCGAAGAACCAAGTCTCCTTCTTGAAATGCTCGACCTCTCATGTTTCTGGCATGGAATCGATGCGGTTCTTGCTAATAAATGGTCGACCGGATCAAAGCCATCTCTCTTTCCTCTTCCAGGAGATCAACTGCATCTTGTCGAGCCTGGTCTGCTTCATCTTCTGAGAAAAGCTCGACTCGTGGTGCATTGTGAAGCAAGTCACTCGGAAGCACAGCTTCAGTCCCATAGACTAAGAAGAATGGAGTTCGGCCACTCGACCGATTAGGAGTTGTCCTCAATCCCCAAAGCACTGATGGAAGTTCATCGACCCAGGCGTCTGCTGCATGCTTGAGGTCATGCATCAATCGGGGTTTCAGTCCTTTGAGAATCAATCCGTTTGCTCTTTCAGCTTGTCCATTCGACTGAGGATGGGCGACTGAAGCATAGTCGACCCGAGTGCCTTGGGAGCCACAAAAAGCTCTGAACTCATCAGAATCGAAGTTCGACCCATTATCTGTGATGATGCTATGCGGGACACCATATTTGAATGTTAACTCTCTGATGAAGCTGACATCAGTACTTGCTTTGAGGTTTTTTATAGGTTTGGCTTCAATCCATTTGGTGAACTTGTCGAGTGCCACGAGCACATGAGTGAAGCCACTCCTGCCAGTCCTCAGAGGTCCAACCATGTCTAATCCCCAGACAGTGAAGGGCCAGACGAGTGGAATGGTCTTCAGGGCTGATGCAGGCTTGTGAGACATGTTGGAGTAGAACTGGCAACCTTCACATTTGTCGACTATGTCTTTTGCCATTTCATTTGCTCGCGGCCAATAAAATCCCGCTCGATATGCTTTGGCCACAATGGTCCGAGAGGACGCATGGTGACCACAGGTCCCCGAGTGGATGTCGTTGAGGATCATTCGACCTTCTTCTGGTGTTATGCACTTCTGAGCGACTCCGGTAACACTTTCTCTATAAAGCTGTCCACCTATTACTGTGAAAGCTTTAGATCGACGAAAAATCTGACAGGCCTCTTCTTCATCCTCTGGGAGCTCTTTTCTGAGAATATATGCAATGTACAACACTGTCCAATCGGGTATGATGACCAGAACTTCCATGACCAAGTCGACCACGGCTGGGACTTCGACTTCAGTCGGATCAGTAGGGCTCTTAGGTTGTGGGGGCTCCTCCGTGAAAGGATCCTCTTGGACAGACGGTGTGTGGAGATGCTCCAAGAACACATTACTGGGAATAGGCTCACGCTTGAACCTATCTTTGCCAAATCATCACCGCTTGATTTTTCACCGGGTATATGATGGAGCTCTAACCCTCAAACTTCTTCTCTAACTTTCATCGCATTACAATAGCCACCATAGTCGGGCTTCGACGCCCCACTCCTTCATTACCGATTGACCACCAAATCTAAGTCGTCAGAGACCATCAAAGCGATTTGGACGCCGAGTGAAATGGCCATACGCAACCCATACAAAAGTGCTTCATATTCAGCTTCGTTGTTGGAGGAATCAAAATGAATTTGAAGAACATAGCTGAGTCTGTCTCCTCGGGGGATACCAATACCACCCCAGCACCAGAACCATTCAACATCTTGGATCCGTCAAAGAACATGGTCCCATGCTCCGATTGAATCTGAGTCGGTTGTTGCTGCTCAACCCACTCGGCGAGGAAATCTGCTATTGCTTGGGACTTGATAGCTTCTTTGCCTCAAACTTGATATCCAATGGAAGAAGTTCAATCGCCCACTTTGCCACTCGACCAGTTGCATCCCTGTTGTTCAGAATTTCTGACAATGGTGCGTCGCTGACGACTGTAATGGAATGATCAGAAAAATAGTGTGCAACCTTCTTCGTGGTCATGTAGATTCCGTAAACAAGCTTCTGATAATGCGGATATCTCTGCTTGGATGGAGTCAAGACTTCTGAAATATAGTACACTATGTGTTGAACTTTATAGGTTTTTCCTTGTTCTTCCCGCTCAACCATGAGTACTGTACTGACAACTTGTCTAGTGGCTGCAATATAAAGCAGTAAAGGCTCTTTGCTGATTGGGGCAGCAAGCACCGATTGGGTGGAAAGCAGGGTTTTGAGCTCTGCAAACATTGCATCAGCTTCAGGAGTCCACTCGAACTTATCAGATTTCTTCATCAGTCGGTAAAGAGGCAATGCCTTTTCACCGAGGCGAGAGATGAATCGACTCAAGGCGGCCAAACGACCAGTAAGCTTCTAAACGTCATGCACACGCACAGGGTGTTTCATCTGGAGTATGGCCCCAACTTTCTCTGGGTTCGCGTCGATCCCTCGTTCGGAAATGAGGAAACCGAGTAACTTTCCTCCTGGAACTCCGAATGTGCACTTCGACGGATTAAGCTTGATATCACACCTTCTCAGGTTGGCAAAGGTTTCAGCGAGCTCAGTCAGCAAGTCAGAACCTTTTCGCGACTTGACCACAATGTCATCCATATATGCTTCCACATTCCGACTTATCTGAGTGAGCAGGCACTTCTGAATCATCCTCATAAATGTGGCACCAGCGTTCTTGAGACCGAATGGCATGGTGACATAACAAAAGCACCCGAATTGAGTGATGAAAGTTTTTTTATCTCATCGGGTACATACAGTCGGATCTGATGATACCCCGAATCGGCGTCCAGGAAAGACAAACGCTCACACCCCGCAGTTGAGTCGACGATTTGGTCGATACGGGGGAGAGGGAAATGATCTTTCGGGCAGGCCCGATTGATATGCTTGAAGTCAATGCACATACGAAGTGAGTCGTCCTTCTTGGGGACCATGACAACATTGGCGAGCCACTCGGAGTGGTAAATCTCTCGGATGAGCTCTGCTGCCAGGAGCCGAGCCACTTCCTTGCCAATTGCCTTTTCTTTTGTATGGCGGATCGTCGAAGATGTTCCTTGACTGGTTTCACTTTTGGGTCGACTCGCAAACGGTGCTCAGCCAGTCCCTCGGTACACCCGCATGTCGGTTTCATGAAGATGTCCCGCTTCTCACGAGGAACTGGATGAGCGCTTCTTCCTATTTGCTGTCGAGTGATGTTGAGATATGAGTAGGAGCAGCATTAGGATCGATTGGGTGAATATGAATCGGCTTTGTTTCATCGGACGACTAAAATGTAGAATCTGTGGCAGGCTTCTTGGCTCGCAACAAATCACTCGGGTCTGCATTTTTCTGATATTCTTGCATTTCAAATGCTGCCATTTGTGCATCGGCAATTTTAGAACCCTTCTGGAAGCATTCCTCCGCCTTCTGTCGATTTCCAGTGACCGTGATCACTCCTCTGGGACCAGACATTTTCAACTTGAGATACACGTAACATGGTCGAGCCATAAATTGTGCATACGCCGGCCTCCCCAAAATAGCATGATAAGCACTCTAGAAATCCACTACTTCAAATGTCAACTTTTCCTTACGGTAATTCTTTGAATCACCGAAAACCACGTCAAGGGTTATCTGGCCGAGTGATTCAGCCTTCTTGCCAGGGATGAAGCCGTGAAAGCTCATGTTGCTCTCACTAAGTTTGGACATCGGAATGCCCATCCCCTTCAAGGTTTTAGCGTAAAGGATATTCAAACCACTACTACCATCCATCAACACTTTGGTCAATCGGGTGCCCCCAACGACTGGGTCGACCACCAACGCTTGCCTCCCTGGAGTGGCTATGCGAGCAGGATGATCAGACTGGTCGAATGTGATTGTTGTTTGTGACCACTTCAGGTATGTTGTCGTTGCCGGAGCAACCATATTCACTTCTCTGTTGATCACTTTCAGTCGACTTTTGCTCTCAACATCAGCAAAAATCACTAGGGTGGAATTGACATTGGGAAAACCATCATCTTCCTCTTTGTCCTCATCCTTGTCTGACTCTTTTTCCTTATCATTAGGTTGTTTCTCTCGGAACTGCTGGATCAGAACCCGACACTGTCGAGTGGTATGCTTAGGATAAATCAGATTGCCTTCTTCATCCTTCTTGGTGTGAATGTGACATGGCAAATCCAACACGTCATTTACGGCTTGATCTTTCACTTTCTTGGGGGTCCAGGGCCCCTTAGGTTTCCCTTTAAACTTCCCTTGAATCACTGCCGCAGTTTCACCAGGTCCTGCAGCTCGCTTTTACGCTTCGCTTCCGATTGAATTGCCTCCATCGTGTCCTCGACCGATCGGGTTTGCTCTTTCCATCGCGGAGTCGATCCTCTTCTTCTCTGTAGCGCATCGAGTGGCTATTTCCATCATATGAGTCAGAGACATATCTCCCGTCCGACCGAATTTCAGGACTAGCTCTCGATACTTAACGCCCTCCTTGAAGGCACACACTGCTTGATGCTGGGATACATTTTCCACTGTGTGATGTAAAGTGGTCCACCTCTGAATGTAATCTCTCAGAGTCTCATTCGTTTATGCATGCAATGTTGCAATTCATCAATCCTGCCGGCCGCTTGCAAGTACCCTCAAAAGTTCGACAAACACTCGGGCGCTTCTTCCCAATCAATATATCGCCGGTATTAATCGAAGTCAACCATGCCCTGGCCGAACATTCTAGCATCAGAGGAAGATGCTTCATGGCCACTTCATCATTGCCACCACCAATCTGCACTGCCACTCGGTAATCCTCAAGCCAAGTATCAGGCTTGGACTCACCAATGAACTTGCTGACTCCAGTCGCCAACCTGAAGTTGGGAGGAATCACCACGGCTCTGATGGCTCTGCTGAAACACTCGACTCAAACATGAACTCGCTTTGCCACGGGTGATCTCCGCCAAGACCCTCTCTGTGCTCACATCGCCGACTAGACCTTGAACGAGAATAGATCTCGCATCAAAGCCTGACTCCCTTGGGTCAACTGGTATTCTTCGCTCGCCACTGTGAGGGCGTCTGTCATCATTTTGCCGAGGCACATATGATCCACTCCTCGGAGGAGGTGTGGGCACTCGACGATGGTCATCGCGGCCGAGTTGGTGATCATACTGCTCGTGGTTTCTGTACTGATCCTGTCGGTGCCCACGTCCCTCACGCTGCGGGGGCGATCTTGGGTTGTGGGCCGACGGAACTGTATCTGCCATCATAGATCTGCTATGAATCCTATTCCGCGACTGGGACACTGTTGTGTTCTGTTCTCCTGCTGCCTGGAGTAAGGCCCGGATCTGCATCAAACCTCTTCCAGCTTCCGACTGGGAAGGCTGAATTGACTCTGCTATACGGGCCGCAGCCGTGAGATTTTGAATCAGAGTGCGGTATGAGGTGGAAAAAGTTGTCGTCGACTGGACTCAGGAATCCGCTGCCGAGCATGCTCGTCGAGTGCATGCTGAAGATTCTCCAGTCGAGTGCGCTCTGCCAAGTTGGCCAGGCACGCCTCCTCCAAGGCCCGAGCCTCGGAGGTTTCTCCAACGATGGGCGTGTGGAGTGCATCCATGTTGCGACGGCGAAGCTCTTCCCTCTGCTGCGAAGAAAGGGGTTCGGGGCGGTACTCTTCGTGAATGTGTGACGGATCGCCGCCACCATCACCGTCGTTGTCGTAGCGGAAGCCAGGCGGACTACGTGGTCCGTCGACCATCAAGACTTCAACCGCGGGGTTGCTGCTATCGCACTCGGATGCGGTCTCGACGGGCCGGTCGAACAGGCCGTAGAGAGTTTCGTCGGGATCGATTGCCGCGACTTGTGGGGTGGCCGACTGACGAGCCACCGCGTGTTTCACCCACCGCTGAAGCTGCGACCGACCGGATCGCCTGCGTCGGCGAACAGCAGGGAGCGAGGACACCACGGGAGCCGACCGATACTAGGTCGACGGCTGCCGGAGAATGATGCCGGGAACGCACGCGCGAAAGTGCGTCACCCCACGGACGGGGAGCATCTCGACGTCGAGGGAGCTTCTGCCAAGCGGTCGCGTAAGAACGAAGACGAGCGCGCCGAGACGGATCTCGCGGCCCTCAGCCAATCCACCACCGGAAACCATGATGATGGGAATCGGAAAAATCGCAACCTCACCAAAAGGTCGCTAAGACACCTGCCCCATGGTGGGCGCCAACTGTCGTGGTTCTAAGACTGACAGTAGAATGGGGGGTAGGTATGAGGAGGCAAGATCCCAGCTATGATGAAGTTGTACACACAAGGTTTACGAGTTCAGGCCCTTCACGGTGGAAGTAATAGCCCTACGTCTCGGTGCCTGGAGGCGGTCGACTGGATTATATGTGTGTGGAGTTACAGGGGTGCGAACCCTTGTCCCTGAGGAGGGGGGGTGGCTTATATAGAGTTCGCCAGGCCCCTCCCGCCCTCAGTTACACAGGGTTTAAGGTACACAAAAATGGGTGTTTCTGGTAACGCCAGTAATAAAGTGACATAAATGACCATTAAGTCTACATAGTAAACGTCCGACCGTTGCTGTGCAGAGTGGCTTTAGATCTTCTGTTCGTCGAGTGATTCTTGTATCGGTCGAGTGAGTATTATCTCTTGACTCTTCCGAGTGGAATGCTTCTGGTCGAGTGGATGATGGTATCCCTTGAATGCTTCTGTCTTTAGGGTTATGTCCTAGGGGAGGGTGTCTAGGATAGGCCTATAACCCTACCCTAGGTACATAGCTTCATCATCCGGCGTTGCACTGCGAGACTTATGCTGACAAATGTTTAAAAGTGCCATAGGCTTGGAAAACCAAAAAACTTCAGTAAAAACTTGACGTCCGAACTAGATCAAGTGTTCGGTGCCAATCCGAAAATTGGTCTTAGAAAAAATTGTGCTTCTATCGTGCTTTAACATGACACATCTGATCTCAAGACTTCAAGCAGGTCAGCCTACGGCTTCAAGCTCCTTATCCCAAAGGCGGAGTGCTTCTCTGAGGCCAGTTTAGCGAACTAAACTCGAGCGGCTTTAGAGAGAAGCTAGGCTATCCGGCTATTAAGCATGCACTCGAGTCGAAAAAGGAGCGGTAAGAAAAGACTTTGCAACGACCAAGAAGAAAACACATTTACTATAAAACGGCTCATATAAATTTTAAGAGCCCCCAGTTAACATGGGTAAAGGGAGTTTTTTTTAACGAACAACGTATGCGAGCAAGGTCGAACCGAACACAAGTTAAAAATTTAAGACTTTGAGCATGAAGCGACTTAGTTGGTTAATGTGTTCGGCATTGATGACGCGGTCCGAGCTTGATGCGGGGCAAGGTTCCATCCCCCAAGCCGGTCCCGAGGTGGCGGAGTGAAGAGCTCGGCACTCCGAAGTGCTGACATAGCACAACCAATGCAGGCCAGTAGAGTGACGCCGAAGTCCCCGGCGTGGGTCAGTACGCCGAGGTGACAACACTGCCCGACCCGGATCATTTACCTATGCATAGAAAATAGTGCAAACCGGAGATAATAGTAATAATAATAAATTAAAAAAATTGTTGCATAATTACTAATTTATGTAAAGTGAGTAATAAAAGAAATATGGCCTGTGTGCCAAACACTCGATGATGTAGAGCTCCCTCAGCAATGCCGAAGTCCCGAGGCAACCAAACATGTCAGTATGGCAATTCGACCAACAAGGTGATCACGCGAGCCGATTTACGCCGATTGGGACGACGACGTCGGCTTGCCGAAGTGACCGCGTGACGCGGTCGAAGTCGATTACCTACACATGTAAAATAGTGCAATCCAACAATAATAATATAAATATATAAAAATCCTCGAGTAATTAATTTATGCAAAATAATTTATTTAAAGATATATGGCCTGACGCCGAAGTCAATGTCGATGCAGGGCGTTGGTGTGACGTAGTGAAGGCGTGACAAAGCCTGAATTTGCAGGGCAGTCCGGGCCCTAGATGCGGCATTCGCCGAACTGGGGACGGGAAACTGACCGAATCATCGCGCAACCATCGTTAATGCGGCCATCATTTGTAGCAGTTCGAAGAAAAGTGACTCCCAAAATTTGGAATCGATCCGCTGTCAGGACCCCGATCCTAAGTCACACCGATCTAGCATGTAACACATCATATCACTTTGCGGCCTCACGCACGGTATTCCCACGGGTGTCGCCTTACCATGGCCCGGACCGCTTATGTCTTTTGGCTCACGATATGATAGTGTCGCTAGCATCCATATGACAAAGAACCGGGCCGACATGGCTAGTCGTGAACCCAAAGCGGCGCTAACCTATGGGGACAGCATACATGAATCACATCGAGCATGTCGGTCATCAACGTATGTATTCGGGCTGTAGCACTGGCTAGCAGGACTCGGTATCCCGGCTGTAGCAAGGCTAGGCAGACTCGAATAACACCGCGTGACATTTCCCAAGGACGGACATAGGAACGAAGTGAGACACATGCCGCCATCAAGTGTCCAAGCAGCGTCTTGGGCTAGCAGGACTCCGGTGAACCGGCTGTAGCGGACTACTATCGCCGGAGGCACGAGACTACATTTCCCCATATGAGAGGCTGCCAAGGATAAACAACTAGTTTGTCGGATCCCACACATACCAAGCATTTCAAACATACACACAATATGCTCAATATGTGTAGATACAACATGGCATCACAACATAACTCTACGACTCAAATATTATTCATTAGGCTCCAAGAGCGAGATATTACAAACAGGGTCTCATGACCCAACACTCGTGAGCATACAAGTCAAAACACAAGCGAAGCTAATCATGTCCGAGTACGCATAACTATAAATGAAGAAGGCCGAGAAGCCCGACTATCTACCAGATCCGCCGAGGGCACAAGATCGTAGCTGAGGTAACAAGCTAAACGTCAAGTCCAAGCGGAACTACTAGCGAGACCGACGCCTCTCTGCAAAAACATAGAATAGGCAAACGTGAGTACAATTGTACTCAGAAGACTTACATCGTAACTAACTACATATGCATCATTATCAAAAGGGGTGGTGGAGTTTGACCGCAGCAAGCCAGCTTTGACTCGGTGGCTATCCCGAACTACGATTGCAAGTAACTCTTTTGAGGTGGCGCACGAGTCCACATATTCATCATGGCAATACACCACTATGGACCCGCTCCCGCCTCCCTCACGGAACGCCATCCATAGCACTCACGCTTATCTTGCGATTTTAGAGTATCCACTTTCACTTGTCTATGAACCGATATAGGCAACCCAGAAGTCCTTATCCGTGGACACGGCTATTCAATAGATCATATTAAACCCTGCAGGGTGTACTTCTTCACACACGCTCGCCACTTATCGCCTCAGACACGCTATGTACCTCGGCAACCTTCAAGCGAAGCCGGGCGAGGAGTCGGCCACGACCGACTAACCACACAAGTCTCTCGTCCGTGTTTATCGCCTATTCGGGTTCCATCCGCAAGGAGATCCAGCCGGGTGTCGCCACGGCCCCAAACGATGTGAGCAGGTTCCCAAGCCCACCAACCGGTGCCACTTGGTACACCGTACATCAGGCCTAGTCTGTCCTAAGCCCACCTGCACGGGTGCCACTTGGTAGACTACTAACACTACCTACAAACACCGTAAACTAGTTGCAACTCCCGGACAGAGATCAAGTTGATTAATAAGTCGAGAGGGTCGAGTTACCGAACCCAATGTGTGGTAGTAACTGTTCATGGATCACAAACACGTAACTCAGTTCACGAGGACGGCTGCAATGAGACAACCCACCATGTACTCCTACATGGCCTCTCACCGCTACCTTTACCAAATCGTGTTCACACACTTAGCTCACACACAATAGGACATGTTCATAACAATTCCAATTCATTCCCGATGAATCGAATCCGACTCAACTCTAAGCAATAGCAGTGCATGACAAACAAGCATAAATGAGTAGGCACAACATGGGCTCAAACAACTCCTACTCATGCTAGTGGGTTTCATCTAATTATCAGGGAATGACAGTCATGCAAAGGATCAAGGGTTCAGCTACCGCAGCAAGTAACATTGAATCGTTGTTGTCCTAATGCAATAAAATAGAGCAGGAGCGAGAGAGTGGGATTGTATCGAATGAACAAGGGGTTTTGCTTGCACGGCACTTCAAGATAATATAGTTCTTCATCGGTGTCATCGATTTCATCGTCGATCGCCGCTCACCGAGAGGAACAATTACCGCAATAAGAGAGAACACAATCAATGCAATGCACATTCACATGAATGACATGTCATATTAAGGTACTGAATTTACCTAATGCAATAATAATCCAAGTTAGTTGGAGTGGAATTCAAACAAGGTTGAATTCCAACTCAAAATGCTATTTCCTTAAGTTACCCTAATCATGATTCATCCTATTCAGTGATGTTAATTTGTTCAAACATGCATGATCATGGCATAAACAGATTCTTCATATTTTCTGATCATTTTCATATATAAATTATTTCCATCCGAGCTACGGTTGAATTTCTATGAATTTTGAAGTTTTGAATATATTCTGGAATTCCTGATTTAAATTAAATCTAGAAAATATATATTATATCGACCGACGCCGTGGTGACGTCAGCGGGTCAACGGGCGCGGTCCAGTCAACCCGACCAGTGGGGTCCACCGTCGCTGACTCGAGCTGGGTTGGGTGGATGATGTGGGGGGCGGTCAACACCGACTTGTCGGTCAATGCCGACACGTGGGGTCCACCCAGATTAGTACTAATCTTAACGTAAAATAAACAATGATTAATTAAGGCGTGGGGCCCATGTGTAGCGGGTCAGGGGTAGTTAAGCGGGCGGGCCCGATGTCGCTGACACGGGTGGTCAAACCCCGTCAAAGGGTCATCGCCACCGGCGGCTTGACGCCGCGGCGACGTCGAACGCAAGCGAGCGCCATGGGTTGCTCCTCCGTGGCTAGAAGTGCGGCGGAGGGCACCAGGGGGAGCCTTGATCCCGCATCTAGGGGACCAACGGAGGTGTGGGGCGGCTGAATCCGCCGGCCGAGCTTTGGCGGCGCGAGCTCGGGTAAGTCGGGTTGGCGCTAGGGGCACAAGATGGCCGGAAGGGTGGGTGCTACGGACTCCTGAGTGCAGTGAAGGCGATGGCGTGCTCGAGTCGAGCCATCGTGGCTGTGGGCCACGCCGGCGGCGTCAAGGCGGCGGCGGGTTTGATCACGGGGGGTGGTAGCTAGAGGGGAAGAATGGGTCGGAGAAGAGGGGGGATCGACTCGGGAGCTCACCGTGGTTGCGAGGAGGCCGTCGGTGAGCTCGGGTGGGCACCGGAGCCGGTGAATTTACGACGGCGACCAGCGGGTCCGAGAGGGGAATGGTGGGGCGCCTCGGGGTGCTCCGGCGTGGGAACTTCGGTGAGGAGGATTTGGGCGCCACGGCGGAGGCCATGGACATGTCGGCGAGGCGAGGGAGGGCCTGGCCACGCGGCAGCGGCGGCGTTCTCGGTGGCGTTCGGTGAAGAGAGGGAGAGAGAGCTCCAGAGGAAGGGAGGGACGAGAGAGAGCGAGAGGTGCGGGTGGCTGCGTGGCGCCTCCGGGCAGCCAGACGAGGAGGGGAGAGGCCAGCAGTGTGGCGTGGCGGACGCGGGTGGTCAACAGCCAGGCCAGGCCCCCCCCTCCGGCGAGGAAGGGGCGATCGCACTTGGCCGGTCGGCTGGGCTGGCCTGTGCCGAGGCAGGAGCTGGGCCGCGGTGGGGAGGTAAACCCAGGTAAGGGCTTTTACCTATTTCGTTTCCTTTTCTATTTTTCTGACATTTGTTTAGATTTATTTAAAATACCAAACTAATTTATTTAATTATGCCAATTTTTGTAGGAGCTTACTATATTATTCCAAAGCTCCTCAACAAAAGGGCACAATTTTGGACAATATTTTATATATATAATAATATATATCCAAGGCAAATATTTAATGTATTAATTCCAAATGCCCAAAATAAATACTTATGAGATCCTAAAATATTGGTTAGGTTGTTATCTCTGCCCAATATTTTCGAGAGGGCCACATGAGCATTTTCTTGGACCTTTTGGAGCGATTTTATTTAGGTCATTTCCAAAATGATTCGAGGGTTTCACAAATCCCCATTTCAATTTTCATGGAAATTAACATGATGACATGAATGCCTTAATGCTACTAATGTCAAGCAATTCTAGGATGTGATACTCACCCCACTAAACAAGAATCTCACTTGAGATTCAAGACGTGAGGTAAGGGGAAAAAGAAGGTCGCAACTATTACAATCTCCATGATCCCATCGCCTTCTCGAAGATGTTGGTTCACTCCATCTTCTTGGTCTTGACGTCTTCGAGATCTTCACCCGACACGGCAACAGAAAGAAGGGGAAACCTTACATGACTCGATCTTCACGAAGATCAAGCAAAAATGATCGACATTACGGACTGAGACGGTGACACATCTCGAGTTGAGACACCAAATGCATCGAGAGGGATGGAAGAAACAACAACGAGGTTTGATTAGTGGCAACAATTCCACGCTTTGGGAAGATGGTGGATGGTGTCAAGGTGGCGAGGAAATATTCATCATGATCCCGTAACGGGACACCTTGAGAAAGGTGACGCAAGAACTATTCCCTTAAGTGGCAAAAGAATTACTTTTGATCCATGGATCATTGGAACTCTGTATACCAGCCTAAGGCAATCACAAGCGATCACTTGGTGGAGTGCAAAGGAATGGTACACCCGGACTAGAATGGATGATGTGGACTACCTTGTTGAAGACAACGCCATGGATGATTTTGCTTATCATCGAAGGTGGGGGGACCCATGGTAAGTCCACTTTGAAGATAAACCTGGACAAGAATTGCTAAGAAGACAGTCTATAGCGAGATAGCACAAGGACGGTGCAAGCTGGGAACGAAATGCAGCTGTTGGAATGTTCCAACCATCATATCTGCCTGAGATTCAGATCCGATTGAAATAGGATACTTCAGACTCAAAGATGTCCGAACAGGAAAGATTGCAACACAAATCGACGAGATGGCGCTATGAGATTCTCGGATATGAACTACGATAGTAAGCTCCAAAACGTGAGCTGGTTTTGCTACAAACATGTGAACATGTTGTCCTGCATAAGCATGACCACATGGTAGTCTTATAATAGAACACTACCGAGTTCAAAGTTGGGAACCATGATCGAGGATATTGAAGTCCTTGCATAAGGCATGCTCTTAAGAAGGAACTTCCTTTCCTTGAACAAATCAATCGGGGCTTGGTGTGCTAGGAATACATACGGAATGAAGATGATCACCTATCAAACCATAGAATACTTCGCACATGCATGACGGACTTGGGATGATTCCACAGAAGCAAAACAAACCTTTCTCAAATTCATGGCGGCAACTTACACCGATGCACATGAATTAGAGGAAGTCACTACTTTCATCCAAACATATGCTTCATGAACGAAACACGAAGAATTGCTTACACAAGTTTCCAATACTAGGTTGATGCTCAACATGACTCATGGGGAGACAAAATGCTACCGATGGGCTCAACAAAGAACTCATCGAATTTCCATATCATCGACTTCCACCATCATGTGAACACGTGATAGTATTGGTCGGACCAAAGATGTAATGGTGTATGCTCAAGGATCAACCACGAGTAAGACAACATTACGAATATCGTTGGTTCTGATTTGACTTGTCAATGGCCCATACTCAAGTCAAAGAATTGGTAGGACAATAGATCCAAAGAATCGATCACAGGACCAATCGATGAAGGTATCATCCTTCTTCAACACATACTACACAAGAATATCCCTTTGGAACGAGCTAAGTTAGGCAAGCTTCTATCTTCCAACTCTCCAAGTTATTGTCTAGCTTAACCAACTAGCTCAGGGATAACCAACACAGATTCTTGGAGAAAGGGTGGTTCACAAGAAACCAACTTGATCACGAGCTCAACATAACAAATCGAGAAACAACCCGTAACACTTCCAAGAAGATATTTGGAAAGTCACGACCCACCGTATGTTACTAAGCTCGAGAACAATCTTGCTTTTCAGGGCAAGATGACATGATCAAATGAGTGAGGACTTGACACAATCCTAACTCATCAATCGAAGTGTGCACCAGAATTAAGGGCTAGGTAGCATGATCAATCTTAGGATGATGGTCTAATGACCAACACGCTAAGAATGAGAATATGTCCATTAGCTGCCAAGCAATAAGTTGCTCGGAGTATTGATTTCACACATCACAATTCACTTGTCGGCAATCCGGTTGTAATAACACGGGACCGAGGAATGAATGATGATGGTGAGGAGTATCACTACGTCAAAAATTCATGAGAGTTAGTGCAATCCTCATGACACTCTTGACATAAAGATGGTAACACTCCAAGGTAGAACAGAACAAAAGCTGAATTGGCGTTTTGATCTGCGGAAAGCAACTACTTTGACCCAATCCTAGAAATGGATGGGGTGCTGGAGTTTGTTTCTCCTAGTCATTCCGGAATAGAATGGCTTGACGGACCACAAGGATAAAATGCATCGATGAACACAAATGCACACATACCCTTGGCTATCAATTGATAGATGAAGGTCAGAAGGCAACTAAGAGAACAACTCAAAGGAACATATAATTTTCTGAGTTGTGGATGCACAGATTAGTATGTCGAGCAAACTCAACATTTCTTCCGGATAACCCATGCGAAAGGTAGAATTGGCGATTCACAATTATGAATGGAGAACTCCTCAAGAGCACTCTTATTGTGATCTTTTGGCTCAAAGGAACTTACGCCATAAGCGGTTCGTAGTATTTGGAAGAAGGAAATACCACGGACCTCGAGGACTAATGCAAAGGTTACTAATATCCTAGAGGTACTAGCAAATACTAACCACATGAGGTAGGATGAATCTCGGGTTCAGCAACCCAGAAGTAGAATGCTTACTACTAAATAGCATCACGGGATGCTGTCGAAAATGATGGCCAGAATCATCACACTGGGGATACAAAAGCATTGCTAAATTGCTAGGTGACTTCCTAAACACCTAGAGTCATAATAATAGTTCCAACATATGTGTCGAGGCAATGGAGTACCTCATCGACCGGTTAGTGTGCTTAATCCGCCAAAAGGTCATCGGAACGGAAGGAAAGAACTTGCAAATGCATCAGACTATTTAGAGACCTGGGATGACTCGGACAGCATAACGGCTGTAAATGCTCAAAATAATTTGAGACATCCTGCAGAAACGGTGGCATGACCACTCAACAACATCATAACAAGATTCCGAGATCAACAGTTATCATTCAGGAGTAGTAGGAACGGAACTGGGGATTAAAACCAACAATCTTATAAGTCTATGGATTAGTAACACGTCATCCTAATAGATAGATGAGAAGCCTAGTTCTTAAGCCCCATAGAAGAGAAGAGGATGACTCAGATCAGAAGGCCATGAGGTATAAGGAGTAAAAAGAGCCTTACGTTCCCTTCCACAATCAATTCCCTACATAACTAAAGCATTTCTAGACACAACTTCACCAGTTTGGCTTGGTAATCCCACAGCAACAAAGCTCGATACCAACGCTGTCAGACCCGATCCTAAGTCACACCGATCTAGCATGTAACACATCATATCACTTTGCGGCCTCACGCACGGTATTCCCACGGTGTCGCCTTACCATGGCCCGGACCGCTTATGTCTTTTGGCTCACGATATGATAGTGTCGCTAGCATCCATATGACAAAGAACCCGGGCCGACATGGCTAGTCGTGAACCCAAAGCGGCGCTAACCTATGGGGACAGCATACATGAATCACATCGAGCATGTCGGTCATCAACGTATGTATTCGGCTGTAGCACTGGGCTAGCAGACTCCGTATCCCGGCTGTAGCAGGCTAGGCAGACTCGAATAACACCGCGTGACATTTCCCGAAGGGACAGTATATAGGAACGAAGTGAGACACATGCCGCCAGTCAAGTGTCCAAGCAAGAGTCTTTGGGCTAGCAGGACTCGTGAACCGGTCAGAAGGACTACTATCGCCGGAGGCACGAGACTACATTTCCCATATGAGAGGCTGCCAAGGATAAACAACTAGTTTGTCGGATCCCACACATACCAAGCATTTCAAACATACACACAATATGCTCAATATGTGTAGATACAACATGGCATCACAACATAACTCTACGACTCAAATATTATTCATTAGGCTCAAGAGCGAGATATTACAAACAGGGTCTCATGACCCAACACTCGAGCATACAAGTCAAAACACAAGCGGAAGCTAATCATGTCTCGAGTACTGCATAACTATAAATGAAGAAGGCTGAGAAGCCCGACTATCTACTGATCTCCGCCGAGGCACAAGATCGTGGCTGAGGTAACAAGCTAAACGTCAAGTCCAAGCGGAACTACTAGCGAGACCGACGCCTCTCGCAAAAACATAGAATAGGCAAACGTGAGTACAATTGTACTCAGCAAGACTTACATCGTAACTAACTACATATGCATCATTATCAAAAGGGGGTGGTGGAGTTTGACCGCAGCA
Organism: Aegilops longissima; assembly: GCA_021605205.1. NCBI lineage: Eukaryota > Viridiplantae > Streptophyta > Magnoliopsida > Poales > Poaceae > Aegilops > Aegilops longissima. The sequence continues at coordinate 211,448,612 of CM038682.1, read as the reverse complement.
AGCCAGCTTTGACTCGGTGGCTATCCCGAACTACGATCGCAAGTAACTCTTTTGAGGTGGCGCACACGAGTCCACATATTCATCATGGCAATACACCACTATGGACCCGCTCCCGCCTCCCTCACGGAACGCCATCCATAGCACTCACGCTTATCTTGCGCATTTTAGAGTATCCACTTTCACTTGTCTATGAACCGATATAGGCAACCTGAATTCCTTATCCGTGGACACGGCTATTCAATAGATCATATTAAACCCCGCAGGGTGTACTTCTTCACACACGCTCTCGCCACTTATCGCCTCAGACACGCTATGTACCTCGGCAACCTTCAAGCGGAAGCCGGGCGAGGAGTCGGCCACGACCGACTAACCACACAAGTCTCTCGTCCTGTGTTTATCGCCTATTCGGGTTCCATCCGCAAGGAGATCCGCCGGTGTCGCCACGGCCCCAAACGATGTGAGCAGGGTTCCCAAGCCCACCAACCGGTGCCACTTGGTACACCGTACATCAGGTTTAGTCTGTCCCAAGCCCACTGCACGGGTGCCACTTGGTAGACTACTAACACTACCTACAAACACCGAAACTAGTTGCAACTCCCGGACAGAGATCAAGTTGATTAATAAGTCGAGAGGGTCGAAAGTTACGGAACCCAATGTGTGGTAGTAACTGCTCATGGATCACAAACACGTAACTCAGTTCGAGGACGGCTGCAATGAGACAACCCACCATGTACTCCTACATGGCCTCTCACCGCTACCTTTACCAAATCGTGTTCACACACTTAGCTCACACACAATAGGACATGTTCATAACAATTCCAATTCATTCCCGATGAATCGACCCGACTCAACTCTAAGCAATGGCAGCATGACAAACAAGCATAAATGAGTAGGCACAACATGGGCTCAAACAACTCCTACTCATGCTAGTGGGTTTCATCTAATTATTGTGGAATGACAAAGTCATGCAAAGGATCAAGGGTTCAGCTACCGCAGCAAGTAACAGTTGAATCGTTGTTGTCCTAATGCAATAAAATAGAGCAGGAGCGAGAGAGTGGGATTGTATCGGAATGAACAAGGGGGTTTTGCTTGCCTGGCACTTCTGAAGATAATATAGTTCTTCATCGGTGTCATCGATTTCATCGTCGATACGTCGTCTACCGAGAGGGAACAATTACCGGCAATAAGAGAGAACACAATCAATGCAATGCACATTCACATGAATGACATGTCATATTAAGGTACTGAATTTACCTAATGCAATAATAATCCAAGTTAGTTGGAGTGGAATTCAAACAAGGTTGAATTCCAACTCAAAATGCTATTTCCTTAAGTTACCCTAATCATGATTCATCCTATTCAGTGATGTTAATTTGTTCAAACATGCATGATCATGGCATAAACAGATTCTTCATATTTTTCTGATCATTTTTCATATATAAATTATTTCCATCTGAGCTACGGTTGAATTTCTATGAATTTTTGAAGTTTTGAATATATTCTGGAATTCCTGATTTAAATTAAATCTAGAAAATATATATTATGTCGACCGACGCCGTGGTGACGTCGGCGGTCAACGGGCGCGGTCCAGTCAACCCCGACCAGTGGGGTCCACCGTCGCTGACTCGTGAGTGGGTTGGGTGGATGATGTGGGGGGTCAACACCGACTTGTCGGGTCAATGCTTGACACGTGGGGTCCACCCAGATTAGTACTAATCTTAATGTAAAATAAACAATGATTAATTAAGGCGTGGGGCCCATGTGTAAGCGGGTCGTAGTTAAGACGGGCGGGGCTCAGATGTCGCTGACACGGGTGGTCAAACCCCATTAAAGGGTCATCGCCATCGGCGGCTTGACGCCGGCGACGTCGAACGCGCGAGCGCCATGGGGTTGCTCCTCCGTGGCTAGAAGTGCGCGGAGGGCACCAGGGGGAGCCTTGATCCCGCGCATCTAGGGGACCAACGGAGGTGGGCGGCCGGAATCCACGGCGCCGAGCTTTGGCGGCGGCGAGCTCGGGTAAGTCGCGGGTTGGCGCTTAGGGGCACAGAGGGCGGAAGGGTGGGTGCTACGGACTCACGGCACGGTGAAGGCGATGGCGTGCTCGAATCGAGCCATCGTGGCTGTGGCCACGCCGCGACGTCTTGATGGCGGCGGGTTTCGGTCACGGGGGGTGGTAGCTAGAGGGGAAGAATGGGTCGGAGAAGAGGGGGGATCGACTCGGGAGCTCACCGTGGTTGCGAGGAGGCCGTCGGTGAGCTCGGGTGGGCACCGGAGCCGGTGAATTTGGCGACGGCGACCCGGCGGGTCCGAGAGGGGGAAATGGTGGGGGCGGCGCCTCGGGGTGCTCCGGCGTCGGGGAACTCGGTGAGGAGGACGGGGGCGTCACGGCGGAGGCCATGGACATGTCGGCGAGGCGAGGGAGGGCCGGTGGCCACGGCGGCGAGCGGCGGCGTTCTCGGTGGCGTTCGGTGAAGAGAGGGAGAGAGAGCTCCAGGGGAAGGGGAGGGACGAGAGAGAGCGAGAGTGCGGGGGTGGCTGCGTGGCGCCTCCGGGCAGCCAGACGAGGAGGGGAGAGGCCAGGCAGGCAGTGGCGTGGCAGACGCGGTGGCGGCTGGCAAGGCAGGCCAGGCCTCTGCCCTCCCGGGCGCGAGGAAGGGGCGATCGGCACTTGGCCGGGCGGCTGGGCCATTGGCTGTGCCAGGCAGCAGGAGCTGGGTCATGGTGGGGAGGTAAACCTGTAAGGGCTTTTACCTATTTCGCTTTCCTTTTCTATTTTTCGACATTTGTTTTGATTTATTTAAAATACCAAACTAATTTATTTAATTATGCCAATTTTGCAGGAGCTTACTATATTATTCCAAAGCTCCTCAACAAAAGGGCACAATTTTGGACAATATTTTATATATATAATAATATATATCCAAGGCAAATATTTAATGTATTAATTCCAAATGCCCAAAATAAATACTTATGAGATCCTAAAATATTGGTTAGGTTGTTATCTCTACCAATATTTTCAGAGGGCCACATGAGCATTTTCTTGGACCTTTTGGAGCGATTTTATTTAGGTCATTTCCAAAATGATTCGAGGGTTTCACAAATCCCCATTTCAATTTTCATGGAAATTAACATGATGACATGAATGCCTTAATGCAACTAATGTCAAGCAATTCTAGGGATGTGACATCCGCACACCCATTGCCCGATGGACGGTGAAGCGACGGCATGGCGATGCTGGTAAAGGTTGGCTCGCCAAGGCAAAGCCCCCGGTCTAGCTAATGTGACCAAGCTGGTCGGCGAGTGACGCCGAAGTCTCCGGAGTAGGTTGATGAAGAGATGGTGAAGCCCCCGGTCTAGCCGAGGTGACCGAGCGGGTCAGTAAGGAGACGTTGCAGCTGCCATGTCAGCCGAGGTGTTGAAGCAGTTCGGCGTGATGGACATCGGCTTGAAGAAACAACAGTGCGGTCATGCCGACGCTGGTCATAGCTTGTGACGCGGTCAAAGCCGGATTGATGAAGTGACCGAACGGCGATGCCGGTGTGCCGACTCCGTGTAATCCGTGGGGCGGAGTTGTTGGTGATGATTTATCCTTCGCGATGCCGAACTCTTTTTTGGCTCGTCGAGATGATGATCCGAAGTAGGTGAGCTCGGCTCAACAAAGCGACGACGTGTGTAGCGCAGGTCGGCGACCGTGGAGCAATATTACCGGACTGGTTTGACATCAGCGTGAGGGTGAAGAGTACTTGAGAGAAGGCTTAAAATTTTATGGGCACGTGTTAAGAACAACGCACAATACGCTAGAAGAAAATTCCTTTAAAAAGGTTGTCCAATATCACGTTCATAAAGAAACATGAATTCGGGTCGGATCCGTATTCGCCCAGAAAACAGATCAAAAAATTGGTCCACTCATCGAAAGGTTCCCGGAGTTTGAACCGTTGGATCGAACTGAAATTTTGAGGAGTGGTAGATATGGGAATTCCGTAGCAGATGAACGGTTGGATCTTCCAAAGAACCTCCGAGCTTGGCTCTGGAGACCACGCCCTAAACTCGTACAGATTCCCGTCCAGATTTGACAGGGCTCCGGTATATCGTAGATTGCCGGAGATTCCTTCATCGGAACTCGACAAAATTTTGCATGGTTGTTGTAGACTTAATTCCACACAATTCCACTGAAGCAATCGTTAAAATGACACTCGAGGAGGCGGTGGCGGTGGATACAAGTTCGCTGTCAAAACCGAGTTGTGGATTCCAGCCCGCCCCCGTGTACCACGCACCGCCGTCCCACCTCTGGACGCCGCCGGACTACGTCGACCTCGTCAGCGACGACGATGACAACAGCGGTCACTGAGAAGACGGCGACGGCCACGTCATCGACGAGCACGGCAGGAGCGCGCGGGCGGCGGTTTTATTTTCTTTTTTATGTTAATTATGTCTATGTGAACCATGGAACTGAGCCGTTTTGTGGCCGTGATGGTTAATTTATGTTCTACGTTTTTATGTTTGCATTTTTTTTCGGCATTTCATTTTAGCTTTTGTGTTCTTTTTAATCACGCCATCCCGGACATGATTTGGGGTGCGGTCGTGCGTTGGGCGTACCGACAACCCAACGGCCCCAAGCGGACATGAGCGAACACATTACCGCCCCAAACGGACGAAATCCGGCCAAACCGGACGTCCGTTTGGGGTCGTGCGGTGGAGTTGGCCTGATTGGCTGCACGAGATGAGATGGGATTTTTGTCGTGTGTAACAACGAACAACTACTTCCTCTAATGTCAAAAACGCTTTTATATTATAAGATGGAGGGAGTAGTATTTTTTAAGTAAAAAATAATAGTTTTTCTATATTCGTATGAAATTGTAGGAGCATCCTTTTTTACGGAACCTAGTCGAGCTTATATGGATAGGAAAAACTGGACAAAGTGACCTGGTTTATAAAAAAAACTAGTGGCTGTTTGGACTGGAGCCTACATCAGTCCAATCAAAAAATCCGTCGCCCTATTTCAAAAAAAAAAAAAATTGGTCGCTCACCGGGCGTGGGCCGATGCTTGGATGGCAGCCAATAATCTGGCTCGCCCTGCCTACCTTATCACAATTAGTTGAATTTTACACCAACTTATGGGCGAGTCACCGACAGCAGAATCCTGCTCCAATTTTTTGGCAGCAAATGAATTGGCAGGGCTGGCAGGGCCAACATCCAAACAACCTCCTAGACCGAAAACCACACCAAAACAAAAAAGAAGAACAAAAAACACGCTTTTAAGGCCATTGTTGTCGCTGGACAAATCCACATGTCAATGTTATTTTAGTCCTGACTTGTATGTGTTGTGATCCGAGTAAAGATGAATTGATATAAATTCAAATATATGCCCAATTTCAAAAGGTTGAACTGTTATCCATCCATGAAAACATACTTGACTGAGAACTACAACATGCTTTTTCTGATACTATGTTATGGAATAGTGGCAACAAAATTGAACGACATCCCTCCAAGGCATGTAAAGGTATCCAAGGTGCAAAGATTCTAGGATTTTACTACATGAGTTAAAAGAGGAAACAATGGACCACTCATAATTTATAACAATGGTCTCTGTGACCTGAGTTAGGCCACAAGCAAGCATGAATGGTCAGATATAGAGCTTTCACATCGGAGGTCGAGACTCGTGCTCCAAGAGCACCACCAAGCCAAAATTACCATGTGTTGCCGCCATATCAAAAAGTTTCACTGTCGGTAGGCCCACAAGGCCCACTATGTACCCGACAGCAGGAGGGAGCCCGGAGGAAGGGATAAGCGTATGTTCTCTAACCAGCTTGATCCCTAAGTTGATGCCGACCACGAGCCAGATCACATCTCCCTTTGTAAAACCCTAGCCTCCACCGTGTATATATGGGGAGGCCAGGGGGCTCTCAGTCTCATCTACGCTCTCGTAGAATAACTCTCGGTAGTATCATTCACCCTATTGTAAACTCTCGCACGAGGTATTCCACCATCGGTATACAAAAACTACAAGCAGGACGCATGGCACTACTCCACCATGGAGGCTTGAACCGCGCGACTCTGATCTGTGACTTCCGGCTATGCAAGGCGGCCTACCGAGGGTACTGACGAAAATCTGCACCATCAACGCCCTTCGACGATGCTAGACCGCGGGGGCGATGACTAGGCGGGGAGGACCTTATTCCATATTTAGGGAGCTGCATCCGCATCTCCTTCCTGAATACGACACAAACACTAATCTAAAAGAAGATATAAAAACAGAGCAATAGCCTAAGTGCATTTTTTAGTTGCTAAAAAATATGGAAATGACCCCTCCAAGAAAAACATAAAAAATATCCGCTTATCACTAGTGATCTAAAATGCTCTTATATTTCTTTACGGAAGAGGTACTAGTAAGCACCACGACTACTCCCTACTGCGATTTACTATTACAGATTTTCACATTTCAATATTTTGTAGCTCACACATGAAACCATGTTTTCAAGTAATTTAGCGCACATGTGTATTTTTAAACAAGCTAAATATAATAATATTAAGATAGATACAAAGTACACCTACGTTAGCCAACGACACAATATCGAGACTGAATCAAGACACAAAAACGCACATAATCAAGAAGATCAAAAGAAGAAGAAAAAAACAAAGAGAACCAACGTGATCAATGACTTACAACGGAACATCATCCATCATCTTCTTTTAGTAAAAATACCCAAAGCGTATTTTAGATCCAATTCATATATTAAAAAAAACAGTGCTCCCTCCATCCAAAAAAGCTTGTCCCTTAAATGGATCTATTTAGCACCAAGTTAGTGCTGGTTACATTCATTTAAGGGACAAGTTTGGGACAAACTTTTTTAGACGGAGGAAGTACAATAGATAGATAATTGGACGAAACGATCAATAAAATAAAATAAAATTACATGGAAATTTTACTAGCCTTCTTCTTCTTTGGATTATATGTTGCCCGCAGAAAATTGAAAGTTGCACTGAACAACACTAAGGAAAGGTATACATGCATACCAAATTTTAAAGGCCGCAATAGTCACGCGCCCCTTTGAGACGAGAACTATAAATCGCTTAAGCAGCATAGGTTGGAGCATAACCCCACGCAAGTACAGGCTTGTGATCGATTATCACCAGTTCACAGGGTTGGAGAAAACTGGAGCATGCCACATAACAACATGGAAGAAGATGTCGAAGTCACAGCAACAATAACCAACCAATTTGCTCTCCTTGAAAGACACCATCCACCAACATCTTAAGGGAACCAACAGATCCGAGGATACAAACTCCACAGGCTCTTCGTCGTCGTCGAGTCAGACGTCATCGAGGTAGAGAGAGACTGTGCAGATCTTACTCCGACACGCTATTGCCGCCATCACCTCATCAATGTTGCCCAGGAAACCAAATCTAAGGAAAAGAAAACGAGACAAACTAGTACCAACTTCTCTTGTCGCATACGAGGCAATCACACAGGGACCGAGGTGGCGACGTGTTGGGAAGCCGTGGCGGCGACGACTCCATCCACCCACCTTTGACAATACACGAGCTTCGAGAAAGGTTTTTCAAAAGCAACCCCTCCAGAATGAAGCGACTCGTAGGCGGCGGCGTCGGGCTCGCCACTTAGGATCACATATTTGGTTTTCAGCCCGTAAACACACCCGAGCAGACTCCAAAGCTACGCCTTTAACAAGGGCGCAACGCGTAAACATTGCATTGCCTCGTGCAACCATAGAAGGTTAGATATAGGGTTTCAAAACGAAGCTCAAGACTTGTGCTCGAAGAGCACCACCAAGCCAAAGTTACCATGTGTTGTCATCATATTCAAAGCGGGGTTTTTAAGATGCAAATACCTACTTTTATAAGAAAAATCTAAAGTACACAAATCCTAAAGAAAAAAAGTACGAAAGCTCAATGGAGGGAGACACTTGAGTAACAATATATTACTCTTTTTACATAGTAATACGTGCCTCTTTTATATATATCATAAGAATCATAATACAAGCCACGTACAAACCGGGCAAAACTAAAAAGACAACCAAACGCTAACCTTTGCACAAAAAAAAACACCAGGCAAAAAGTAAAAACAAACAAGACCGAATAATACTCTGATCATGACAATAACGCCCGTCACCTCTGGCACCACCATGGTATCCACCAAAAGAAAAAATAACGAATCACCTCCATACATCCTAAATACGTCTATATACATCTGTATATAGTCCACATCTGAATCTAAGCCTTATACTTAGAAATGGAGGGAGCATGAGCATTGTAAGAGCATGTCTAGTAGAACCTTCAAACCCTTAAACTCTTAAAGCAGTTTTAAGGGTTGAGAAGTGCCAGTTTTTGACACTTTTAAGGGTTGAAAAACAGGGGCAAAGACTAGAACCCTCAAACCCAACCCTTAAAGCAGTTTAAGGGTTGGGCTTGAGGGTTCTAGTCTTTGCCTCAACCCCAACCTTTAAATCTATCATTTGACATATCACAATTTATGACTACAAGAACACAATCAACCTCTAAACAAACTACCAAATGAAAATCATTGATGCATGGTTTAATAGTTTACATCACAAAATCATCATCTTCCCCCTCTCATCGGCACCATCACCAAAAAGTTGCACCTCGGCGCCATCTCCTAGACCACATGCGGGCTCCATCAAGCATCTCCATAGGCGTCGGTGGAGTCGTCCACACCGCCATCGCCACAACTACTCATCGGAGTGTCACCTCGAAAAGTAGAGGACGCACCACGGAACATCCTCTTCCTCTCCGTGATGTCCTCCTTGTAGTCCTTCCACCATTGCAATTGGTCTTCATCCATGTCCTTATTGGACATCATCATGTGCTCCTTCTCTTCCACCATGAGTTCTTTCGATACATTTGCCTCTTTGAGCTTGATCATCCTCTCCTCCAAGTCGGCCTTTGCGCTTTGCTTCTTCACGCTTTGCTTCAACTTATGCAAGCTTGACCTCTTTCTTCTTCTCGGTGATAAGAAGCTTCGTCTCCAATGTCTTCGTTGTCAATTCCTCTCTTGCCTTCATCATGTGCTCCATCTTCTCCCTTAGGCTTGACGCCTCTCCTTCCATCTTCACCCTTAGCTTGCCCTTCTTGGTTCCCTCGGGCTTGCCCAAGTTCCTCTCCTCCTCATCTTCACTATCATCCATCCTAAGCATTGCCGACTTCTTGGGTGCGGTCTCTTGATCCCTCAACTTCCACTTGTCAAAGGTTTGAAGAATTGCCCAAACATGCTTAAATGGGAATGGCTTGCCCTTGGAAGCGGCCATCTCCTTGTACCTCATGCCGCAATTGTCTCCTATCAACCACACATAATCACATAAGAACCCACCAATAGCATAGTACACACATAATCAAAATAGTGAAGAGATATGTACTCACATAGTCACTCTCCACGGTTCCACTAGGTGGTGCATCCCTCACTTGGTCCATGGCCGTATCCAACGAAGCACAAGCGGGCTTCATCAACTCCCACCGCCTTGAAGCGACCGAAAACTGCGAGAGATGAACCCACTATTCTTCGGCTTGATCCCACAATAGTTGTCCTGGATCCTTTGCCAATACCGTTTACCGGTTTGATTGGTGCCGGTGCTTGCATCCATCCCCACAACTGCCCAAGCACGAACCAAGAGGATATCTTCCACCTCGGTGTAGTTTGTCGACCGTGCGTGTGGGCGGGAAGCGGCGGTGAATGCCTCCTCCCCTATCTCGGCCACCTCCTCCTCGTCATCCCCTTCATCCTCCTCATCTCCCTCCAAGTCGTCATCAACCCTAAAGGGTTCTAGAGGCGGAGCCCCGAGGTCCACCTCCGCGTTTTGGAGGAGTTCCATGAACGAGGATGGGGTTGCCATTTCCTCGAACACCTCGTGCGCGGCGGGAGGAGGTTCGGCGACGGGGACGGGCGGGGCCGCGGGCTTCTTCCGCGGCTTCTTCACGGCCGGGACGAGCCGGCGACCTGGAGGAAGCCCTCATGCCCACGGAGCCCGCCACCGGCTCTTCTTGGGGCGGCAAGGGCGGGGCCGGGCGAGGCGAGGCCGTGGCGGAGTCGGGGAGGTGGGAGGAGGCGGTCTGAGGCCCGGCCACCGCCTGGCCCCGACGTGGTCGCCACCACGTCGCCACGCCACGTGCTTGGCGGTCTTGGTCTTGGCTGGGGGGCCTGAGTCAAGGGGCATGGCATGGGCGGGGGCGTGGCGTGTGAGGCCTCCATGGCCGGCCAAGGCAGGCGGGCGGCGGAGGAGGCGGCGGGAGGAGCTGGATGAAACTTCCTCCCAGCCAGAGGTGGAAGAGGAGCTTGGGTTGGAGTTTTTTCCTCCCAACCCTCACTTCTACAGGTTGTGAAAATGTTTAAGGGTTGGACCTCTAATTTTTTTTACGGGTTTAAGAGTTTAGGGGTTCTAGTCTATGATTTTTTTCGACGAAAACTGTAAAAAAACAGATATTCTTAGGGGTTTGAGGGTTTGAGGGCTCTACTAGACCTGCTCTAAACAATCCTTGTGCTCGCATTTATTTCTGGATTTATTTCAGGATTTTCGGTGATGTGCGTTCAGTGAGAGTAGACATTTCCGTCGACTACGAGGCGCCTACGCTGACTTTGTAAAATCTCAAGATGATATGCCGGCACAGTCTTTCAAAGGTGGTCAAAGCGGTAGGGTGTGTGCGCGTTCATAGATGTGAGTGTATGCGCGTATATATGAACGCTTGCATCTTTACCGTGTTTGAAGAAAAAAAACAATCCTCCTCCCTCTCTAAAAATAGCATTGTGAACCACCCTAATCTTCCTCCATGAAAAAAGAAATCAAGCCACTAATCGCTCTCAAAACCCCACACGCTTACACTAAGATAATCCAAAAAGCTCCTCCCCTCCCTCTCCCGAGTTTTTTAAACGCGCCACTTAAGAGCAAGACAACCGCAACTACTAAAAGCGAGACACACACAGCACACAGCACACGCACAGTGACGCGGTGGGAAGAGGAGGAGCAAACGCCGGAGCTCAGCTAGGGTTTCCCCGATCCCGGCGCGCGACAGGGGCGCTCCCCGACCTCGCCACTTAGGGCGGGGGAGGCTCGCCGGCGCGGCGGGGCGAGGGCTCCCTCCGACGCGGGGGGCGCGGCGGACCCTGCATGCCGGGGCGGCCCGCCGGGGCTCAGATCTGAGATGGCCGACGGCGGCGAGGAGGGGAATGCGGCGGCGCCCAGGGGCTTCTCTCGGCGGAGGGGCGCGGTGCGGGCCAGCCTCGACGCCGACGAGCTCATGGCGCTCATGCACGGCTCGGATCCCGTCCGGGTCGAGCTCACCCGCCTTGAGAACGAGCTCAGGGGTGAGCCGCTGATCTGCCCCTGCCGTTTCGCTCTGGTGTTTCCGATGCGGGTTCGTCGTCGGGGGAGGGTCTGACTGTTTTGCTGGTTTGTGGTGCCAGACAAGGAGCGGGAGCTCGGGGAGGCGCACACGGAGATACGCGCGCTGCGGCTGTCCGAGAGGGCGCGGGAGAAGGCCGTGGAGGAGGTAATTTGCCGATTGCTCTTGAGATTTTGCGGTACGGAGGTGTGGTATCTACTATTTTAGGCTGGAATTGATGTCAGGGATTGCGGGGAACTGCCAAATTTGGTTAGGTTATTAGTTAGAATGGGCACTTCAGTATGCTAATTGCATCGCCCTAGCCTCTTGTTGCGGTGTTGAGGTACCTTGTACTGTCATTGCATTATGGCCCATTTCGGTCCACTATGTGCTAGATTATCAAACCAAAATTTTAGTTTTGCAACGATGGGTTTAGGTGGTCAACAGAAATGAAGTCATTTTGCGAAGTGGGGACTTATGCTGTCAACTGTCGTATACGAGGTGTTTGCGTTTCTACAGTCATCTTTAATCTTGTTCTTAGGAATGGAATATAGGCATTTGCTTTTCACGCTTCAAATTTTTTAGTGGTCCCGTGCCTTGTATTTTTCTGGGCTGTACTTGTGGTATTTTGGTGCTCAACTCTACCAAATTTCCACGACTGCATTCTTAAGCAATGCCGGAAGCACCTGTAATAGATAGATAAAGCTGTTCGTTTTTTTGCTGGTCTTGTATTTATTTAGAATAAGCACTTCAGTACGCTAATTTCATGGCTCTTGCTGTGTGTGCTGTCACTGAATTTTGGTTCATTTCGATATACTGTGTGCTAGGTTATCAAACTAGATTTTTAGATTTGCAAGGACTGAATGTGAATGGGTTTAGATGCTCAACAACAATGAAATCATTCTGCTAACCGGGCACTTATGCTGCCAAACTGTTGTATAGGAGGTGCCTGGCTTTTCTTTTCTTGTGGCGTAATGGCTCTTGTTGCCAACTCTTAGGATTCCTATGATTGGGTTACTGTATGCTTATAGCTTACTTTCACTCTGTTATTTTTTTATCAATATTTTTTTCGGCGTCAAGAGTTAATTGGTCAAATATGGTAGCACGGCTTTTCATGAATTAAGTTTTTGAGTTGCACTTGAATAATACCGCTTTCTTCAACTCTTGTGTTTCAATGCATTCCATGGTCCATAGATAAGGTAGAGGAGCTCGTGTATTTGTGCATTGGCATACTATATCCTGCTTTCATGTTAACAAACTTTGAAATAAAAAATATTTATGATGTGCTATTGATTATTATTTTCATTTTCTTGACCATTCGATGATCGTAATGCACCAGTAGTCCATTTATTTTATGTGAATCATTATCTATAATTGAATATTTTTTGGGGGATAATGAGTTTTTATTATAAATTGGCGTCGAAGAACTTAAAATGCTTGTGTATACCTATATTGAATTTTACTTGTTTTTTATCGACTTATCATTATGGATTGAAACTTAGGGCTTGAAATCCTCTGACTAAAGAACTATGAATTAAAAAACACGTTTGAGTATAAGTTGTTGCAGCTCATATTATACTGAATATTTTTCTGTTTCGTGTAAGTTCATAAGTTACAACGCTGAATTACTTGTTGATACTTATTATTTTATTATTAACCATAAACCTGATGATGATACCTACTTTCTCTGATTAACATTATTGTAATCTTGTGTGGCAGCTTACAGATGAGCTGGAGAGGATGGACGAGAAGCTCAAGTTGACAGAATATCACCTTGATAACAAAGTACTGTCTTGTGATTTATGTCTATCTGTTACTCTTCTCTGTCTTTTGATTGTGCTTTAATATAGAGAATAAAACTTGTAGAATCTAGAAGTCAAGAAGATAAATGACGAGAAAAAGGCTGCAATGGCTGCTCAGTTTGCGGCAGAAGCTACTTTGCGAAGAGTGCATGCAGCTCAAAAGGATGATGACATGCCACCAATTGAAGCCATTCTCGCTCCACTTGAAGCAGAGCTCAAGCTATCTCGGCAAGAGGTTCTACTTTTACTTCATATACCCCCCTTCTATTTTTGTGTTTGTCATGAATTTATAATGTCTCCCTAACAGCCCACAATCTTCATCCTCCAATGCACCTAGATGGTTACTCTCTCCATATCACAAATAAGTGACATTTTGGACATGTCCAGTGATTTTTTTTTGAACTTTGACTGCGAATATCATTTTAATTATTCATATTGGAAATTTGAAATCATGTGTAAATTTTCTCCTTTTCTAAAAAAATGTGTAAATTGTCTCAAAAGGTATTTCTAGAGCACTATATTTTTCTTGTCTTCTATACATATATTACAAAAGAAGTTAGTGGACAAAGTTACACCTCGAAGGCCGTGTCAACGTCCACTTATTTGTGATATGGAGGGAGTATCTAATTGCAACTTTCCAGTAGTCATGTATTCACTATGAAGAAAAGAGATGATAAACTATGAAATTGACTTGGTTGATTTCAGATTGCAAAGCTCCAGGAGGATAATAGAGCCTTGGATCGACTAACAAAACAAAAAGAGGCTGCACTACTGGAAGCAGAAAGGACTGTGCAAATAGCAATGGCGAAAGCTGCTATGGTTGATGACTTGCAAAACAAGAACCAAGATTTGATGAAGCAAATTGAGATCTGTCATGTATGTGTTTGCATGTAGTGTATTTTCTTGGTCATCTGGAGTAAACAACTTTCAACATAGTAGTAGAGCTATGAAAATGCTGAATTATTTACTTTATGCATTGCAGGAAGAAAATAAGATATTGGATAAGTTGCATCGCCAAAAGGTTGCAGAAGTTGAAAAGCTCAGTCAAACTGTGAGGGAGCTGGAAGAGTCTGTTCTTGCAGGTGGTGCAGCTGCCAATGCTGTTAGAGATTACCAGCGCAAAGTGCAGGAGATGAATGTAACAAACTACCCTTAAATTTTTGCCTTTGCCATCAAATATTTATTGGCTGATACCTAGTTATGTTCATGATTTTGTCAGGACGAAAGAAAAACACTTGACCGTGAACTTGCTCGTGCGAAAGTTACAGCAAATAGGGTTGCTGTGGTGGTAGCGAATGAGTGGAAAGATTCTAATGATAAAGTGATGCCAGTTAAACAGTGGCTTGAAGAGCGCAGATTCATGCAGGTGAGACTAGTAGGATTTATTTATGCCTTTCTGTTATTGATCTACACTGCTTGCTTAGATGCAGGCATATGCTTGTTCTTGGTGAAGTTAAATATTTTTGCCTGTTGGCTCTTTTATCGAAATCATATGTGGCAACCTGTAATTACCTTTTTTTTTTGGTTTCTGCAGGGTGAAATGCAACAACTTCGTGATAAGCTTGCTGTTGCAGAACGAACAGCACGGTCTGAAGCTCAACTAAAGGTTTGCAAACCGTTCTGTTTTAATTCAGTGTGAGCTAAAACTTGTTAAGGGAGTTGTTCAGACAGGCTAAACTTGTTAGTTCTTCATAAACTCAGGAAAAATACCAGTTGCGCCTGAAAGTTTTGGAAGATGGACTGCGAGGGCCACCAAGTGGCTCTAGTCGACCGCCTACTGAAGGGAAGAGTTTCACCAATGGTCCTTCCCGTCGGTTATCACTCGGCGGAGCAGATAATATGTCTAAAGTCTCACCAAATGGCTTATTAACAAGGAGATCTCCATCTTTCCATTCAAGATCCTCTCTTTCTTCTAGCAGCAGCTTGATACTAAAACACGCTAAAGGAACTTCAAAGTCATTTGATGGTGGAACTAGGTCACTAGACAGGGGAAAGGTCCATGGGAATGGATCACATTTACTTAACAAATCTACAGACGCGGTTAAAGATCGTGAAGCGAATGATGGTTGGAAAGGGACTGTGGATGAGGGAACTAATGAAAGTCCAAATAGCAATGCAGATCAGAGAAGTAACGAAACCACAAATAGCAACTCAATTGAAATGGTCTCTGGCTTCCTGTATAATATGTTGCAGAAGGAGGTGGTTTCTTTGAGGAAAGCATGCCACGAAAAAGATCAAAGTCTAAAGGACAAAGATGATGCCATTGAAGTATGCAACCATTTATATGTGTGGACACGATGCAGGCATTATAAAGTTATTTATTATCTCCTTTTGTCCTGCAGATGTTAGCAAAGAAAGTTGATACCTTAACCAAAGCAATGGAAGTGGAGGCTAAAAAGATGAGGCGAGAAGTTGCTGCCATGGAGAAAGAAGTTGCAGCTATGCGTGTCGATAAGGACCAAGAAATCAAAGCCAGGCGGCTTGGTAACTCAAAAGGGTCTGGGAGTTCTCAACTGCTTCCTGGAAGGTACATCTTCACAGATTCTTAAACGTTTTCAGGAACTTATTCTGATTGAAATAGTTCAAATGACATTCTTGGGATGATGATTTGTCATGTATGGCATTAGTACCAATTTCTGTTTAGAATTACATTTGGAGAAACTGAAAAAGCTTAGAATTGTTTTGCCACTTGCTAATTTTGATACTGGAGAAAGCCCTCAAGTCTAAACCTTATGACCTCAACTGCTATGTTGTGAAACTGAAAAAGTTTAAGGAGACATTCTCTTTTACCACCCTCTTCCTGAAATCACTCATCTTCATACAGTTTCTTCCTCTAACCCACCGTGAATTTTGTTCCTTGTGTGCAGAAGCGCACCACGAAGTGGGTTGGCACGCAACTTCCAATGACGGCGGCACTAACTTGAGGCGGCGTATTATTCCATAGAGTCCATTTCGCTCTGTATTTGTTTCGTTCCATTACCTATTAGTTTTGTGGTTGAGATGATAGCACAGATGACCCTGTGATAATCTTGGGAGCCGGGGAAAGGGTAGTAGGCTCGGATCTGACGTGATTGCTTCTCTGCCGTAGTGGAGGTGGCCCTGAGGCGAGGTCTAACCCCCTACGGCTCGCCCTCGTTTTGTCGTCGACGCACCTGATGCTTTTGTATAGGCTGGACGGGTCTCCACGTCCTCTCCCATCTGTAATGTAGCTAGAGTGTTTGCTTGGTTCTGCTCCTCCATACCCCCGCTGCCCAGGTTGTGAATATTGTTATTCTCACATGATTATTATTGGCTCTGCTCTATTCACCATGGTGTTTTGGTTGAAAATTCCATTACAATACTCGTCGTTGATTTACATTTCAGAACAGAAATGTTGCCCATTGGATTTCCCTGGGTCTGATTCCCTGTACAATTTATGAAAGAATGCATGACAAAGATATATCAAGTCTGATACTGTACAGTTCTTGGAGCAGCTTGTCAAGAAACTGGAGCCAGCAGTGAGAACTTGACATGGAGCGAGATCTTCCCCTTCTCGACATTAAGCTTTGCACCTGTGACCAGCCAGTACCCAGGGGCGTCCTGCGGCCCCATGGTGACCTGAGACGTGTCAACAAACTTGAGCAGCTTCTGGTCCCCGACGGGCACCGGCGGCCCTCCGGCGAACACGCCCGAGTCGACGTTGACTCTCGCCGGTTCCTGCCGGTCAGCGGCGCCCGAAGACGCCGCCACCCCTAACGACTTCGACAGGAAGCTCCCTTTACCCGAAAGCCTCGCCGTGTTGTGCGCCCATTTGGACTGCACCACGGCGTACCCTGCCAGCTCGGTGTACAGGAGCCTGAGGTGCAGCACGGTGGTCGAGTCATGGGCCCTGACGTGCAGCTGCACGCCGGACACAATGTACGCGGTCCGCCGGTGCGCGCTGCACCAGTTGGGGTCGTACTTCACCGGCGCGGTGCAGACGTGGGCGAACATCCTCCGCTGCACCGGCTCGTGGTACCGCTCGTCGGAGACCGTCTCCGACCCGCGCCATATTGGCGGCTTGTCTCGCCGTCCCTTGATGAATGTTGGGGTGCTCGCCAGATGCTGCAGGTGGAGGCCTAGCCTGACCATGACATGAAGGTGTTCAGCCAACATTCCAACAGGAGACTGAACATACTGCCAACAGAATGTTAATCGCAGTTAACCTGTTGTTTTTCTTGCCCTCTAGATGCAGTCTCATCCCGGTGACCGGCAAGTTTGGAATGGTAACCTGCATTTAGTTGAGTGAGCATCTCCATTGGATTTCAGATGGTTTTGAGCAAAGGGGAATGGTTTCTTGCCTGGTTTGAGTTGACATGGAGCTTTGATCCCACAAGGCTGAAGTGCAAGGCTTGGCTCGCGCCCTGCCGGTTCGAACACAGAGCGAGGGGTAGGTCACTGAGCACAGGGGCCCACGACCTGTGGTGCTGGAAGTCGAGGAAGTACCTCAAATCTTCTACTGGAGGTTTGTCTGTTAAAGAGCGGTTACATAGTTAAGCATTTTGAACTGCAGATCATGACTAACCAAAACGTGTGTTAGTGGAGGTCTTACATCTGAGGTAGAGGTTTATGGCATGGGAGAGGAAGCCCAAGCCTGGCACTCCCTTGAGAAGGGATGTCAGGTGCACAAGCTTGAAGCCGATCGCATCCGGCTTTGACGGCACCGTGAGCAGCCACTCGGCGTGGCTCCTCGCCGCCGTGTCCCCTCCCCTCTTGGAGTGTATCACCGTCACACCCTGCATCAGCTGAAAATCAGCAAAGATGACCTGCTTCATGACTCTTGATAAGTCGCAACTTGGAAGAGTAGTGAGTAGTAGTACCTCTTTGCATGCGACTTGACTAGTCATTCCTTCGACTCTAGGCTGTGTTAACTGGGCATCAAACACGTTGAAGGCCTCAGGGACCTGTTGCAGTCAGAATCATGGAGTTCTTTTAAGCACATTTCGCTTGAGGTCATCATAGTTTTAGTTTAGGATGGTTAGAATAAAATTAATAAAATTTCTTAACCTTGGTCTTGTTATCTCTGGACTTGCAGTGTGAAGGAGGCATGGGGCATGTCCCGGTGAAGAGCTGGTCGCCTAGCTTCTCTAGGTGCTCCTTGATCTCGGACTCCGGTAGCAGCGACGACTTGTCCTGCTTCACGTAGACCACATCCTGGCCGCCCACGCTCACCCCGACGACGATGTGCGTCCCGTACTTCTCGATGAAACTGCCCACAAATTCACAGAGTGGCGTTAGTTTTCATGCAGTTTATTAGTGTGCAGATCAGCTGAGAATTTGCATCTGCATCTTGGGTCCCGAGTCCCAAGTCCTGAGTCCTGACTGACAAAACATCATGCTTCCATGACTCTTAAGGGTGAAATGATCAGAGATCACATACTATTAGGCCCCACAAAGTTGTGAAAGGTAATTCGAGACCTTGACTTGAACAAGTCAAGTCCTGCGTCAATTTTCCACCGCGCACGCATACGATCTTTCACACCACATGGGCACGAGTGTCGTGGGCGGCCTTGCACTATCTTTGCAAGGACGAGGAGGTCGCCGTCCACACTTGATCACCTCGTCAACTTGCATGATTCGTTTCCAAGTACGGTCAAGCAGGAGCTGCTCATGTGTATGCAATGCAGACTGCACAGTAGTACCTTGCTATGGCTGACGGGTCCCAGGTGGCGGGCACGTCGGCGACGACGCGGTCGGCGAGCGCGAGCGGCCGGCAGTCGAGGCGGAGGTCGAGAAGGGAGATGAAGTAGCCGTCGAGCGCCAGGCACTTGGTGCTGGAGGCGTCCTGCGCCCAGGAGCCGCCGTCCAGGCCGAAGCACGCGTTGAAGAGCCCCGACGGGATCTTCCCCGCCACCGAGCTCCGGCCGTTGAACAGCTCCGTCATCTGCATGCACGCACGCACGCGCGCGGTCAAGATTCCATCCACAGTCACGAACGCGTTCTCTGATTTCCTTATAAAAATTCAAAGTTTTGAATAGCGGGGTATAACGGTTTTAGCAGAGCATAGCGTCATCTAGAGGTGCTGTTTTAGCTTATTTTGAGGCTGTGGCTATTTGCCATTGTCCGTCATTTTAAACTTTGATAAAATTCAAAATTTATGCACAAAAGAGTGTACTTCTATCTTGCACGCGGTCAAGATTCACGAACACGTTCTGTAATTTCCTTACAAAAATTCAAAGTTTTGAATAGCGGGATATAACGGTTTTAGTCATTTAGCAGCGCTATTTTAGCTTATTTTGAGGCTGCCGCTGTTTGCAACTGTCCATTATTTTTAAACTTTGGTAAATTCTCTGCTAGAGTATTTTCTTTTGCAGCAACTGTTCTATCGCGTTTGGCTTAGTCAAGAACTCCAGGATTCAAGACAATTATTATGTAAAGAAAGTCAACACAAGATAATGTAATTCGTCATGCTGCTCTGATTAGTTTGATCGGAAATTTTGACCAGGGCGAGGAGTTGAGTACATGGGTGGGATTGCGAGGGAACTGGATTAGAATGATAATGAATTATCTTGGTCAATAGTTTCATGGCTTGACTAGTTACTTAATTTTTAGTATTTCCTCCTCCTAGAATCTCTGATTAATCAGTCTGACATTTTTTTGGTGGATATAGATCTAACAGTTGAACATAGCTCAACAAATCCCACTTTCATACTGAATCATCTTAGCCAAAATCCTTCTCCCCCAACTCTAAGGCATCGGTAGAAAATTAGAGGACCTCTCAAGAAAAAAGGAGGAGAGGGAGGTGCAGTTGAGCAGCAGCTAGTAACAAACCTTGTTGAACTCGAGCACGTCGGACCTGATCCTGACCCGGTTGCCCTTGCCGCACATGACGTCCGCTGGCACGTCGGGCACCGCGCCGATCCCCGGCACGTGGACCGCCGCCGCCTTTCCGCCGCTCCTGGCGACGAGGCATCCTTCCGCAGCCTTGCAGTGCTTCAGCCGCAGGTCGCCCGCCATGTCGACCCCCGTGCCGAGGCAGCTGACCGCGCTCGCCACCGCCGCCGCCATCTCCTCGCTGCCGCCGGTCACCGCCCTGGCCCTGGCCATCGCTCGTCCCACCATGAACCGATCAACGAACCAGCGTATGATTTGCTTGCTAGGTGCACAATCAAAATGGACCGGATCAATCGACGGAGGTTTCTCAAGGCGTCAAACGCATGTGATGCATCCAATTGTCCGTCTCTCGTGGCTTGTGGCTCGTGCTGCCTGGAAACGACCAGAGATTGCGATGGCCGATTTGGAGCTGCCGATGCATAATTGGCACTTGTTGTCTCAACGTGTATATATATATATATAAAGAGAGAGGTGGAAGTGGCGGGAGCAAGGGGAGGGGGGCAGCACCATGGTCATGGGCTCATGGGGCTGCTATTTTTCGTCTCCTTTTTCTTTGGCTTCTTCTTGAATTGAACACCTTTTACTTGCTTATTTCTTGGGGACCAGTTTGCGCCCCGCCTCGATGGGGCACCGCCAAAGCGTGGAACTCCCCATTCTGCGGCGATGTGGACACCGGATTTGAATTGATTTCCGGGCCTTCGTGGTGACAAAGACTCGGTTCCCACATGAAATTCCCTATGATGACCGTTTCAATTCCCTGGAGTGACTAGTGGTGGATACGTACTCGTCGCCTCATAGTAATTGCTGAAGATATTCCAAAGCATGGACTAGGCATCTCGGAGTGAAAATTATGCATGGTTTCTGTCGTATTCAGGGCTTCGCAGACTCAAAAAAGGTTCAAACTCTAGGGCGTGTGTGAAGAACCCAACCTCTCCGGCCAACCAATTCGTCGCCCCCACGGCCTAGCTCGATAAACAAGAAAGGAAAGGGACACGGCAGTTTACCCAGGTCCGGATCATCTTGCGGTGTAAGACCCTACTCATGCTTTGGGGTGGATTAGCCTCGCGAGGGGCTAAGGATGTACCAGTATAGAGGAAGAACAACCTCAGGAGGTCTGTTTTTGTGTGGGTGTGAGCTAGTGAGGGTTCGGATTTCGGATCCCGGATCCCCTCCTATGGTGGTGGCTAAGCTATATTTATAGTGGGCTCGGTCCTCTTCCTCCAAAACGAAGGCGGGAAGGAATCCCACAATGGCCAATTTTGAAGGAGGACAAGTAGTACATCTTATCCCGATGAAGGGCGGTCTTCGCCTGCAAAGCTCCTGCTGTCCTGACGGTCTTGGTTTCGTTTCACGGAATGGAAACCTTTGGTCGATTCCTCGGGACCCCACGCCTGCGCTTGCCTCCTTAGCACCAAAGAGGAAACCTGCTGCTCTGCGCCCGCTGGCGCCCGCCTGGCCATGGTCGTCATGGCTTGCGTCACCGAGACCTCATGAGATGGGTGCTTGCATAGGAATCTCCGCTCCTCGGGAGCCAGCCTAGGGAGGCCGCTCCCTGCGAAGGTCTTGGTGTCGTCCGCCTCGCGAGGCTTGGCTCCTCGCGAGGGTCTTGTCTTGCCGATGCTGAAGATGGGCCGCACCAGGCCGTTGATGGAGCCATGCCGTGGGCCGCAGGCATGCAAGTCTGGGTACCCTGGTTCACAGAACACCGACAGTAGCCCCCGGGCCCAAGGCGCGCTCGGACTTGGCTTCGAGGCAAAGCCAAAGGGCAAGGGCGAAGCGCCGCGGGTCCCAATCGCTTGCGGGCCAAGTCGACGTGTGGCGCTTGATGGGACGTGGGCGTCTCCACTTCCCCACGCAGACTCGACAACTGCCCGACTTGACAACTGCCTGTCAAACGCGGCCCATCCATCACTGCCCGTCGTGTTCGTCCTCTGCTTCTCCTCTTTTCCTGCAAGTTTGTGCTTCCTTCTCCGGATTCCGCACCAGCGCCAATCCACTTCCGCCGTCATGGCTCCCAGGTTGACGAAGAAAAGGAAAGCCCGCGCGCCCGCGGAGCCTTCGCCGGGGTCAGAACCCGCGCTGGACCGGTCCACGATGATCAACCAGGAGGGGTTGGACAAGGTCCGGCAGGCCCTCGCCGCCGATTCCAACAAGTGGAAGGCGACGACGGTCTGGCCTACCTCCCAGGCCTTAGTCGACATGGGGGTCACCGAAATCCCCCTTCATCTCCACGCCCTCCTGGCCGGTCTGGTCCTCCTTTCTCTGATTTCTTCAATGCCGTGCTCTAGCACTATCAGATCCAGGCACTGCATTTGGACCCGGAATCCATTTTCCTCCTCTCCGCTTTCGCCTTCCTGTGCGAGGCTCTCGTGGGCATTGCCCCGTCCGTGGCCTTGTTCTGCCATTTCTTCTCACTCCACCTGGTCGATAACAGATAGCGCTCGGGGTGCGTGTCATTCCAGGCGGCGACAGCTGGTTCTGGCATCGACTTCAAGTTCCGCCCGAATGTGAAGGGATTCCGGAAGCAGTGGGTGTATGTGGACGCCACCGCCTGCTCCTCCTCCCGCGGGCGCCGGCGGAGCCGAGCTCCGGCTGGGGGCATGTGGAGCTCGTCGACAAGTGGCTCACGCGTGTCCTGTCCAGGCTGGCCAAGCTGAGGGAGGCAGGGGTGACGGTGTCGATGGTGGTGAGGGAGTTCGTCCGGCGGCGCATCGCTCCGCTCCAGCGCCATTCTCGCCCAATGTGGGCCTTCACCGGCCCCAACGACCCCATGAGGCTTCAGGTGCCCTCACTTCCTTCCAAGACGCTGCGCACAGTGCTCCAGCTCCTGACAGGTGACCCAACGCCTGCTGCACTCCCTGCCGAGGGGTGCCTCTTGTACAACTGCTCAAACGGGGGGGCCTTTGTCGAGAAGATGCCGCACTTCGACGAGTGGGGGCTGTTCCCCGAGGGCCACGAGGGGCCTCGCGAGAACCCCGTCTTGGTGGCTCCCATGCTTGTTGGCCCGGTGGCGCGCGCCCCTTCCGTGGCTGCGGCCGCCGCCCCTTCCGTGGCTGCGGCCGCCGCCTCCGCCATGAGGGGCGGCGTGCCATCCTTCAGCGTACCTCTTCCGAACGTCAGGGTATCCCGCAAGAGGTAGGGGTTCAGGAGCTGACGTGGCGACGCCCCATGGGCCCAGAAACAGAGGAAGTGGATAGCTGTAGATGAGTAAGTACCTTGCCCTTCTGGATTCTTGCATATTGCGTCCCCCTCCGACGTTTGCCCTTCAGGAACCCTTCTGTCGCAATGGTGAGCCTGCCCGGAGCGCAACCTCCGGAGGCTTCCGTTCGGGCCGCGACCCCAGACCTCCTGAGCCGGACAACCACGCGCGAGGCGGTGCCGGTCCATGAGCTGAGGGCGCGGCTGGAAGGCCGAGGGCCCACTCTCCCGGCGCCCCTGCCACAGAGCAACTTCTGTGGCCCGGAGGCCGCGCCTGGGGTTCCTCCATTGGATCTTGCCAGTGGTTGGGCGTCCCACGTGATGGATACGTCTTCGAGCGGCGGGACCGGGCCACGCCGCGCCCCGTCTAAGGTCCGGAGAGCGGCCGGAGGGGCTCCGGCCACCGGCCCCCTGCCGGAGACGGGTGAGTCATCCCGCGCCCCTTCGGCGGACCAGGACATGGAGGAAAGGCCTGGCCGAGCGCTGGAGCTCGCACGCGGGCACAGCGCTGTCCGCCACGGCCTTCCCCAGGAAGCGATGAGCGCGCTAGGCCGGCTCAGGGCAGAGCTTGCCAACGTCGACTCACGCCTCGAGGCAGAAGACCTCCGCCTGGCGCGCGAATGGCATCAACTGAAGGTCGCCATCAACCTTGGGCACTTGCAGCATGAGCGCGCCCGCACGGAGGCCGAGGGATCTCTTGCAGCTTCTCGGGAGGCTTGCGCCCGTGCCCTGGAGGAGGCCCGGGCCGCGGACCAGCGACGTGAGGCGGCCGAGGAGCGCGAGAGGGAGATCCAAGCCTCGAACGCCGCACTTGAACGACAGGTCCAGGCGCGCAGATCCGTTCTTGCGACGCCGCCAGGCGGGGCTTGATGTCTACTACACAACCTTCTTCTTGTAGACGTTGTTGGGCCTCCAAGTGCAGAGGTTTGTAGGACAGTAGCAAATTTCCCTCAAGTGGATGACCTAAGGTTTATCAACCCGTGGAGGCGAGGGATGAAGATGGTCTCTCTCAAACAACCCCGCAACCAAATAACAAAGAGTCTCTTGTGTCCCCAACACACCCAATACAATGGTAAATTGTATAGGTGCACTAGTTCGCGAAGAGATGGTGATACAAGTGCAATATGGATGGTAGATATAGGTTTTTGTAATCTGAAAATATAAAAACGGCAAAGTAACAAGTGGTAAAAGTGAGCACAAATGATATTGCAATGCTAGGAAACAAGGCCTTGGGTTCATACTTTCACTAGTGCAAGTTCTCTCAACAATAATAACATAATTGGATCATATAACTATCCCTCAACATGCAACAAAGAGTCACTCCAAAGTCACTAATAGCGGAGAACAAACGAAGAGATTATTGTAGGGTACGAAACCACCTCAAAATTTTCCTTTCTGATCGATCTATTCAAGAGTCCGTAGTAAAATAACACGAAGCCATTCTTTCCGTTCGATCTATCATAGAGTTCGTACTAGAATAACACCTTAAGATACAAATCAACCAAAACCCTGATGTCACCTAGATACTCCAATGTCACCTCAAGTATCCGTGGGTATGATTATACGATATGCATCACACAATCTCAGATTCATCTATTCAAACCAACATAAAGTACTTCAAAGAGTGCCCCAAAGTTTCTACCGGAGAGTCAAGACGAAAACGTGTGCCAACCCCTATGCATAAGTTCACGAGGTCACTGAACCCGCAAGTTGATGACCAAAACATACATCAAGCAGATCACGTGAATATCCCATTGTCACCACAGATAAGCACATGCAAGACATACATCAAGAGTTCTCAAATCCTTAAAGACTCCATCCGATAAGATAACTTCAAAGGGAAAACTCAATCCATTACAAGAGAGTAGAGGGGGAGAAACATCGTAAGATCCAACTATAATAGCAAAGCTCGTGATACATCAAGATCGTGCCAAATCAAGAACACGAGAGAGAGAGAGAGATCAAACACATAGCTACTGGTACATACCCTCAGCCCCGAGGGTGAACTACTCCCTCCTCGTCATGGAGATCGCCGGGATGATGAAGATGGCCACTGGTGAGGATCCCCCCCGTGGTGCCTAACAGGTCCCGATTTGTTTTTGGTGGCTATAGAGGCTTGCGGCGGCGGAACTCCCAATCTATTTTGTTCTCCGATGTTTTTAGGGTATATGGACATATATAGGCGAAAAAAGTCGGTCAGGGGAGCCACGAGGGGCCCACGAGGGTGGGGGCGCGCCCAGGGGGCTGGTGCGCCTCCCTGCCTCGTGGCCACCTCGAAGCTTCCCTGACGTCTACTCCAAGTCTCCTGGATTGCTTCCGTTCCAAAAATAACTCTCCCGAAGGTTTCATTCCGTCTGGACTCCGTTTGATATTCCTTTTCTTCGAAACACTGAAATAGGCAAGAAAACAACAATTTGGGCTAGGCCTCCGGTTAATAGGTTAGTCCCAAAAATAATATAGAAGTGTTTAGTAAAGCCCATAAACATCCAAAACGGGTAATATAATAGCATGGAACAATAAAAAATTATAGATACGTTGGAGACGTATCAGGACTCTCACCGACATGGCAGGGGTTCGAGCACACGAGCAGGCGTTGGCGCTCGAGGCGTTGCAGCACAGCTTGGAGCGCGAGCGACTAGAGGTGATGGAGCGCCAAGTATCCATGACCGAGGACGCCCTTGCCTCTCGGGAGGCGAGGGTTCAGCAGGAGGTCGACCAGAAGGTGGCGGGGATTTGCCAGGCCCTGGTCAAAGAATACCGCCGAAAGCTGGGTCTCCAGGAGGCTCCCTTCAAGCAGCGGCAAGCCGAGCTGCAGGGCAAGGCCGATGCCCTCAAGGTGGAGCTGGCCACGGCAGAACGGCGCGAGAAGGCCGCCGAGGATGCCCGGGCCACCGCTGAGGCCGAGCTGTCTTCCCTTCAACAGCAGGTCGCGGGTGTCACGTCCCTCGCGGAGAGAGCTTCGGACGATGCGAGTCGCCGCCGAACATTGTAGCGTGAGCGTTCCTCGATGCTCGAGGACCTCAGGGTCAGGGCAAACCAGGACTTGGACACCATCTGCAAGGAGAGCGTCGCCCACCCGTACGAAGCTGTTGATATCGGCTACCTCCGCTTCTTCACCCAAGTCGTGACCTGCCTCGAAGGCAGGGCCGTGAGGATGCGCCAGCTCGTCGAAGAGAGGAGCCAAGACCTCCTCGGGCGCGCATTCTCGCGCGTCTTCAGCTACCTCCTCAGCCTCAATCTGGACTTCGATTTCAATGCCGCGATAGCGCCCATGCCCGGGGTAACCCAGGGTGATCTGGCGAGCTGGGTGGACAACCATGTGGACAAACTAATCAAGGAATTCACCCTTGCCGACGACGTGGCTATACTCTCGACCGAAGAGGGTGGAGCTGACAGGATGACGATGACGGCGACGCCGGCGATAGTGCATCCCGCTAGGCTTGTAATTCCCTGCTTTTCCTGCCAAGATTTCGGGTATGGCCCCGCGGGGCGTGAAAGCATTTTTGGAAGGGGGGGCTCCCTTGTAGTGTATGAAACAATGATATGCCCTCTAGATTAGTTCTAAAACGTTCCGCCGTGAGCCGGAGGCTCCGGACTAGAGTAGTTGGCATGACTTATCTTTTGTGTTCGTGGCCTTGGACGGGTTCTTGTATCACGAAGACGCACTTCTCCTGGGGTGAGCCCTTCGGGGGCTCGCGAGAGCTTAAACCCTCCTGGCGTGCCTGCTGGCTCGCTCAAGACGAGGAGCCAATCGCCAAGCTTTGGCAAGGGGCACGCGCAGGCGGGCCTGCAGCTGTTACGTCCTTGGCCCTGAGGGGGCCTTGACGCTGCTCGGGCTAGCCCAAGTGCGGACACCACACCCAGCCCCCGCTCGCGGGGCGCCCGAGGGGGAGTAGCAGGAGGAGCCATGCTTCTTAACACAAACCGAAGAGCAAGAAAACACTGGGAATCGAAAAATTCCCCCTTTTTCTTTTAATAAGCGCATGAAACTCCAAATTTCATTCCAAAGACGGCGAACCGGGTTACAGAAAAGGGCAAGGGAGACAGCCGCATCCGGCGCCTACACTAGTCTTCTCGCCAGCGCGGAGCTCAGTGCTTCCACTGGGCGTAGGCATAGTCATTGGGGGACAGTCACTACAAAAAAATACACTTCCGTGATGATACGTGTTTGTCACAGTAGGTCGCGTTTTTTTGTCATGCATGTACATCCATGACGATTTTATGACAGAATCAAGATAGTCATACCGTCTTTCAGTGAAGTGTTCCATGACATTACCAAAATTATCATCACGGAAGTGTCCACTTCCATGACGATAAATCACGCGTCACAGAAGTGCTTTCATCAAGGGTGACCGACACGTGGCATCCACCGTAACGGAACGCCGTTAAGCTATCAGGTCGGGTTTTGGATCCGATAACCCGTTAACAGCCCCGACTAATGGGGATTTTCCACGTGTAAAATCATCATTGGCTGGAGGAAACACATGTCGGCTCATCATTGGGACAGATGTCATCCACTCACTGGACAGAAGGCGCCTATGATACGTCGACACGTGGAACGACCCAACAGTGGCCCATTCCTGTGAAAAGGCCGGCCCGCTTGACTTGGTCAAAGTCAAGGGCGGCCCATGGAAAGCTTGTTAACGGCCTGTTAGCATATAGCCCATTTACAGCCGACTAACCCAAGGCCCGTTACGCCCTATGCGAATTAGGCCCAATAGCGTCATCTGGGCCATCCAATATGATTCCAGCCCGTTTTCACTTCTGGCCCATGTATGGCCCATGACGCCTTCGGCCCATATGAGGCCCTTTGTAACTCTTGGCCCATTAGCGCCCGTCTTTGGCGGCCCGTAATGAATAGTGTATTACTTTACACCCATTAACGCCCACGGTGAAACCGGCCCGTAATGAACAAAGTAACACTTTATACCCATTAACGGGCCGTTATTCCGTTGGGCCGTTTCCAGCCCAAGTTAACTTTCGGCCTTCCGAGGGCCCATTTATTCTTAGGCTCATTTGTAGCATTCGGTTACTTATGGCCCGTTCTCGCTATTTTACGCTTGTGGGCCAAATTCAGCCCGTCGTTACAGTCGGCCCGTTTGTGGTCCGTTAGTCCGTTGGGCCATTTTCATAGCATCACCAAATACGGCCTATTAACGACCCATTATGGTCAGCCCATAAAATGTATGCTTTCCATTATAGGCCCGTCTACGGCCCATTAAAGGCCCGTACAAGACCCATAAATGAGTCGGCGGCCCATGGATCCTACGTGACGTAGAAGGCCCATGGATCCTACGAGACGTAGAAGGCCCATGGATCCTACGAGACGTAGAAGGCCCATGGATCCGACGGCCCGTGAAGAGCCATGGTCGGGCGAGTTGGCCCCCGTTTGAACAATATAGCATATTCAAAGAATTATCCTACTCAATACCATCACCTCTAAAAAGCATACACTATACAACAAAGAGATCAAGGCATAGAAAGGTAGAATAATCCTACACTATACAATAAAGAAATTACAGCCGATTATACCCACTAGGCATTATGGTTCGGCACAGGTGATAATAAAGCATACACAAACAACAAATTACATACACTGGGCAAATACAGCTCATACATCATGGACGCGCATCAACTTAACTCCATTTGAACTATAATCTCTTCAGAAAATAGGATTGGCCGGATTCAGATAGCACAATTTTCAGTCTGCAAAATCTCCAATTCCTTCATGGTTACTGTCACATCCCTAGCTTCTGGCATTGCACTAGGCTAACTTCATGTGTGCATCATGTTTAAACTTTGAAAGAAACTTGAAATGGGGATTGCCTAAACCCTAGCATTAAAGGAATTCACTAGGTTCAACCAAAATATTTCCAGTAAAACCAAATGGCTTTCAAAAATGTTCATCATTCTTGGAAAATGCTGGAAATAGTAACCAGAGGTGATGCACATTTTTCCATGACATATTTGGGCTCTGGATTAAATCATACTCTATTTGCATTTGGGCATTTAAATGCTATTAAATATTTTAAATGCTCAAATAATCATAAACTAAAATGTTTATTGAGGATATATTCCCAACAGTGATCATGAGTAGTGTCATGATTTTTGGAAGTGTCTAAGTATTTTAATAAAGCCCTAAAGACTACGAATAATAGAAAATGAAACAAATAGAAACAGAGAAGAGAGAGAGTTTTACAGGCTTACTCGGCCGCCCAAAGGACAGCCCAGCCCACCGGCTGGTGCTGGCCATCCCTAACCTCTGCCAAGATGGCGAGGCGGACAGCACGCCGCCTGAGGCGCCACGCCTCCTCCTGCTTGCCGCCGAGCCTCTGGACGCGTGGGTGAACGCCACGGCGTCGTCCCGAACTGCTCGACCCCTCTCACTCTCCCCCTACTCTCTCCCTCGTTGATCCCCACCTCACCGAGCGCAGCCGACACTGCCGTTCGCCGTAGCTGAAGCCACCGCCTCCCCCCTTGCTTCTTTGACCGGCCCAGAGGCTCCACCTCGACCCCCTCTTCCTCTCCACCGAGCCGCACCCCGCCGGAAGCGCTGCAGCGTCGTCCACGACATCGTCTTCAACCTCTGGCCGCCGGCGAACTCTTCGGGGATTCGCGAGCTCCAGTCCCTCCCCGGCCTCGCCGTTGCCTCTACCGGATTTGCCGTGAGCCCCTGCCTCTTTCCCCTCTCTCCCCATGCTCGTCCACGCCTTCTAGCCACCATGGCCATCGGAGCCGATTGCTCCTCGCCGCCGGCCATGTCGCCACCGCGGCTACGGCCATGCAAGCACGAGTCCGAGCTTACCACTGAGCTCACCACACCCCCACGAGTCCAACACGCCTAACCGCGGCTCCTGCCTTGCCATGCACCCTCGACTCGTTCGACGCCCGAACGCCGGCCGCCGCACTTGCCATCACCGCCGTCGTTCTGGGCCATCTCCGGCGAAGCTGAGAGAACCACTGGACGCGCGCAAGCGCCAGCAACCCGTAGCCACAAACCGCTCGTCGAACAGTGGCCCGTAGAGCAAACCCGACGCGGGCACCGCCGTGGTCTGTCGTCGCCGGCGGTTAAACGCCGGTGGCTGATGTGGCACCATTAGTTTAGGTGCTAATCATGTTTAGTTATTACCTGTGTCAATGACATGGGGGTCCCCGAGCATAATTAGGTTAGTCTAATTTTCTGTTAAGATTAGTACTAATACGTGTGGACCCCACGTGTCAGCGGTGACTTTGACCTAGTCAGCGTTGACCGGGCCCACCTGTCATCCACCCAAAGTAGCCCTGAGACACTGATGTGTGGGTTCCAGCCGTCAGGTTTGACCAAGGCTGGCGCCTTTGACCTGCTGACGTCACACTGACATCATGCTGACTCAGTTAACCTTTTTCTGGATTTATTCTTATTCAGGAAATTCCAAAAAAATGCTACAAACTTCAAAAATTCATAGTAATTCAACCGTAGCTCCAAATCAAATAAGTTATATATGAAAATTGATCAGAAAAATCCAATCTATCCATCTGTACTGATTTCATGCATGTCGGAACACTTTAACCTTGCTGTTTAAGTGAAACAAGCTAATGCATTAATATGACTTCATATCATGGGCTTTCATTTGAATCTTTGATTCAAATGGACTCAAAACATCCTGTTCTTAGCTACATTAGCTCAACACACTCATTTTGCCATGTCATGATCATGCATCATATTGTTGCATTGCATTGATTATGTTCTTTCTTGTTTGCCGGTAATTGTCCCCTCTCGATAGACGTGGTTTCGACGATTTGATCATTGACACCGATGAAGAACTATTCTATCTTAAGAAGTGCCAGGCAAGCAAAACCCCCTTATTTATTCCGATACAATCCCACTCTCTCGCTCCTGCTCTCTTTTACTGCATTAGGACAACAACGATTCAACTGTTACTTGCTGCGGTAGTTGAACCCCTTATCCTCTGCATGACCTGTCATTGCCACAGTACATAGATGAAACCCACTAGCATGAGTAGGAGTTGTTTGAGCCCTGATGTGCCTACTCATTCATGCTTGTTTGTCGTGCTGCTATTGCTTAGAGTTGTGTCAGTCCGATTCATCGGGACGAATCGGAGGTGTGAACATGTCCTCTGTTGAGAGCTAAGTGTGTGAACACGATTTGGTAAAGGTATCGGTGAGAGGCCATGTAGGAGTACATGGTGGGTTGTCTCATTGAAGACGCCCTCGAACTGAGTTCGTGTTTGTGATCCACGAAACAGCTACTACCATGCATTGGGCCTGAAATATGACCCCGCCGACTTATTAATCACCCTTGTCCTCGGTCCAGAGTTGCAAGTAGTTTCGTGTTTGTAGTATGCCGAGAGGCCGTGGCAGCGCTGACCCGAGGGGGGCTGTGATGCGGTAGGCACGTGGTCGGGTATGCCGGGCGCCTGCTTGGTGTCGCGAAACCAGACACATCGTTCGGGGCCGTATGTGGAAACCTCGGCGGACTCCTGCGGATGGAACCTGAATAGGCGATAAACCTGGACTAGAGACTTGAGTGTTTAGGTAGGTCGTGGTCTACACCCACGGCTTTAAGCTTGAAGTCTGCCAAGCACATGTCGTGTGCACGCTAAGTGGTGGAAACATGTATGAAGAAGTACACCCCTGCATGGTTAACATCATCTATTCGAATAGCCGTGTCCGCGGTAAAAGACTTCTGGGTTGCCTATAACAGTTCATAGACAAGTGAAAGTGGATACTCTAAAATGCACAAGATAAGCGTGAGTGCTAGGAAGACGGGAGCAGATCCATAATGGTGTATTGATATGGTGAATATGTGGACTCGTGTGCGCCACCTCAAAAGAGTTACTTGCAGTCGTAGTTCAGGTTAGCCATGAGTCAAATCTGGCTTGCTGCAGTTAAACTCCACCACCCCCTTTGTTGATACCGATGCATATGTAGATAGTTCTGATGTAAGTCTTGCTGGGTACATTTGTACTCACGTTTGCCTATTTTATGTTTTGCAGAGAGACTTTAGTCTCGCTAATAGTTCCGTGTGGACTTCGATGTTTAGCTTGTTACCTCAGCTACGATCTTGTGCCCTCGGCAGGATCTTGTAGATAGTCAGGCTTCTCAGCCTTTTTCTTTTGTCGCTGTCTGTACTCAGACAAGTTAAGCTTCCGCATGTGCTTGTTGCTTGTATGCTCTGTATGTTGGGGTCATGAGACCCATGTTTGTAATATCTCGCTCCTTAGAGCCTAATGAATACATACTTGAGTCGTAGAGTTATATTGTGATGCCATGTTGTATTTACACATATCGAACATACTGTGTGTATGATTGAAATGCTTGGTATGTGTGGGATCCGATAACCTAGTTGTTTATCCTTGGTAGCCTCTCTTATGGGGAAATGTAGTCTTGTGCTTCCATGAGCCATAGTAGTCCGCTTCAGCCCGCTTCACCGAGTCCTGCTATCCCAAAGACTACTCGCTCGGAACACTTGACGGGCGGCATGTGATTCACTTCGTTCTCGTGGTACATCCTTCGGGAAATTTCACGCGGTGACATCTGGATTCTGCCTAGCCTGCTACAGCTCGGGTTCCCGAAGTCCTGTTAGCCCAGTGCTACAACCCGGATTCGCACGCTGCTGACTGACATGCTCGATGTTGATTCATGTCTGCCTGTCCCTATAAGTTAGTGCCACTTTGGGTTCACGACTAGTCATGTCGGCCCGGGTTCTCTGTCATATGGATGCTAGCGACACTATCATATACGTGAGCCAAAAGGCGCAAACGGTCCCGGGCCATGGTAAGGCGACACCCGTGGGAGTACCGTGCGTGAGGCCGCAAAGTGATATGAGGTGTTACCGGCTAGATCGATGTGACTTGGAATCGGGGTCCTGACAGCTTTGGTATCAGAGCCTGACTGCCTGTAGGATTACCAAGCCAAACTGGTCAAAGTTAAGTTTAGAAATTCTTTAGTTATATAAGGGAATTGATTGTGGGTTGGAACGTAAGGATCTTTTACTCCTTTACCTCATGCCCTTCTGATCCGAGTCATCTTATCTTTCCTACGGGGTTAAGGAACTAGGCTTTCTCTTCCTTCTATCAGGATCACGTGTTACTAATCCGTAGACTTATAAGATTGTTGGATTTAAGCCTCAGTTCAGTTCCTACTATCTCCGTGTATTCATAGTTGATCTCAGAACTTTGATATTGTGATGTTAAGTGGTTATGCCACCATTTTGCAGGATGTCTCAAATCATTTTGAGCATTTACAGTCGTTATGCTGTCTGAGTCATCCCAGGTTTCTAAATAGTCTGATGCATTTGCAAATACTTTCTTCCCGTTCCCGATGTCCTTTATGGTCAGAATAAGCACACTAATCGGTGCATTGATGTAATTTATTGCCTCGACATATATGTTGGAGCTAGTATTATGACCCTAGGTGTCTTAGAGAACCACTCAGTAATCTAGCAATGCTTTGTATCCCCAGTGTGATGGTTCTGGCCACCATTCTCGAAAGCATCCCGTGATGCCACCTAGTATGTAGGTATTCTATTCCTGGGTTCTTGAACCCGAGATTCACCCTACTTACCTCATGTTGATAGTGTTTGCTAGTTCCTTTAGGATATTAGTAACTTTGCGATAGTCCTCGAGGTCCGTGGTATTTCCTTCTTCCAAATACCATGAACCATTAAGGCAGAAGTTCTTTGAACCAAAATACCACAATCAGAGTACTCTTGAGGATTTCTCCATTCATAATTGTGATTCTGCCAGTTCTACCTTTCTGCATGGGTTATCTGGAAGAAACCTGTTGAACTTGGTTCGACATATTAATCTATGCATCCACAACTCAGAAAGATATATGTCCTCTTGAGTTGTCCCTCTTCATTTGTATTCCGACCAATCGTCTATCAATTGATAGTCAGGATTAATGGTGCATCCGTGTTATCGATGCTTATTATTCT
Source organism: Aegilops longissima (assembly GCA_021605205.1). Lineage (NCBI taxonomy): Eukaryota > Viridiplantae > Streptophyta > Magnoliopsida > Poales > Poaceae > Aegilops > Aegilops longissima. The sequence goes on along the minus strand of CM038682.1, from coordinate 211,414,475 downwards.
TGTGGTCCGTTAAGCCATTCTATTTCAGAATGACTAGGAGAAACAAACTCCAGTACCTCATCCATATCCAGGATTGGGTCAAAGTAGTTGTGTTCTGCAGATCAAATGCCAATCCAGCTTTTGCTCTGTTCTACCCTGGAGTATTACCCCCTTTATGTCAGGATTTTCATGAGAATTGCACCATCTCTCATGAATTCTTGACGCAGTGATACTTCTTGCCATCATTTTTCATCCCTCGGTCCCGTGTTGTCGCAACCGAAATTCCGGCAAGTGAACCATGATGTGTGAAATCAATACTCCTAGCAACCGTGTTGCTTGGTAGTTAATGGACACTAATATCATTCTTAGCGTGTTGGTTATCGAAACACTATTCTAGGATTGATCGTGCTACCTTGTCCTTATTTCTGGTGCACTCTTCGATCTTTGAGTTAGGATTGAATCCCTTGCTCGTTTGATCATATCGTCTTGTCTGGAAAGCAAGATTGTTCTCGAGCTTAGTAACATATCAGTGGTTCGTGATTTTCTGAATATCTTCTCGGAAGTATCACCAGGTTGTCCCCCGACTGTTATGTTGAGCTCGTGATCAAGTTGGTTTTCTTGTAAACCACCCTTTCTCCAAGAATCTGTGTCGGATACCCTGAGTTAGTTGGTTAAGCTAAACAACAACTTGGAGAGTTGGAAGATAAAAGCTTGTCTGACTTAGTTCATGTTAAGGGATATCTTTTGTGTGTGTGTGTGTGCGTGTGTGTGTGTGTGCTGAAGAAAGATTATATCTCCATTGATTGGTCCTCGTGATCAGTTATTGGATCTATTGCCTTGTCAAAACTTTGACTTGAGTATGGGCTATCGTCAAGTCAAATCAGAACCAATGATGTTCGTAATGTTGTCTTACTCGTGGTTGATCCCTCGAGCATACACCATTACATCTTTTGGTCTGACCAATGCTATCACCGTGTTCACATGATGGTGGAAGTCCAGTGATATGTAAATTCCGATGATTTGTTGTTGAACCCATCAGCAGCATTTTGTCTCCCCCATGAATCATGTTGAACATCAACCTAGTGTTGAAAACTTTGTAAGCAATGCCTTCGTGTTCCGTTCATGAAGCTTATGCTTGGATGGAAGAAGTGACTTCCTTGAATTCATGTGCGTTTGGTGCAAGTTGCCGCCGTGAGTTCGAGAAAGGTTGTTTTTGTTTCCTCTAGTACCATTCCAAGTCAGTTATGCATGTGCGAATGTATTCTATGGTTTGGTAGATTAATTACCTCCACTCCGTATGTATTCCCTAGCACACCAAGCCACTGATTGATTTGCTCAAGGAAATGAGTCTGTTGTGTTAATTCTAGATCATGCACACGACTTCGATATCCTCGACGATGGTTCCCAACCAGAACTCGATAGTGTTTATTATAAGACTACTATGTGGTCATGCTTGTCTAGGACAACGTGTTCACATGTTTGTAGCAGAACCAGCTCATGTTTTGGAGCTTGCTATCGCAGTTCATTTCCCGAGAATCTTGCAACGTCATCTCGTCGATTTGTGTTGCAAACTTTAATTTTTCTTTCTAGACTTGATGAGTCTGGAATATTCTGACACCAACCAGATCTGAATCTCAGGCAGATATGATGGTTGGAACATCTCCCAAGAACTATAATATTGGTCTCTCGATAATGGTAAAGTGGATGTCGTGGCCAACACACCCAGCCGGAAGACCTATTATTGTAGTATCTTGATTGAGGAAGTCGGCCACCTCCCCATAAGGATTTCGTAGGATTTACTCCCTAGTTGTTCCTTATGGATTTTTGAGTTCCCGAAGTCCGATATTTTACTTGATGTTCTACATATTAAACCATATCTATGAATGGATTACGCTAGCACATCAAGGAGAACATTAGAAGAGGAGTGCTAAATGTTTCTCGGTCGATCATCCAGATTGTGCCTCTTGGCTCTGCTAAGGTGAAATCTGAGAAAGTGTTATCTTCCTTTGCATCTGCATCCTCCACCGGTATTCATCATGGTAGTATGACGTGCTGCCAAGATCCTTGTCACGGATATTGGTAAAACCTTGATGAGTGTGGTAATGCTCAAGTTCTTGAGAGCACGCTCAAGCACTAGGTGCTATCATAGGCTCTATCTGGGATTGCTCCCAGTTTTCTCGGTTATGCTATAAATTCCCAACAGTGGACTCACTCTCTACTGTTGAGCCTCTCCCCAGTTACTAGAATCATTTCCAACATTTGCATTTTGTTCCCAGCTAGCACCCGTCATCGTGCCAGTCTACCATGGGTCTCATCCATTTCCGGTGATAAGCAAAAATCATCCATTGCGTTGTCTTCAACAAGATAGCCCACATCATCCATTCTAGTCGGAGTATGCCATTCTTCGAACTTCTTCAAACGATTGTTTGTGATTGCCTTAGGCTGGTATAGAGAGTTTCAATGATCTTTGTATCAAAAGTAGTTCTTTTTGCCACTTAAGGGAAAATCCCACGGGTCATCTCCCCTAAGGTGCCCCAATATGGAATCATGGCAATTATTTCATCGCTATCTTGAAATCATGCACCATCCTTTTCAGCGTGGAATTTTTGCCTACCCAGTAGATGAAGGAAATATGCCCTAGAGGCAATAATAAAGTTATTATTTATTTCCTTATTTCATGATAAATGTTTATTATTCATGCTAGAATTGTATTAACCGGAAACATAATACATGTGTGAATACATAGACAAACATAGTGTCACTAGTATGCCTCTACTTGACTAGCTCATTAATCAAAGATGGTTATGTTTCCTAACCATAGACATGTGTTGTTATTTGATTAATGGGATCACATCATTAGGAGAATGATGTGATTGACATGACCCATTCTCGTTAGCCTAGCACTTGATCGCTTAGTATATTGCTATTGCTTTCTTCATGACTTACACATGTTCCTGTAACTATGAGATTATGCAACTCCTGTTTACGGAGGAACACTTTGGTGCTACCAAACGTCACAACGTAATCGGGTGATTATAAAGGAGTACTACAGGTGTCTCCAAAGGTACATGTTGGGTTGGCGTATTTGAGATTAGGTTTTGTCACTCCGATTGTCGGAGAGGTATCTCTGGGCCCTCTCGGTAATGCACATCACTATAAGCCTTGCAAGCAATGTAGCTAATGAGTTAGTTACGGAATGATGCATTACGAACGAGTAAAGAGACTTGCCGTAACGAGATTGAACTAGGTATTGGATACCGACGATCGAATCTCGGGCAAGTAACATACCGATGACAAAGGAACAACGATGTTGTTATGCGGTTTGACCGATAAAGATCTTCGTAGAATATGTAGGAGCCAATATGGGCATCCAGGTCCCGCTATTTGTTATTGACCGAGAATAGTTCTAGGTCATGTCTACATAGTTCTCGAACCCGTAGGGTCCGCACGCTTAAGGTTTCGATGACGCTTATATCATGAGTTTATGAGTTTTGATGTACCAAGGAGTTCGGATTCCCGGATGAGATCGGGGACATGACGAGGAGTCTCGAAATGGTCGAGACGTAAAGATCGATATATTGGACGACTATATTCGAGTTCGGAAAGGTTCGAATGAATCGGGTATTTTGGAGTACCGAGAGTTACGGAATTCGTCGGGAGAAGTATTGGGCCTTATTGGGCCCTGCGGGAAAGAGAGGGGGCTGCCTAGGGCAGGCCGCGCCCCATGGCCTAGTCCGAATTGGACTAGGGGAGGCCGCACCCTTCCTTCCTTCCTTCTCTCTTCCCTTACTTGTCTCCTACTCCTAATACATGGAAGGACTCCTAGTTGGACTAGGAAGGGGAATCCTACTCCCGGTGGGAGTAGGACTCCCCATGGCGCGCCCTCCTAGGGCCGGCCTCCTCCTCCCTCCCTCATTTATATCTGGGGCAGGGGCACCCCATGAACACACAAGTTGATCTCGTGATCGTTCTTAGCGTGTCGGTGCCCCCTCCACCATATTCCACTTCGGTCATATCGTCGCAGAGCTTAGGCGAAGCCTGCGCCGTGAAGTCATATCGTCGCGGAGCTTAGGCGAAGCCCTGCGTCGGTGGAGCATCATCATCGTCACCACGCCGTCGTGCTGACGGAACTCATCCCCGACGCTTTGCTGGATCGGAGCCCGGGGATCGTCATCGAGCTGAACGTGTGCTGAACTCGGAGGTGCCGTACGTTCGGTACTTGGATCGGTCGGATCGTGAAGACGTACGACTACATCAACCGCGTTGTTATAACGCTTCCGCTTTCGGTCTACGAGGGTACGTGGACATACACTCTCCCCTCTCGTTGCTATGCCATCACCATGGTCTTGCGTGTGCGTAGGAATTTTTTTGAAATTACTACGTTCCCCAACAGTGGCATCCGAGCCAGGTTTTATGCGTTGATGTCATATGCACGAGTAGAACACAAGTGAGTTGTGGGCGATATAAGTCATACTGCTTACCAGCATGTCATACTTTGGTTCAGCGGTATTGTGAGATGAAGCGGCCCGGACCGACATTACGCGTACGCTTACGCGAGACTGGTTTCACCGCTTCGAGCACTCGTTGCTTAAAGGTGACCGGCGGGTGTCTGTTTCTCTCACTTTAGTTGAACCGAGTGTGGCTACGCCCGGTCCTTGCGAAGGTTAAAACAGCACCAACTTGACAAACTATCGCTGTGGTTTTGATGCGTAGGTAAGAACGGTTCTTGCTCAGCCCGTAGCAGCCACGTAAAACTTGCAACAACAAAGTAGAGGACGCCTAACTTGTTTTTGCAGGGCATGTTGTGATGTGATATGGTCAAGACGTGATGCTATATTTATTGTATGAGATGATCATGTTTTGTAACCGGTTATCGGCAATCGCAGGAGCCATATGGTTGTCGCTTATTGTATGAAATGCAAAGCCATGTAATTGCTTTACTTTATCACTAAGCGAGAGCGATAGTCGAGAAGCAATAGTTGGCGAGACGACAATGATGCTACGATGGAGATCAAGGTGTCGCGCCGGTGACGATGGTGATCATGACGGTGCTTCGAGATGGAGATCACAAGCACAAGATGATGATGGCCATATCATATCACTTATATTGATTGCATGTGATGTTTATCCTTTATGCATCTTATCTTGCTTTGATTGACGGTAGCATTATAAGATGATCTCTCACTAAAATTATCAAGAAGTGTTCTCCCGAGTATGCACCGTTGCGAAAGTTCTTCGTGCTTTGAGACACCACGTGATGATCGGGTGTGATAGGCTCTACGTTCAAATACAACGGGTGCAAAACAGTTGCGCACGCGAATACTCAGGTTAAACTTGACGAGCCTAGCATATAACAGATATGGCCTCGAACACGGAGACCGAAGGTCGAGCGTGAATCATATAGTAGATATGATCAACATATTGATGTTCACCGTTGAAACTACTCCATCTCACGTGACGATCGGACATGGTGTAGTTAATATGGATCACGTAATCACTTAGAAGATTAGAGGGATGTCTATCTAAGTGGGAGTTCTTAAGTAATATGATTAATTGAACTTTAATTTATCATGAACTTAGTCCTGGTAGTATTTTGCAAATTATGTTGTAGATCAATAGCTCATGTTGTTGCTTCCCTATGTTTGTTGCTTTCATATGTTTATTTTAATATGTTCCTAGAGAAAACTGTGTTGAAAGATGTTAGTAGCAATGATGCGGATTGGATCCGTGATCTGAGGTTTATCCTCATTGCTGCACGTAAGAATTATGTCCTTAATGCACCGCTAGGTGACAGACCTATTGCAGGAGCAAATGCGGGCGTTATGAACGCTTTGGCTAGCTCAATATGATGACTACTTGATAGTTTAGTGCACCATACTTAACGGCTTAGAATCGGGACTTCAAAGACGTTTTGAACGTCATGGACCATATGAGATGTTCCAGAGTTGAAGTTAATATTTCAAGCAAATACCGAGTTGAGAGATATGAAGTCTCCAACAAGTTCTATAGCTAAAAGATGGAGGAGAATCGCTCAACTAGTGAGCATGTGCTCAGATTGTCTGGGTACTTCAATCACTTGAATCAAGTGGGAGTTAATCTTCCAGGTAAGATAGTGATTGACAGAATTCTCTAGTCACCATCACTAAGTTACTAGAACTTCGTGATGAACTATAGTATGCAAGGGATGACGAAAACGATTCCCGAGCTCTTCGTGATGTTGAAATCGACGAAGGTAGAAATCAAGAAAAGAGCATCAAGTGTTGATGATTGACAAGACCACTAGTTTCAAGAAAAGGGCAAAGGGAAAGAAAGGAACTTCAAGTAGAATGACAAGCAAGTTGTCACTCCCGAAGAAGCCCAAAGCTGGACCAAAACCTGAAACCGAGTGTTACATCGCAAAGGAAATGGTCACTTTGGAAGCGAAATACCCTGAATATTTGGTGGATAAGAAGGATGGCAAAGTGAACAAGGGTATATTTGATATACAGGTTATTGATGTGTGCCTTACTAGTGTTTATAGTAGCCCCGAGTATTTGATACTTGTTCGGTTGCTAAGATTAGTAACTCAAACAGGAGTTACGAATAAACAGAGACTAGTTGAAGGGAAGTGACGATGAGTGTTGGAAGTAGTTCCAAGATTGATATGATCATCATCGCACACTCCCTATACCTTCGGGATTAGTGTTAAACCTAAATAAATGTTATTTGGCGTTATGCTTGAACATGAATATGATTTGATCATGTTTATTGCGTACGGTTATCCATTTAAAGTCAAAGAATAATTGTTGTTCTGTTTTCATGAATAAAACCTTCGATGGTCATACACCCAATAAAATAGTTTGTTGGATCTCGATCGTAGTGATACACATATTCAAAATATTGATGCCAAAAGATGCAAAGTTAATAATGATAGTGCAATTTATTTGTGGCACTGCCGTTTGGGTCTCGGTGTAAAGCGCATAAAGAAACTCCATAAAGATGGATTTTCGGAATCACTTGGTTATGAATCATTTGATGCTTGCGAACCGTGCCGTTTGGGCAAGATGACTAAAACTCCGTTCTCCGGAACAATGGAACAAGCTACTGACTTATTGGAAATAATACATACCGATGTATGCGATCCAATGAGTGTTGATGCTCGTGGCAAGTATCGTTATTTTCTGACCTTCACAAGATGATTTGAGCAGATATGGGTATATCTACTTGATGAAACATAAGTCTGAAATAGTTGAAAGGTTCAAAGAATTTCAGAGTGAAGTGGAAAAATCATCGTAACAAGAAAATAAAGTTTCTGCGATATGATCGTGAAGACGAATAATTGAGTTACGAGTTTGGTCTTCAATTAAAATAATGTGGAATAGTTTCACAGCTCACGCCACCTGGAACACCACAATGTTATGGTGTGTCCGAACGTCAGAACCGCACTTTATTGGATATGGTGCGATCTATGATGTCTCTTATCGGTTTACCACTATCATTTTGGGGTTATGCATTAGAGACAGCTGCATTCACGCTTAATAGGGCACCATCTAAATCCGTTGAGACGACACCATATGAACTATGGTTTAACAAGAAACCTAAGTCGTCGTTTCTTAAAGTTTGGAGTTGTGATGCTTATGTGAAAAAGTTTTCACCGATAAGCTCGAACCCAAATCGAGAAGTGCGTCTTCATAGAATACCCAAAGGTAACTATTGGGTACACCTTCTATCACAGATCCGAAGGCAAGTTTTTCGTTGCTAAGATGGATCCTTTCTAGAGAAAGAGTTTCTCTCGAAAGAAGTGAGAGGGAGGAAAGTAGAACTTGATAAGGTAATTGTACCTGCTCCCTTATTGAAAGTAGTTCATCACGAAATCTGTTCTGTGACTACTACACCAATTAGTGAGGAAGCTAATGATGATGATCATGTAACTTCAGATCAAGTTACTACCGAATCTCGTAGGTAAACCAGAGTGAGATCCGCACTAGAGTGGTACGGTAATCCTGTTCTGGAAGTCATGTTACTGGACCATGATGAAATTACGAACTATGAGGAAGCAATGATGAGCCCAGATTCATGAAATGGTTTGAGGCCATGAAATATGAGATGGGATCCATATATGAGAACAAAGTATGGACTTTGGTTGACTTGCCCGATGATCGGCAAGCCATGTTAAATAAATGGATCTTCAAGAGGAAGACGGACACCGATTGTAGTGTTACTATCTACAAAGCTCGACTTGTCACAAAAGGTTTTCGACAAGTTCAAGGTGTTGACTACAATGAGATTTTCTCAATCAGTAGCGATTCTTAAGTCTGTCCGAATCATGTTAGCAATTGCCACATTTTATGAAATCTGGCAAATGGATGTCAAAACTACATTCTTTAATGGATTTATTAAAGAAGAGTTGTATATGATGCAACCGAAGTTTTGTCAATCCTAAAGGAGCTAACAAAATGTGCAAGCTCCAATGATCCATCAATGGACTGGTGCAAGCATCTCGAGTTGGAATATACGCTTTGATGAGTTGATCAAAGCATATGGTTTTATCTGAGACTTTTGGAGAAGCTCGTATTTACAAGAAAGTGAGTGGGAGCACTACAACATTTCTGATAAGTATATGTGAATGACATATTGTTGATGGAAATAATATTGAATTATTCTGCAAAGCATAAAGGAGTATTTGAAAGAAGTTTTTCAAAGAAGGACCTCGGTGAAGCTGCGTACAAATTGAGCATCAAGATCTATTGAGATAGATCAAAACGCTTGATAAGTTTTTTCAATAAGTACATACCTTGTCAAGATTTTGAAGTAGTTCAAAATGGAACAGTCAAAGAAAAAGTTCTTGCCTGTGTTGCAAAGGTGTGAAATTGAGTAAGACTCAAATCCCGGCCACAGCAGAAAATAGAAAAGAGAATGAAAGTCATTCCCTATGCCTCACTCATAGGTTCTATAAAGTATGCTATGCTATGTACCAGACCTATTGTATACCTTGCTCTGAATTTGGCAAGGAGTACAATAGTGATCTAGGAGTAGATCATCGGACATTGGTCAAGAACATCCTTAGTGAGGACTAAGGAAATATTTCTCGATTATGGAGGTGATAAAAGAGCCCGTCGTAAAGAGTTACATCGATGCAAGCTTTTTACACTGATCCGATGACTCTAAGTCTCAATCTGGATACATATTGTAAGTGGGAGCAATTAGCTAGAGTAGCCCGTGCGAGCATTGTAGACATAGAATATTTGCAGAATACATACGGCTCAAATGTGATGCACCCGTTGACTAAGCTTCTCTCACGAGCAAAACATGATCATCCCTTAGTACTCTTTGGGTGTTAAGCACATAGCGATGTGAACTAGATTATTGACTCTAGTAAACCCTTTGGGTGTTGGTCACATGACGATGTGAACTATGGGTGTTAATCACATACGATGTGAAATATTAGTGTTAAATCACATGATGATGTGAACTAGATTATTGACTCTAGTGCAAGTGGGAGATCAAGGAAATATGCCCTAGAGGCAATAATAAAGTTATTATTTATTTCCTTATTTCATGATAAATGTTTATTATTCATGCTAGAATTGTATTAACCGGAAACATAATACATGTGTGAATACATAGACAAACATAGTGTCACTAGTATGCCTCTACTTGACTAGCTCATTAATCAAAGATGGTTATGTTTCCTAACCATAGACATGTGTTGTTATTTGATTAATGGGATCACATCATTAGGAGAATGATGTGATTGACATGACCCATTCATTAGCCTAGCACTTGATCGCTTAGTATATTGCTATTGCTTTCTTCATGACTTATACATGTTCCTGTAACTATGAGATTATGCAACTCCGCTTACGGAGGAACACTTTGGTGCTACCAAACGTCACAACGTAATCGGGTGATTATAAAGGAGTACTACAGGTGTCTCCAAAGGTACATGTTGGGTTGGCATATTTGAGATTAGGTTTTGTCACTCCGATTGTCGGAGAGGTATCTCTGGCCCTCTCGGTAATGCACATCACTATAAGCCTTGCAAGCAATGTAGCTAATGAGTTAGTTACGGAATGATGCATTACGTAACGAGTAAAGAGACTTGCCGGTAACGAGATTGAATTAGGTATTGGATACCGACGATCGAATCTCGGGCAAGTAACATACCGATGACAAAGGGAACAACGATGTTGTTATGCGGTTTGACCGATAAAGATCTTCGAGAATATGTAGGAGCCAATATGGGCATCCAGGTCCCGCTATTGGTTATTGACCGAGAATAGTTCTAGGTCATGTCTACATAGTTCTCGAACCCGTAGGGTCCGCACGCTTAAGGTTTCGATGATGCTTATATTATGAGTTTATGAGTTTTGATGTACCGAAGGAGTTCGGAGTCCCAGATGAGATCGGGACATGACGAGGAGTCTCAAAATTGTCGAGACGTAAAGATCGATATATTGGACGACTATATTCGAGTTCGAAAGGTTCCAATGAATCGGGTATTTTTCGAGTACCGGAGAGTTACGGGAATTCGTCGGGAGAAGTATTGGGCCTTATTGGGCCTGCGGAAAGAGAGAGGGCTGCCTAGGGCAGGCGCGCCCCCCATGGCTTAGTCCGAATTGGACTAGGGGAGGGCCGCACCCTTCCTTCCTTCCTTCTCTCTTCCCTTACTTGTCTCCTACTCCTAATACATGGAAGGACTCCTAGTTGGACTAGGAAAGGGGGAATCCTACTCCCGATGGGAGTAGGACTCCCCATGGCGTGCCCCTCCTAGGGCCGGCCTCCTCCTCCCTCCCTCATTTATATACGGGGGCAGGGGGCACCCCATGAACACACAAGTTGATCTACGTGATCGTTCTTAGCGTGTCGGTGCCCCCTCCACCATATTCCACTTCGTCATATCGCCGCAGAGCTTAGGCGAAGCCCTCGCCGGTGAAGTCATATCGTCATGGAGCTTAGGCGAAGCCCTGCGTCGGTGGAGCATCATCATCGTCCACGCCGTCGTCGTCTGACGGAACTCATCCCCGACGCTTTGCTGGATCGGAGCCCGGGGATCGTCATCGAGCTGAACGTGTGCAGAACTCGGAGGTGCCGTACGTTCGGTACTTGGATCGGTTGGATCGTGAAGACGTACGACTACATCAACCGCATTGTTATAACGCTTCCGCTTTCGGTCTACGAGGGTACGTGGACATACACTCTCCCCTCTCGTTGCTATGCCATCACCATGGTCTTGCGTGTGCGTAGGATTTTTTTTGAAATTACTACGTTCCCCAACAGTAGAACCTTGTCATCTACCTCCTTTCCATCACTCCAAATGTGTGTTTTGCGTCTCAACTCGAGAGATATTGTTATGTCTCATTCCATGAGTTGATCGTCAGTTGTTCGATCTTCGAGAAGATCAATCCTAGTAGAGTTTCTTTCCATCGTCCTCACATGGATGAAGATCTCAAGAGCGAGGATGTCAAGATCAACGTGATGCAATGAATCAACAACCTTATGAGGTGCAACCTGGATCGTGAAGATTGTGTTGGTCTTGTGCCCCTATGTCTTCTTACCTCACGTCTTGAATCTCGGGACGAGATTCTTGTTTAGTTGTAGCGACCCGACCCGAATGGATCAAGTCTCTGTGCTTAAGTGTCATCCCTGGATCGGTATGCTGACACACACAGTACTCGAGGATTTATAACAGAGGTAAATCACATGTATAAAGTAACGTAAATACTATTACCTCAATCCAAATAGCGGAAGTAATAAGGTTGTGGATTCCCATCAACACCAACTGCAAAGTTGAGTGTAGAAATCGTAACCCTAACGTATCACTTACTCGTCGTCTGAAAAGTCTGCAACATGAAACGTTGCAGCCCGAAAATAGGTCAGCACATGGAATATGCTGGCAATGTAACACATAGAGAGTAATGAAAGAATAAGCCTATATTATATGCATATATGGCTGGTGGAAAGCTCTATGGTTACAGTTTTGCGTAAAGCCAATTTTTCCCTACTGCAAAGGAATAAGTTTATTTAACTATCATGGTGGTTGTTAAACATTGAGAATGGTTGACAGCATTCTCAATCCCAATTAAAAGTACTCATTAACAACCCAATAATATTAATTAGAGTAACATGATGAGATTTCACATGATATCCAAGTACTAGATACTCAAGATGTCCATAACCGGGGACACGGCTAATCATGATTAGTTTATACACTCTGCAGAGGTTTGCGCACTTTTCCCCACAAGACTCGATCGCCTCCGTTGGATTTCTCGCACTACATGATGTTTGAGAAACGGATGACCGAGACATAGTCTTTCGGAAGCGCTAGCACCTTACGTGTGGGTAGACCGGTACACCTACTTTCCCCTACATCTGCTAGTCTACCCGTAAGAGTTCGCACGACTTAATCAACTATGCCAGAGCCCATAATGGCTTGTGGCTGCACACGGAAGTTTCTAGCATGAATAATCTCATGATCCCTTTGAGCCTGGGTGGCGGTCCGAAGAAAAACAGGCAAGTCCTGATGGAAACCAGGTGCCTTAATCCACCCAGATGTGTGTTTAAGTTGCCAACTTAATTAAACCATGAATTTAACAATCTCACATCTGTCATGGATACACTCACCCAATCCACGTCTACTAGCATAGCATGGCTTAATAAGCAAACGTAGAAGTAACTCCCAAAGGTTTGATAATAAAGCAGGTAATAGGTTCTACCTCAATCTACTTCCCAAAACCCTCAATTTAATTAGATCCTAATCATGCAATGTTTGAGGATTGATCTAATGCAATAAAACTGGGTAGTAAAGAGGTATGATCAAAGTGTTACTTGCCTGCAATGTTGACGAAGATGATTCACACTCAAAACTCTTGATAGATCTACTCGTTACACTCCGGTCAATCTATCGTAAGCAAGCAATAGTAACCACACATAAGCAATCACTCAAAAAAATCAGAAAGAACGAAGAAGACAATTCGAAAAACATCAAAACCAAGCAAATAAATCTTGCAACATAAAACAATTTCTAGCAGTACCAAAATTATGTGAATTTGGCCTTATCAGAAAGTTTAGGTCAAGAGCTTCGATTTGCAAAAAGAATCAACTAAATCGGAGTTACGAAACTCAAGTTATGATCAAACGAAGTTCAAATTCAAATCTGGTCTAATTCAAATTTTAAACTTTCAAAAACATGTTTGAGTTGGATTACTGGATAGAGGGGATCATAACAAAGAAGTGGGCGTTGGTTTCGTTGGATTTGGACAAACGAGTAAAAAGTTGTGAGCGTTTGAAGTCCAGGGGCTAAACTGTAAATAAAACATCTACAAATAAGTCCCTGATTTAAACTGACAGAAAAAGAAAAGAACTAAATAGCGAACACTCGTTTATAAGGTCTAAACAGTGGACGTTAGATGTCTAAAAAAAACAGATCTAATCTAGGGTTTTTTTTTAAAAAACGAAGTTAAAAGAAAAACCGAATCGGACCGGCGGTCTGGCGGTTTTCATCGAGAAAACTGGCGGCGGCGGTGGTTTATATCGGCGGAGCGGCGGCTCGGCGAGGGCGGCGAGCTCCGGCGACGAGGGGCGTCGGGCGTGGTCGCGCCGACAAGGTTCGATGGCGCAGCGAACGGAGAGGCGGCGGGCACACCGAGGTACGCGGCAGCGGCGGCGGGCGAGATGAGCAATGAGGCGGCGGCGGTGGCAACCGACGGCGGCGGCGGTGGATCTGGCGAGGGGCGGCGGCGACAACGGGGTCCAGGGGCCCCGGGTGCGGCTTTTTATGGAGGAGGGGAGACGCGGTGGCGTGGGGAAGGGGTCAAGGCGGCGCTGAGTCCGGCCGGCGTACGGCGGCGGCGAATGGCGTGCAGGTGCGGGAGTCTGTCCCGAGCTCGGGGACGAGCGGGGCGGGCGACGTGGGCTAGCTGGGCCGTGGCCTGGCTTGCTAGCTGGGCCGGCCCAGTCGGCAAGAGAGTTTTTTTAAAGAACATTTTTTTTACAGACAAACAAAAATAATAATAACAAATCAAATAAAAATATTATATAGGCATATAATATATCAAAAATTTTAGAAAATTATTTTCTACAACATGGACATTTTTACCAAGCCAAATAAAATCAAGAAAAATTCAAATAATTCAAAGAGTGCTACTGCTCTAATAAAATCCACTGAAAATCATTTAAAAAAAATACCAAAATGACTTCAAATTAATTTCTCTCCAATTTTCTGATGTAAGGAATCATGTTACCCTATTTTCCATATATTTTATTTTTGGAGAAAATAATTTGAATAAAACTCAATAACTCCAAATTGAAAATAAATTCAAAAGAACTTAGAATTTAGTTCTTTGAAACTCCCAACTCATATTTCATATGTTTTGAAGAAGTCATTTTATCTTCGCTCGTGAAAATCATTGAGTTGAATAAAGTTCCTGGGTTGGAAATATTTTCCAAATGAAATTCAAATATTTTCAACACCCCTTTCTTTTAATTAAATGGAAGAAGTCATATCATCTTCGCTCAAGGGTTTTGTATTTGAAAAGAATTTGAATTCATGAAGATCAGAAAGAAAGTGAAAGTTTGGGAAAGTCCTTTTATTCCCTCTCATTTAACTTTCAAAAAGTTTCGAATTCACTCACTTTCAGTCAATCAATCAAACAATCAATCAAATCTATCTATTTACTATAACATTCCAAAATTTAGAATTTTGGGATGTTACAAACCTACCGGCCTTAAAATGAATCTCGTCCTCGAGATTCGGAGAGGCTAGAAAGAAATAGGTTAGGGTTTGGGGGTCTTCTCAAAAATCCATCCATCGTCTCCGGGGTCTCGGGTGCTACCACCCTTAGAAGCATGGTTATGGTTCCATCAAAACTCATATACTCCATCCTTATTACTGACAGTGTCGGTCTTCTCAGATCGTAAGGATAATTCCTTCTCTGGGCTCTTCCGGTAGTGGCATAACTTTTCCTCAATACTTCTGTCCTTTCATATTGGTACGGTTATTCCGAGACTGGGTCTTCTTAGCTGACGGGTCTGGCGCCAATACTAATCAGCTATCGGTATCTCATGGTGGTCAACCATTTATGGTTTCTCCTGCAGGAAATAGGTCTGGGTTGAACCTCACTGTATATCCTATGGTTGGCAACAACTGCCTTGTACAAGGGGAAATACTTATACCATTCTAAGGTCTAAACAAGGTTTTGATCGTCGTCTCTCTACTATAGGTAAGTCACTCAGATTTACCATCCCATATAGCAAAGCGAATAATAAGAGTAAGTCGGTATGGTGATCAATCCATCCCGCACCCAAATCATTACCTTGTACATGGTTTAGCGAATCTCGCATTCTAACACTCGGCCATCCTCACAAGCATTGCAGAATTTCTCTTGTCGACGAACCAAGTTCGGATAAATCCATTGATTCTGCAAGCCAAACAAACATCTATCGTTCCTTAACAACTCTCAGGTTTTGCGTATACTCCTATAGAATCGTCAGTTGATAAAATCGTAACTCTTTCCAGGGTTTTTCCTTCAGCAAGAGTGTGCTTGCTTCTTGGCAGGTCCTGGGGCCTGTGGGTTATGGCCCATCTCATCACTTGTAGTCCTTGAACACATCCTCGGGGCAACTGATCATTATTCCAACATCCAACTCCCTAGCATCCTAGCATACTAAAAATCCATCCAATTGTATTGTCTCCCTTCCTTCTATTGGCACCAAACTAGGACATGATTTCCCAGACTCATCATGGAATTTCCATTGATCCATATTTCCAACATCATACCTCCTTTATATCCAATAGTAATTCATCTCTTCATCCTCGTGGGATATCCCACATACTGAGATAAAAACTTATACTTATGAAGTCCATACTCCACTTCATGGAACATCATTATCCTTTCCAGGGGCAAGCGTCCTTTCAAGATAATATTGGCCATCTCTGCATGGCACTTCTTTAACTAGGAAACGTGAAACACCTCATGAACTCCTGACAGTCCTTCGGGTGACTCCAACTTGTTGTCCACTTCTCCCATACGCTCCAAAACTCGGTATGGTCCTACAATTCTCGGGGCTAACTTTCCCTTAACTCCAAATCGTTTAAATCCTTGCAGAGGGGACACATGAAGACATGCTCTGTCTCCAATTTCATAGACTACCTCCTTGCATTTTTGAGTCTGCATAACTCTTCTGCCTGGACTGAGCTACCTTCAGTCTATCTTGAATCAACTTAACATTCTCTTCTGACTCCTTGATCACATTTGGTCCAAACAACTGACGGTCTCCAACTTCATCCCACATCAACGGTGTGTGGCTCCTTCTCCCATACAAAGCTTAAAAAGGGGCCATCTTCAAACTGGCTGGGTAACTGTTGTTGTATGAGAACTCCGTGTAAGGTATATTATTCTCACTGCTAGATCCATAATCTAGCGCACATGTTCTCAACATGTCCTCCAGAATCTGATTGACTCTCTCGGTCTATCCATCTGTCTACGGATGAAAGGCTGTACTGAACTCTAGCCTAGTACCCAAAGTGTGGCGCAGCTGATTCCAAAACTTTGAGGTAAACCGTGTTCCTCTATCGTCGATGGTCCTCGGAACTCCATGCAGACATACGATCCTGGTCAAATATATCTTGGCCAACTTCGCACTTATATAGGTGGTTTTCACTGGGATAAAGTGAGCCACTTTGGTCAAGCGAATCAACTACTACCCAGATAGAGTCATATCCCGTTCGGTTTTTGGGAAATCCGGTAATGAAATCCATGCCAAGCTTATCCCCACTTCCATTCGGGTAACGGCATAGGCTGTAATAATCCTACTGGCTTCTGATGCTCTGCTTTTACTCTCTCTGGCATACATCACCTACGACTACATACTCCGCAATATCCTTCTTCATACCAATCCACCAGAAACACTCCTTCAAATCCAAATACATCTTGGTGTTTCCAGGGCGAATCGAGTATGGTGAGTCATGAGCCTCTTGAAGTATTAACTTCCTGATCTTTGCATTATTAGGCACATATACACGATCCTTGAATCATAAGATGTCGTGCACATATACACGAGCGGGGCGGGCATGGGCTAGCTGGGCGTGGCACAGCTTGCTAATTTGGCCCCCACCCGGAAGAGGTTTTTTTAAAAGAACATTTTTTTTACAGACAAACAAAAATAATAATAACAAATCAAATAAAAATATTATATAGGCATATAATATATCAAAATTTTCAGAAAATTATTTTCTACAACGTGGACATTTTGTCAAGCCAAATAAAATCAAGAAAAATTCAAATAATTCAAAGAGTGCTACTGCTCTAATAAAATCCACTAAAAATCATTTTAAAAATACCAAAATGACTTCAAATTAATTTCTCTCCAATTTTCTGATGTAGGGAATCATGTTACCCTATTTTCCATTTAATTTATTTTTGGAGAAAATAATTTGAATAAAACTCAATAACTCCAAATTGAAAATAAATTCAAAAGAACTTAGAATTTAATTCTTTAAAACTCCCAACTCATATTTCATATGTTTTGAAGAAGTCATTTTATCTTCGCTCGTGAAAATCATTGAGTTGAATAAAGTTCCTGGGTTGGAAATATTTTCCAAATGAAATTCAAATATTTTCAACACCCCTTTCATGGAAGAAGTCATATCATCTTCGCTCAAGGGTTTTGTATTTGAAAAGAATTTGAATTCATGAAGATCAGAAAGAAAGTGAAAGTTTGGGAAAGTCCTTTTATTCCCTCTCGTTTAACTTTCAAAAAGTTTCAAATTCACTCACTTTCAGTCAATAAATCAAACAATCAATCAAAATCTATCTATTTACTATAACATTCCAAAATTTAGAATTTTGGGATGTTACATTAGTGGGGGTGAGTTGTCACATCCCTAGCTTCTAGCATTGCACTAGGCTAACTCCATGTGTGCATCATGTTTAAACATTGAAAGAAACTTGAAATGGGGATTGCCTAAACCCTAGCATTAAAGGAATTCACTAGGTTCAACCAAAATATTTCCAGTAAAACCAAATGGCTTTCAAAAATGTTCATCATTCTTGGAAAATGCTGGAAACAGTAACCAGAGGTGATGCACATTTTTCCATGACATATTTGGGCTCTGGATTAAATCATACTCTATTTGCATTTGGGCATTTAAATGCTATTAAATATTTTAAATGCTCAAATAATCATAAACTAAAATGTTTACTGTAGGATATATTCCCAACAACGATCATGAGTAGTTTCATGATTTTTGGAAGTGTCTAAGTATTTTTAATAAAGTCCTAAAGACTACAGAATAATAGAAAACATAAACAAATAGAAACAGAGAAGAGAGAGAGTTTTACCTGGGCTTACCTGGCCGGCCTAGTGGACATCCCAGCCCACTGGCCTGGTGCCAGTCATCCCTAACCTCTGCCAGTAGGCAAAGGCGGGACAGCGCACGCGCGCGCGAGGCGCCACGCCTCCTCCTGCTTGCCACCGAGCCTCTGGACGCGTGGGTGAACGCCCCGGCGTCGTCCCGAACCGCTCGACCCCTCTCACTCTCCCCCTGCTCTCTCCCTCGTTGATCCCTACCTCACCGAGCGCAGCCGACGCTGCGGTTCGTCGTAGCTGAAGCCACCGCCTCCCCCCTCGCTTCTTTGACCGGCCCAGAGGCTCCGCCTCGACCCCCTCTTCCTCTCCATCGATCCGCGCCCCGCCGGAAGCCCTGCAGCGTCGTCCACGACATCGTCTTCAACCTCTGGCCGCTGGCGAACTCTTCGGGGATTCGCGAGCTCCAGTCCCTCCTCGGCCTCGCCGTTGCCTCTACCGGATTCGCCGCGAGCCCCTGCCTCTTTCCCCTCTCTCCCCATGCTCGTCCGCGCCTTCTAGCCAGCATGGCCATCGGAGCCGATTGCTCCTCGCCGCCAGCCATGTCGCCACCGCGGCTACGGCCGGGCAAGCACGCGTCCGAGCTTACCACTAAGCTCACCACACCCCCACGAGTCCAACGCGCCTAACCGCGGCTCCTGCCATGCCCTGCACCCTCGACTCGTTCGACGCCCGAACGTTGGCCACCGCACTTGCCATCACCGCCGTCGTTCTGGGCCTTCTCCGACGAATCTGAGAGCACCACTGGACGCGCGCAAGCGCCAGCAACCCGTAGACACAAATCGCTCGTCGAACGGTGGCCCGTAGAGCAAACCCGACGCGGGCACCGCCGCGGTCTGTCGTCGCCGGCGGTTAAACGCCGGTGGCTGACGTGGCACCATTAGTTTAGGTGCTAATCATGTTTAGTTATTACCTGTGTCAATGACATGTGGGTCCCCGAGCATAATTAGGTTAGTCTAATTTTCTGTTAAGATTAGTACTAATACATGTGGACCCCACGTGTCAGCGGTGACTTTGACCTAGTCAGCGTTGACCGGGCCCACCTGTCATCCACCCAAAATAGCCCTGTGACACTGACATGTGGGTCCCAGCCGTCAGGTTTGACCTGGGCTGGCGCCTTTGACCTGCTGACGTCACACTGACATCATGCTGACTCAGTTTACCTTTTTCTGGATTTATTCTTATTAAGGAAATTCCAGAAAATGCTACAAACTTCAAAAATTCATAGTAATTAAACTGTAGCTCCAAATCAAATAAGTTATATATGAAAATTGATCAGAAAAATCCAATCTATCCATCTGTACTGATTTCATCCATGTCAGAACACTTTAACCTTGCTGTTTAAGTGAAACAAGCTAATGCATTAATATGACTTCATATCATGGGATTTCATTTGAATCTTTGATTCAAATGGACCCAAAACATCCTGTACTTAGCTGCATTAGCTCAACACACTCATTTTGCCATGTCATGATCATGCATCATATTATTGCATTGCACTGATTGTGTTCTTTCTTGTTTGCCGGTAATTGTCCCCTCCTGATAGACGTGGTTTCGACGATTTGATCATTGACACCGATGAAGAACTATTCTATCTTCAGAAGTGCCAGGCAAGCAAAACCCCCTTGTACATTCCGATACAATCCCACTCTCTCGCTCCTGCTCTCTTTTCTTGCATTAGGACAACAACGATTCGATCACACTTGCTGCGGTAGTTGAACCCTTATCCTCTGCATGACTGTCATTGCCACAAGACATAGATGAAACCCGCCAACATGAGTAGGAGTTGTTTGAGCCCTGATGTGCCTACTCATTCATGCTTGTTTGTCGTGCTCGCTATTGCTTAGAGTTGTGTCAGTCCGATTCATCGGGATGAATCGAGGTGTGTGAACATGTCCTACTGTTGAGAGCTAAGTGTGTGAACACGATTTGGTAAAGGTATCGGTGAGAGGCCATGTAGGAGTACATGGTGGGTTGTCTCATTGAAGCCGTCCTCAGGAACTGAGTTCTGTGTTTGTGATCCATGAAACAGCTACTACCATGCATTGGGCCCTGAAATATGACCCCGCTCGACTTCTTAATCACCCTTGTCCTCTGTCCAGGAGTTGCAAGTAGTTTCTGGTGTTTGTAGTATCTTTGGAGGCCGTGGGCAGACCGATCCGAGGGTGGGCTGTGATGCGGTAGGCACGTGGCGGGTATGCCGGGCGCCTGCTTGGTGTCATGGAACCTCAGACACATCGCTCGAGGCCGTATGTGGAAACCTCGGCCGGACTCCCTGCGGATGGAACCTGAATAGGCGATAAACGTGGACTAGAGACTTGAGTGTTTAGGTAGGTCGTGGTCTACACCCACGTCGGCTTTCGCTTGAAGTCTGCCGAGAGATGCTAAGTGGTGGAAACATGTATGAAGAAGTACACCCCTGCAGGGTTAACATCATCTATTCGAATAGCCGTGTCCGTGGTAAAGGACTTCTCGGTTGCCTATAACAGTTCATAGACAAGTGAAAGCAGATACTCTAAAATGCGCAAGATAATCGTGAGTGCTATGGATGGCGTTCTCATAGGGAGACGGGAGCAGTTCCATTGTGGTGTATTGATATGGTGAATATGTGGACTCATGTGCGCCACCTCAAAAGAGTTACTTGCAGCCGTAGTTCAGGTTAGCCATGAGTCAAAGTTGGCTTGCTGCAGTTAAACTCCACCACCCCCTTTGTTGATACCGATGCATATGTAGATAGTTCTGATGTAAGTCTTGCTGGGTACATTTGTACTCACGTTTGCCTATTTTATGTTTTACAGAGAGACTTCAGTCTCGCTAATAGTTCCGCGTGGACTTCTATGTTTAGCATGTTACCTCAGCTACGATCTTGTGCCCTCGGCAGGATCTTGTAGATAGTCAGGCTTCTCAGCCTTTTTCTTTTGTAGTTGTCTGTACTCAGACAAGTTAAGCTTCCGCATGTGCTTGTTGCTTGTATGCTCTGTATGTTGGGGTCATGAGACCCATGTTTGTAATATCTCGCTCCTCGGAGCCTAATGAATAAATACTTGAGTCGTAGAGTTATGTTGTGATGCCATGTTGTATTTACACATATCGAGTATATTGTGTGTATGATTGAAATGCTTAGTATGTGTGGGATCCGACAACCTAGTTGTTTATCCTTGGTAGCCTCTCTTTTGGGGAAATGTAGTCTTGTGCTCCCATGAGCCATAGTAGTCCGCTACAGCCCGGTTCACCGGAGTCCTGCTAGCCCAGCACTACTGCTCCGGAACACTTGACTGGCCGGCATGTGATTCACTTTGTTCCTGTGTCTGTCCCTTCGGGGAAATGTCACGCGGTGACATCCGGAGTCCTGCCTAGCCTGCTACAGCTCGGGTTCCCGAAGTCCTGTTAGCCCAGTGCTACAACCCGGATTCGCACGCTGCTGACCGACTTGCTCGATGTTGATTCATGTATGCCTGTCCCTGTAAGTTAGTGCCACTTTGGGTTCACGACTAGTCATGTCGGCCCGGGTTCTTTGTCATATGGATGCTAGCGACACTATCATATATGTGAGCCAAAAGGAGCAAACGGTCCCGGGCCATGGTAAGGCGACACCCGTGGGAGTACCGTGCGTGAGGCCGCAAAGTGATATGAGGTGTTACCGACTAGATCGATGTGACTTGGAATCGGGGTCCTGACAGTTACCTCGGTGTCTTGTTTCATTTTTTTGACTCCTGCATCTAATACCTGCATGTCCAGTCTCAACTTGTTGATTATACGTTGAAAATCATGTACACGTTGTCTTGCCACCTCTAGTTGATGCTCGAGAACATCAGCACATTCCAATTCCAATCCATAATCATTCGGTAACGGCCATGCCGCACTGCTCGCAGATTTTTGTGTTGATGTCACTTCATCCTGAAATGTTTCTGTAAGTACACATGACTAGGGCAAAAATATAGTTACAACAGTGAAGCGAACAAGACACTATTTTGTACTACATGGCAAAACAGGACTAACAATAATGTTACACGTCACTTTTACAAAAGAAATGTTACACGTCATGAAGCATAAGCAGGTGATATTTTAAAAATTATAAAAAAGATAGTCTGTGCAGCCTGCGTACAGAAATCCCTCTTAGCTCACCAGAGGAGCATGATGTTGGGGCCCAATCGAAAACACAGACAAGTTACAAATTTAGACAGCACATTGCGTATAAGTAAGCAAGCAGTTGGTCATTCTGTACCTCAATTAAAGTCTTAGGGAGCATAATGAACAGCAGAGGGTTTCATACAAACATACTACAACAGGCAAAACTATGGAATCATTAGCGTAGTATAAACTAGATTGTGAGCCTCATGCAATAATAGTTGGTTAATAGACTTCAAAGCTTCAGGCACACTTCGGCAGAGTAATTAAATGGTAAGGCCTTTAATTATGTCAACTAATAGTGATACAAGTACCGAACATCGGAATGATTATTTGGGCATCTCATTAACTCGAGGACAAATAAAGCAATTGAAAAGAGAAAATTAACTATGCCCGAGACAAACAAGGAATTGAACTGTTGAGTTGCATACTGGTGACTTACCTTAGCAGGTTGAAGAGGCTCAGTGCAGCTCCTACTTCTCTTGCAAGGCTCCTTCCTAACATCTTGTACTTGGAAATCCTCAATCTTATCTTCATTGCACCCCCTCTGCAAGGTGACACAAACTAGTTACTCGTCTCCTTAGAAGAGAAATATGCATACTTTCCAGTCTGTGAACACAAAAGGATGAGATTATAACAAAACAACACCACATAATGAAACATGCCGCATCTCTTGCACTTGCACACAATAAAATGAGCATTTACTATGTCTGCACTATGTAAAAACTAGGCATACCTTCGAACTAGATCTCCAGGTACTCTTGGAGAGCCTACTGTAGTGTACAGCCAAACCTTTATGGCACCTATGAGTTAGACAAGGCCCCACTACAGCAACCCTTAGTGTTTAAATTGTTGACAAGCTCTGTTAGAGTGTTAGGTCAAGAACAACAAGTAATCAAAGCAAACAGTCCTAGTATGGCTGGCTGATGCAAACAAGCAATTGAACAGATGTGTGAGCAAATCTTACATATCAAGAAAAGAAGCAAAGAAGGAGGCTTAAAGACCATCACTTGACTGACCAGATTTAAGGGGCATTTAAACATCATGTGCAACGTATGAACTAACATAAACATTGCATATTCCAGATTCTACAATGGAATGCACATGTATTAGGTTATGCCATGTATGATGATGCCTAAATGTACAAATAGCAGGCAAGAGTGATTCATCATTGCACGCACAATTGAATTGCAGGTTAAGGGCCAGTTCGATTCCGCCTTTTCAGGGCATATTGTCAAAATAAGCCATAAAAGATGTAAAGAAGTCATTTTTGAGTTATGGGCTTGGGCTTAACTAATTTCGCTTTGGAGGGGGGTGTTTCGGGTGGAACCTCACTAAAAATTGAAGGGAAGGGGAATAGTGAAATGACTCTGTTGTTTGCCTATATTACACTCAAAATGCAATCTGCGACGCCTGTGTCACACCTCGACCTCAAGTAAAACAAACACGCAAGCATTCATTGCCCTGCCCGCTTGCATCTCCTCTCCCTTTCCCTTTCCTCTACCTTGATCCCCGCTGCAGACTAGGGTTCCTCCAATGAGCTGTCGCCACTTGTCCCATCCGGCCTGGTCTCGACGATGCTATGTCTAGCTAGGATACATGGCCGTGGTAGGGCAAATCTCCTGGCTGCTCCTCCCTCTGGCGCCGCCCTCATTCTCATGGTCTCCAAAGAGCTGCTCCACTATGGTTCATCCAACGACTACTCCGGCGGTGCTGCACAACTTCTGGTGATGCCACATCTGCGCGAAGGCACCTTATTCCCTTCCTCCTCCCGTGCCATGGCCTTGAGGTGTTGTTGAAGGATGAGCTCATCCAACAAGGTGAGGATCTCCTCTGATTTTTTGCCAAATTTTCATTCTGATCCACTATACGATGAATTGCTGTGAGCTGTTTCTGCTGCTGCTATATGATGCATTGCTATGAGCTGCTCCTGCTGCTGCTATATGATGAATTGCTACGAGCTGCTGCTGCTGTATAATGAGTTGCTATGAGCTGCTACTGCTATATGATGAATTGCTATGAGCTGCTGCTGCTATATGATGAGTTGCTACAAGATGCTCCTGCTGCTGCTATATGATGAATTGCTATGAGCTGCTCCTGCTGATGCTATATGATGAATTGCTATAAGCTGCTCCTGCTGCTGCTATATGATAAATTGCTATGAGCTGCTGCTGGTATATGATGAATTGCGCATCGCTGCTGCTGTATGATGAGTTGCTATGAGCTCTTGCTGCTGCTATATGATGCTTTCGTGTGGTGCTGCTATATGATAATAACCAGCCACTTGGACCATCGAATTTCAATAAATAATTGTTCTTCATTTAAATGTGGGTCATGCGTTCTTCATTTAAATTAGTCAATGGGATCTCTATGGAAAACATTGACCAAAGTAGATTGTGCCAAGTAGATGGTATCTTTGTATTTGCATTTTGAGCAAATAGTGATGGTCTGTTTTCCTATCATATTAGTTACTGCACTGGGTTCAATTTGTGATGTTTGCAAGTCAAATTAATTTCCATATGGGCAGCAAAATGAAAAATATATAATGCAATCTAGACTTTCCATTGACCATACCAAAGATAAGCTGAAAACGCAATGAAAAGAACTGGTTGGCTTATTACATGGAGCTTATATTCACATGTGCTTATTTTCTTAGGATAACTCGTAATAACTGTCCCTAAGAAACTTGGCTAATAGAACTGGCATACAAATAACATGTCACGATGATTGCAATGGAGGAGTGACGTACCATAGCACACTGTATAGGCTCACCGCTGCCTCTCCTTTTTTTGTGATGTTCCATGAAATTGCCACATACATCTTGTACTTTTTCATTGTGTAACCCTATCTGCAAGTTGACACAGCTAATTTCAGACATCTCTACATGATACTACATTGCATATCCCTTGCATATTTAAACCACCAATTAACGATTGTGTGCATACCATAAACTAGCCATGACTCTGTATGCTGGACTAGTAGGCACTCTAAGGGAGCCTAATGTAGTGCACTGGAATTCCTACATGCCACCTACGATTTTGTGTAATGTAACTTTGTTCCTAAATATATGTCTTTGTAGATATTCCAGTATGGACCACATACAGATGTATATAGATGCATTTTAGAGTGTAGATTCACTCATTTTGCTCCGTATGTAGCCTATAGTGGAATCTCTAGAAAGACTTATATTTAGGAACGGAGGTATGAGGTAGTATCATGTATGACATCTACATATCTAATTTAGCAGCTAGTAGTAGAAATCATTGTCTGCACAAAGGGATTACTGGTCGAAAATCCTAGCAAAGCACGCTGGCAGGCAAAGAACAATACAAGAGAGAGAGACGCGCTTACAAGATCATAGCAATGCCTCACCCAGGATCTTGGTTGGCCAAGCTGTTAGATCCGTAAGAAACATCGTCCTTGTAGTTTTTGCCACCTGCATAACAGGTAACAAATGACCGGTTTGTATATTTGAAGTACATCGGGCAGGTGATGCTGGACGGGTTTAAAGGTGACAAGTACCTAGGCCGTGGCGGATGCTTGGCATCTCTCCAGATGGTGGGAATCAGGTTAGAAACATCGAGGGTGATGACGCTGCGCTTGCTGTCGGGGTCCAGTAAGGAGATCTAGAACCTTCGAGTAGGGTGTTTGTGGAGCGGCTCCGGTAGGGTGGACTACGGTGTGGGCGAAGCAGATCTGTGGACGTGGACGAGGGCGTAGGTGAAGCTGCTTCGGTGGTTGGGTTAAGGATGGTGTCGACGACGCGGATCTGCGGCCGTGGACGAGGCGTCAGAAGCTGCTCCGGTGGTTGGGTTAAGGATGGTGTCGACGATGCGGATCTGCGGCCGTGGACGGGGCATCAGAAGCTGCTCCGGTGGTTGGGTTAAGGGTGGTGTCGACGATGCAGATCTGCGGCCGTGGGCGGGCGTCGGCTGCTCCGTAGGTTGGATGAGGGTGCGAGGAAGCGGATCTGAGGCCGTGGACTTGTGATTTGGCAAAGCGGCCCCGGTAGGGTTGAGAATGGTATAGGCGGCTACTCCGGTAGGGTTGACGATGGTGTCGGGCGGCTCCGGTAGGGTTGAGGAAGGTGTCAGCGAAGCGGCTCCGGTAGGGTTGAGGAAGGTGTCGGCGAAGAGGACCAGAGGCCGTTGACAGGGGCGTCGGTGGGGCGGCTCCGGGGGGTGTGGATGAAGCGTCTTCGGTGGGGAGTACGAATGAGCCGCTGCAGATGTACGACGAGTGACGAGAGTACTGGCGAAGCAGATCGGGCGCCGTGGACAAGGCCGGCACTGAATGGGCTGTGGTACAGTGGTGGATGAACAGTCTACTTGTTTCTAGGGGAGGTGGGCGGGGTAGATGCGGCCGCAGAAGCAGATCTGGCGAGGTGGACGCCGCTGGTAGTGAATGGGCTATGGTACGCCGGTGGATGAGCAGTCTAGGGTTTCGAGAGGGGAGGGGAGAAAGGGCGATGAAGTACGGACGACGTGATGTAAGATGCTCTCGTGCTATGGAGTTAGTCATTTTTGCGGGAGGGGGAGAGGAAATGGGGGTGCCATGTAGTGGTGGGAACCGGAAGTTACCAAAGCAGCCCCAACCTATCATGTAGATGAGGGCGGTATTGTAACTGTTGTTCTCCATGCACCAAGGACAAAAGGGGGATTTCGCATGCTAAAGACTAAGGTGGCGGAAAATTTAGAAGGAGGCGGGAGATTTTGCCGCCCGCGGGATCGTTCGTATCCAGTTTCAACTAATTTTGGACCGTGCTAGCGGGAAGGTCATGCTAGACTGTGTACACGGGCACGCGTCGTCGAAGATTAATAACGGTGTGAAGTCCACCCGTAAAAAAGACAATAACTCGGATGATGCGCCGATAACTTGGGCGTTCACACAGTAGCGCGCCAATCGTGACGGGTGTAGTGGCGCGTGCTCACAAAAAGGATCAAACGCTCAGCCTATGTATTTCTCGTGTAAATAGATAATTTAGTGCCATTGGTTATTTACTTTAAACATAATGCATTGACGTGTTAGTGTAGAGGCGCACAAAAAGAAACGGATATTGTAGTTTGCTACTTAAAAGTGTTACCTCATATGATTACATAGCCTCCATTTCATAAATTGCATACCCGTTGAATTCATATATGAATATTACATATATTACTTTGAAATAGAAACTTAAATCATCCAAGACTAATGAATTTGAATGCAAGAGTAACAATGGTGCATGTACATGATAGCTACATTGGTTGTTTGAAGAAACATCACTGTAACTTTGGCATGCACAACTGAAAAGGTTTATTTAAATAGAAAAAATGTGATATGTGAGTGTCCAATCTTTATAGCATTGAATCGATATTGTACCTTTGGCCACGATACGAAGTAGATATTGACTTATGTTCAAGCGATGCACGTCCACGATCGCTAGATAGTGATACGTGAATGAATTGTGCAATCCTCTCACACGCATACATATCTCATTTCCCTGTGGGCATCGGAATCACACATGCGCACTTCGTGTATTTCTCTCCTCCGTCGTGGTTAAATTCGCCTTTCTACCCGTCCCTACAAGTCTCTCACACAGAAACACACACGCTCTCTATGTCTAACACGCCCACCCCTTTACGCCGACCCACAATCACTAATGTCTCAAAGTATAATAATGTCTCTCACACATATGCTATCTACCTATCCCTTAATATAGCTAGATATGTGTCACACAAACTCCTTCTCCCTACTAGCAAGATGCCCATGCGTTGCACGGAACATCAAGATGCATTTGTATGAGAAGTTTATCTTGTGGGAGAAAAGGATGAACGAGGGAATGCCTTATTTGCAAATGCGGAGAGGCGTGTGGGTATCTTTTTGCAAAATTGCCATATTTTCCTTCCTGTACGTCGGATATAAATCGGATGGCCTATATTGCAGGATGGCAGGAACACCATCATCACCAACTCTGTTTTTTTATAAGTAGAGATATGTGAGTGTCACCGCCCCCCCACACCCACACTTCCCAACACCGAAGGAGTAGGGTGACACCTCGATCTTGATACTAATCTACCGACCGGCTTCTCTCAAACATACACACACACACACACACACACACACCCGCACCAAGGAGTAGGGTGACACCTCGATCTTGATACTAATCTATCGATTGGATTCTCTCTCAAACATACACACACACACACACCCGCACCAAGGAGTAGGGTGGCACATCGATCTTGATAATAATCTATCTACTCTTCTTTCAAACACACACACACACACACACACACACACACACACACACACACACACACACACACACACACACACGCTTAGTTGTGCCTCTGTGCCTACCGCACACACTCGACACGCCTTTCTCTCCTCCCCCCCAACAATGACAACAGGAAGGGTGACAACTCGATCTGATCACAACTCGATCCATCTTTCTTCTTGCCTTCTGTAATTAACCACCACTGTGATCGCATCATCGTGGCCTTAATTCTTATTGTGTTGTTGCATTCTCGTTCCAGTCAATACCGACATGTGCGATCACTTTGCTTAATTATATGCATCACTGTAACTAGTACTCCATCCGTCAATTTATAAGTTGTGCTTACCTTTTCCATCAACTTCGTGCAACGCGCGGGCATCTTGCTAGAAACACTGGAATATGTCTATATATTCCGTATGTGATAGTCCATTTGAAATCTAAAAAAAGACAAATATTTAGGTATGGAGGGAGTAATATATTAGGAGTATATCAAAACAATAGTGATTTCTTTCAAGTTTGTGAACAAATACTACTATTCTACTACTTTGGATCCGTCGCAACGCACGGGCACAGTGCTAGTAAAAGGAAAAGGCCTGCCGCGTTCGCGTCTCACCCCCACACGCCCGGGAATCAGGAGTACAACACGGCCCGTCTGGCACGACACATAGCAAGGGGAGGTGTGTTGCCTAGCATTTTCACTTTCATGTGGGACCACCGTTGAGCAAACCGACACCCCGCCCGCCGCCGGGTTGGAAAACAGAAACTAGGGGAAGATCTAGCTGTAGCACGGAAGCCAAGAAATTTTGTGTCAGATGGGGCTCGTTAATAGAGTAGGAGCATTCCGTTCTAGTACTACTCCTATGAAGGAAATATGCCCTAGAGGCAATAATAATGTTATTATTTATTTCCTTATATCATGATAAATGTTTATTATTCATGCTAGAATTGTATTAACCGGAAACATAATACATGTGTGAATACATAAACCTACAGAGTGTCACTAGTATGCCTCTACTTGACTAGCTCGTTAATCAAAGATGGTTATGTTTCCTAACCATGAACAAGGAGTTGTTATTTGATTAACGGGATCACATCATTGGTTGAATGATCTGATTGACATGACCCATTCCATTAGCATAGCACCTGATCGTATAGTTTGTTGCTAGTGCTTTTCTTCATGACTTATACATGTTCCTATGACTATGAGATTATGCAACTCCCGTTTGCCCGAGGAACACTTTGGGTGCTACCAAACGTCACAACGTAATCGGGTGATTATAAAGGTACATTACAGGTGTCTCCAAGGTACATGTTGGGTTGGCATATTTCGAGATTAGGATTTGTCACTCCGATTGTCGGAGAGGTATCTCTGGGCCCTCTCGGTAATGCACATCACATAAGCCTTGCAAGCATTACAACTAAATGTGTTAGTTGTGAGATGATGTATTACGAACGAGAAAAGAGACTTGCCAAGAACGAGATTGAACTAGGTATTGGATACCGACGATCGAATCTCGGCAAGTAACATACCGATGACAAAGGGAACAACGATGTTGTTATGCGGTCTGACCGATAAAGATCTTCGAGAATATGTAGGAGCCAATATGGGCATCCAGGTCCCGCTATTGGTTATTGACCGAGAGGTGTCTCGGTCATGTCTACATAGTTCTCGAACCCGTAGGGTCCGCACGCTTAACGCTTCGATGATGCTTATTATGAGTTTATATGATATTGATGTACCAAGGTTGTTCGAGTCCCGGATGAGATCACGGACATGACGAGGAGTCTCGAAATGGTCGAGACATAAAGATTGATATATTGGAAGCCTATGTTTGACTCGGAATCACTCCGGGTGAAATTGGGAATTTTACGAGTACCGGGGTTACTGGAACCTCCCGGGGTCAATGGGCCTTGATGGGCCTTAGTGGGAAAGAGAAAGGGGGCCATATGCTGGCGCAGCCTTCCCCTTCCCTAGTCCTATTAGGATTAGGAGAAGGGGTGGCGCCCTCTCTCCCTTTCCTTGGTCAAACCCTAGTTGGACTAGGATTTGGGGGAATCCTACTCCTAGTAGGAGTAGGACACCCCGCGCGCCTCCCTCCTGGCCGGCCAGCCCTCCCTTCCTCCTTTATATACAGGGCAGGGGCACCCATGACACACAAGTTGATCATTGAGATCGTTCCTTAGCCGTGTCGGTGCCCCTTCCACCAAACTACACCTCGAATATACCGACGCGGAGCTTAGGCGAAGCCCTGCGCCGGTGGAACATCATCATCGTCCACCACGTCGTCTCGACGAAACTCTCCTCAACACTCGGCTGGATCGGAGTTCGAGGGACGCCATCGAGCTGAACGTGTGCAGAACTCGGAGGTGCCGTGACGCTCGGTACTTGGATCGGTTGGATCGGGAAGAAGTACGACTACTTCCTCTACGCTATGTCAACGCTTCCGTTGCTGGTCTCACGAGGGCGTGAGACAACACTCTCATCTCGTTGCTATACATCACCATGATCTTGCGTGATCGTAGGAAAATTTTTGAAATTACTACGCTCCCCTACAAGTGGCATCCGAGCCTGGTTTTATGCGTTGATGTCATATGCACGAGTAGAACACAAGTGAGTTGTGGGCGATACAAGTCATACTACCTACCAGCATGTCATACTTTGGTTCAGCGGTATTGTGAGATGAAGCGCCCGGACCGACATTACGCGTGACGCTTACGCGAGACTGGTTTCACCGCTGTGAGCACTCGCTGCTTAAAGGTGACCGGCGGGTGTCTGTCTCTCTCACTTTAGTTGAACTGAAAGGCTACGCCGGTCCTTGAGAAGGTTAAACGGAGTCTATTTGACGAAGTATCGCTGTGGTTTTGATGCGTAGGTAAGAACGGTTCTTGCTCAGCCCGTAGCAGCCACGTAAAACTTGCAACAACAAAGTAGAGGACGCCTAACTTGTTTTTGCAGGGCATGTTGTGATGTGATATGGTCAAGACGTGATGCTATATTTTATTGTATGAGATGATCATGTTTTGTAACCGAGTTATCGGCAATCGGCAGGAGCCATATGGTTGTCGCTTATTGTATGAAATGCAACGCCATGTAATTGCTTTACTTTATCACTAAGCAGTAGCGATAGTCGAGAAGCAATAGTTGGCGAGACGACAACGATGCTACGATGGAGATCAAGGTGTCGCGCCGGTGACGATGGTGATCATGACGGTGCTTGGAGATGGAGATCACAAGCACAAGATGATGATGGCCATATCATATCACTTATATTGATTGCATGTGATGTTAATCCTTTATGCATCTTATTTTGCTTTGATTGACGGTAGCATTATAAGATGATCCTTACTAAATTATCAAGAAGTGTTCTCCCGAGTATGCACCGCTGCGAAAGTTCTTCGTCTGAGACACCACGTGATGATCGGGTGTGATAGGCTCTACGCTCAAATACAACGGGTGCAAAACAGTTGCACACGCAGAATACTCAGGTTATACTTGACGAGCTATGCATATAAGATATGACCTCGAACACGGAGACCGAAAGGTCGAGCGTGAATCATATAGTAGATATGATCAACATATTGATGTTCACCATTGAAACTACTCCATCACACGTGATGATCGGTCATGGTGTAGTTGATATGGATCACGCAATCACTTAGAGAATTGGAGGATATTTTTCTAAGTGGGAGTTCTTAAGTAATATGATTAATTGAACTTAAATTTATCATGAACTTAGTACCGATAGTATCTTGCTTGTCTATGATGTGTAGATAGATGGCTCGTCTGTTGTTCCGTTGAATTTTAATGCGTTCCTTGAGAAAGCAAAGTTGAAAGATGATGGCAGCAATTACACGGACTGGGTCCGTAATTTGAGGATTATCCTTATTGCTGCACGGAAGAATTACGCCCCGAAGCACCGCTAGGTGCCAGGCCTGGTGCAAGGGCTGCGCCGAAGTTGTGAACGTCTGCAAAGCAAAGCTGATGACTACTCTATAGTTCAGTGTGCCATGCTTTACGGCTTAGAACCGGGACTTCAACGTCGTTTTGAACACCATGGAGCATATGAGATGTTCCAGAGTTGAAGTTAATATTCAAGCGAATGCCCGGATTGAGAGATATGAAGTCTCCAATAAGTTCTATAGCTGTAAGATGGAGGAGAACGGTTACATCGGTGAGCATATACTCGTAATGTCCGGATATAACAATCACTTGATTCAACTGGGAGTTAATCTTCCGGATGATTGCGTCATTGATGTAATTCTCCAATCACGCCACCAAGCTACAAGAGCTTCGTGATGAACTATAATATGCAAGGGATGACCAAAACAATGCCCGAGCTCTTCGCGATGCTGAAAGCAGCGGAGGTAGAAATCAAAAGGAGCATCAAGTGTTGATGGTTAACAAAACCACTAGTTTCAAGAAAAGGGCAAAGGAAAGAAAAGGAAACTTCAAAAGAGCGGCAAGCAAGTTGTTGATCAAGAGAAGAAACCCAAGTCTGGTCCTAAGCTCAAACCGAGTGCTTCTATTGCAAGCAGGCTGGTCACCGAAGCGGAACTGCCCCAAGTATTTGGCGGATAAGAAGGATGGCAAGGTTAACAAAGGTATATGTGATATACTTGTTATTGATGTGTACCTTACTAATACTCGCAGAGCACTGGTATTTGATACTGGTTCTGCTGCTAATATTTGCAACTCAAAGCAGGGCTACGGATTAGCGAAGATTGGCTAAGGACGAGGTGACAATGCGGCGTGGGAAATGGTTCCAAAGTCGATGTGATCGCAATCGGCACGCTACCTCTACATCTACCTTCGGATTAGTATTAGACCTAAATAATTGTTATTTAGTACCAGCGTTGAGCATGAACATTATATCTGGATCTTGTTTGATGCGAGACGGTTATTCATTTAAATCAGAGAATAATGGTTGTTCTATTTATATGAATAATATCTTTTATGGTCATGCACCATTGAAGAATGGTTTGTTTTACTTAATCTTGATAGTAGTGATACACATATTCATAATGTTGAAACCAAAAGATGCAGAGTTGATAATGATGGTGCAACTTATTTGTGGCACTGCCGTTTAGGTCATATCGGTGTAAAGCGCATGAAGAAACTCCATCTTGATGGACTTTTGGAGTCACTTGATTATGAATCACTTGGCACTTATGAACCGTGCCTTATGGGCAAGATGACTAAAACACCGTTCTCGGAACTATGGAGAGAGCAACAGATTTATTGGAAATCATACATACCGATGTATGTGGTCCAATGAATGTTGAGGCTCGTGGCGGATATCGTTATTTTCTCACCTTCACAGATGATTTGAGCAGATATGGGTATATCTACTTAATGAAACACAAGTCTGAAACATTTGAAAAGTTCAAAGAATTTCAGAGTGAAGTGGAAAATCATCGTAACAAGAAAATAAAGTTTCTACGATCTGATCGTGGAGGAGAATATTTGAGTTACGAGTTTGGCCTACATTTGAAACAATGCGGAATAGTTTACGCAACTTACGCCACCGGAACACCACAACGTAATGGTGTGTCCGAACGTCGAATCGTACTTTATTAGATATGGTGCGATCTATGATGTCTCTTACTGATTTACCGCTATCGCTTTGGGGTTATGCTTTAGAGACGGCTACATTCACTTTAAATAGGGCACCATCTAAATCCGTTGAGACGACGCCTTATGAACTGTGGTTTGGCAAGAAACCAAAGTTGTCGTTTCGAAAGTTTGGGGCTGCGATGCTTATGTGAAAAAGCTTCAACCTGATAAGCTCGAACCCAAATCGAGAAATGTGTCTTCATAGGATACCCAAAGGAGACAGTTGGGTACACCTTCTATCACAGATCCGAAGGCAAGATTTTTGTTGCTAAATTGGAAACTTTTTGGAGAAAGAGTTTCTCACGAAAGAAGTGAGTGGGAGGAAAGTAGAACTTGATGAGATAATCTGTATCTACTCCCTTATTGAGAAGTAGTACATCACGAAAACAGTTTCGTGACACCTACACCAAATAGGGAGGAAGCTAATGATGATGATCATGAAACTTCAGATCAAGTTTCTACAGAACTTCAGAGATCAACCAGAGCAAGATCCGCACTGAGTGGTACGGTAATCCTATTTTGGAAGTCATGTTATTTGGAACATGATGAACCTACGAACTATGAAGAAGCGATGGTGAGCCCAGATTCCACAAAATGGCTTGAGGCCATGAAATCTGAGATGGGATCCATGTATGAGAACAAAGTATGGACTTTGGTTGACTTGCCCGATGATCGGCAAGCAATTGAGAATAAATGGATCTTCAAGAAGAATCTGACGCTGATGGTAATGTTATCGTCTATAAAGCTCGACTTGTTGCAAAAGGTTTTCGACAAGTTCAAGGGATTGACTACGATGAGACCTTCTCACCCGTGGCGATGCTTAAGTCCGTCCGAATCATGTTAGCAATTGCGCATTTTATGATTATGAAATTTGGCAAATGGATGTTAAAACTGCATTCTGAATGGATTTACGGAAGAAGAGTTGTATATGATGCAACCAGAAGGTTTTGTCGATCCAAAGGAGCTAACAAAGTGTGCAAGCTCCAGCGATCCATTTATGGACTGGTGCAAGCCTCTCGGAGTTGGAATAAACGTTTTGATAGTGTGATCAAAGCATTTGGTTTTATATGAGACTTTTGGAGAAGCCTTGTATTTACAAGAAAGTGAGTGGGAGCTCAGAGCATTTCGATATTATATGTGGATGACATATTATTGATCGGAAATGATATAGAATTTCTGGATAGCATAAAGGGATACTTGAATAAGAGTTTTTCGATGAAAGACCTCGGTGAAGCTGCTTACATATTGGGCATTAAGATCTATAGAGATAGATCAAGACGCTTAATAGGACTTTCACAAAGCACATACCTTGATAAAGTTTTGAAAAAGTTCAAAATGGATCGAGCAAAGAAAGGGTTCTTGCCGGTATTACAAGGTGTGAAGTTGAGTAAGACTCAATGCCCGACCACCGCAGAAGATAGAGAGAAATGAAAGATGTTCCTATGCTTCAGCCATAGGCTCTATCATGTATGCAATGCTGTGTACCAGACCTGATGTGTGCCTTGTCAGTAAGTTTAGCGGCAGGTACCAAAGTAATCCAGAGTGGATCATCGGACAGCGGTCAAGAACATCCTTAAGTACTTGAGAAGAACTAAGGATATGTTTCTCATTTATGGCGGTGACAAAGAGCTCGTCAAACGGTTACGTCGATGCAAGCTTTGACACGATCCGGACGATTCTAAATCGCAAACCGGATACGTATTTACATTAAACGGTGGAGCTGTCGGTTGGTGCAGTTCCAAACAAAGCGTCGCTATGGATCTACATGTGAAGCTGAGTACATAGCTGCTTCGAAGCAGCTAATGAAGGAGTCTGGATGAAGGAGTTCATAACCGATCTAGGTGTTGTACCTAGTGTATCGGGTCCAATGAAAATCTTTTGTGACAATATGGTGCAATTGCCTTGGCAAAGGAATCCAGATTTCACAAGAGAACCAAGCACATCAAAAGACGCTTCAACTCCATCCGGATTTGGTCCGTGGGAGACATAGAGATATGCAAGATACATACGGATCTGAATGTTGCGACCGTTGACTAAGCCTCTTCCACGAGCAAAACATGATCAGCACCAAGACTCCAAGGGTGTTAGAATCATTACTGTGTAATCTAGATTATTGACTCTAGTGCAAGTGGGAGATCAAGGAAATATGCCCTAGAGGCAATAATAATGTTATTATTTATTTCCTTATATCATGATAAATGTTTATTATTCATGCTAGAATTGTATTAACCGGAAACATAATACATGTGTGAATACATAAACCTCAGAGTGTCACTAGTATGCCTCTACTTGACTAGCTCGTTAATCAAAGATGGTTATGTTTCCTAACCATGAACAAGGAGTTGTTATTTGATTAACGGGATCACATCATTGGTTGAATGATCTGATTGACATGACCCATTCCATTAGCATAGCACCTGATCGTATAGTTTGTTGCTAGTGCTTTTCTTCATGACTTATACATGTTCCTATGACTATGAGATTATGCAACTCCGTTTGCCGAGGAACACTTTGGGTGCTACCAAACGTCACAACGAATCGGGTGATTATAAAGGTACATTACGGTGTCTCCGAAGGTACATGTTGGGTTGGCATATTTGAGATTAGGATTTGTCACTCCGATTGTCGGAGAGGTATCTCTGGGCCCTCTCGGTAATGCACATCACATAAGCCTTGCAAGCATTACAACTAAATGTGTTAGTTGTGAGATGATGTATTACGGAACGAGAAAAGAGACTTGCGAAGAACGAGATTGAACTAGGTATTGGATACCGACGATTGAATCTCGGGCAAGTAACATACCGATGACAAAGGAACAACGTATGTTGTTATGCGGTCTGACCGATAAAGATCTTCGTAGAATATGTAGGAGCCAATATGGGCATCCAGGTCCCGCTATTGGTTATTGACCGAGAGGTGTCTCGGTCATGTCTACATAGTTCTCGAACCCGTAGGGTCCGCACGCTTAACGCTTCGATGATGCTTATTATGAGTTTATATGATATTGATGTACGAAGGTTGTTCGAGTCCGGATGAGATCACGGACATGACGA
The DNA here is from genome assembly GCA_021605205.1 of Aegilops longissima. Taxonomy (NCBI): domain Eukaryota; kingdom Viridiplantae; phylum Streptophyta; class Magnoliopsida; order Poales; family Poaceae; genus Aegilops; species Aegilops longissima. Next base: position 211,377,103 of record CM038682.1, on the reverse strand, counting down.
GGAGTCTCGAAATGGTCGAGACATAAAGATTGATATATTGGAAGCCTATGTTTGGACTCGGAATCACTCCGGTGAAATTGGGAATTTTACCGAGTACCGGGGTTACCGGAACCTCCGGGGTCAATGGGCCTTGATGGGCCTTAGTGGGAAAGAGAAAGGGGGCCATATGCTGGCGCAGCCTTCCCCTTCCCTAGTCCTATTAGGATTAGGAGAAGGGGTGGCGCCCTCTCTCCCTTTCCTTGGTCAAACCCTAGTTGGACTAGGATTTGGGGGAATCCTACTCCTAGTAGGAGTAGGACACCTGGCGCGCCTCCCTCCTGGCCGGCCAGCCCCTCCCTTCCCTCCTTTATATCTGAGGCAGGGGCACCCCATGACACACAAGTTGATCATTGAGATCGTTCCTTAGCCGTGTGCGGTGCCCCTTCCACCAAACTACACCTCGAATATACCGACGCGAGCTTAGGCGAAGCCTGCGCCGGTGGAACATCATCATCGTCACCACGCCGTCGTCTTGACGAAACTCTCCTCAACACTCGGCTGGATCGGAGTTCGAGGGACGTCATCGAGCTGAGCGTGTGCGAACTCGGAGGTGCCGTGCGTTCGGTACTTGGATCGGTTGGATCGGGAAGAAGTCGACTACTTCCTCTCGTTGCGTCAACGCTTCGTTCTTTGGTCTCGAGGGTGCGTAGACAACACTCTCATCTCGTTGCTATACATCACCATGATCTTGCGTGATCGTAGGAAAATTTTTGAAATTACTACGTTCCCCTACATCCTACTAGTACCAAGTTTGTACTCCTAATACTATATTACTAGTACTACCACTATACAATTAGTAGATACGTGCACGGCACAACATCTTAGGAACAAAAAACGGGAAGATCTTGTTTTGGGTGATTTATCTTTTTTTTCAATCAACGTAGTATGCATAATATGATGTGGGGGGCACCCATGAAGCTTGTGTGTAGCGACCAGACCTCAAACAGTCTGATCTCTGTGCTCAGGTGTCATCCCTGGATCAGTAATGCTGACACCACACAGTACTTGAAGGATTTATAACAGAGTAGCAATCACACACTTATTACATCGAGTGTCTCAAAAGAGAACTTATTAATATAAATATGGCTTAAGGCCATCTAATAACGATAACAGCGGAAGACTTGGAATATAAGCGAGTCCATCAACTCCAACGGCATCACTGAGTATAGAACCACGACCTAAAAGCACCTTACTCATCGTCTGAAAAATTTGCAACATGATTGCAGCCCGAAAACGGGTCAGCACATGGAATATGCTGGCAAGGTAACACATAGAGAGTAAAAGAAAGAATAAGCCTATACTACATGCATATATGGCTGGTGGAAAGCTCTATGGTTACAATTTTGCGAAAAGCCAATTTTTCCCTACTTCAAAGGAATAAATTTATTTAACTATCATGGTGGTTGTTAAACATTGAGAATGGTTGACAACATCCTCAATCCCAGTTATAGTGATCATCATTAAAACCCAACAATATTAATTTAAAAGTAACATGATGAGATTCACATGATATCCAAGTACTAGATACTCAAAACGTCCATAACCGGGGACACGGCTAACCATGATTAGTTTATACACTCTGCAGAGGTTTGCACACTTTTCCCCACAAGACTCGATCGCCTCCGTTGGATTTCTCGCACTACATGATGTTTGAGAAACGGATGACCGAGACATAGTCTTTCAGAAGCGCTAGCACCTTACTATGGATAGACCGGTACACCTACTTTCCCCTACATCTGCTAGTCTACCCTGTAAGAGTTCGCACGACCTAATCAACTATGCCAGAGCCATAATGGCTTGTGGCTGCACACGGAAGTTTCTAGTATGAATAATCTCATGATCCCTTTGGGCCTGGGTGGCGGTCCATAAAGAAAAACAACAGGCAATCCTGGAATACCCAGATACCTCAATCCACCCAGATGTGTGTTTAAGTTGCCACCATAAATAAACCATTAATTAAAATCTCACATCTGTCATGGATACACTCACCCAATCCACGTCTACTAGCATAGCATGGCAATATAAGCAAACGTAGGAGTAACTCCCAAAGGTTTGATAATACAACAGGTAATAGGTACTACCTCAACTACTTCCCATCCCACAATTTAATTAGATCCTAATCATGCAATGTTTGAGGATTTATCTAATGCAATAAAACTGGGTATTAAAGAGGTATGATCAAAGTGTTACTTGCCTTGCTGATGATCCGTGAAACCTAGAGATTCGAAGTAACAGGCGGCGCACTCCGGGTATTCTATCGCAGACAAACAAACAAGCATACAATAATTACTCATCTAATGCACATGTAAAACTCAAGTAAGAGATCTAACCAGAAAGTTCAACTTAAGAACTCCGGTTTGCAAAAAGAATCAAATCAAACGAAGCAACGAAAGTCAAACGGCGAAAGAAAACAGCTTCGTCTTACTAATCTGGATCTAAGTCAAATTTTACAGAAGCAAAAACTTGTTTAAGTTTGTTAAACGGATAGAGGGTTTCGAGACGAAACTCTAGGCGTTTGAATCGCCTGATTCTGATAAACGAGCGAAAAGTTATACTAAAACGAAAATCGGATTAGAAATCACGATCAGAAATAATCGCGGAAAATCCAAGAAAAAGAAAAACGACGAATAGATTAACGAACGAACGTTCGTTAACTGGATCTAATCGATAAATACGTTCGTTAAAACGAACGAACGCTCACTAATTAACCTAAACCGAAAAAAACCGATCTAATAAAAAAACGGAAGCTAAAAAAACCGAAGGAAAAACCGAACGTTTTTCGAGAAAAACTGGCGACGCGGAAAATGAGGCACCTCGGGCGGCGGGTCGACAACGGCGGCGGCGGGCGGCTCTGACTAGGGTTAGGGTTAGGCGCGCGGAGGCTCGAGGCGGGCTGGGCGCTGGTGGGCTGGCCCGGCTCGGTAGGCGCTATTTAAAAAGGCCGCCATGGTGAGTCCCTTCGGGTATGGCCCGAAGTCGGTTCGCGTTTCTTTTAAATAATAACGCGCAGAAAAACAAATAAAAGAAATACTAAACGGACTCCAAAATTCCCAAAATAAATTTTCCCCGACTTCTAAAATCAAGCCGGACAAGGTGAACATTTATTTGGGGCCTAAATGCAATTTTGAAAAACGCACATTTTCCTAAATTCAAATAAAAGGGCGAAAAACTCCAAAATAAAATCTTATTTGATTTTTATTATTAAATCCTCAATATTTCTTTATTTTGGGGAAGTCATTTTATTCCCTCTCTCATATTTTTCTAATTGAAACAATTGATGATAAAATAATTAAAATCAAATGATCCTATTCTCAAAATTTGAGAAAACTCAAATATGAAAATAACGAAATCCCCAACTCTCTCCGTGGGTCCTTGAGTTGCGTAGAATTTCTAGGATCAAAACCCAAAGCAAATAAAATATGATATGCATTGATGATCTAATGTATAACATTCCAAATTGAAAATTTGGGATGTTACAAACCTACCCCCCTTAAGATGAATCTCGCCCTCGAGATTCGGGTTGGCTAGAGAATAGGTGAGGGTGGTCCTTTAGCAAATCTTCCTCTCGCTCCCAGGTGGCTTCATACTCGGTGTGGTGGCTCCACTGAACTTTGCAAAACTTGATAACCTTGCTGCGGGTAACTCGGCTGGCAAACTCGAGAATCTTAACTGGTTTCTCCTCATAGGTCAAATCGTTATTCAACTGAATTGCTTCCAATGGCACTGTATCTCTTAGTGGTATTTCAGCCATCTCCGCATGGAACTTCTTTAACTGGGAAACGTGGAATACATCATGAACTCCTGATCATCCTTCGGGCAATTCCAACTTGTAGGCCACTTCTCCCATATGTTCCAAAACACGATATGGTCCTACAAAACGTGGCGCTAACTTTCCCTTAACTCCAAAATGCTTAATTCCTCGTAATGGAGATACTCGAAGATAAACTCGGTCTCCGACTTCGTAAACTGTTTCCTTGCGTTTAGAATCTGCATAGCTCTTCTGCCCGGACTGGGCTACCTTGAGCCTATCGTGAATCAACTTCACTTTCTGTTCAGACTCCTTAATCAAATCCGGTCCGAACAACTGGCGGTCTCCAACTTCATCCCACAACAATGGGGTCCTGCACCTCCTCCCGTACAAGGCTTCGAAAGGGGCCATTTTTAAACTAGATTGATAACTGTTGTTGTAAGAGAATTCCACATATGGAAAATTGTCGTCCCAACTAGATCCATAATCTAGTGCACAAGCTCTCAGCATATCCTCCAAAATCTGATTGACTCTCTCGGTCTGTCCGTCTGTCTGCGGATGGAAAGCTATGCTAAACTCTAGCCTGGTACCCAAAGTTTCATGCAACTGATTCCAGAACTTTGAGGTGAATTGGGTTCTTCTATCAGATATGATACTCCTCGGAACTCCATGTAAACATACAATCCTGGTCATGTATATCTTTGCCAAGTTAGCACTAGTGTAAGTGGTCTTTACCGGGATGAAATGAGCTACCTTCGTCAACCGATCAACTATAACCCAAATCGAGTCATAGCCTGAACGAGTCCTGGGTAATCCCGTGATAAAATCCATGCCTAGTTTATCCCACTTCCATTCGGGTATCGGCAATGGCTGTAACAATCCTGCTGGCTTCTGATGCTCTGCCTTTACTCTCTGACATACATCACAAACAGCTACATATTCCACAATATCTTTCTTCATTCCGGTCCACCAGAAAGTATCCTTCAAATCCAAATACATCTTGGTATTTCCTGGGTGAATCGAATATGGTGAATCATGTGCCTCTTGCAGAATCAACTTTCTGATCTCCGGGTCATTGGGCACATAAACACGGTCTTCAAACCATAGGGTGTCATGCTCATCCTCACGAAATCCTTTAGCCTTTCCTTCGCTCATTTTATCCTTTATAGAGGCAATCTCTTCGTCAGTCTTCTGAGCTTCTCTGATTCTATCCATCAAAGTTGACTGAATCTCCAATGCTGCTACATAGCCTCTCGGAACTATTTCCAAACATAGCTCACGTAGATCCTCGGCTAACTCCTTTGGTATTTCTTTCGTCATTAGTGTATTGACATGGCTCTTACGGCTTAATGCGTCAGCTACCACATTAGCCTTACCGGGATGGTAATGCAATCTCATATCATAATCCTTGATGAGCTCCAACCATCTCCTTTGTCGGAGGTTTAACTCCTTCTGCGTGAAAATGTATTTCAACCTCTTGTGATCCGTATACACCTCACAATGGTTCCCAATGAGGAAATGTCTCCATGTTTTCAAAGCATGCACTATGGCGGCTAATTCCAAATCATGTGTGGCATAGTTCAATTCGTGGGGTTTCAGTTGTCGTGAAGCATACGAAACAACTCTTCCCTCCTGCATGAGCACTGCTCCAAGTCCTCGACGTGAAGCGTCGCAATACACCTCATAATCTTTAGTCTGATCTGGCAGAATTAACACTGGTGAGGTAACCAAACGTTTCTTCAACTCCTGGAAACTAGCCTCACACTCCTCAGTCCATATGAACTTGGTATCCTTCTTCAACAATTCCGTCATAGGTTTTGCAATCTTGGAGAAATTATCAATAAATCTCCGGTAGTATCCTGCGAGTCCAAGGAACCTCCGGATCTCTCCAACTGTTGTTGGTGCTTCCCAATTGGTCACAGTGATAACCTTTGTGGGGTCAACCGCTATTCCTTCTCCGGATATAACGTGTCTGAGGAACCCTACTTCCTTCAACCAAAACTCACATTTGCTGAACTTGGCATATAACTGATGTTCTCTGAGCTTCTCAAGTACCAATCGCAAATGTTCCTTATGTTCCTCTTCATTCTTCGAGTAAACCAAAATATCATCAATGAACACTACGACGAACTTATCCAAAAACTCCATAAACACCTTGTTCATCATGTTCATAAAATAGGCAGGTGCGTTAGTCAGACCAAATGACATAACGGTATACTCATACAGCCCATATATTGTGGTGAATGCTGTCTTAGGTATATCCTGCTCTCGAATCTTCAACTGATGGTATCCTGATCGCAAATCGATCTTGGAAAACACTTTAGCTCCTTGCAACCGATCAAACAGATCATTGATCATCGGTAGTGGGTACTTGTTCTTGATCGTTACTTCGTTCAACCCACGATAATCAACAACCATTCTTAACGATCCATCCTTTTTCTCAACTAAAAGTACTGGTGATCCCCAAGGCGAAGAACTTGGGCGAATGTAACCTTTATCCAGTAACTCCTTAATCTGCTTCTTAATCTCCTCCAAATCCTTTGCGGGCATCCTGTATGGTCGCCCGATATTGGCCTCAGTGCTCGCAAAAGCTCAATCAAAAACTCAATATCTCGATCCGGTGGCATGCCTGGCAACTCTTCTGGAAATACGTCAGGGAAATCCTTTACCACTGGTACCTCCTCCTGCACAACTCCTGATAAGGAATTTACTTGCGTCCTATTTGGCGCATGCCGGGATACATACTTGATCCTTCTTCCTTCTGGCGTCGTAAGCAAAATTGTCTTACTGGCGCAATCGATGTTTCCCCCATACATCGACAGCCAATCCATACCGAGAATCAGGTCCAAACCTTGTGATTCCAGAATAATTAAATCCGTTGGAAAAATATGCCTTCCTATACTTAATGACACTTGAAAACATCCTTGACTGGACATATACTCCGCCCCTGGTGAGCTTACTAGCATAGGTGTTTTAAGAATCCTAGTGGGCAGGCTATACTTATCCACAAATCCCCTTGATATGTATGAATGCGATGCACCAGTATCAAAAAGAACGAGTGCAGTAAATGACTTAACCAAAAACTTACCTATTACTGCATCAGGCTGAGCCTCAACCTCCTCCACGCTAACGTGGTTCACCTGTCCCCTGTTGAAAGGGTTCGGCTTTTTCCCAGAGCTTCCATTGCCATTCTGGCCTTCAGGACATTCATTGGCATAATGTACGGTCTTCTGACACTTAAAACAGGTGACTTGACTCAGATCTCTCTTGGCTGGGGTTGATGGGGTGGTACGGTTCTGGCCGTTGCTTCCTCCATTCCCATTACCATTCTTGGGGCCATTATGGTTGTGTGAACTACCTCCTCCATGGATATGCTGAAAATGAATTCCCGGTTTAGGGGTAAGACGGGGCTTCTGCTGAGCTCCAGAATTGTACTTCCCCTGTCCATACTTCCTCTTGCGATTTTCAATCTGCTGCTGCTTCCCCTCAATCATAAGAGCACGATCTACCAACTCCTGGTAGTTATTCAAGCTTGCTACCATCAACTGCATACTCAGCTCGTCATTTAGTCCTTCCAGAAACTTCTCCTGTTTGGCTGCATCCGTAGCAACGTCATCTGGGGCATAACGTGCTAGCTTACTAAAGTCATCCACATACTGGCCAACTGTCCGTCCTCCTTGGCGCAAGTTGCGAAACTCACGCTTCTTCATGGCCATATCTCCTGCTGAAACATGGGCAGTACGGAAAGCTTGCTGAAACTGATCCCATGTGACAGTGTCTACAGGGTAAGTGGCTGTAAAATTCTCCCACCATGCTGCTGCAGGTCCTTCAAGCTGATGTGCGGCAAATTTCACCTTTTCCCCATCTGTACATCCCGCAGTGGTCAACTCCCTCCCTATCTTACGGAGCCAATCATCTGCCACTATCGGCTCGGTGCTACTGGAAAACACCGGTGGATTCAGCCTAAGAAAACGGGTTAAATGATCAACAGGTGGTGGTGGTGGTGGGTTGTTGTTGTTGTTGTTGTTGTTGTTGTTGTTGTTGTTGTTGTTGTTGTTGTTGTTGTTGTTGTTGTTGTTGTTGTTGTTGTTCTGGTTCTGGAATAGCAACTGCATCAACGCATTCTGCTGCTGGATCAACTGAGTGAGCTCTGGTGGGAAGGCAAATCCATTGTCACGTCTCGGAGGCATCTGAGGGTTTATGGAAAAGACGAGAGTTAAGAATAGAATGAGGTCCAAAGAGAAAACACTACCCAAATGCACAATGAGACAAATGCACACAAAATCACTTCATTCAATCAAGCAAGAGCATACAAATGGTCTAGAACTATCGCAAAAGTGCGTGGACTATGATATGTACATGGTGGAACACTACTACTGTTATGGTGGTCAACTAGAAAAACTGCTCCGATGAAGAATCCATGATATCTGCTCCAGCTTCACCAACGTAGTCATCATCACTATCGTCGGGATCCGAGTCGGTGTCATTGATGATGATATAATTATCTGGGCAAGTGGATTCGTCATCTCCTCTTTTGGGTGCTGAACCTCCCATGAATACTTCAATCTTCTTCTTAAGGTCGCCGTTCTGTCTCACTAGAGCGACAATCTCCTCCATATAGTCTTCACGTGTAGCCTTGAGTTCTTCTTCTAGCTCCTTGATCTTGGTCATAGCCTTCTGTAGATCCTCCATACCTGCGCACTTCTGGTTCTCCTGGCGTCGGATGTGCTGGTTTAATTCCAGGATATAAGCTGCGATTGATCTATCTCTCCTGGTGCTGATCATCTCCCATTGCTCATCTCGGGGCCCGCAAATCTGGTAGATAGTATTCTTGAGATTGTTGTGGTAAACTTCTCCAATACGTCCCATGGCGATGTGGGCTGCCATACTCTTTCCTAGACTCCAAGTTGGTGCATCAAAGGAAAACTCTATGGGCTCCGTGACTGGTGCAAATGTCCTTCCTGGAATTTGAACTTGAATCATCCAGCGCTCCTCTTCGGTTAAAATGGCGTTGTAGGTCCCGGTGAAGCTTGGTACTCCTATGTTTAGATATCTAGTGACTTCTTTCAGGTTACAACCAAAGGGTGTATCTTCATCCGGTTGTGTGAACTTGTTCCTTGCCACCATCCTAAAAGAATAGAAAAGATGAGGAGTCAGAAATGAGGAGAAAGAGTATCTAGGGCTTTAGCTTAGTGGCCGTGTCCTACAGTCAGCATGTGCTCTGATACCATCTTTGTAGCGACCAGACCTCAAACAGTCTGATCTCTGTGCTCAGGTGTCATCCCTGGATCAATAATGCTGACACCACACAGTACTTGAAGGATTTATAACGGAGTAGCAATCACGCACTTATTACATCAAGTGTCTCAAAAGAGAACTTATTAATATAAATATGGCTTAAGGCCATCTAATAACGATAACAACGGAAGACTTGGAATATAAGCGAGTCCATCAACTCCAACAGCATCACTGAGTATAGAACCACGACCTAAAAGCACCTTACTTGTCGTCTGAAAAATCTGCAACATGAAACGCTGCAGCCCGAAAACGGGTCAGCACATGGAATATGCTGGCAAGGTAACACATAGAGAGTAAAAGAAATAATAAGCCTATACTACATGCATATATGGCTGGTGGAAAGCTCTATGGTTACAGTTTTGCGTAAAGCCAATTTTTCCCTACTACAAAGGAATAAATTTATTTAACTATCATGGTGGTTGTTAAACATTGAGAATGGTTGACAGCATCCTCAATCCCAGTTAGAGTGATCATCATTAAAACCCAACAATATTAATTTAAAAGTAACATGATGAGATTCACATGATATCCAAGTACTAGATACTCAAAACGTCCATAACCGGGGACACGGCTAACCATGATTACTTTATACACTCTGCAGAGGTTTGCACACTTTTCCCCACAAGACTCGATCGCCTCCGTTGGATTTCTCGCACTACATGATGTTTGACAAACGGATGACCGAGACATAGTCTTTCAGAAGCGCTAGCACCTTACTATGGATAGACTGGTACACCTACTTTCCCCTACATCTGCTAGTCTACCATGTAAGAGTTCGCACGACCTAATCAACTATGCCAGAGCCCATAATGGCTTGTGGCTGCACACGGAAGTTTCTAGTATGAATAATCTCATGATCCCTTTGGGCCTGGGTGGCGGTCCATAAAGAAAAACAACATGCAATCCTGGAATACCCAGATACCTCAATCCACCCAGATGTGTGTTTAAGTTGCCACCTTAAATAAACCATTAATTAAAATCTCACATCTGTCATGGATACACTCACCCAATCCACGTCTACTAGCATAGCATGGCAATATAAGCAAACGTAGGAGTAACTCCCAAAGGTTTGATAATACAACAGGTAATAGGTACTACCTCAACTACTTCCCATCCCACAATTTAATTAGATCCTAATCATGCAATGTTTGAGGATTGATCTAATGCAATAAAACTGGGTAGTAAAGAGGTATGATCAAAGTGTTACTTGCCTTGCTTATGATCCGTGAAACCTAGAGATTCGAAGTAACAGGCGGCGCACTCCGGGTATTCTATCGCAGACAAACAAACAAGCATACAATAAGTACTGATCTAATGCACAGGTAAAACTCAAGTAAGAGATCTAACCAGAAAGTTCAACTTAAGAACTCCGGTTTGCAAAAAGAATCAAATCAAACGAAGCAACGAAAGTCAAACGGCGAAAGAAAACAGCTTCGTCTTACTAATCTGGATCTAAGTCAAATTTTACAGAAGCAAAAAATTGTTTAAGTTGGTTAAACTGATAGAGGGTTTCGTGGCGAAACTCTACGCGCTTGAATCGCGTGATTCCGATAAACGAGCGAAAAGTTATACTAAAACGAAAATCGGATCAGAAATCGTGATAGAAATAGTCGCGGAAAAATCCAAGAAAAAGAAAAACAACGAATAGATTAACGAACGAACGTTTGTTAACTGGATCTAATCAATGAATACGTTCGTTAAAACGAACGAACGAGCGAATGCTCGCTAATTAACCTAAACAAAAAAAAACGATCTAATAAAAAAACGGAAGCTAAAAAAAACCGACGGAAAAACCGAACGGTTTTTTGAGAACAACCGGCGACGCGGAAAACGAGGCACCTCGGGCGGCGGGTCGACGACGGCGGGCGGCTCAAGCTCTGGCGGCGGGGCGGGGCTAGGGTTAGGTTAGGCGCGGCGCGCAGGCTCGAGGCGGGTCAAGGCTGGTGGGCTGGCCGGCTCGGGCGGGCGCTATTTAAAGGCCGCCCCTAGGCGGAGTCCCGCTCGGGTACGGCCCGAAGTCGGTTCGCGTTTTTTTAAAATAATAACACGCAGAAAAACAAATAAAAGAAATACTAAACGGACTCCAAATTTCCCGAAATAAATTTTCGCCGACTTCGAAAATCAAGCCGGACAAGGTGAACATTTATTTGGGGCCTAAATGTAATTTTGAAAAATGCACATTTTTCCTAAATTCAAATAAAAGGGTGAAAAACTCCAAAATAAAATCTTATTTGATTATTATTATTAAATCCTCAATATTTCTTTATTTTGGGAAAGTCATTTTATTCCCTCTCTCATATTTTTGTAATTGAAATAATTGATGATAAAATAATTAAAATCAAATGATCCTATTCTCAAAATTTGAGAAAACTCAAATATGAAAATAACGAAATCCCCAACTCTCTCCGTGGGTCCTTGAGTTGCGTAGAATTTCTAGGATCAAAACCCAAAGCAAATAAAATATGATGTGCATTGATGATCTAATGTATAACATTCCAAATTGAAAATTTGGGATGTTACATTATGTGGCTTGGTTGCATGGCTATAGAAGGTTAGAGAAAAATAAATAGATAATGTGTTTAGAGTGCACTCCACTAAATAGATATACTTTGGATCCATTGCAACAGACCGGCACATCTATATCTATACCCCCTATATAGTGTGTGAAAAACTTTGAAAGTTGGTCGTTGGATGAAGCCAATCCGACGGTACAAAGATGGCAAATCCGAGCACTACTGGCCATTGGATATCATCCACCAGATTCTGCCACATGTATAATCTAGAAGACTCCATGGTCGAACTTAATTCATGACTAACTTTGCCACAACTAAGCTTAGACTAAGTTATTAGTTCTTCAAAATGAGAGCCACAAGTTGGCAACCCTAAGGGAATCTTGCCACATTTTTTGTGTGTATGTCATGTGGGGCCTTAGTGTGGCTTGCCTAAGGTGTGGCTTAAACCAAACACTCACCTAAGTTAATCAAACTTGCCTAACCTTACATTCCACCAGATTTTGCCACATGTTAGAATCCAGAAAACTCCACATGTAGAAGCATAATGCACAAACCACCAGAATCTCATGCGTGCAATGCACATGTACCTTACTAGTATTAGTTGGTAGTAGTAAGAAACAAATTCCAGTTTTGGCACGAGCTCGTCTCATGAGCACCACAAGGCTGCCGCAGAGTTATATTTCCCTCTCGGGGCCCACGGGACCGAACTTCAGTGACTTAGTGCCCGACCTATGAGTCAATGACATGCGGACCTTAAATGCGGCTGGTGAAGGAAATATGCCCTAGATGCAATAATAAAGTTATTATTTATTTCCTTATACCATGATAAATGTTTATTATTCATGCTAGAATTGTATTAACCGGAAACATAATACATGTGTGAATACATAGACAAACAGATAGTCACTAGTATGCCTCTACAAGACTAGCTCATTAATCGAAGATGGTTATGTTTCCTAACCATAGACATGTGTTGTCATTTGATTAATGGGATCACATCATTAGGAGAATGATGTGATTGACATGACCCATTCCGTTAGCTTAGCACTTGATCGTTTAGTATGTTGCTAATGCTTTCTTCATGACCCATACATGTTCCTGTAACTATGAGATTATGCAACTCCGCTTACGGAGGAACACTTTGGTACTACCAAACGTCACAACGTAATCGGGTGATTATAAAGGAGTACTACAGTGTCTCCAAAGGTACTTGTTGGGTTGGCGTATTTGAGATTAGGTTTTGTCACTCCGATTGTCGGAGAGGTATCTCTAGGCCTTCTCGGTGATACACATCACTTAAGCCTTGCAAGCATTACAACTAATGAGTTAGTTGTGAGATGATGTATTACGGAACGAGTAAAGAGACTTACCGTGCGAGATTGAACTAGGTATTGGATACCGACGATCGAATCTCGGGTAAGTAACATACCGATGACAAAGGGAACAACGTATGTCGTTATGCGGTTTGACCGATAAAGATCTTCATAGAATATGTAGGAACCAATATGGGCATCCAGGTTCCGCTATTGGTTATTGACCGAGAATGGTTCTAGGTCATGTCTACATAGTTCTCGAACCCGTAGGGTCCGCACGCTTAACGTTTCGATGATGTTCATTATGAGTTTATAAGTATTGATGCACCAAGGTTGTTCGAGTCCCGGATGTGATCACGGACATGACGAGGAGTCTCGAAATGGTCGAGACATAAAGATTGATATATTGGAAGCCTACATTTGGACATCGGAAGTGTTCCGAGTGAAATCGGGAATTTACCGGAGTACCGGGAGGTTACCGGAACCCCCCGGGAACTACATGGGCCATAGTGGGCCTTGGTGGAAAGGAGAAAGGGCCAGCCCTAGGTGGCGCGCCCTTCCCCCTAGTCCTATTAGGACTAGGAAGGTGGGACGGCCCCCTCTCTCTTTCCCCTCCGGAATCCTAATCCAACTAGGATTGGAGGGAATCCTACTCCCGGAGGAGTAGGACTCCTGGCGCCCCTCTTGGCCGCCAGCCCCTCCCCTTGGCTCCTTTATATACGGGGCAGGGTGCACCCTAGAACACACAAGTTGATCTACGGATCGTTCCTTAGCCGTGTGCGGTGCCCCTTCCACCATATTCCACTTGGTCATATCGTCAGAGAGCTTAGGCGAAGCCTGCGCCGAGAAGTCATATCGTCATGAGCTTAGGTGAAGCCCTGCGTCGGTGGAGCATCAACATCGTCACCACGCCGTCGTCGTGTTGACGGAACTCATCCCCGACACTTTGCTTTGGATCGGAGTCCGGGATCGCCATCGAGCTGAACGTGTGCGAACTCGGAGGTGCCGTCGTTCGGTGCTTGGATCGGTCGGATCGTGAAGACGTCGACTACATCAACCGTGTTGTTATAACGCTTCGCTTTCGGTCTCACGAGGGCGTGGGCGGACACTCTCCCTCTCGTTGCTATGCCATCACCATGGTCTTGCGTGTTCGTAGGAATTTTTTG